>CM029599.1:42401936-43601936 GCA_017311375.1 Mytilus coruscus | reverse complement strand
TCCTTCAAATTGTGAGTATCTATTTAATGATTCTTCATCCACACTATCATCACTGTTTATATTATCAATACTTTCATCACCTGGATGACTATAGTCTTTAAAATGGGCTTCATTTTTTCTGGAATAAAAAAAAACATTTTGTAATTAAAACATTTTTTGTTTCTTCAATAGCTGAATATGTAAAACTCCTCTGGCTATTTTAAAGGCAAACTGCTACCAACATATGTTGTACATATATAAGAAATTTGTGATATCAAAATAACATATTGCTATTTTGCTTTCCTTAACTTGCTTTCCTTAACCAAAGTTTTGATTTTTTGTCAATTTTTTTTTAATAAGGATGCGTCCATCTTTGAAGCAGATTCAGTCATTAGCCAAATTTTTAAAACGGAGTCATTGATCATAACTTTTAAAGTATACAAATAAGGAAGTAGCAGATTAAGTTTGGTTCAGATTTGACAAATGGTTTCAAAGGAGAATACTTTTTAAAAATTTCAGGTGGCAAGTGATGGGGACAGTTCACACTGGCCATTTGGATCAGGTGACCTCAGAAAGAGATCCCTTGTAATCCTTTTTTTTTGCAATTTTATTATGTATTTGATACCTATATAAATATATCAGTTATCAGATTCCAAATAATAAATTCATATTTTATTCTCAGAATTTACAATACTCACAGGTAATACTAATCTATAACATTTTTTACCAAACATGCAACGCTTTCTATGTTTTCTTATTTTCTTGGGCATTTTATGTTTTTCTTCTTCAATTGCTTTCTTCTTTCCTTTTGTTGCCTTTTCTTGTTTTATTTCTTTTTCAGACACTTCCTTTTCTCCAGATTCTGATCCCTCTTCTGATGAGGCCTCTACCTCGTCCTTTTGGAGGAGGACTTAGCTTTTTTAGCTACATAGTCTCTCTAATCCATCATTTTCTAATAAGGAAATGCTTGTACCAAGTCAAGAATATGACAGTCGTCTTCCATGTGTTTGAGCTTTTGATTTTGCTTTGAATTTTCCTTGAAGCTCGCTATTTTTTCTTTTCCTTTTTTTTCTTTGTTTTGGTGAAAATTCTACTTCGGAAAATTCCTTCTCACTTTCATCGTAATCTTTGAATTGTTTTTGCTGCTTTGATACTTGCCCTCCTCTGACTAGGTCGGGGAACAGATTCATCATCATCCCTACATCAGAATAATCAGAACCGTATCTTCGTCGTCTCTTTTCAGCATCTCTTCCTGGAGTCCTTCTTGAAGGTTTCTCTACTTTTGTCTGGAATAATATATAAAATCTAATATATTTTAAAGAAAAGACGACTTTGGAAATCCCTACAGCACATCATTGGCGCAGAGCTCATGTCCGTTCCGTTCCGTACTACGTAACACTACACTCATATTAAGTGGAAGTATTGCGCAGCACGTACACAATAGATGTGAGCACTGTGCCGGAGATTGCATCATTGCATTACATCTTTTCTTTAAATGTCTTTGTATTCCAAAATCCACATGCTTGATTAAATACACCTTAAGTTTTTGAAAGTTATACACTGAAGGCTCCACGGAACCTTCATTAACCAGCATGTCCCTTAAAACTATCAGTTTAACTTTGTATACTAATGAATATTCGTGACAGACTATAGTGATGATTTACATAATGTAATTTTGAAAAAAACAGCATAACTGCATCAAACCACGGTCATTTTGATTGCGATTGGTTTCTTAAAGGAAATGTTAAGATATTATATGTTTTGTGGTAAGCTACTGATCCCCTACGGATCGAAAACGTAACGTCCTGAACCCCATATGAAATTGACTAACCACATATGGATCCATAGGGGATCACCACGTGAAGGTGTTAAATCAATCACAATGTCTTAACTTACCCAAAGGGCGATAATTTTCTAAATTTGGTGTTTTAAAACTTTATATGTATTTTGTTGAACTTAAATTTGGTGCTTGATCAGAAAGGTAATACTCAATAATGACGGTCTTCTTAATCGATGATCTTTAGCTGGAATTAATAAATAAATATCTACTTTTAAAAGTTTAACTTTGTGTGAAAGTTCATTATTCCAAAATTAGCTACAAAGATCTGTGGAGTTCTCTAACATTTCTTATTTTTAGGGAAATAATTTTTTCTTATCAGATATGCACTGCTTACTCAATCTTCCCTATTCAATATAAAAAAATAGACCAAAGGCTCAAATTTCGGGGTTGCTCAAAATATTTCTTAAACAATATAATGCTCTATACTGAACATTTGAATATTTGAAGAATGACCAAGTTCCCTAGTCTGGAAAAATGAGGAAAAATATCTCAAACAATTCCATGATAGCAGATGCAGAATTTCAACATATTTCAAATCTTCCTGTGAAGTCTCAGGGAACTGGCTTGAAGACTTTAGGAGGAGTTGATTACACAAAACTTTTACAAATCTGAAAAATTAGTAAGTTCCCAAGTCTTGAAAAATGGGAAAACATTCCACAAACAAATCGATGACAGCCGGTGCACAACTGTGACATGTGGAGCAGGATCTGCTTACCCTTCCGGAGCACCTGAAATCAACCCCAGTTTTTGGTGGGGTTCGTGTTACTCAGTCTTTAGTTTTCTATGTTGTGTTTTGTGTACTATTGTTTGTCTGTTGGTCTTTTTCTTTTTTAGCCATGACGTTGTCAGTTTATTTTCGACTTATGAGTTTGAATGTTCCTTTGGTATCTTTCGCCTCTCTTTTACATATTTACAATCTTTCTGTGAAGTTTCAGGGATCTGGGTTGAAAACTGTAGGAGTTGATTACACAAATATGTGTCCACTTTTCCCCGCACGCCCGCCAGCCCGATCAGCCCGCCTGGCCAACATCACCATACTATAAGCCGTTTTTGGACTCCGTCCAACCCGGCAAAAAATAGTCAAAGTCTCAAATAGCTGGGTTACAGTATTTGTAACTAATCAATGTAAGTTTTTTACAATGTTGTTGCAATTACATGAAGGTTGTATGTTTTGTGGATAATAACTTAGTTCCCAGGTTCTGTGGAGTTTCAGGGAACTGTGTTGGAAACTGTAGAAGTTGAATACACAAATTAGGTACCTATTATTGATCTTTAAACCTAAACTTCACTTTTGACCAACTTTTACACTACAATTCCCATTGATACTTCAAAATTATTACCCTGTTTTTCTTATTTGAGTAATTTGACATTTCCTTCTTTCTTTATAAACGAAGGGAGATGTGAGATTTATGTCTATGAGAAACAAGTTGACGGTCTTCAACAATAGAAAAGACACACAATGTTTCAAAATCTAAAATAAGTCTAGAAAATTTGTGAATAAATTTAAAGTGACAACCAAAGATCTTCCATCAAAACAAACTCCATAGGGATAAAAGTAAAATATAAAAAGAAAGGCGAAGGATACCAAAGGGACATTCAAAATCATAAGTCGAAAATAAACTGACAACGCATTGGCTAAAAAGGGAAAAAAAAACAGACAAACAACAGTACACAAAACACAACACAGAAAACAAAGAATGAGCAACACGAACCCCACTAAAAACTGGGGGTGATCTCAGGTGCTCCGGATGGGTAAGCAGATCCTGCTCCACATGTAACACCCGTCGTGTTGCTCATGTTAGTACAAACCTGGTGATATTAATGTCTAATTTTGGTAGGTCACATTCGGGGAAAAGGGGGAGCGGGATTGTAGTTACGATAATTGGAATATATCTGTTATCATCTTTGAAACGTATATTCCATAAAATTTACGAAGGGACGATTTCATATTCACCTCTTGGAATTCTTGGTTTAAAAGCTTCCTTGTGAGCAGCAACCCTCTATCAAGAAAATTATGATAAGAAATACAAGCCCTTGAATATCTTATCAACTGGGAAATATATACTCCTTACATAGAAATGTAAAATTCACAATTGGGAAGCTGAAATCATCTCTTTTGTTGTAAAGTTTTGTTTCAACTGATTTTTATTGTCAATTTCTATATATAGGTCAAGATAAGAGGCACATTTAACTGTATCTGTTGTATCCTTTATCTCAAGTTCGATGAGATAGATGCGTTCAACATAGTCACCAAATTTTGAATTATTAAGTGAGAGAACAGCATCTATATAGCTATTTCCCTTCTACCGATCTCTCCTTATCAGATACATTCCCGTTTACCCTGCCTTTCTTATTTGACGTTATCCTCTTCTACAGCAACAACATCTCTGTCATCATTCTTCTCAATGTTCGTCTTGGGATTCTTCTTCAGATCTTAAATATGGTTAGTGCTCTAATGTTTCTGGTATATTGATTTCATGTTTATTTTGTGGTCAATGTTCAATGAATGTTTGGTATTTCAATATATCTATAAGAATGGTAGTTTACTTATCTATATAGAAATTTATTTGGCAAGATTGCCAATAAGACTACTATCTAACAAAGATCAAAGGACTAGGATGTTAACATCTACAGTTCACCGTTCGGTTTCAATAATGGGCAAAACCTTCGATGGATGTTATATCAAAAAATCCCGGTGACGAGATAAAAAATCTGAGAAAAGCAAAAATATAAGTATGGTCAGGGTGCAGGAAATAAGTGTTAATGTCAGGATAGTAATGGAAGAGAGAATGGAAACGGGGGATGTGTTAAAGATACAAAAACAGAAAATTCCAAGCTTTAGAATAAATGTGTTTATTTCCGAAGCAAAGACCCTATGGGTGAATTAGTATTGATTTCCAAAACAAAATGCCATCTTTAATGACTTTATAACATTATCGTGATGTGTAATTTAGTTATTAAATATCAAACTAGAATCAAAAATAAAATCAATGTCGTTACCTATAAAGTCAACACATAAGGATCCTAATACTGTTAAATTGATATCCTTTGACAATAAGTTTATTATTGGACCAAAACGTTTACATGGATCGTATCTGAATTTACTAGCACCTTAAACAACAGTATCATACAGACCCCGTTTGTTATAAGTTTGTGTTCTACACGCACATCTGGTGGTCAATACTTAAGCCTATATTAGTAGATGATTAAAAATCTGGTGGTTTACTATCGATTTCATACATCTTTTGATAGCTTTGTTGTGCCTTGTTTTAATATCTCTTACTGTTAATTCTTTATTTTCTTCACGCTAAAATGTCTAATGTGGTCAGTTTGGTGTCATGGTTTAAAACTACCTGGGGTAAAAAAATCTTTTCTCTCTGCTTGCCTATTTTGAAATTCTCTGATAGTTGATAAAAGATATTACTTACCTCAGAATTGCATCTTATGAGCCTAATCGTTTAAAGTAGGGAAACATGTGGAGTGTTCCTTCCTGGGAAAAGTTTCGTCTATTACACATATAAAATTGTTATAGTAGTCTCAGGTTTCGTGCATACATGTTGTCAGACATATAATGTATTATATGTCTCTGATGATGTCATGCTAGTTTTTCATAAAAGTATTGATTTTAATGCTATGACAATATCCACTTAAAATACATTTCACAGATTTTTGTTCTATGTTTATAAAAATATTAAGCTTACAAATATACTCATTATTCCCCATTAGATTATGTGAACATAGATATTGTTTTCACTCTACATAAACCATGTAAATCAAGAGGCTGTCAGATTGACAGCAAACCGGATTTTCCTGCATGAAAATTTGCAAATCTAGACCTCCAAACAGGATATTATAACCTTATTTTGTATGAAACCATAGAATCTTATGGTCACTCCAATAACTTTCCAGAAACCCACTTTCAAAAGGTTTCTTCAAAGTATCACAAGATTTTCATCTAAGCCTTTCCAAGTTATCACATGGACAAAGTTATAAGTATCACTTTACGTCTACAATTCAACAACTATAAAAGCTTATATCGTGAAAATCGAACTTGAACTTCATTAAGTCACAGGAAACGACATAAATGAATTTGAAAAGATTTCGTCAAAGCGTTTTCAAGTTGCATAGACAACGCTCTAAGTATCACTTTTCGCTACTTAAAGGTCTACATCTCAACATGAGCGTTTTCAGGTTATTCCACGGACACTATTTTGCACCACCCGCCGTACATCACCATATTAAAAATCGATATTTTCCTTCGGAAATCCGGTAAAAAAAAAGGCATAAAAATGAAACACGCCTCACAACTCACCAAAAAATTTCGGTATACCTTGATCTATGCTCCTTTAAGATTTTCATAATCTTCCCCACTTTAAAAAAATTGAAAACACTAAAACCCATCTTTTACGGGCAATAACTATTATAATGAGTCACTTGATGGTTTCAGTTCTGTAGGTTTTATATTGTTGAATGTTTTGTGGTTTATAGTTTCGATTGATCAATAATAATTACAGATAAGTTAAAATGTTAACACAGATATATGTCTCGCCTTTTTGTTATTTTGATAGTAAAATGCAAATGTTGAAATTGAAATAGCAATACTTTAACATGTAAGTTATGCGAAATATTCAGTCAATGAACCATGACTGAGGGGGCGGGGCTAAATAATCCACATGGAAATGAGATGTGTAAATGATACAGGTATGGAAGTAATGATAATATGAGATATCAACATATATTACAAAGCAGGTTGCACAAACACTAAGTGGTTAAATGTAATAAATCAACAATTCTTAACTCAATTGATTAATAGCCCTACTAGAGTTACATCTTCTACAAGTTCTTTTATTGACCATGTCATTGTTAACCATCCAGAAAGCATTGTTAAGATTAGTGTACCACACATTACTTTAAGTGATCACTATCCAATTTGTGTTACGCGTAAAATTAAAAAAAGGATTGCCCTAATCTTTCACACCAAACTACAGCATATAGATGTTTTAAGAAAATTGATGAGAAATTATTCCTAGAAGACCTCAAAAAGTTAATTTTAATCAAATTGAATTCATAAATGATATAGAAGCTGCAACAGAAATGTGGTATGCACTCTTCCTTGTTGTGATTAACAAACATGCACATTTTAAAACTATAAGAATAAAATATTCACATAATCCTGAATGGCTTAAATATGAAATTAAAGAAGCCCAGAAAAACAGAAATCTATATCATAAAAGGGGGGACTGGATAAATTTCAGATTTTGGAGAAACAAATGCAAGACACTTATAGAAAAATCAAAACTGAATTACTTTCAGAAAATGATAGAAGAAAACAAAGAACTCAGAGAAATATGGAAAGTTTTAAAAAATTTAAATCCTAAACAACAAAATCTTTTCCCATCTGCTATGATATTTGAAAATGAAGTAGAGTATAATACCCCAGAAATAATAAATAAACTTAATTTGAATTGTTTTACACTAGTCATTTTGGGGCCCTTTATAGCTTGCTGTTCGGTGTAAGCCAAGGCTCCGTGTTTAAGGCCGTACTTTGACCTATAATTGTTAACTTTTTATACATTGTGACTTGGATAGAGAGTTGTCTCATTGGCACTCATATTTCATCTTCTTATTCATATTAATACTTTTTTCTCACAAATTGGGAATATGTCAACTAATTGTAAAAACATGGATAACAATTTTGAAAAACTTAACAATTATGTGCAATCCAAAAATCTTTGCTTCATAGATTAGATATATCAAAAGCTGAAGGACTTGATAATATTGGGCCGTATTTTTTGAATTCGAAGTTGTCATCAGAAATAATGGCCCCATGTATTAGATATTTAATAAACCTCAGCATAATTAAAGGTGTTTCCCTTCTTCTTTAAAGAATTCTAAAATCATTCCTATTTTTAAAAGTGGTGATAAAATGACACCAGGAAATAAGCGACCAATTTCCATATTGCCCACGCTCTTTAAAATTTTTGAGAAACATGTTGCTTTTCATTTATATCTATACTTGTCAAAATATAGATTACTACACGAATCACATTCCGGCTTTTGCCGGCTTCTGCTCAAAGCACTCATGCCATACAGCCCTTACCAATTCAGTAGACAATTAGTTGAAAAATATCGATAATGGTAATCTAATTGGCTGTGTATTTCTAGATCTAAAGAAAGTTTTATATGGTGGATCATAATATGTTCTGTCAAAACTTGAGATGCTACAAGATCTCAAATTTTTCACTTCGTTGGTTTGAATCTTATATTTCTTTATGAACAGAGAAGGTTTGTGTTGGACATTGTTGGACATAATATATCCAACTCTGAGCCATTGAATTTGGAGTGCCTCAAGGGTCAATATTGGGTCCTTTATTTTTTATTTTGTTTATAAATGATTTACCATTAAAAAATATTGACAGTCAAATTGACACGTATGCTGATGACACAACATTACACTGTGCTGGTAATAGTATCCATTCTATCGAAAATAATTAAAATAATGATCTCTGTTTAGTAAATATTTGGTGTGATAAGAACAACATGTTAATAAATCCAGCAAAAACCACAAGTATGTTAATGAATAATTGTTATGATATTGTAATTATTATATTTATTATGTTGGTCTAATTTGTTTTGTGTGGCCTATTATATAAGTTTGCATTGTGTACAAAATAATACATATTGTGTTACAACTATGCAGTTAAGAAATCACCGGAACAATCATAGATACTCATGGAATGATTAGAACTTTCTATTTCTCTTACAAACGTTTCCAGAATGATCATAACAAAAGATGCGTAATTCAAATATCTACAATTATCTAGAATTTTACGTTATAAGTATTTAAATGCAGACCCTTAAGTTAGACACAGACATAAAGATAGACTTGGACTTCGATAGACATCAACATTCTCAGCAGTTGGATTGACACTTTTTATTTACAAACTACATCATCCTAGATTATGACCTATTGGACGTAATATTCTCTGTGGATTTCGAGAAGATTTCCGGATATTTTGACAGTTAAGTTGACATTACTATTTGTGTAATACTTCTTGTAAACTTGTGTATAATAAATCTTGTTAAATTTTATTATTGATTTGTGTCTTTTGTTGGCTACAATTAAAAGTCGATTTTTTCTGTCGTAACAGAAATTGGGGGCTCGTCCGGGATAACGTAAATTTCTAATTAAAAATTTGTTCAGTATTTTTATTAGAACTAGCCAACAAAATTCTACAAAAAGGCATTTGATACCGGTAAATTTTTGAAAACGGCAGATCTGGAGGTGTTTGATAATTTAAAGAAAGAGGAATTATAGTGTTGCTTGCTAAACATCTGAAATTAGACTTAAGAGTATCTATGAGAAAACAAATTATACAAAATTTGGTAATAGACAAATTAGTTGACGCAAACATTTTAGGTGAAGAGGCTCTTGAACTGAAGGTCGAAAATGTTGATGCTATCAAATTAAAACAGCTTGAATTAGAACATGAATTTAAACTAAAACAATTAGAAAAAGAAGTTGAATTAAAACAATTGGAAAAAGAAGAAAGGTTAGCGATGGAGAAAAAAAGAAAAAGAAGATGAATTTAGATTAAAAAAAGATGAATTTAAATTAAAACAGACAGAACTTGAAATGAGGGAAAGGCTAGAGATGGAGAAAATGAAAATTGAAATGGTCGAAGGAGAAAGCAACACTAAAGTCCAGTCGAAATAAGAACATTTTGATGCAGCAAAAAATATACGTTTGGTTCCCAGATTTTGTGAAAAAAACAGTCGATAAATATTTTCCACAATTTGAGAAAATTGCTCATAATTTGAAATGGTCAAAGCCTTATTGGACTACGATGCTGCAAAGTGTTTTTGAGGGCAAGGCCGCTGAAATTTACTCAGCACTTTCATCTGAACGAAGTTCTGATTATGACACGGTAAAACAGGAAGTTTTGAAAGTTTATGAACTAGTACCAGAAGCATATAGACAGAAATTTAGATCTTATAAAAAGTTTGATTCACAAACCTATGTTGAATTTGCTAGGGAAAAAGAAGATCTATTTGACAAATGGCTTACGTCAAAGAAAACAGATAAACAATTTTGATAACCTAAGACAATTGATGTTATTAGAAGAGTTCAAACAATGTGTTCATTTAGACTTAAAAACACATTTAGACGACAAAACTGTTGAGACATTACATGATGCAGCTGTTATTTCAGATAAGTATACCCTTTCACATAAAAGAAATTTCAAGGGTCAAAATCTTAATACTTCGAGTGGAAATTACAAAAATCAAAGCACTGAGCGTACTGATAGTAAGCCTGTTGCACAGAATAAGAATCAGTCTAGTTATAATATGTCTAGTCCAAAATTTGATACTTTTGAGAAGTCACTGATTTGTGCTTATTGTAAGAAGAATGGTCACCTGATGGCTGATTGTTTTAGACTCCAGAAGAAGAATGAAAGAGATAACAAGACCGGTGCTTGTACGACACCCCGTGTTACCAATACGTTGGAATGTCCTGCGAGTCAGGCTTTTTAGTCCAGTTTTTGTGATTACATGGAGGATTATAAACCCTTTATGTCTGATGGGTTTGTTTCTATTGTTGATAATACTACTCCTCAGCCTATTAAGATTTTACGGAACACTGGAGCTTCTCAGACTTTATTGTTAGAAGGTGTGTTACCTCTATCCGAGGAGACTTCTGTTGGTACCTCCGTTTTGTTACAAGGTGTTGAGTTAGGTTGTATAGATGTTCCCCTCCATTGTATTTATCTGAAATCAGATTTGATAACTGGACCAGTTGTTGTGGGTGTTCGTCCTAATCTCCCTGTTGAGGGTGTTTCATTATTGCTAGGAAATGATCTAGCTAGGAACAAAGTGGTTGCTGAACCAATTGTTACTAGTGAACCGGTGGTGGATGTTAAATCACCTGAAGATGATGCTGAACTGTATCCAGCTTGTGTTGTTACTAGGGCGATGGCTAGAAAACAACAAAATGAGGATTTGCAAGAAGACCAGTTTGATTACACGGACCTTTCTGACACTTTCCTAGCCGACATTGAAGGTCCTGGTAGCTCAAAAAAGGCCCTATTAAGGCCACCTAGTGTTAACAAGAATGTAATTATGCCATGGCCAAACGTAAACAGCCATTCATTAGACCGAAGGAAATTTGTCGAAGAACAAAATAAAGACCATGAGGTTCTTTAGCTCCGCAAGAGGGGTCAAACACAGGAGGAAGTAGACAAAGTGGTCGAATGCTATTACCATCAAGGCGGCATTTTAATGAGGAAGTGGAGGCCCCCTGATGCTACACCAGAGGAGGAATGGAGAGTGGTATACCAAGTGGTGGTGCCTAAAGTTTATAGGCAAGAAATTATTGGTCTTGCCCATGACACTCCTTGGCTGGACAGTTAGGTATAAGGAAGACTTGCCTTAAGATTTTGGAGCATTTCTATTGACCAAGACTTAGAATTGATGTCGCAGAATACTGCAAATCATGCCATATATGCCAGGTTGTTGGTAAGCCTAACCAGAAAATACCACCAGCACCACTTCTGCCTATTCCAGCCTTTGAAGAACCTTTCAGCCGAGTACTCATTGATTGCGTTGGACCTTTACCAAAAACCTACTGGGGGTGTTTAACGATCTTGACTGGCTGTTCAGCCCTCGCACGGTCGGCTCGGTGCCCGAAGGCGTTTGGTGAGCGTTTAAATAATTTGTGCCATCGGTCAGGAACAGGTGGAGGACGCCATTTTGGTAGGCCGCCATCTTGGTTTAGTGAGTTGTTTTGGTTTTCTTTTGTTGACTATTTTGGTGTTATTTCTTCACAACGGTTGCTTTTTAAGGGCCAGATTGGTCAGCTTGGCAGCCCGCTAACCTCGATGATGGAGTACTGGTAGGTGAGTCTCGGACGTAGTATCAAAGATGACAGGAAGCATTATCAGGACCAAAGTCGTGAGACAGTGAAATGAAGGTCCATCATCTAACACCTCGGATACAGCCCTCGGACGTCAGTCGGCATAACACTCCCCCATCCACAATGGGTTTTGGAGTGCATGTTGACGCGGGAATTTACGCACAAAACAAACGTTTACTGTACAGCGTTGGATTGGTTTCTGTCATCTAAAGTAGTAAGTCGTTGATCCATCCAAAAGTGAACCCTCATCGAAGATAGCGGGTAAAGGAGAGCTGACCCAGCACGTCCGTTCAGCTGTAATGACTGAGACGTGACTGGATTGTGATGTGATGTAAATACCAAGACCGGAAATGCGTCTTTATTGACGATCATGTGTACATGCACTCGCTTTCCTGAGGCTATTCTGCTAAGGAATATCAAGACACCAACTATTGTCAAAGTTCTTATCAAATTTTTCACGCTAGTAGGACTTCCGAAGTCTATACAGTCCGACCAGGGTTCAAACTCCATGTCAGGTTTATTTCAGCAAGTCGTGTACCAGTTAGGGATTGCTCAGTATAGATCAAGTGCTTATCATCCAGAATCTCAAGGTGCTTAAGAACGTTTTCATCAAACATTGAAGAACATGATTAGAACTTTTTGTCTTCAATTTGACAGAGACTGGGATGATGGAGTTCACTTTCTACTTTTTGTTGGCCGAGAGGCTGTTCAAGAATCCCTTGGTTTTAGTCCCTTTGAGTTGGTATTTGGCCATACTGTAAGGGGACCGTTTAAATTGATTAAGGAAAAGTGGCTTGCTGAACACACTGACTTGAATCTTTTAGACTATGTATCTAGATTTAAAGAAAAATTGTATACTGCTTGTCAAATTGCTCAGAAAAACTTAAAAAATGTACAGAACAAGATGAAAATATGGTATGATAAAGATGCCAGGGACAGATTTTTTGAGCCTGGTGATAAGGTACTTGTATTTTTGCCAGTCCCTGGACATCCTTTACAAGCTCAATATCGTGGTCCATATATAATAGAGAGTAAAATCAATGATTTAAATTATATTGTAAAAACTCCAGGTCGGCGCAAACAAAATAGAGTGTGTCATATTAATATGTTAAAACCATATTTTGAGCGTACTAATGAATGTGAGAGTAAACCAGTTGCCACTTTAGCCATGGTTGAATTGGAGAACAATCATGACAAACCAGATATAATTGAACCACCTTTTAGTTCTAAAACTATGGACCAAACAGTTAGATTGAAAAATTCAGAAATTTTGTCAAATTTAGATTCCAAACTTGCACATCTGACTTTTGATCGTAGAGAAAAATTGAAAACTTTGGTATTCTCTTTTAAAAATCTTTTTCCAGATGTGCCAAACAAAACCACTGCTGTTTGTCATGATGTTGATGTAGGCGATGCTTCTCCAATTAAGCAACATCCTTACCGGCTCAATCCACTCAAACTTGAATTTATGAGACAAGAAATTAAATATATGCTTGACAATGATATTATTGAGCCGAGTAACAGTGAATGGAGCTCTCCTTGTCTCCTTGTACCCAAACCAGATAAAACCTTTTGTTTCGTAACTGATTTCAGAAAAGTAAATTCAGTTTCAAAATCTAATTCCTATCCAATTCCAAGGATAGACGATTGATAACATTGGTGAAGCAAAATTTGTGAGCAAATTTTATTTATTGAAAGGTTACTGGCAGGTTCCATTGACACAGAGAGCTCGAGAAATATCAGCTTTTGTCACACCAGACGGCTTATTTCAATATACTGTAATGCCGTTTGGCATGAAAAGTGCTCCAGCTACATTTCAAAGAATGATCAATAATGTTATAAAAGATTCAGACTTTTTGTTATGCTTATATTGATGATCTTATTGTATGTAGTGATAGCTGGGAAGAACATTTAACACGTTTGTATGATACTTTTGATAGATTGTCACAATCAAATTTTACTGTTAATCTTGGTAAAAGTGAATTTTGTCAGGCCACTGTTGATTATTTAGGGCATACAGTTGGCCAAGGTCAGATGAAACCTATTACGGCTAAAGTGGATGCAATTACCAAATTTCCTCCTCCTACAAATAAAAAACAACTTATGAGATATTTAGGCATGATTGGATTTTACAGGAAATTCTGTTCAAATTTTGCTACTGTTGTTCAACCATTGACTCATCTTTTACGGAAAGATTCTAAATTTATCTGGAGTGAAAATTGTCAAAACGCTTTTGAAAATAGCAAATCACTTTTAATTAATAATCCAGTTCTGGTCACTCCAGACTTTGAAAAACAATTTAAACTTGCCGTTGATGCAAGCGATGTAGGAATTGGAGCTGTTTTATATCAAGAGACAGATGATAATGTTGAGAAACCTATATCATATCTAAGAAATTAGATATACATCAGAAAAATTATTCGACTATTGAAAAAGAGTGTTTTGCACCGTTGTCTGCACTTCAACATTTTGATGTATATTTAAATCCCACTGTGTATGCTATTCTTATTTATACTGATCATAATCCTCTCACCTTCATACATAAATTGAGAAACAAGAACCAGAGGTTGACTAGGTGGAGTTCATTGTTACAGGAATATGATGTTATTGTAAAACATATTAAAGGTAAAGATAATGTAATAGCAGATGCTTTATCTAGAACTTATTAAAACACTTTGTATATACTATGTATTTTTGTACATATTATTCATGAAAAGTTTTGTTACACTCAAACTTTTTAAGGGGAGGTGTTATGATATTGTAATTATCATATCTATTAAGTTTGCCTAATTTGTTTTGTGTGACCTATTATATAAGTTTACATTGTTTACAACATAATACACATTGTGTTACAACTATGCAGTTTAGAAATCACTGGAGCAATCATAGATACTCATGGAATGATTAGAACTTTCTATTTCTCTTACAAACGTTTCCAGAATGATCATAACAAAAGATGCGTAATTCAAATATCTACAGTTATCTAGAATTTTACGTTATAAGTATTTAAATGCAGACCCTTAAGTTAGATATAGACATAGAGATAGACTTGGACTTCAATAGACATCAACATTCTCAGCAGTTGGATTGACACTTTTTATTTACAAACTACATCATACTAGATTGTGACCTATTGGACGTAATATTCTCTGTGGATTTCGAGAAGATTTCCAGATAAAGAAAAGATAAAAGATTGGACTCATATTTTGACAGTTAAGTTGACATTATTATTTGTGTAATACTTCTTGTAAACTTGTTTATAATAAATCTTGTTAAATTTTATTATTGATTTGTGTCTTTTGTTGGCTACAATTAAAAGTCGATTTTTCTGTCGTAACATAATACCCAGAGAAGAAATATATTGGACAAGCAAATAAATGTTAGTATAGATAATAAAATTATTCAAATGGTGAATTCACAAAAGGTATTAGGAATTAAAATAGATCACCACCTTACTTGGAAAGAGCAAAGTAATCAAATTTCTAAAACAATTAGCTCAAGGTTGTTTATTTTTGCAAAAATCAAGAAATACTTAGATCACAAAAGTAAAATTTTATTTCATAATTCTTATATTCTACCAATATTTGACTTCTGTTGCACAGTATAGGTTAATTGTAATGAAGGCTGCTTCCAGAGATTAATAAAACTCCAAAAAACAGCAGCAAGAATATTTTAAGATACCCCTTTCTTTACACCATCGAGAACTTTTTGACAGATTACATTGGTTAAGTTTCCGTGACAGAATTTCATCTCATAAACTAATTCTAGTATATAAAATCTTACACGACAAAAGTCCTGATTATCTGAAAAAGTTGTGTGTTCAGAACTCTGAAATTTATGAAAAAAATTTAAGATCCGTTTCAAAAAAACAATTTTTACCTATTCGGTCAAACACGAATATAATGAAAAAAAATTTGCCTACAGTTAAGTAATTCTATGGAATAACTTACCAACGAACATATAAAAACATCAACATCCTTATGTTTAGATAAATCTAAATGCTTCAATTATCTCCATCAAGCCACACAGAGATTAAAATTCACATGATATTAATCTTATGTATATATACTACTTGATTGTTTTTATTGTTTATTTGTATGTACTATATCATGTTTGTACTTACTTTATGAGGGCCCCAAGTAAGATTAGTGAAAATTGCTAATACAACTGCATACCAAATATCATAGACCTACCACTAGTGGTTCGCCAAAAACTGACCTAATCACAAAATAATACATTGTTAACGGCGCCGATGAAAACAGCATACCTATTTCTTGCTTTTTGACTACGTCAAGGCAAGACAAAAAAATGCAATAAACAAAAAGATAAATTAGCCATACATTAGCATTTAGGGTAGGGACTCCTTTAAACAATCACTTGTGTTTCAGTCAAATGACTTTATTATAGATCTTATGTGGTTATGCATTTTGTATGCTCATAGTTTTTATTTAAATAGTTTTCAAGATAAATGAGTGGAAAAGGTATTATTTCTAAGGGACATAACCCCAATAAGGGGTCAGTTGAGGATTCGGTCATATTTGCATTTTTATGATCTTAATTTATGATAAACAATAATTTTGCTGTTACAGTTTCGTCGTTATCTATAGTTTTCAAGATGATATGCAAAAATGCAAAAATTAGTCAAAAAATAGTCATTCAAGGCAATAACTCTAAATCAGGAGGCAATCAATGGTTTCAGTTATAGTTAAAAAAATGTCGATCTTGTATTCCTGATAATTTTTGCAGCGTATTGTGTCGATCTGTAACAGTATTCAAAATAATTGGCGAAAACCTTAAAATTTTCAATTATTTCTATAAGTGTAAAAATAAGGAGATTAATTATGGTACATAGGCAGCAACCAACTACAATCACTGGATTACAGATTCCTTAATGTGGACAGCCATAAAGACTTGGCTTGGTTAAACATGTTTGTGACAAACAACCAGTAAGTGACAAAATGCAATAAGTATCAATTCAAGAGTACTCAAAGACTTAATAAACTGCTTCGCTGAGCGCAGCTAGATACGCCCACAGAGGTCCAACCCTGAACAGTTGGGGTAAAAATGGACACAATATTCAAGCTTGATTCAGGTCTGAATTTGGATTGTAATTATATATTTGACATATTATAGGTTTCTGAATAAATGCATTCAAAGAACTTGAAATTGGTTATATGAATTGAATTTATATTCAATTAAAGATTTCTTGCTGTTGTGCAATACTTAGTGTTGTATTACTGATGTTCAGTAGTTGTCGTTTGTTGATGTGGTTCATAAGTGTTCTTGTTTCTCGTTTTATATAGATTAGACTGTTGGTTTTCCTGTTTGAATGGTTTTACACTAGTAATTTTGGGGCCCTTTATAGCTTACTGTTGGTGTGAGCCTAGGCTCCGTGTTGAAGACCGTACTTTGACCTATAATGGTTTACATTTATAAATTTTGACTTAGATGGAGAGTTGTCTCATTGGCACTCATACCACATCTTCTTATATGTAATTAGTAAATCTGTTGTCAGACTATAAACAAATAAAGTTCAATTAATTCTCAATGTCATATTAGAAATTTATGAAAATAAAAGGAGCTTACATCAATAGATATAAACAATTCACCAAAGTTTCATGAGAATTGGTGACAGCATTTTGAGTTATTGTCCGAAAACTGGAAAATTACCCTTTTTTAATGAATAAAACCCCATAATTCAGAAATGTAAAATGTAAAATTTATAAAATTCTAAAGGAGCTTACATCAATACATACACCACAATTTCTTGCAAGTTGGTGAAAGCATTCTTGACTTATTGTCCGAAAACTGGAAAATCCCCCTTTTTTTAATGAATAAAACCCTGTAACTCGGAAACGTAAAATCTAAATTTTATAAAAAACGAAAGAGAGCTCACGTCAACAGATATAAACAATTCACCAAAGTTTTAAGAAAATTGGTTAAAGCATTTTTGAGTTAATGTCCAACATGTTGACGACGGACAGACAGACGGACGTACAGACAGACGGACGGACAACGGTATACCATAATACATCCTGTAAACTGTCGTATAAAAATGATATCCCCACTACATGTATTCCGTAAACAGGAAGATGATGAATGATGGGTGTAAAAACCCATCACATGGTATATATCACATTTACTTGAAGGTAGTCCTATATTGCTAAGACGTCTCATGGTCTTTATTAGGATTAGTTGCTGGCTAGTACTTGTTCAATGCAAAGCAAACCTCATGGATTTGGAAAACATCTCAAAACTGAAAATACACATCCATCTAGTAAATTATTTTGGGGAACTAAAAAGCTTTTAATAGTGTCCCTACTTGGAAACATATCAATTTAATAACTGTAAATTTGATCTTTTTTTTAAATTACAAATATTCCTTCAGCCATCCAATTTTAATCCTGATGCAATCTTAAATATTAGTAAAATTGTATGCGATATTGTAAAGGCAAAGGGGTATATCATACGAAATGTGAAAATGTGAATGGATGAACTAGCAATGGTATTCAAAAGCTATGTCTGTTGCTGTCAAATGGCCATACAAGAAAAATATTATTAAAACAATATTTATTGTGTTATGATAAAATTCCCATGACTACATCTACACAATGGTATAAACAATGTCAAGACATACACACATTTATGTATAGAAAATAATGCTAAAACACTGTTTTGTGACTTGAGTACAAATATGAAGCTGACAAAATTCATAATAAGCAATTAACATTTTTTGCAGTTCTCCTAAAATAGTAACATTGAAACAATTACATAATTAGTGTAAGATGTTAAAATGCTATGGTTATTACAATAAAACCTTGCTTGAAACACCATGCATATTGCATTAATATTTCTTCAGATAAAAAAAACAAAGCCCTGTTTTATTTACAATAATCCTGATAACAGATGTTTATAAATGTATAAAATACAGTTAAATAATAAAATTTAAATGGAAGCATGTGTGTTTCTTTTCAAGTTCAACAACTCTTACAATTCTGATATAGTACTTGTGACGGCAATTCTTGCAAGTTTCTTGAAAAGGCCTCTTGCAGTGATGACCAAACATTGGGGAAGGGGGTTGTCATGGGGACCTTTAATAAAAATAAAATGTTTTTAAATTTAATAAATCAAGAATGAAAGCAGTGAAAAATATATATGAAACTCAGCCGCCAGTCATCTTTCATAAAAATGGATAACTAAAAATATATTAGGATCCTGCAAATTGTATTGTATTATGAGAACAATTAAATTCTACCAGGGCTTAGCAATTTTTATTTGGGTGAAAATTTTGATAGCAGCTGAACTGGCTTACCCCTACATTACCAACATATGAAATGTAATTTAAAATCTATTTACCCCAGGGAAATTTACAGGATTACCTGTTGTAGGAGTTTACTTTCACTGTGTAATTTAATGCAATGTATGTAATATATTTTTTTGTCATCCTATTTTAAATGCTGAGATACCTGCAGGACAAACAAAAGAATAAAATAGCCTCATGTCAGATTTGACTGATAATGATAAAATAAATGCACTTCATAAAGACAAAATACTTAACAACCATGCAAGGTAATTAATGGCACTAATTATAATATTTCAGAGATCCTGAGCATAATAAAATATGAATTTCAAACATTCTTCATGGCAAACATCTGCAAAATTTGACAGAATTGTATGGAAATCAGTTAAAACCATCAAACCTAGTAGCCAATCTTTAAAACAAATTATCATGTTGAATATTGTTGACCTACCATACATGTAGTTACTGTCTGCTCTAATTTCTTACAGGTATAATGAACATAGGAGATATAACATGAGATCTAGGCCAAAAGTAATGCCACTACCTAACAAATGTAAGACAGACATTTTGGGACATATTCTTAACAAATATATAAATGTATATTTCTATGATTAGTTAACTGCAAAATGTGGTTCAAACCCCTAATTTGGTATATATCTAAAAATGTTTACATTATTGTGAGTTTCATGTTGATGTGACCACAACTTCATGGCAATTACCATAAACCAAAGCTTTAATCAGATATGGGATGGACAAACAGATGCTGACCTGAAAACATGATTTCCTCCAGCTATCGTAGGTGGGGCATACAAATTGATGTAAAAAAATGTAAATCTTATTTCATTAAACATTTATTGGAAGAAAACAGTTGTTTATTTTGTTTATTTGCAAAAATGTGTAGGCTAAGCATATGTCAACCTTCATTATTACTTTTAGGTAGTTTTCAATTATTGGGATTCACTATAGCAAAGCATGGAGTTAAGCAAATATATAAACATGACAAATCTGCAACTTCACCTTACCATGAAGTGTTTATCCATGTAACATTCAAGGAATATATTTTACATAATGCCATTGTTCACCTCTGCTTTTAAGTTTTTTATCTGGTCCCCATGCCATACCTTTAACTTAACAATAGCTGCCAGTATGGCAAAAGGTGCAGTCATATTGTATCCATAACTACTCATTCGGAAACTGTGATTTTCAGACACTGGATGGAAGGTGTGGGTGTGATTGCAGTTAAGATGTGTAGGAATTTCTCAGCTGTGTAAAAATAATATTCACTTAATGTCCTTCACTTTCATTTAAAGTTGCACGGTCAATGCAAATCTATTTTTTGTAGGTTTTAAAATGGTCATTTCATACCTCTTCGTGAAAGTTTATATGTTAGTTTATTTAATTACATGATTTAATGAAATTCATGTTTCAGTCTGTAAAAATAAAAATTACTTTATAAGTCTGTGATTTAAAAAAAAAACAACAGTACAACTGCCATTATGACAGTCTTTTTGTTTAATCTAATAATAATTTTTAGCAAGAGTGCACACGCTGAAATGTCTCGCCTTCTTTACTAACCACTGATTTTATGTTGATAGTCCTAAATATAAAGCTTTACTACAAGTAACACATAAACTTAACATGATCCAAGAAAATGAGGTCAAGGTCAGATAAACCAAACGAAAAATACATGTACACCTTACAATCATTCAATAAACCAAACATAGTTGACCTATTGCTTATAATTTCTAAGAAACAGTCTTAACCAAGAAAACTTAACATTGACCAATGAACCATGAAAATGAGGTCAAGGTCAGATGAACCATGCCATACAGACATGTACACCTTACAATCAATTTATGCATTAAATATAATTGACCTATTGCTTATAGTATCTAAGAAACAAACTCAACCATGAAAACTTAACATTGACCAATGAACCATGAAAATGAGGTCAAGGTCAGATGATACCTGCCAGACAGACATATACACCTTACAATCCTTCCATACAACAAATATAGTTGATCTATTGCTTATAGTTGAAGAAAACAGACCAAAACACAAAACTTAACACTGAGAAATGAACCATGAAAATGAGGTCAAGGTCAGATGACACCTGCCAGATGGACATGTACACCTTACAATCATTCCATACACCAAATATAGTAGACCTATTGCATATAGTATTAGAAAAAAGACCAAAACACAAAAATTAACTATAACCACTGAACCATGAAAATGAGGTCAAGGTCAGATGACACCTACCAGTTGGACATGTACACCTTACAATCATTCCATATACCAAATATAGTAGACCTATTGCTTATAGTATCTGATATATGGACTTGACCACGAAAACTTAACCTTGTTCACTGATCCATGAAATGAGGTTGAAGTCAAATGAAAATTGTCTGACGGGCATGAGGACCTTGCAAGGTACACACATACTAAATATAGTTATCCTATTACTCATAATAAGAAAGAAATTAACATTACAAAAATGTTGACTTTTTTCAAGTAGTCACTGAACCATGAAAATGAGGTCAAGGACAATGGACATATGACAGACGGAAACTTCAGTAACATAAGGCATCTTTATACAAAGTATGAAGCATCCAGGTCCTCCAGCTTCTAAAATATAAAGCTTTTAAGAAGTAAGCTAACGCCGCCTCCGAATCACTATCCCTATGTCGAGCTTTCTGCGACAAAAGTCGCAGGCTTGACAAAAAGCCATATATAAAATGTACATACTGTGGATTCATAATAATTCTAGACATACTTATTGTCTTGGATTTTGTTGGTATTGTTGAAACATGAATTTAAGTCTATAACAAAATATAACTTTTCTATAGGCTTGAATGCAGAACATGTTAAAATACAAAAGCAATAATCCAGAAAAATTAATTCCAATCTATGAATATTTGTAAATGTTTTGTACCTTCAAAAAATAAACGAATATAGGGTAATCCGTATTTTTTTTTTCACAATATCTGACAAACAATATTGGCCTATTAGTTATATATGCAACAAATACAACTAATGGCATACAATTTGACATGCACAAACTTTCAACAGTAAACATTTGTCCTGCACCAATGGTAAAAACATCTGATAAGAAAGAAAAGAATGGATGAACTATTTCTATAACTGCAAATGCACAGTACATAAAAGTTCAACTTACTATATAGAATGGCTTATAAGAAAAGGAAGCGTCGCTTTAAAATATTAAATGATTCAAAACAAAAATTTCTAAAATACATGTACTAAATAACAACAAAATGTTGACAATGAAATGATACAAATTATTCTGATTACTTTTGATACATTTTTTTATTTTTGACAAATTTTCTAGCATTTTTTTTCAAGTCTCTGATATCCTCAGAATCTTCGTAATCTGATTCAGAGTCTGATTCTAAATCCTTCTGTGTGTTGTCATCTATAAAAGAATCATTGTAATCATAGGTATTAGGTAGGCCATCATCCTCCTCATCTTCATCAGCGGTTTTAGCTGAAATAGAAAAATTCCATATTTTTATCAAATTACATTAATGCAATATATATCAGTCAACCTGGTTGAAATAAACCTAGTCAGTGGTGATCTTTAATTTAATCTTAATGGGTTTTTATTGTCATGTAGATAATCTTTAAATTACATCGGGTCTTTGATAGTCTCTTATGAATTTATTCACAGCTTTTTTAGACTCTTGGCGATTAAGAACTTGTCATATTGTGTAGACATAAAGACCATTTTTTCAGCTGTAGATGTCCTTTGTATTGTTGGGTTGTTGTTTTATTGGTATATTACCCCATATTTCCATGTATTCATATATATTATTAACAGGTCAATGTCTCTATCCACTGCCAAAAAACAATAACAAAAACAAACAAGAGTGCACACGCTGAAATGTTTTGCCTGCTTAACTGACCATTGATTTTATACTGATAGTCCTAAATATAAAGTTTTACTACAAGTATCACATAAACTTAGCATGATCAATGAAAATGAGTTCAAGGTCAGATAAACCAAGCCAGATGTACATGTACACCTTAAAATCATTCCATACACCAAATATAGTTGACCTATTGCTTATAGTATACAAGAAACAGAACAAACCATGAAAACTTTATATTGAGCAAAGAACCATGAAAATGAGGGCAAGGTCAGATGAAAACTGCCAGACAGACATGTACACCTTACAATCATTCTATGCTTTAAATAATAAAAAATAATATAATAATTCTTTATTTAAAGAGGGTTACACAGGTAGCTATAAAACTAATCCTCCCAGAGACGTTCATAAAATACATTGAAATAAAACAAACAAACAATTACAAAATAATCAAACAAACACATACATAAGAAAAATCAAATAAGAAATTGTTATGAAATATACAATTTTCAAAACAGATAAAAAATGATGAATTCATATAGTGTTGGCATCAATCAAATTACCTCAACAATATTTAAAGTTTAAGTAAGCGTGTGAAAATTATTATGCATATAAAATTACATAGCTTCTTAATGTTCCAACAAGTAATTTTTTAAATCTTTTTTTAATGAGCTTGTACTTGAGGTTGATTTTTTCAGGGATATTGGTAAGTTATTCCAAAAAATAGATCCTGAATATATAAAAGATTTCTTATACAGCTGTTTTGGCTTTTGGAACTTACAATTTTTTGCAAGACATATTCCTCAAACAATATTGGTTTATTTCTGGCATTTCTTTAAATTTTTCAGTTAAATATACAGGGGCTTCATTCTTAATGCATTTCTGCATCAAAACAGATTTATGGTAGGAGATTCTGTTCCCTACTGCCATCCACCCAAGCTGTTTAAACAGAGGTGCTGATGATGAAAGTGGATCAGCACCTAAAATTAGTCATGCAGCCCTTTTCTTCAATTTTATTATTCTTACTAGCTCATTTCTAGCACAACCACTCCAAATAATACAACAATAATCTATCAGTGGGAGAATATAACCATTATAAAATAATTTTTTTGAATCAATATTTCGAAATTTCTTGATCTTAGAGAGTGAATGAAGTCTAGATGATATTGATGAATATAAGTAATTAACACAACCTGTCCATGACAGATTAGAGTCAATTCTAACATCTAAAATTTTTTCAATTGATGATATTTGAAGAATATTATTCTCAATAGTTAGAACTGGGGCATGTTTTTTTTGTTTTTCGGTAGTGAGTTAGAAGAGGTCCATTTCTGTTTTTTTGGATTGGGGTGATCTTCTGACTCTCTTCTCCCTCTTCCTTTTAAGTAGGTAGTTTAGACGGCAGAGGCACATACCAAACATGGCGTCGCTTAGTCTAAATGACATTAATAAATTTAAGAATGCAGATATAATAGAATGTGAGCTGTGTGAACGTTTTTATGGTATCTCAGCCTTAGTAGGACATCCCTGTAGGGACAATAGGCTGGATGAATATAACAATTACAAAGACAATAACAGTAAAGGGACCACTATTTAATATTCTGGGGAGGGGAGGGGGTAGGAGGATTTTTTGCGGATTTGTTATTCATTTTAATCTGTCACTAATCATGCCTATTTTGTCAGCTCTTACCTGGCCATCATATTCACATTCAAAATCCTCTTGTCCCCCACCCGACCCAAAACAAAATATCAAATGGGTTTCCCCTTATTTAACACAAGTTTCAATTGATTGATTGTTGGTTGCTTATTTTAAATGTCCAGTGACAAATATTTCATGCATGTTCAGGAAAACAAGAGTTTCAAAGTCAGGTATATAATATGAAAATAAGGAGATGTAGTATGATTGCCAATTAGGCAACTATCCACCCAAGTTCAAATGAAGTGGATGTAAGCAATTATAGGCAACAGTACGGCCTTCAACAATGACAAAAACCCATACCGTATAGTTGGCTATAAAAGGCCCCGACACAAAAAATGTGAAACAATTTAAACACAAGAGTGCACACGCTGAAATGTCTCACCTTCTCTTTACTAACCATTGATATTATGTTGATAGTCCTAAATATAAAGCTTTACTACAACTATCAACCTTACAATCATTCAAAACACTAAATATAGTTGACCTATTGCGTATAGTTTCTAAGAAACAGACTTAACCAAGAAAACTAAACATTGACCAATGAACCATGAAAATGAGGTCAAGGTCAGATGAACCATTCCAGGCAGACATGTACACCTTACAATCAACCTATGCATTAAATATAGTGACCTATTGCTTATAGTACCTAAGAAACAAACTTAACCATGAAAACTTAACATTGACCAATAAACCAACAAAATGAGGCCAAGGTCAGATGATACAGGCCAGAAAGACATATACAGCTTACAATCCTTCTATACAAAAAATATAGTTGACCTATTGCTTATAGTTTAAGAAAAACAGACCAAAACACAAAAACTTAACACCGAGCAATGATCCATGAAAATGAGGTCAAGGTCAAATAAAGCCTGCCAGACTGACATGTGCATCATAAAATATTTCCATACACCAAATATAGTTGACCTATTGCATATAGTACTAGAAAAAAAGACCAAAACACAAAAACTTAACTTTGACCACTGAACTATGAAAATGAGGTCAAGGTCAGATGACACCTGCCAGTTGGACATGTTCACCTTACAATCATTCCATACACCAAATATAGTAGACCTATTGCATACAGTATAAGAAAAACAGACCAAAACACAAAAACTTAACTATAACCACTGAACCATGAAAATGAGGTCAAGGTCAAATGACACCTGCCAGTTGGACATGTACACCTTACAATCCTTCCATACACCAAATATACTAGACCTATTGCTTATAGTATCTGAGATATGGACTTGACCACGAAAACTTAACCTTGTTCACTGATCCATGAAATGAGGTTGAGGTCAAGTGAAATCTGTCTGACGGACATGAGGACCTTGCAAGGTACACACATACCAAATATTGTTATCCTATTACTCATAATAAGAGAGAAATTAACATTACAAAAAATCTTAACTTTTTTTTTCAAGTAGTCACTGAACCATGAAAATGAGGTCAAGGACAATGGACATGTGACAGACGGAAACTTCGTAACATAAGGCATCTATATGCAAAGTATGAAGCATCCAGGTCTTCCACCTTCTAAGATATAAAGCTTTTAAGAAATTAGTTAACGCTGCCGCCGCCAGATCACTATCTCTGCGACAAAAGTCGCAGGCTCGACAAAAAAACTAATGGCCTAATAATATATAATAAAACAGTTTACAAAAAATCAAATATGAGTCGACAGACAACCAAAGGACTACAGGCTCCTGACTTAGGACAGGCACATAAAGAATATGTCAGGGTTAAACATGTTTGTGAGCGCTCCCCCTCCCCTAAACTGGGAAGGGATGTAACAGTACAACATAAGAACAAACTGTAAAAATCATTTGCAATTAGATTAACCCAAAAGATCAGTACAAGACACAAAAAAAACAACTAACACTAAGACAATATACACAAAGCACTGAAATAAGAGTATTTGTAGTTAATGAATGTTTGTTATAAGCTAATTACAAGTAACACTGAAATAAATCTCGTTCTCCCAGACTAAAGTATCAATCAGTAAACAACCAACGGATTTAGTCATAAACAGTCTGAGAAACGCCATGACCTTGTATACCTTGTGGTGGTATGAAGGATTTAACCATCAACATTTTGCAATTGAAATAATAGTTAGGACCAGCAGATTTTCCTCGAGGACCACCAGGCAAAAAGATTTTGAGAACTTTGCGGTACATTTTATATACAAAAATAATCCAGTTTAGTTACTTCAAAAATGTTTAATAGACAAGATGTGCCTTCAAATGGTCGAGCTTATACCAGACAAACATTGACAAATTTTGTACAGTTTAAGATTATTCCTGAAAATCAAATGGTCGGTGCTTTAAGCCAGATATGTTTACAAAACAAAGTTGAGTTAGGAAAGCATAAAGAAAATATTCAATTTTTGTTGAAATCAAACAAAGTTTAATTTTGAAGTTTAATTTTGGACCCTTTGGACCTTAATGTAGACCAATTTGAAAACAGGGACCAAAAATTAAGAATCTAAATACACGTTAGATTCAGCATATCAAAGAACCCCAAGAATTCAATTTTGATGAAATCAAACAAAGTTTAATTTTGGACCCTTTTGACCTCAATGTGGACAAAATTGATAACGGGCCCAAAAATCAAAAATCTAAATACATGGTTAGATTCAGCATATCAAAGAAACCCATATATTCAATTTTTGTTGAAATCAAACAAAGTTTAATTTTGGACCCGATTTGGACCAACTTGAAAACTGGGCCCATAATCAAAATCTAAATACATGTTTAGATTCAGCATATCAAAGAACCCTAAGAATTCAATTTTGTTAAAATCAAACTAAGTTTAATTTTGGGCCCTTTGGACCTTAATGTAGACCAATTTGAAAACGGGACCAAAAATTAAGAATCTAAATACACGGTTAGATTCGGCATATCAAAGAACCCCAATAATTCAATTTTGATGAAATCAAACAAAGTTTAATTTTGGACCCTTTGGACCTCAATGTGGACCAATTTAAAAACGGGCCCAAAATCAAAAACTTAATACAAGGTTAGATTCAGCATATTAAAGAACCCCAAGAGTTCAAGAATAAAACCCCATTAAAATTGGTCAAGAAATAAGCAATTTATACAAAGTATCTTCTTTTGCACAAAACTGTGCAATTGAATATTTCTTGCAATTTCGCAATACTGTGCAATTGAATATTTCTTGCTATTGCACAATACTGTACAATTGACAATTTCTTGCTATTAGCAATATTGTGCTATTGGATATTTCTTGCTATTGTGCAATACTGTGCAATTGAAGATTTCTTGCTATTATGCAATATATACTGTGCAATTGAAAATTTCTTGCTATTGCACAATACTTATTATATAATAATTTACACATCCTGTTTGGTGTATATCTCCTGCCATATCATTATTATTTGCTTTTAAATATAAATCAGAAATAACCAACTTAAAATGGAAAATTTTAAAGAAAAAAAGGAAAAAAAAATCCCCCTAAATTTTTGAACCCCTTATGATTCATCACCCCAAACTCAACCCCAGCCTTCCTTTTGAGGTATGGTACCTTGCAGTACAATTTCAGAGATCCATACACTTGAACACAAGTTATTGTCTGAAACTAGAAAATGCTTATTTTTGGCCCCTTTTGGCCCCTAATTCCTAAACATTTCAGGCAATTACCCCAAAACTCAATTCCAGCTTTCCCTTTGTGATATGGAACCTTGTAGTACAATTTCAGAAAGATCCATGCACTTACACACAAGTTATTGTCATGAAACTAGAAAATGCTTGTTTTTGCCCTTTTTGGCCCCTAATTCCTAAAATTTTGAAGCAATTACCCCAAAAATCAATCCCAGCATTCCCTTTGTGATATGGAACCTTGTGGTAGAAAGTCAAAGAGATCCATACACTAACACACAAGTTATGTCTGGAAGTTACAATGTGACTAACACAGCGATTTCTTCCAACTAATTTTCTTCGTTTTACACTTATTGTATAATTACATCAATACCAAAACAGAGCACACTATTACAGCCATGTCTACCGACTGAATTGACATATGTTAATTTTCTAATAAATCATCGTAAACTTTATTTATGTCACCCAACATAAAAAAAAAAAAATAATAAAATCGGCTATATTCGACACCAAATTGAATTTTAGTTCTATTGCTTCTTCTACAGAATATCTCCAGAAGAGGTCCAGATTCATTTCTTTGAACTCTTCACCAGAAGACATTCTGGAGATGTACAGAAGAGACCAATAAAACACGCCCTTGGTTCTGCTGGATTTAAACGCAGCCTTTGTCTTGTACCTATGACTATACATATATACAATATATACACATTGTCGGAAAATATAAAATTTATTTGTATGAGCTTTAGAAACAGGACTAAAAGCGAGGCTCGCGAGCTTTTCTCTTGTTTCGCAGCGAGTACAAATAAATTTTATATTTTCCGACAATGTACATATATTGTTTTATCCTGAAATTTACACCCACCACTTGAAACTTTAGTTGTTAAAATCTAAATCATTGTCTCTAATTTTTCAAAGAAATCGACATAGTTTAAACGCGGACCGCAAGAGGACCCCAAAATGAACTGGTACGCAAAAAGAAATATCCACATTACCGCTTGCTCAACATGGAAGAGGGTAACAGGAAACTTTATTTGTACAAGTACAAATAAAGCAAAATTTATTTGTGTACCTGTTATTTGTATAGTTGGCTGATAGCAGGATAATTAGCTTTATCCGAATTTATCCAAATATAATTGACCTATTGCACATAGTATCTAAGAAACAAACTTAACCAGGAAAATTTAACATTGATCAATGAACCACGAAAATGAGGTCAAGGTCAGATGAACCCTGCCAGACAGACATGTACACCTTACATTCATTATATGCTTTAAATATAGCTGACCTCTTGCATACAGTATCTAAGAAACAAACTTAACCAGGAAAACTTAAAATTGACCAATGAACCATGAAAATGAAGTCAAGGTCAGATGATAACTGCCAGACAGACATATAGACCTTACAATCATTCCATACATAGTTGACCCCTTGCTCATAGTTTAAGAAAAACAGACCAAAACACAAAAACTTAACACTGAGCAATGAACCGCAAAAATGAGTTTAAGGTCAAATAAAACCTGCCAGACTGACATATACATCAAAAAATATTTTCATACACCAAATATAGTAGACCTATTGCTTACAGTATTAGAAAAACAGACCAAAACACAAAAATATAACTTTAACCACTGAACCATGAAAATGAGGTCAACGTCAGATGACACCTGCCAGTTGGACATGTACACCTCACAATATTCCATACACCAAATGTAGTAGACCTATTGCTTATAGTATCTGAGATATGGACTTGACCACAAAAACTTAACCTTGTTCACTGATCCATGAACTGAGGTCGAGGTCAAGTGAAATCTGTCTGACAGGCATGAGGACCTTGCAAGGTACGCAGATACCAAATATAGTTATCCTATTACTCATAATAAGAGAGAAATTATCATTACAAATTTTTTTTTTTTTTCAAGTAGTCACTGAACCATGAAATTGAAGTCAAGGACAATGGACATATGACAGACGGAAACTTCATATCATGAGGCATCTATATACAAAGTATGAAGAATCCAGGTCTTCTACCTTCTGAAATATTAAGCTTTTAAGTAGTTAGTTAACGCCGCTGGATCACTATCCCTATGTCGAGCTTTCTGCCACATAAGTCGCAGACTTGACAATAAAATAAAAAATTGAACACTATATCTGTTGCCATTCTTTATGACAATTCATACCATATCAATAAACTGGGAGAATGAATGTCAATAAATGGTGTAACCTAAACTAGTTAGCACAGCCATCTGCGCTATTTTCAAACCAATTATCGGTAATATCTTGCCAAAATAATTATCCATATTCTGAAGTATGTAAATAACAACCTATCAATTTATAGCATTAATAATATATACAGAATAGGCTAATGCTTGTAGTTTAAAGGTTTGGTTGGCTTGCTTGCTTTTTTTGTATAAATGTTTGCTCAAGCATTCTAATTAATTGTAATCAAGATTGACATCTGCAATCAATAAATAGGCGGGGCTTCAGCTTGTATACATTATACTTAAATGTTATTGGATGTTAAGTATAATGCAGAGTATAATGTATACAAGCTGAAGCCCTGTCTATCTATGACTGCAGATGTCAATCTTAATCACAATGCTTGAGCAAACATTCATACAAATAAAGCAAGCAAGCCAACCAAACCTTTAAACTACAAGCATTAGGAAAATAGCTCTAACTCTATAGTACCATTCTGTCTATTTCCAAGTAAAAAACAATGTCGGACATTTTTAAATTGTATTTTTTAAATTTTTTTTTATTGTAAGTGTCATCCATAATGAACCTATTTAATTGCATATCAAAGTATTTTCTAGATGAAAGGTCATATTCTAAAGTGTGAGGTCTTGCATGTGCAAGTAATTTGGTTTAATTGTGTGCAAAGTAAATAAAAAGGGATAATAACTATGCATAAGTTTAGATTTTAATGACTTTGTTTGTGACTGGATAAAATCACAAAAGGATAAAATTACAAAAGTAACAAGAGTAGATGCAGCAGTAAATTTAAATCAAATCTTGTGACAGATCTGCAAAACAAATATTAACAAGACGAATGTAATGTTTGTGTGATGTTTGAGGGATCTGAGTTGAAAACTGTAGGAGTTGATAACAAAAATTTGGTACCCTGTTTTGTAAATTTTAGTGGAAAATAACTAGGTTCCCAAGTACAGAAAAATGTAAAAAAAATTCTTCCAACACTTTCATACAGCAGGTGCACAACTTCAACACATGAACAGTCTTTTCATAAAGTCTTAGGGATCTTAGTAGAAAACTGTAGAAGCAGTTGAAAACTTGTACACTCTTTCATAAATTTTGCAAAGTTCCAAAAATGGAAAAAGGAAATAAATGTGGGTAGTGTCCACATGTGGACACAGATGATGCCCCTGCTTGCATATCATGTAGTTATAAAGGGACATAGGTTAAATGATTGTTTTACCTGCATGACTTCTTATTTATTGATTATAATTTGATACAGTTAATCAATAGAATACCGGTACATAGTTATTTGTCACAGGTGTACAAACTTCTTGTAAATGTTATGGTTGATTAGTTACGAAATTGACCTTTGATGTACTAATTAGATTATAAAATTATCATGAGTGACTTGCAACTCGTATATAATTTGACACTAATTTATAAGGATAAAATACCTGACAAGCGTACCTTACACTCTTATATTATTATTTGTTTTATAATGTAACCAATAAACTTATTAACACCTGATAGCCAGTGAACAATGGCCTTTGGCATTTATATCGTTTAAATTAACATAAACCGTTATTGATCAGTCGGACGGGAAAATAGATAGTATACAAAATTCTTTAGCTATAAGAAAGTATCGAACGATACATAAATTTTCGGAATTAATTTTCACGATTTCTCCTGACCCGCCAAAATAAGCGAAAATAAACACCCAACTGAAGAACAGTAAAAGTGACGCTACCCAAATTTGAACTTGATCTGTATGTTGTGGTAATAAGCATTGTGTATAAGATTTATAACATTTGGTTGAGGCAAACTTAAAAAGCATTATAGAAACTCAAGTTAGAAAATGGGCATAACTCTAGAACAGTAATCGTAAGCACTGAATGGTAAATTTATCGAAAAATTCAGCAAAATATTTTTAGAAATGAAGGATAAAATTGCTTTTCCATTTGTAAAGGATTGCATAACTCTAGAACGGTAAAAATAAGGCCACCAAAATTCAAACTTGATCTGTATTTAATGGTAATAAGCATTGTGTATAAGTTTCATAACATTTGGTTGAGGCAAACTAAAGTTAGAGAATGGAAACCAACTTTTGGACGTACGGACGGACGTACGACGGATGTACGTACAGACGGACAAGGGTAAAACTTAATGCCCCCTCCGCTATGGCGGGGGCATAAAAATTCTTCATACAATTCCATAATAACAGGTACACAACTTCAACATAATTATTATGTGCAATCTTCCTGTAAAGTTTCAGGGATCTGGGTTGAAAACTGTAGAAGGAGTTAATAACACTAAACTTGGACCCTCTTTCATGAATTTAGCTGAAAAATTACCAAGTTCACAAGTCTGGAAAAATGAGAAAACAATTCTGCAATAGCAGGTTCACAACTTCATCATACGTGTAATCTGCCTGTGAATTTTCAGGGAGCTGGGTTGAAAACTGTAGGAGTTTATTACACAAATTAAGTACCCGCTTTTCCCTACCAGGCCGCATGCCAATCTGCCAGCCAATCCGCCTGTTTTGGACTTTGTCACACCGGGCCAAACAAAATGCATCATACATATTTTAAAATACTGGTCTTGTCTGATCAAGAATTTAATTTTCAACATCAAATGTTTACAAATATGCTGAACTTGTGAAAACACATTTACTTTCAGAAATGCATTTTCAATTTGTAAATTCTGTATATTTTTCTTAATATTTGGTGGATTCAAACTGACTTAAGTTGATGCTGTTCAAACAAGCAATCTGTACTTTTTTCCACATGATATGGAGGGGAAGGGTGTGTATTACAGACAAATAAGGATTATACATGGCTTTCTTCAATACATTATGCACTAGATAAATATACAACAACAAAGAAAATGTGAACAATTAAGCTAAGCACATCTAGCACAAGCAATACTACAGATGTCACCAAATTGACTTTTAGTTCCTCAAATTTTCATGGAATACAAAATTGTGCAAGCCAGCAAATACTGTTTCTTCCAGCATTTTTTTGAAGGACCAATTCCGAATGAAAATGCATATTTGTTTCTGGACTTCTTTTGTCAAAATACAAAGTTTCACTTTATTTACTTTTCAATCAAGATATTTATGTTCTCAAATACAAAAATGTGGCACAGGATAAAGACATTTTTGTAATTTGTTGAAGTATAATATCTGAGGCTTGATTTGACACAAAAAATAAATGGGAAATTGTAAAGAACGAAAAATCAAATTGGTTTGGACTAAACTAAACCACAAACCTGCTTTAGCCTTGCCGAAGATGTTTTGTTTACTTTTGTCTTTTCTGTTACAATAAAATTAATAAATTTACATTTAATGTTATTTTTAAAACAATTTTGAAATTGCCTGCTGAAAAAAACACAATGTAAACAAAACTATTCATAAAAAGCCAATCATACAAGATTTGAAAATGACATGCATAAAAATTACCTACTGGTAGTATTATAGTCTGTTTAAAGCAAGAAAAATGTATAGGCAACATATTCTAGTCATAAGACGTGTAAAATCAAAACCATTCACAAATCACTGAGGATTCATTATTTGTAAGATACCAATTTTCTTGGATTCCATGGGTACAGGTGAACCAGGTATTTAAATGTTCAACGAATGACAAATTTTTTATAAGGTTGTGTGCAGACTTTGGGAAAACACAAAATCAAATATCCATGAATATGCAAGTTTTCCTCAATCCATGAAAATAAATGAATCCACAGTACTTGAATATCGCCCGGGGCCCTCGGTCATAAAACTTTACTCAGTGCTCGGAGTACAAAGTTTGTGCTTGAAACACCAAATCCAGTATTTTGATTGGTTGATTTCTGAGTCTGAGTACAATAATCGTGCTCGAAAGTTTTATGACTGCAAGGCCTGAAGTACAGAAAAACAAATACCAAAATGAAACTTGACTAATCAGTTCCTGCAAGGACATATACTTTAGACATTACTAATATAAATCGAACCCATTTTTCATTTTCTGGAGAATGTCAATGAAACTTGACTAATCAGTTCCTGCAAGGACATATACTTTAGACATTACTAATATAAATCGAACCCATTTTTTCATTTTCTGGAGAATGTCCATCAGAGAATTAAATAGTAATCTCTGATTAAACATAACTAAAATACATTTCTTATGGTCCTGCTAAATTGACGTGTAACATGCCTTCAAAATTTACCGTTTGGAAATACGTTAAACAAAGTATTGACAGTAAAACTGAAAAAAATGTCAACTATGTGAAGTCGAAATGACAAACTGTTGTTGGAAATGTTGCACCATATTAGAGCAAAATATCCTTCAGAAAGTTGTGAAACCTACTTTCCAGAAATAGATGGACAAGTGATTCCTAATCTTTGCAAATGTGTTTTCTTTATGATTGAAAAATGTAACTGTTGTTTGGTCTAGGTTGACTTTATAATCATTTATTTCAATAAGTGATAATTTAATTATTGATAAGATTATTGTTTACTGAATTAGTACATGGAGTAAATGTGCTATTAATATGGTATATAATTCCTAGGCTATTGCCTAGTCTTAACTTATCTATAAATGATATAGAGTTTATAATTCATTAGACAACAACCCTAAAGCGTATTATGCTTAACATTGTGTCCAATTGTTTTCCTACTTGGTAGATATTGTGCTGAGGAAGTACTAAAGTATCGCTTGGTAAAACCAATGAGTACTCGATTAGAAATTCTTCATCGAGTTGACATCCCTAATTGTAACCCTTCCAAGCTATTTTTTTCTTCTCAATATGTTATAAACTTATTTTCAAGTAATGACATATAGAAGTTTGCAAAAATTTTACTTTGGACTATTAAATGTATTTCAAAGAATTCCTCAAGAGATGTATACATTGCTGATAAAATACCAGTCCACTTAAGAATCATGCAAATGGCTTCATTGGTAGAAAGCCTACAAATGACATTTCTAATATCTTATTTAGGATATTAAAGTTTATTGAAATTCATATATAATATTTCATATGGAAGCTGGCTAGGAGTAGGTGAGATATAAATTCTATAGAATGCATTATAAAATGCATGCTGAGGGAGATAACTATAATAATACCCTATAAAATCGATTTAAAATGCATGTTGATTATCTGTACTGGTAAGGCAGTAAACGAAAAATATCACTTATTCCTTTAATCTACATCCATATTGCAACTGATTGAAAAAGTAACATTTGTAGACTTCTCGATTTTACCTTTACTTATATGGACTCTACTTAAAAGTTCTCCTAGGCACACAAGTAAACTTTTAAATAAAATGCCTAAATGACATTTTTTCAATAACAAAACAGAAATGACAATGGCCTTCTTTCACTTGAATGATCAGAATGTAATTGTGATGTTATACAGTTGAATCTTGTTGTGTCGAACTCAGTTGTGTCAAAAACTCGGATAAGTCAATGTATTTTGTCATTCCCAGTCAATGAAAACACCAGTATGTCTATGTAAAGCAAATGACATGGAAGATGCCATTAATCGTCTAGTAAATTATGTTGGAGAATTCAAACAGGTTTTCGAACACAGAAACATAACATTTGTAAATGGCTCATGTGACAATAAATCATCAGTCCCGTAAACAAAAACACCAGGATGTCTATGTAAAGCAAATGTCATGAATTTGCCAAACATCGGTAGCATTAATCGTCTAGAAAATTATGTTGGAGAATTCAAACAGGTTTTTTAACACAGGAACATCACATTTGTAAATGGCCCATGTGACAATTAATCGAAGACATTTATACAGATCATCCAACTACCTTGAATACACAATTGTATAATAAAAATAACTGTTGGATGTGTTCTATTTTTCTATCACCATTTAACTTTAGCTTTTACATTTTACTGTTGGTTGTGTTTTTTATATTTTAATTGTTTTACCATTTAACTTTGATGTCTATCTTATATTGTTGTGTTTTCTGTGTTTTCTGTGATTTTTTGTTGTTGTATTACCTTTGAAATTTGGTGGAAATATTTTTTACTGTTTTGAGTGTTTTTCAAACTTTGGTGTCTCTTTCTTCATTATTGAATGTAGTTTTCTTCTTTCTTGTTTTACCTTTAAACTTTGGTGCGTATCTCTCATTCTTCAGTGGTTTTTTTTACCATTTAACTTTTGTGTACTATAATTAACTAATTTTCGTGACATTTGCAAATAGAATAATAACGCAAATATAAATCGTTGCGAATATGTAAAACTTTGATCTTCCCTTATTTAATTACATCAAGTAAATTTTAAAAATGCAAAATCAAATCGTAGTGAAGTGGGCTATAAAGGTCTAAATGCGAAATAAAGTATCCGCAAAAATAAGTTGGTTTACAGTATATCTTTTATTGTTGAGAATGTTTTATTTTCTATCCATCCTTTTTCATTCCTTTAGTTGATAAAGTCTAACGTTTGATATTGTTTTATTTTGGTGTATAACTCATGTTCTTTATTTTTGAGCACAGAGCACACTCAGCCACCTGGGCTCCTTCAAATGGCGAGTATATTATCTTACCTATTTAATGATCCTTCATCCACACTATCATCACTGTTTATATTATCATAACTTTCATCACCTGGATGACTATAGTCTTTAAAATGGGCTTCATTTTTCCTGGAATAAAAAATACATTTCGTAATAGAAACGGTTTTCTTTTGATAAAAATTTTAAAACTTCTCTGGCTATTTCACCAGCAAACTGCTACCTACTTATTTTGTTCAAGTATGAGAAATTTGGGATATCAAAACAACACATTGCTCATTTGCACTGATTAACAAAAGTTTTGAATTTTGGGTCAGATGACCTTAAAAGGTGATGTTATTTTTGTAATTTTTATTATATATGTGATACCTATATAAATATGTCAGTCATCAGATTCTCAATAATAAATTCATATTTTATTCTCAGAACTTACAATACTCACAGGTAATACTAACCTATAACATTTTTTACCAAACATGCAACGCTTTCTATGTTTTCTTATTTTCTTGGGCTTTTTAGGTTTTTCTTCTTCAAAAGCTTTCTTCTTTCCTTTTGTTGCTTTTTGTTGTTTTACATCTTCTTCAGACACTTCCTCTTCTCCAGATTCTGATCCCTCTTCTGATGAGGTCTCCTTTTTTGAAGGGCCTCTACCTCGTCCTTTTGGCGGAGGACTTGGTTTTTTCTTAGCTAAATAGTCTCTTTTACTTTGTTTTGGTGAAAAATCTTCTTCGGAAGATTCCTCCTCACTTTCGTCGTAATCTTTGAATTTTTTTGCTGCTTTGACACTTGCCCTCCTCTGACTAGGTCGGGGGACATATTCATCATCATCGTCTTCATCAGAATAATCAGAACCGTATCTTCGTTTTTTCTTTTTAGCACCTCTGCCTGGAGTCCTTCTTGAAGGTTTCTCTACTTTCATCTGAAATGATATTTGAAATCGGATATATTTCATAGAAAAGATGGCTTTGGAAATTCCTAGAGCACATCATTGCATTACACCTTTTTCTTGAAATGTCTTTGTATTCAAAATTCAAAATGCTTGATTAAATAAACCTTAAGTTTCGAAAATTTAATCACTGTAGGCTCCAAGGAACATTCATCAACAAACAAGTCCTTCAATACAATCCATTTAACTTCAATTTTGTATACTAATAGAATCTTGTATACAAATGATCTATTGTGATGATTCACAAAATGTAATTTTTAAAAGACAACATAACTGCATTATTTCCAGGTCATTTTGAATGGGATTAGCACCTTAAAGGTATTGTTAAGATTTTTATTTTTTATTTTTTAAATGTTATATTCATTTTATAAAATTAAAATTTGGGTCTATATATGAGAAAGGTTATTTTTATTCAAGATGGACTTCTTGATTGGTGAACCTTGGCTGCAATTTAAAACACTTTCATAGTTGTGTGTATTTTTCTCAAAAAATTGTAGATAAAATTTTGAAGAAACTCCTTATTACATCATTATCAAACTTTTTCTACATTTTGGTCGTGATGGATATCTTAATACACAGACAGGATAAACTGACATGACTCTGTAAAAGGACCATAATAGCATTGTTTCACCAATATTTGGTTCAAGTAAAGTAATTTCACAGAAATCAGAACTGAACTACATATAGGTAAATAAAATATTAAGTTACATCTAAAGACAAATGTTGATGAAGTTCCTGACAAGGGATAGACACACTAACATGCAAAGAGGTTTGAGCACTTTATCCCTTCTACCCATCTCTTTTTATTAGACACGTTCCCTCTTACCCTGCCTTTCTTATTTGACGTTTCCCAGTCACTTCCCGAGTCTTCCTCTTCTATAGCAACAAAATCACTGTCATTATTCTTCTCAACGTCTGGTGATTCTTCTTCAGAACTTAAATCAGGTATTACAATATCATCCACTGAAAGATAAAAAAAATCAAGATGTTGAATCTGGTGTCTCAAATTATTAAAAAAAAAAAATAATGATATTGACTCTGGTTTAAAAACTAGAGGCTCCAAGGACCCTGTGTCGCTCACCTGATATTTTTATTTACAATTGATGCATGATAAATGCAACTGTTGTACTGTCGTTTAGTTTCAGAGATATAAGACTAAAAAGTGCGTTTGAAACCTATGTTTTATTTCATCATACACAGTATAGATATCCTAGTGGTGATTTAAACCAAGTTTGGTTTAATTTGACAGTAGTTTCAGGGAGAATTTTTGTAAAATTTATCTAACGAGAATGCGAAATTATGAGAAAGTTTGCTGTGAAGTTTTGTTGTTGCGTAACACCCCATCCCCCAAAAACAAAAGGTAATAAAAATTATCATTTAAGGCAAACTTTCCTATTAATGATTTCTGCAAAATTCAGTTGATTGTACAAGGGTTGTATAGCCAGCTGAGGTCGTTAAAACTCTCATTTGTTGTTGCAAAATTCAAGTGGTTTTGAATTGCTTTGTTGATCTTTTTGTATTCAACTTTTAAACAACAAAGTACAACAAATATGATGACTGATACTCATGACACTGAAAATATGGTCTTCGTTCTTGTGAAGAAAATGGTAAGGTTTGAAATATTTCTTAAATATTGATTCAATACCAATACTTTAATTTGTATTGGATTTATCCCAGGAAATGAGAACAAGGGACACAATTAAATTCAATTTTTTCCCTAAATTTCTGATAAAATATAACATGAAGAACTATATTTTTTAATGAGAATTGATTTTTAAAAAGTTAATTGATAATTTGAACAATATTAATTAAGTTTTAGATCTTGCATGGTTGATTAATTTTCTCTCAAAATTTCTGATATTCTATTAAAGTTTTAAATATAATATGAGGCAGGCATTACCTGTGAAAGGGGATGAAGTCTGTATAAATTAGTGTAGGAATTCAAGCATCATTTGCACTTCGGAATCTGTAGAAAATGAAGCCAAAGTACTGAAACATATCTGACATTCGACCTATTGTTCGGGATTATAGTTGTGACATCATTTTCAATGTAAAGAAAGAAACACCATCATCAGGTATTAATGTGGTTTTTTTTTCATGTTATAGAATTATCAATTATTTTTATTGCCAGTACATTAGTAGATTGTTTTCTATATTGATTTTCTACTGCAGTTTCAGAAAAGAAGATTACAAAAGGAAAACATTTTGTGAAAACTTACCAAAATTTACCAAATTAATGAAAATTGTTAAAAATTTACTATAAAGGGCAATAACTCCTTAAGGAGTCAACTGACCATTTTGGTCATCTTGACTTATTTGAAGATCTTACTTTGCTGAACATTATTGCTGTTTACAGTTTATCTCTATCTGTAATAATTTTCAAGATAATAACCAAAAACGGCAAAATTTCCTTAAAAATTACCAATTCAGGGCAGCAACCCAACAACCAGTTGTCCAATTCACCTGAAAATTTGAGGGCACATAGATATTTACTTGATAAACAAGTTAATCCCTGTAAGATTTGCTTTAAATGCTTTGGTTTCAGAGTTACAAGCCAAAATCTACATTTTACCCTATGTTCTATTTTTAGCCATGGCAGCCATCTTGGTTGGTTGGCTGGGTCACCGCACACATTTTTAAACTAAATACCCTAATAATGATTGTGGCTAAGTTTGGTTGAATTTGGTCCAATAGTTTCAGAGGAGAAGATTTTTGTAAAGATTACAATAAAATGCTCCATGAGGCGCAGCTTGATACGACCGCAGAGGTCGAACCCTGAACAGTTGGGGCAAGTATGGACACAACATTCAAGCTTGATACAGCTCTGAATTTGGATTGTGATTAAATATTTGACACAGCATAGGTTTCTGACACAGAATGAATGTGGTCTAAGAACTTCAAAATTTTAAATTGGACATTCACCTATTATGGTCCAATATCCAAAATCTAAATACATGGTTAGATTCAGCATATCAAAGAACCCCAAGAGTTCAATTTTGATGAAATCAAACAAAGTTTAATTTTGGACCCTTTGACCTCAATGTGGACAAAGTTGATAACGGGCCCAAAAATCAAAAATCTAAATACATGGTTAGATTCAGCATATCAAAGAACCCCATATATTCAATTTTTGTTGAAATCAAACAAAGTTTAATTTTGGACCCCGATTTGGACCAACTTGAAAACTGGGCCCATAATCAAAAATCTAAATACATGGTTAGATTCAGCATATCAAAGAACCCTAAGAATTCAATTTTTGTTAAAATCAAACTAAGTTTAATTTTGGACCCTTTGGACCTTAATGTAGACCAATTTGAAAACGGGACCAAAAATTAAGAATCTAAATACATGGTTAGATTCAGCATATCAAAGAACCCAATATATTCAATTTTTGTTGAAATCAAACAAAGTTTAATTTTGGACCCCGATTTGGACCAACTTGAAAACTGGGCCCATAATCAAAAATCTAAATACATGTTTAGATTCAGCATATCAAAGAACCCTAAGAATTCAATTTTGTTAAAATCAAACTAAGTTTAATTTTGGACCCTTTGGACCTTAATGTCGACCAATTTGAAAACGGGACCAAAAATTAAGAATCTAAATACACGTTAGATTCGGCATATCAAAGAACCCCAATAATTCAATTTTGATGAAATCAAACAAAATTTAATTTTGGACCCTTTGGACCTCAATGTGGACCAATTTAAAACGGGCCCAAAATCCAAAAACTTAATACACGGTTAGATTCAGCATATTAAAGAACCCCAAGAATTCAAGAATAAAACCCCATTGAAATTGGTCAAGAAATAAGCAATTTATACAAAGTATCTTCTTTTGCACAATACTGTGCAATTGAATATTTCTTGCAATTGCGCAATACTGTGCAATTGAATATTTCTTGCTATTGCGCAATACTGTACAATTGACAATTTCTTGCTATTGTGCAATATTGTGCTATTGGATATTTCTTGCTATTGCGCAATACTGTGCAATTGAAGATTTCTTGCTATTATGCAATACTGTGCAATTGAAAATTTCTTCCTATTGCACAATACTTATTATATAATAATTTACACATCCTGTTTGGTGTGTATCTCCTGCCATATCATTATTATTTGCTTTTAAATATAAATCAGAAATAACCAACTTAAAATGGAAAATTGTAAAGAAAAAAAAGGAAAAAAGGAAAAAAGTTTCCCCAAATTTTTGAACCCCTTATGATTCATCACCCCAAACTCAATCCCAGCCTTCCTTTGAGGTATGGTACCTTGCAGTACAATTTCAGAGAGATCCATACACTTGAACACAAGTTATTGTCTGGAAACTAGAAAATGCTTATTTTGGCCCTTTTGGCCCCTAATTCCTAAACGTTTCAGGCAATTACCCCAAACTCAATTCCAGCTTTCCCTTTGTGATATGGAACCTTGTACTACAATTTCAGAAAGATCCATAGACTTACACATAAGTTATTGTCATGAAACTAGAAAAATGCTTGTTTTTTGCCCCTTTTTTGGCCCCTAATTCCTGAAATTTTGAGGCAATTACCCCCAAAAATCAATCCCAGCATTCCCTTTGTGATATGGAACCTTGTGGTACAATGTCAGAGAGATCCATACACTAACACACAAGTTATGTCTGGAAGTTACAAAAATGCTTATTTTTGGCCCCTTTTTGGCCCCTAATTCCTTAACTGTTGGTACCATAACCCCCAAAATCAATCCCAACCTTCCTTTTGTGATATTGAACCTTATGGTAAAATTTCATAGAGATCCATTCACTTAAACTAAAGTTAGAGTGCGAAACCAATGCGTCTTCGACGGACGACGACGACGCCGGACGGACGATTTACGGCGACGACGCCAACGTCATACCAATATCGACCACAAAAATTTTTTGCGGTCGTATAAAAATTTAAAAAATTGGTAAAAATTACTTTAAAGGGCAATAACTCCTTAAGGGTCAACTGACCATTTTGATCATGTTGACTTATTTGAAGATCTTACTTTGCTGAACATTATTGCTGTTTACAGTTTATCTCTATCTGTAATAATTTTCAAGATAATAACCAAAACGGCAAAATTTCCTTAAAATTACCAATTCAGGGCAGCAACCCAACAACCAGTTGTCCAGTTCATCTGAAAATTTGAGGGCAGATAGATATTTACTTGATAAACAAGTTAATCCCTGTAAGATTTGCTTTAAATGCTTTGGTTTCAGAGTTACAAGCCAAAATCTACATTTTACCCTATGTTCTATTTTTAGCCATGGCAGCCATCTTGGTTGGTTGGCTGGGTCACCGCACACATTTTTAAAATAAATACCCTAATAATGACTGTGGCTAAGTTTGGTTGAATTTGGTCCAGTAGTTTCAGAGGAGAAGATTTTTGTAAAAGATTACAAAATTTACAAAAATTGGTAAAAATAATTTCAAAGGGTCAACTGACCATTTTGATCATGTTGACTTATTTGAAGATCTTACTGTGCTGAACATTATTGCTGTTTACAGTTTATCTCTATCTGTAATAATTTTAAAGATAATAACCAAAACGGCAAAATTTCCTTAAAATTACCAATTCAGGGCAGCAACCCAACAACCAGTTGTCTAATTCATCTGAAAATTTGAGGGCAGATAGATATTTACTTGATAAACAAGTTAATCCCTGTAAGATTTGCTTTAAATGCTTTGGTTTCAGAGTTACAAGCCAAAATCTACATTTCACCCCTATGTTCTATTTTTAGCCATGGCAGCCATCTTGGTTGGTCGGCTGGGTCACCGCACACATTTTTTAAACTAAATACCCTAATAATGATTGTGGCTAAGTTTGGTTGAATTTGGTCCAGTAGTTTCAGAGGAGAAGATTTTGTAAAGATTACAAAATTTACAAAAATTGGTAAAAATTACTTTAAAGGGCAATAACTCCTTAAGGGTCAACTGACCATTTTGATCATGTTGACTTATTTGTAGATCTTACTTTGCTGAACATTATTGCTGTTTACAGTTTATCTCTATCTACAATAATTTTCAAGATAATAACCGAAAACGGAAAAAATCCTTAAAATTACTAATTCAGGGCAGCAACCCAACAACCCATTGTCAGATTCATCTGAAAATTTCAGGGCAGATAGACCTTGACTTGATCAACAATTTCACCCGTGTCAGATTTGCTCTAAATGCTTTGGTTTCAGAGATATAAGCCAAAATCTACATTTTACCCTATGTTCTATTTTTAGCCATGGCGGCCATCTTGGTTGGTTGGCGGGTCAACGGACACAATTTTAAACTAGATACCCCAATGATGATTGTGGCCAAGTTTGGTTAAATTTGGCCAAGTAGTTTCAGAGGAGAAGATTTTGTAAAGTTAACGGACGACGATGGACGCCAAGTGATGAGAAAGCTCACTTGGCCCTTTGGGCCAGGTGAGCTAAAATTATCATTTTAGGGCAATCTTTCCTATTAATGATTTCTGCAAACTTCAGTTGATTGTGCAAGGGTTGTATAGCCAGCTGAGGTCGTTAAAACTCTCATTTGTTGTTGCAAAATTCAAGTGGTTTTGAATTGCTTTGTTGATCTTTTTGTATTCAACTTTTAAACAACAAAGTACAACAAATATGATGACTGATACTCATGACACTGAAAATATGGTCTTCATTCTTGTGAAGAAAATGATAAGGTTTGAAATATTTCTTAAATATTAATTCAATACCAATACTTTAATTTGTATTGGATTTATCCCAGGAAATGAGAACAAGGGACACAATTAAATTCAATTTTTTCCTAAATTTCTGATAAAATATAAAATGAAGAACTATATTTTTTAATGAGAATTTTCTTTTTAATAGTTAATTGATAATTTGAACAATATTAATTAAGTTTTAGATCTTGCATGGTTGATTAATTTTCTCTCAAAATTTCTGATATTCTATTAAAGTTTTAAATATAATATGAGGCAGGCATTACCTGTGAAAGGGGATGAAGTCTGTATAAATTAGTGTAGGAATTCAAGCATCATTTGCACTTGAATCTGTAGAAAATGAAGCCAAAGTACTAAAACATATCTGACATTCGACCTATTGTTCGGGATTATAGTTGTGACATCATTTTCAATGTAAAGAAAGAAACACCATCATCAGGTATTAATGTGGTTTTTTTTCATGTTATAGAATTATCAATTATTTTTATTGCCAGTACATTAGTAGATTGTTTTCTATATTGATTTTCTACTGCAGTTTCAGAAAAGAAGATTACAAAAGGATAACATTTTGTAAAACTTACCAAAATTTACCAAATTAATGAAAATTGTTAAAATTGACTATAAAGGCAATAACTCCTTAAGGGCAACTGATCATTTTGGTCATGTTGACTTATTTGAAGATCTTACTTTGCTGAACATTATTGCTGTTTACAGTTTATCTCTATCTGTAATAATTTTCTAATAACCAAAACGATTTCCTTAAAATTTTCAGGGCAGCAACCCAACAACCAGTTGTCCAATTCATCTGTTGACTTATTTGATAAACAAGTTAATCCCTGTACTTTACATGCTGAACATTATTGCTGTTCTACAGTTTATCTCTATCTGTAATAATTTCAGAGGAGAAGATTTTTGTTAAAGATTACAAAATTTACAAGATAAAAGGGCAATAACTCCTTAAGGGGTCAACTGACCATTTTGATCATGTTGACTTATTTGAAATTTACTTTGCTTTAACAGTTTATTACCAAGATAATAACCAAAACAGCAAAATTTCCTTAAAATTACCAATTCAGGGCAGCAACCCAACAACCAGTTGTCCAATTCATCTGAAAATTTGAGGGCAGATAGATATTTACTTGATAAACAAGTTAATCCCTGTAAGATTTGCTTTAAATGCTTTGGTTTCAGAGTTACAAGCCAAAATCTACATTTTACCCTATGTTCTATTTTTAGCCATGGCAGCCATCTTGGTTGGTTGGCTGGGTCACCGCACATTTTTTAAACTAAATACCCTAATAATGATTGTGGCTAAGTTTGGTTGAATTTGGTCCAGTAGTTTCAGAGGAGAAGATTTTGTTAAAGATTACAAAATTTACAAAAATTGGTAAAAATTACTTTAAAGGGCAATAACTCCTTAAGGGGTCAACTGACCATTTTGATCATGTTGACTTATTTGAAGATCTTACTTTGCTGAACATTATTGCTGTTTACAGTTTATCTCTATCTGTAATAATTTTCAAGATAATAACCAAAAACAGCAAAATTTCCTTAAAAATTACCAATTCAGGGGCAGCAACCCAACAACCAGTTGTCCAATTCATCTGAAAATTTGAGGGCAGATAGATATTTACTTGATAAACAAGTTAATCCCTGTAAGATTTGCTTTAAATGCTTTGGTTTCAGAGTTACAAGCCAAAATCTACATTTTACCCCTATGTTCTATTTTTAGCCATGGCAGGCAGCCATCTTGGTTGGTTGGCTGGGTCACCGCACATATTTTTAAACTAAATACCCTAATAATGATTGTGGCTAAGTTTGGTTGAATTTGGTCCAGTAGATTCAGAGGAGAAGATTTTTGTAAAAGATTACAAAATTTACAAAAATTGGTAAAATTACTTTAAAGGGCAATAACTCCTTAAGGGGTCAACTGACCATTTTGATCATGTTGACTTATTTGTAGATCTTACTTTGCTGAACATTATTGCTGTTTACAGTTTATCTCTATCTATAATAATTTTCAAGATAATAACCAAAACGAAAAAATCCTTAAAATTACTAATTTAGGGCAGCAACCCAACAACCCATTGTCAGATTCATCTGAAAATTTCAGGACAGATAGATCTTGACTTGATCAAAATTTTACCCCATGTCAGATTTGCTCTATATGCTTTGGTTTCAAGATAAAAAATCTACATTTTACCCTATGTTCTATTTTTAGCCATGGCCTTGGTTGGCGGGTCACCGGACACAATTTTAAACTAGATACCCCAATGATGATTGTGGCCAAGTTTGGTTAAATTTGGCCAAGTAGTTTCAGAGGAGAAGATTTTGTAAAGTTAACGGACTGACGGACGACTTAGGCCAGGTGAGCTAAAATGAACAGAAAATCAAATTTATAATAAAATAGATGTGTCGGTTGAAGATAAATACCCTGCCTGCTTAAAATCACATATATTCTCCTTTGTTGGATTATTTTTCTGATCTATATAATCTTACTGGAAATTCATTTCATAGCATCTTTAGGGCTATTCCATTAATAGGGTCGGAAGGCATTTTTTTAGTACCCCCATGACCAAGAGGAATGTACCATGTATCTTAACACCAACCAACAGGAAGTCGTTTCATATAATACAAGAACCAACTGGAATATATCTATCTTAATTATTCTAATTTACCACAACCAATAGGAATTGTTATTTAAACATTATAATTGCTGGACATTTTAGAGGGGGTGGGCAGGGTTAAGGGAACCTGGGAATGAGGGGGAGGGAAGTGGGAGTTCAGGGGGACGGAACTGGGAATTGAGGGGGAGGGAAGTTGGAATCATTGACCCTTCCTGTCCGTCCCCTCATTTTAAGAGGAAGAAATGAGATCAAACTTAATTGTTTTAAATCTTAAATATGAAAAATATAATTTGGTCACCAGAGTTTGAAACATTTCAAAGCTTATAAAAATCACAGTGGCGGATCTAGGGGGGGTTTCCGGGTGTTGGAACCCCCCTTTTTTTTGACGATCAATGTATTTGAATGGGGACATATAGTTGGAACCCCCCCTTTATCCTGGGTTAGGAACCCCCCCTTTTATAAATGGCTGGATCCGCCCCTGAATCACTGATGAAAATTAAAACTGTGGTCTATAGAACTGCAAATGGATTGTTTTGTTAATCTAATATATGTTGTGGGTGTATACATTTGTTTTTTATTAAATGTTTTGGATCTATACTTTTGTTATTATCTTATATTTGTGTAGAAGTAAACATAGAACAAGCGTAAACCACACAAAAAAAATGCAAAACATTTGTTTGGTTTTTACTATAATATAAAGGGCAATATATATCTTTTTTTTTATATTGTTCAATTCATACCCGCGTAAACAATTCAAATTCAAAGCTGTTTAAGTGTATCATATCTAGTTGCACTATTATATTAGTTCCTGTGTGAAAATAAAGTAAGAAACTTCCAGATTTTTACTGGCCCTTCAAAATTGAGAAGAAATTACCTCTTGGAATTGTAGTAATATGTGTATACTCTATCAAAACATCTACATGTACATGTAATATCAATATTTATTAATGATGAGGAAAATTACTGTCACATTTTATTGGATTATGACATGAAAATGTGTGAACTAAAAGTAAATTTGAGTTTCTGTATAAAATATTTCATGCTTTTTCTTTCTTTTATATATATCTTTTGGTTTTCAATTCTAATATTTATATATAATCATCATAGATGTATTTTGTCACCTGTCTGGAATTTTTTTTTTTTAATTGTATTTGATCGGCAAACCCGGAATTACCCTTATCCGACCCCGGAATCTGCTCCAGTATTGTAATTGTCTCCATTTCCGGTTTATGGCATCCATTGTTTTTCAATGTCAGTCAGATACAATTTTACTCGGATTTACACATTACCTGTTGGCGATTTTCGGTATAAAGCTAGCGGTTGAACAAAATAAACATCGATGTCATGAATAATAAAGATACTAATAAATTTTGAGATCATTTGGAAATTTTGGTCCCTAATTGGAAACAAAATGTAGGGTATTTGCCATTGGGAATGTGTCCGAATACCGGACCCTGTGGAATGCTAGAAAAATCCCTGGAGGGGTATACGATCTCAATAGTAATATGGCTTTAAAATTACCATACTGATGGTTAAAAAGGTCGGCAAAGTTAATTTTTATTTTCTTTCAAATCGAAGGTTCGTCGGGCGTAGCTAGTAACCAAAATGAAAGTCCATTTGCAATAGTGGAAGGTCGCGGACCTCGGACCACCGCTAATTTCAACCCCTGAATTATTTTAATTTAATTTATTTAATCTTTTGACATCGTGTGCCATTCCCCATGTGCTTGTCATTAAAGGGAAGTAACTGTTGCACTTCCGGAACTGGTACCATTGGTAGAATACAACGTTACGCCTACCGCTGCATAAGTCGCAGGAACAGTTATGTTTTCGAAATATCACGATAAGAGCAGGCGACAAAAACAATCGGTTATATAAGTCCTCGCAAAAACAAATAATAATAAATAACACAATGAAACCGACAGCCAAGAAAACTGACTTTCAAAGAAGACCAACAACCAACAATACTTGTTTTCTCTAAACACCAAGGGCCACTGGCCATACACCCTTCAACACATCAACAACCAATGGGATTTTTTTTAATTGCCGTCCGACCCTGGTACATTCTTTTTAATGGAATAGCCCTTAGATTTTTTCTTTTTCATCATCATTTCAGTATATCTATATTTGCTTAACATGTCTGTTTGTTTTACCAAAGTCTTCTTTTTTTTTTACACATATTCTAGTCTTTTTAATAAAGGACTAGTTCAATAGTCTATCTTAATATTCTTGATAGTTGTCTTTGTATATTTGCCCAGTTGTTGCTGAAATTACCATAACTCCCCCTTTTCTTTGCTGCAGATCTAGCCGGTCTCCCTCTTCTACTAGTTGGTTCATCGTCTGAGTCATCTCTCCTTCTTGTTTGTCTCCCCTTTTTCTTTTTGGGTGGTGTTTCCTCCTCAAAGTCATCCTCTTCACTTGATGGCTCTCTTGCCTTCTTCCTTGGAGTTGGCCCTACAAAAAATAATTTATTATTTTTCTTTTCCCTTTCTTTCAACTTGTTCAGTCTTTATAGTAATCTTATAAGCAAGCATCTGGATATCCCACTTAATTACCTTTCTATAAAATAGGTTTCCTTTTTTCCTTCTGATTAGCACATTTCCTGTTTGGTCATTATTTACCTGGAAGTTTGCTGCAGTCCTTATAACTGTATCTCTTCAGATAGTCATTTTTTCAAAGCTCACGCTTTTAATTTCATACTATTCTACCTTCATCAACTTTAGGATGAAAGTCATAAAAGACAGATTTGGAAATACTGTGTATTCGTTAATTTCAAGGCACCAATTTTTCATGGATTGAGGTAAAACAGTTCTTTCTAGATACCTGATTTCCTGGTTCTGCCAAAGTCTACATATGAACCAAAAGAAAACATCAATATCTTATATTTGTGGTTCACATTAATCCACACAATTCAGGAAAACTGATACCCCACTAATAATAATGAATTATCAATACTTCTAACCTTTTCCTTTCTTTTTCGGTGGCTTTCTTTCTTCTTCAGAATCCTCATCATCAAAATCATCATCAGAGTCAACTTTCTTTTTACCTTTATAATAAAAGAAAAACATGATGATATAAAAGTTTTCAAATATTTAATCAATCTCTAAAAAAAGGAATAGTATCAAAAAATCAAGCTACGAAACAAAATATAAATAATTTTAACAAAAATGAACCCAATATCATGCGAAGTATGTCGCCACTCGTAATTTATAGTATCAAAACCCGAAGGTAAATCAGAAAACCACAAACATGATATTACTTATCACTGCCAGGCTGATGACCTAATATAATGACATTGCATTCAGTAGTATGTAGTGATGTGTGATGAAGTCCATTAAAAATAATGAAAAATTAAAAGTATTGGCAAACTAGATCTAGGGCGTCTGACAGATTCGAAAAGAGATCACATGATCACTCATCACTGTCAAGCTGCTGATCAAATGTGAAGTCATTCTGTTTGAAGAAGGTGTACAAGGTGAATGCAAGATAGCCACAACTCCTAGATTCCAGGTACATGTATACTTATTATAGTAATTAATCACTCTGGGAAAATAAAGGGACAAATACCAAAGAAACCATGCTAATGTGACCTTCTATCTTAAAATTGTGCCCAGCTGCCCTTTAACTTATTTTTTTTTTACTTTAAACTGTGTTTATTTGCTTATTTGGGTTGTCTTTTCTGAATAGAAAATATACCTTTCTTTGATGATTTCTTCTTTTCTTTTACAATTTCATCATCATCTAAATCATCCATATCTTCATCTGACTCTGCATATTTCTTCTTGGCCTTTGCAGGAGGTGCTAAAAATATATACTTCAAAAATATTTTCTTGATTACCAATAAAATGGAAACTATAAAACTAAGCAATACTTGGAAGGCATGATGTATGAAATAATAATCATGTAGACATAATTTTAGATAAAATATTCAGATGCATCAAATAAATAAACACATAAGATTTGGAGTATGTTATATAAGGCCTTAATAATATTAATATTTAATTACTGTTAACACAAAGTATAAGAGTTTCAACAAAGACTAAAAGGAAAATGAGTCAATATTGGAAAATTCAGCAGTGCTCTTTTCATGACATCACAATCAATTTCAATTTTCATGAACTGTTTTGAAAACAGGCCAATTCAGATTTTTTTTCAGGACTTGAAACATTTAGCCCATGCATAGCTATATAAGATCTTGTCACATTATGACTGTAAATAACATATCTCCCATGAATGTTTAGTTTGATTTACCCTGCACTATATGTTTCCTGGGCCTATTAAAATTAAGTTGACATCCAGACGATTTTTTCAAAATTTCACCACAATATCTTTTTTTTTGTCTACTTAGGGTGTAAATGAGAACATTTCATGTGAAAAATTTCTATTACAATCTACTTATTTCACTTTCTCATTATTTACTTGTCAACTTGAAGCACTTTTTGTCTTGAAATTATGGACTTAATCATGAGGGCCAAATAAAGTCCTTACCCACACCTATGCCTTTATCCCTGAATATTGTATTAGGCTTGTAATCACACATGTTCAATTGTTTATTGTAGTATTGGTTGAATGCATTAGGGCTGTTCCATAAAAGCATACATGGGACTCAGGGAAGGCAATTCCAAATCTCAACTATGGGTGGGTGTCATCTATGTTTTTGCATAGTGGAAATGTAAGTGAAATTTTAATTTGCCTCTATAGGTGGTTACCCCATTTTTAAAATGCCTTCCCTGGGTACCAAGTATGTTTTAATGGAACAGCCCTTATTTGTTTTGTCTTTCCCATAAAATTTACCTTTCTTTTTTGATTTCTTCTTTTCTTCTACATAATCTTCATCATCTAAATCATCCATGAAATCTTCATCAGACTCTATATATTTCTTCTTGACTTTTGTAGGAAATGGTAAAACTAAAATTCAAAAATTAATTATCCAATAAAAAAATAAAGAAACTTCCCACTTTAAATCAATTTGGTTATACAATTTACATGCAACATATACAAACTTGACCTTTGTTAAAATAATAAATTGACCAAAAAAATGGACCAAAAATCTAATCAATGAAATATGTAAACCTAAAGTAAACAAACATTTTTTTAATTCTGTAAACAACCATTTTACTATACGAACATTGTCTACTTGTATCCATCTTCTATTGTGAGTGAACGAACAGTAATATTCAAATAACTTTTAACTTCACAGTTAATTTGGTATCCTCCCCATGGTCAATGCACAAGGTATGTTGATTTCAACTGAACAACTAAGACAAGAGCAAAAAAACTCATCAATTATACCAGAATTATAATTTTGTACATCAGACACGCAAAGAATTATAATACCAGACATATTAGACATGTGAATATTTTATTGAAGGATTAAAACAATATACATACAATGTCAGAAAAATATTCAAAACTGTACTCACTACAAAACAGGAGAAACTCAGCCAGCCTTGCTTTTGTTCCTATTACTAAAGCTTTTACAAATCAATTATATATTTCCTGACAATGTAAGTTTATCGTATATTTGTTTTGTTTAGTTTTATTACCCCTTTTAAGTTTATTGTATATTTATTGTGTTTAGATTTATTACCCCTTTTCTTTGGTGGCTTCTTTTCCTCAACATAATCTTCATCATCAAAATCTTCATCAGATTCAGGTTGTTTCTTCTTAGCTTTAACTTGAGTGGCTGCTGTAAATAAAATGACATCAACAGTAAATACAGAATATTTTTGCACAGAAATATTTTTGATATGATAAATAGATTTAACAAAAATGTGTCCTTAAGGTTATTTTTCATCTGATTTGAATGAAAGTTTTACCATGCAATACAGAAATGTCTGCAGGTTCTTAGTTTTGAAATATTTATTTGAATTATACTTTTTATAAAGAAATCATTGTTTAAAGACAAAATATGGTCATTTGTTTTATACAAGTTCAATTTATACCAGAACATAAGAATTATAACTTTTGTATGATCAATGTTTGCAAATCTTAAAAACATATGATACAGTCTTGTACAACAAGAAACAAATTCAAAATGGTGACAACCCATAGACACTCAATTAAAAGTGACTACCTATTTCAGGCATACTCTTATTAAGAAATCACTTAATACAAGACTGATGCATATTGCACCATAGAATATAAAATTAAAAGAGATGGGTTATGATTGCCAATGAGACTGCATGCTCTTTTGACACTTGAATATGTACAAACATAGGTTGCATATGATGTAGATATTTAGCTTCTTTCATTTATATTCAGTTTAATCAAGTGATTGAAGCATTAAAGGAAAAAATGGTTACTGTTAAAGTACAGAGGGTCTCGAAACAGGGTTTATATTGATACAGATGGAAAGAAAAAGCCTATTTAGTGATGAGTGACTAACTTGGTTAGAATAAATTTACTGTGAATTTTTTAAATGTTTTTGAAAGATACATTGTAAGCTGCTATAGGATCCTTTGGAATTTCTGTTTATATGATGAGTTAACATGTGTAATATGAAAGCTAATGAAACATTAAGCCTAAAAAATAAAAATACAATTTGTGTTGTTCAAAAGGCCTTTCATTTTTTTTGGAGGGGGGGGGTGTAATTAAGATTTTTATGTTAATATTAAATTGATAAATATACATGTTTGAGGTTTACGAGATTTATACTCTTGTTTGGTTGACCTGCCATTTTAGTTTTTGATGAGCAATCTTACAATAGCATCAAAACTGTTCAATTTTTTTGAAAACACTGAATTTTTCATAAATTTTCAATGTCTTGCTTGCTCCACCACAATACCCATTCAACAATTCCACCTTGGATCACTGTTTCAATGATCAAAATATCTATGTGGGGAGAGCTTAGGATGATGACCTAGTTCTGTTAAAATCAAAACCAAGTTTTGCCTTTTGGGATGAATTTCTTGGTGAAAAAATCAAAGCATTATTGCATGGAGATGTATGTCAGAATAACCAAGTGGTAGATATATATTTTTTTTCCTTAATATGAATCTCCTAAAAGAACCAAGGTGACAATGCAAATTATTTTGAGTGCTCTCATTAAAGGAGGTCAATATGGACTTTTATCATACCTCGTCCCCTTTATGGTTTCTTGTTAATTATATTAGACTACAATAGGAAAAGACAGGCCTTAAATTTCTGTTTAGCACCTGGTCAATACTGCTTTCTTCTGGATGAAGAAAATGTATGCCTGTAATATGTCATTGTACTGTTTGAAAGACAAAAAGAAAATAATTTTACCTGCACGTTTTGGAGCTGCTTTGACAGGTGATTTACTAGGGGGAGATAATTTGGCTGACTCAATCAACCATTTGGGTAGTGTTCTTTTCTTGTCTATTGGTAATGCCATATCCTTTCCTCCAGGGGGTTTGACAATTTTCTCATCATTCTGTAAATATTATGAAGCGCTCTTGAATCATCAGTTTAACATATAAACAATATTATAACAGGTATTTCAGGGATTCACACTGATAGACACACAGAGAGATTAATATATTTTATGACCTTTTCATACTTCATAAAATATCCAGTATATGACAACTATTTCTCATCAGAGTTTAGCAAAAGAAGTGTTAAAGTTTTTGATGCAAACAAGTAACTCATACATTTATTGACCCTATGCAAAACTTCAAGTTTGTTTAAGACCTAGAAACTTGATTTGATAAGATGTTCAGATTAAAAGAGGTGTTTAGATGCACAGAACATTTTCTGTATATCCTGATATTTAAGATAGGGTTTTGGTTTACAATTGTTTTTCAAATTTTTAGCTTTTATGCATAAATAACACACTTAAATGAAGGTTTTTTTTAAATGGTTTACCTGTAAAAAGAATATTGTTTATAATCAAGTTATATTGTAACAACTTGGAATCACTCAGGTCCGATAATAAAATTTAGTTCATCTTCAGTTTATGCTTAACAGACGAGCAAGTTTATTTACTGCTTTTCTGCTAAGCACGCAGTAGTTTGGAGCAGGAGCAAATAGATATAAGAAGATGTGGTAAGACTAGTTGGCTAGGTGTCAATAATATGCACCCAGATATGGTGAAATGTCCTTCAGGGAACTGTTAATTTGTTACCTAGCACATTTAAAAATTCAGCTCAGTGTATGTCTAGTATGAAGCACTGTATATCATACAACACTGAAATGTTATCATTCTGAATATGCATGCAAAATTTGATGCTGGATAAGCATCAATTGATTATCTTTAAAGGAAATTGTGGTGAATCTTTTTTTATTATCAGTGTACTTCTACTCACCTTATGTGGGTCTTTTTCTTTGGTTTGGGTTCTGAAAATATAGACATTGTATTGGAAAGCTGTAGTTTTTTTTTCCTTCTTTTTGTTAAGTTAGGATCCATTATCAATATTACAGTTAATAAGATTTACAGTAACTTTCATGAGAGTCAATCGATCAAACAGAACTGTTTGAAAAGTACTGTAAATCAGAAATTATTGTGAATAATGCGACTGAGTGATAATCACAATTATATAAACTCGCATTCTGATATCTGATGCATATAAGTGTGAACAGATTTTCCTGAAATAGCAATAATGAATCTTGAAATTGAGAATGGAAAATAATGCATTTCTTCAAAAACTGCAAGTATAAATGCACACAATAAATTCTGAATTTACAGTTCTTGATTGATGCAATATTTGTTTTGCTCATCTTTTACAACAAATAGAGTATGCATATGCAGAAGTCAACAACGACAATAAATAACTTTCTACAAGAGCTTTAATATTAACATGTATAGTCTGTCATATAATAAAAAGAATACAGTACCCCCTTGAAAGTTTAATACATGTAATTGGAACTAGATCTTATAGACGGATATATCATTTAGTCATTACTAGTTACTGAGGCAAGACATTATTGTGTGTCTATTCTTGTTTCAGTATGCATTGGCAGGGCATAATCTACTAAAGAAAGTCACGTGAAGAGTTACATATATATTAATAAGAAGATAATTTGTCAGTAAAGTTATATACCTTCTGATTCCTCCTTCTTTTTTTCTTTAGTTTCACTGTAAAAAATCATAATTGTACTAATTTAAATCAAATTTTATATTCTATTACCCGTAACTGATATCTATTTTCAAAATAATTTATTTTCTAAAAAAAAGGTCTGAAAATTATAAAATAAAATCCATAAAGTCTATACTAGATTTCATTCTTATTTCATCTTGAGTCTAAAGAAACCATTTACCATCACCTTAAATGTTCCATATGTATATAGTGTATAAGAATAAGACTTAAGTCGCTTCACATGAATAAAGACTAAAAATGTATAAAGTCCCATTAACAAACCTTTTTTCTGATCCATTGACAAGGCTGTATTCCACTTTGTAAAACAATTTATCTGGCAATAATCCAAAAATATCTCCATCTTTTAGTTCTATTCTAACATCTTTAGTTAATGATGATGGTAACTCGTCATCCTCATCCTTCTTGTAAAAACAAGGATTACCATGTGTCTACACAAAAGTATAAGGAATATGTTAAGGTCACAAAGTGTGTGTCCAACAACCCCTGAAGTGTCTTTATGGCAAAAATTAATATTCACAACAAACAAGTGGACAAACTTTTACTGCATCTTTAATATTCTCAGTCAAGAATATTTATTCACTTGAACAATATAAACTACAGAAATCTGTGAAGAAAGTTATCTTAATAAAGTGCTGTTCCTTTGCTTTTTATGTGGTTTTGCTGTGCATGTACTGATTTTGTATCATGGATGGATATCCCATATTCTTTGTTTTTCTATTATTTTAATTAAACATGAGATGAACTCATATTTTATGCACATCTTGGTGGTTTTTTTTTTAAATTATCTTAAAGAGATCATATCTAGGCTTATAATTTATTCATTGTATTGTTTATTATATATTCCATTCAATTCAAATTTTATCATCATCAAGATTAAATTTCTGGCAAATAATACAGGGGGGAAAAGGACAAGATGTTGCTTAACAATTTTGAAGGTTTTATGCTTTTTTTTTTACTTATTAAAGAACTTTCTTAACTTAAATGCAGCAGTAAAAAAATACAATTCACCTTCTTGGGCAATAACAATAATTAGTTGCATTAACTAGAGGCTCCAAGGAACCTGTGTCGCTCACCTGATATTTTTATTTACAATTGATGCATAAATCAATGCAACCGTTATACTTTTGCTTTAGTTTCAGAGATATAAGCCAAAAACTGCATTTTACCCCTATGTTCTATTTTTAGCCATGTCTGCCATGTTGGTTGGCAGGCAGGGTTATCGGACACATTTTTAAAACTAAATACCCTAATGACGATTGTGACCAAGTTTGGTTAAATGGTTAAGTGTCTCAGTTGTTTCAGAGGAGAAGATTTTGTAAAGATTACAAAATTTACCAAAATTGCTAAAATTGACTTTAAAGGGCAATAACTCCTTAAGGGTCAACTGACCATTTTGGTCATGTTGACTTATTTGTAGATCTTACTTTGCTGAACATTATTGCTGTTTACAGTTTATCTCTATCTATAATAATATTCAAGATAATAACCAAAACTGCAAAATTTCCTGAAAATTGCCAATTCAGGGCAGCAACCCAACATCGGGTCGTCTGATTCGTCTGAAAATTTCAGGACAGATAGATCTTAACCTGATGAACATTTTACAGATGTCAAATTTGCTCTTAATGCTTTAGTTTCAGAGATATAAGCCAAAACTGCATTTTACCCTATGTTCTATTTTTAGCCATGTTGGTTGGCAGGCGGGTCATCGGACACATTTTTAAACTAGATACCCTAATGATGATTGTGATCAAGTTTGGTTAAATTTGTCTTAATAGTTTCAGAGAAGATTTTGTAAAGATAACAAAATTTACAAAACATTGTTAAAAATTGACTTTAAAGGGCAATAACTTCTTAAGGGTCAATTGACCATTTTGTTCATGTCAACTTTTTGTAGATCTTACTCTGCTGAACATTATTGCTGTTTACAGTTTATCTCTATCTATAATAATATTTAAGATAATAACCAAAACGGCAAAATTTCCTTAAAATTACCAATGCAGGGCAGCAACCCAGCAACGGGTTGTCCGATTCATCTGAAAATTTCAGGGTAGATAGATCTTGACCTGATAAACAATTCTACTCCATGTCAGATTTGCTCTAAATGCTTTGGTTTTAGAGATAAAAGCCAAAATCTACATTTTACCCTATGTTCTATTTTTAGCCATGGCGGCCATCTTGGTTGGTTGGCTTAGTCACGGACACAATTTTAAACCCAATGATGATTGTGGCCAAGTTTGGTTAAATTTGGCCCAGTAGTTTCAGAGGAGAAGATTTTTGTAAAGTTAACGACAACGGACGACGGACGCCAAGTGATGAGAAAAGCTCACTTGGCCCTTCGGGCAAGGTGAGCTAAAAGCAATGTTGAGAGGTAAATATCAAATCTAATGCTTTTGATATTTGATCATGTTGATTATTATATTAACAACAACAACAACAACAACAATACTTTATTTTAAGAGGGTTATACAGTTAGCTATATAACTAATCTTCCTGAGGCCCTCATCATAAAAATCATAAACAAAATGCAAACATATACATTGCATACATTAGTATAAAAGTCAAGTATGATAATAATGTTCAATACAACTTGATAAAATGTTACGAAAAAATAAACGTGATGACATAATCAGTTTTCAATATTTTTCAACAGGTTGATTTCAATAAATGATCTGTTATTTTGTATTTGAAAGAATTAACATTTGTAATATTTCTTAACGGTATCGCAGTGTGTGAAACCTTTTTTGAACTCGCCAAATTGGCGAGCAGGTTTTCATTTCAACTCGCCAAATTGAAATCCCACTAGCCAGCTTGGCGAGTTCAAAATTTTAAACTCGCCATCTTATTCATACGTTATTGTATGTAATAAACATTTTAGAAATAGCTTTATTCTAGGTTTACTGATATATTTGGTTGAAGCTTTGGAGGAAGTATCTGATTTCCTTTCTCTTTGACAGTGTTTACGTATTAATTTTGTTCAGTGGCTTCTCATTCAGGAGTACTTGGTCAATAGAAAGGGTTAGTGGTATTTATATAATACCCTAAATAGGGTATACATTTATAAGTATAATATATAATAATGTAAATAGGGTTAACAGATTAACTGAAGAATTTAATTCAATTTGTGATTTAATAAGAAATCACATTGAAAATGACATCATTTAAGCAACAATTTATGGGTTTTAACTTTTTCTTGATAACTGTTTATATATTAACCTTGGTTCCAAAGAAAATGTTGGTTTAAGAGGGACGATATAAATCAAGAACCTGTAAATTTTCTTTATCTTGAAAAGTTGTTTTAAAATGTTTATTATTCAAAAGTTGCTACTGTTGACCATAATTAATGCATTTTTCAATATTTGTGCCATTAGAAAATTTCAATAACAAATATTGTTCTGCAATGTACACTGTTAAGATTATTTTGGTGACCTTTTCCTTCCTTTCATGTTATTTAAAAGCTGAATTAATAAGCATCTTATTTTTCCATGCTGTTCTATTTAATATCCATTATTAAAATTAAGTTTTATTTAAAGTTTATAGGAAATTTACTCTTGATTCAATCTTCAAAACGTGTATTAAAATTACATTGCCAAAAGGAAAGTGAAAGTAATTCTATCTATCTATAAACACGTTTTGATTGGTTTAAGTTTTCATACAACTGTATCTAGCCAATCAGAACACATGTAACATAATATTTATCATCTGGGTTCCCGTTTGAACAGAAGTCATGGATAACAGTATTGATTTTTATGGAAAAATGTTTTTGTAAACAATCTTTGGCTGGCTTGATTCAAAGTCGCCACAGAAGGGTCACTTGCCACAAGGGCGAGTTCTATTGAATCTGGACTCGCTTAATATGATTCTTACTCGCATTTGGCGAGTTGGCGACGGAGGTTTCACACACTGTATCGGCAGATTATTCCACAAGAATGGTCCAGAATACATAAAAGATTCTTTGAACAATTCTATTTTTGATTTAGGGAGTATAAGGTTTTCTTGAACAGCATTTCTCAAGGGGTATGGATTTCTGTCTGAAACATAATGAAACTTTTAGTAAGATATGATGGGGCATCACTTTTGATGCACTTAAATGTCATTACAAACTTATGATGTTTTATTCTCTGTTCAACTGTCATCCAGTTCAAGTGTTTGAATAACGGCTTGGAAGGAGCGAAGGGTCTGTTTCTAGTATTAATCTAGCAGTTTTCTTTTGTAATTTTAATATCCTATTTAAACCCTCACTGCTACAACTACTCCACACTATACAACAATAATCAATTAGTGGCAAGACAGAACCATTATAGAATAATTTTCTGCAGTCTAGATTTAGAAATTTCTTAATCTTTAATAGTAGATATAGCCTAGATGAAATTTTGAGCAGATCAAATCAATTTGGTTTGTCCATGTGAGTGAAGGGTCAATTTGAAAACCTAAGAGACATTCGCATGTCAAAGATTGTATCACTTGATTGTTAATAGTTAAACAACTCTCACTGTAATGTGGCATTGCTTTTTGCTTTGTACCAATAATCATATATTTTGTTTTTTTCATTGATGAACATATTGTTATCATTACACCATTCCTCAATACCATGTAAATATTACAGAGCTGTATGAACAGAACCGGTTCAGTGAGGAATATTACACAGGTTATTTAAATTAATTCATAATTTAGTCAAAGTTAAAATATACTATGGATTCATTTATTTTTGTTGGTATCAATTTTCGTGGATTGAGGGAATATTGTACTTTCGTGGATGATCGATTTCATGGCTTTTCAAAACTCTGCCTACAAACCTATAGAAAATTTGTTCTTCATTCAACATTTAAATTTGTGGTCCACCTTTACCAAGTTTATACACAAAATCAATGAAAATTGGTATCCCAGGAATATTAATAATTCTTCAGTATCACTTGCCACATGGCATGATAGAGTTTTCAAATTGACTGCTGGTGATTTCATACAAAAAGCCCTGAAATTTTTATTGTGTCTACAGTACAAATAAGCCTTGTCATTAAATTCTTTAACTTCACCAGATACTGTCAGAGCATATAAATGAATTTTGTTAAGTTTCTTCAGATACTGTCAGAGCATATAAATTACGTCATCTATGACTAAAGAATACTCACAGGTGTTAGATATAACTTATTATCTTCTACATCTAAAATTCCATGATTTCTGGATACTCTTTTATCTGATACCTGCAAAATACAAAATATTTATACTCTCTTACACACTACATACAGAGTTCATTACAGTTGTAGTTAAACAGTTGTCACTCACAAAAGCTACAGTATAATCAGTATGCAAAGTTATAACAAGACCAATATGGAGTTGGGACTTTCATCACTGCATGAATTGATTAAGGTATTATATACTGAAACATCACTGATCATTCCCTTTCAGTATAGCCTAGAAAACTTTGAGGAAAATTTTCCTCATACAATAAATGTTGTAAAATTTCAAACTATCGAAACATAGGTAGTGGCTGCATGGGAGATGTAAAATTGCTCCCCAACGCAACATTTTGAAGCTGCAGACCAAATAGAAAATCATTCCCTTTCATACAAGCCAAGAAAAATTTGACAAAAGTTTTCTATCCAAGGTGTTAAGGACAGATGCAGTCGAGCGTTTTATCATGATCAATTGCTGTGAGAATGAGAATTTATATGTAACTGGATAATTTTCTTTTTCTAATATAAATTAAACAGCAAAACACATGTTAACAGAGTTATCATGAGTTCTCAGAAGTCAAATATAATGATGTTATTGTGTTAAGTCATTTTACAGTATCTATAAATATAAATAAAAATGTAGAGAATGAAATAGAGATGTGTGCATAATGTACATAAGATGACGACACTACAATTTGAAATTTAATTTTATTTGCAAAAAGGATTATATTGTTTTGTCGAAAGATGTGCAGAAAAAAACATTGCTAAGGGAAAACTCCAAAATATTGCAGTAATCATTTCAGGAAATGTTGCATTTACCTCTCAGCAGTATAGACATATTTACACTTGTATGCAAATTTGTATGCCATAACTTAAACCACAAGTACAATTTTCCACAAAATATAGCATCACAATTCAAAACATTTGATTTCACAATCAAAATTTAATTGTTGTTTGACATCAAAAGGTTATTCTGTGAGAGGTTCAGGTTCCATTTCGAGCAGATTCAGCTAAATACTAAAAAGTGTTAATACATCTATTAACATGATAACCTGGGCATGCACCCAAATTAGTATAAAAATGAAAATATTAATCAAACCAGTCTGAATTAATGACAGACTAACCAAGGTTTGCGCAGAAACTGTCAGGTTCAGAAAATCTTCAGTTCGAGCTATAAATATAGCTAGATTAAGCTAAAAAATTATCTCCCTTTGACATTCTTTACAAAGGAAATTTCAGTCTCTTGGTTTATAAATGAAAGCATAGTCTAAACCTTTACAGACAGAATTAAAAAATATAGCTGAATATTTCTGGGTACATAATTTCACCTTTTATCATGATATGTATTTTTTTGTTAAATTACAGAAATATTCTTAGTTTTGTCTGCAAAGTTTAAAATTGCACTTTCAACTAATAAGTGAGAAACTAAAATTTCATTATCAAAAATTGCAAAGGGAGATAATTTGTTAACCGACTGAGCTATCATATATTTTTAGCTCAAGTTGCAGATATGTCGTTAGAACAAGACTTTCTGACCTGTATTACCTTCAAGAAAGAGCCACGTCCAATTTTAATAGTTTTTTCGTCCGGAAGATCTATACTCTCGCCATCATCCAAAGATACAAGGGTAATTATAGACATAGTGGCATAATTTTGGGAGCCAGAGGGTGAAACTAAAACGTCGCTTGACGACTTTTCTGCGCTGTAAATAATCGTGTAGCTGCTTCTTCACTTCCTGTCGAGGTTGAATTTGCAAAATAGGGATGCATCAAACTACTGCAGAACAAATTTAGTAATGCATTAATTTCAATGTTGTCAGTTTGTACAGTGAAAGAATTGTAAGTTTTTAATCAGCGTGGGTAACCCGTCTTCCAGTGTGTAGTACATGTACCTCCGAACCAAGAGAGCTTTGGGAACGATGTATCTTATAACCTAAACCTAAACAAAAACTGCCACACAACTGTAATTTGAATGCAACCTTTTATATATGTACTTTAGTTCACTGGCGTGGAAGCCGGTGGGGGCAAAAGGGGAAATCCTCCCTCCCAATTTCGGGGCATTTTTTTATTGAAAATAACCTTTCCAAAGTATCACAATTTAAACGTAAGTTTTTTTCAGATTTTTTGAAGAAAAAAAAACCTTATTCGGAAGTATTATTTTTTTTTTAGTTACTATTTGGGTTTCAGTTTCATTCGTTTTAGCTGAGACTATAATACTCACAATGCGACACAATAGGGAATATGCTCCGTTATGAGGGTCACGAATGCGCCGGGACTTTGAAAGCAAAAAGTATCACGAAATCAGTGGTGGAACTCACAGGCGCTGGGGTACAGGATTTTGATATTTTTCTTTATTGCATTGAATGTTCAATTTTCTATTTTTATATCACATACTTTCTGTTTCTGTCGGGTAATAGCTTCCTTCGACAAATTGAAGATTCTGCTTTATAAGACTTTTTTTGTTTTGTTTACTTAACACTACCAGATAAATGTTCACATAATACACTTGTATTATATTTCCTTGTCACAAGTTTGCCCCCTTTTTTCAGTCTGCTCCTACGCCACTGTAGCTTTAGTGTTAAGTATGAATAGAAGACAAAAGACAGAATTCAAAATTCCGGCTTGGGTCCGACAAGATGAAATGAGTCCCAGAATATGTTAGTATGCTTTGTGCGAAATAATCATGATAATTGTTTACAAAATCATAATTTAAAGTGTTCCCAAACAGCACAATAATATGCCGACTGATTATTTTTGCTTTTTAAAGATCCTAATTTCTATTCTGGGACTCATAATAGAAGACAATAATGTTATGTCCCAGAAATGAGATTACTATAATTATAGTTTTCTAGATAATCCCCATGGTAAAAATAGTCATTTAAAGGAAGGTAATAACTCCTACAAAAAGTCGACTGACGATTTCGGCCATTTGACTTAATTGTAGATCTGCAGTGTACTATAAATTTTGACGTAAAAAAAACAATTCACGTATGTGTTAATTCTTGAAAATTCAATTCTATGTCCTGAAAACCATGTTTTCAGTTCGAACTCTCACATTTAGTAAACTTTTATAGGTAAGATAATCTATCGATGGTTAGTGAATTCGGTTAAGTCTGAGACAACACCGCATACCAACTTGAGTGAGTCTTCTGAATCAAACCATCGCAAGGCATTGGTTAACTAAGTCTCAGAAAAACAAAACAAGAATGCATACGCTGAAATATCTCGCCTGTTTTACTTATGATTGAATTCATGTTGAAAGTCTGTAATATGAAGATTTTACTACTAGTATCACACCAACTTAACATTATCAATCGATCCATGAAAATGAAGTCACGGTCAAATGAACCATGCCAGACAGACATGTACACCTAACAATCACTCCATACACCAAACATAGCAGTCGTTTATAGTACCTGAGAAACAGATCAATCACAAAAGCTTAACATTGACCAATGAACCATGAAAATGAGGTCAAGGAAGTATGAACCCTGCCATACAGATATGTACACCTTACAACCATTCCATACACCAAATATAGGTGACCTATTGTTTATAGTAACTGATAAACTGACATAACTACAAAAACATATCATTGGCCAATGAACCATGAATATGAGGTCAAGGTCATATGAGACCTGCCAGACAGATATTTGTTTTTCGTTCATTGTTTTGTCCACAAATCAGGCCGTTAGTTTTCTCGTTTTAATTGTTTTACATTTGTCATTTCTGAGCCTTTTAATTATAGCTGACTATGCGGTATGAGTTTTGCTCATTGTTGAAGGTTGTACGGTGACCTATAGTTGTAAACTTCTATGTCATTTGGTATCTGGTGGAGAGTTGTCTCATTTTCAATCATACCACATATTTCTTATTTTTATATGTACACCTTACAATTATTCCATACACCAAATATACTGGACTTATTGCTTAAAGTATCTGAGCAATTGATCAAACCACACAAACTAAACAATTGTTCAATGAACCATGAAAATGAGGTCAACGTCAGATAAAACTTGTCTGTCGGACATCTACACCGTACAATCATTCCATACACCAAATATAGTGGCCCTATTGCTTAGTATCTGGGAAATAGACCAAACCCCAGAGACTAAATATTGTCCAATGAACCATGAAAATGAGATGAGGTCAGGGTCAGATGAAACCTTCCAGTCGGACATGTACACCTTACAATCATTCCATACACTAAATATAGTTGACCTACTACTTATAGTATCTGAGATACTTGACCACGTAACTTTAACCTTTATCACTGATCCATGAAATGTCGAGGTCAGGTCAGATGAACTCTACCTGACAGACATGTAGACCTTCCAAGGAACCCATATACCAAATAAAGTTATCCTGAGACTACTTAAGTAGTCTCAGAGTTATTCTATTACGCACAATAAGGGAGTATTTCAATTTAAAATAAAAAAAAACAAAATTTATTTTCAAACGGTCACTGAGCCATGAAAATGAGGTAAAGGACAATGGACATATGACAGACGGAAACTTCGTAACATAAAGTGTCTGCATACAAGGTATGAAGCATCCAGGTCGTCTAGATTCTGAAATACTTTGGTATAAAGCTTTATACAAATATTTTACGCCGTCGTCGCCGGATTGTAATCCCTATGTCTCGCATTCTGCGACTTTTGTCGCAGGCGGAAAAAAAAAAACAACAAAAAAAAAAAAAAAAAAACAACGACCTGATTCAAGACAAAATAATAAAAGAAAAAAAATTATGACAGAGAGCAACCAACAACATTTATCATACCGGTAATATATTTTAGGTTCATAAAGAAAAGAATGCAATCAATGATACACACTGCGTAACTTATGTAATTGCTTTTATTTGAATTGAACTTATACAACATATTATGTATGATCAATCCTATATTAACCCAAATATGTTTATTAATGAGGTAAAACCAATCTCATTAAAATTGGGATTGAAATTTTGTGTCATTCGTGTCCTTTAAATGTTATTGGATGATAATTGCACATTGTGATAATCAGAGTTCAAAAGGGGGGAACAAGAAATCATTCATCTGACTATATCAGATTAACGCATGTGTCAATTAATTCATTATTAAGATAGTAAACAAGTTAAGGTACCCAATGTGTGAATGGGGTATAGAAAAGCGTATAGTCAGGACTCTTTTCTCTGCCGATTAAAGATTCCTTTCAACAACATTTTTAGAAGTCCATAGGTGCATGCAATCTGAATATGCATGTTGCAAAGCAAAAAAAAAAGTATGGCCAATTCTCCCTGTATTTCTGTTACATACAGAGAAAAAATATAATAAAAAGCTTTTGTTTCATTTGAATTCAAAAGAGTCTTTATCAATAACTTATGATTTTACATAGCTGGGCATTTTTGTAAACTTTTGCTTCAAAGGACGTCTCTGACCAACATGAATTAAAATTAGTATCCGAAAGACAACTTTGCTTTTATCTAACATTACAATTTTTCTCTCATCCTTCAAGTTGTTTGTCCACTTTGCCATTATATTGATCACATTTCCCCTTTTTAGCTCACCTGTACCAAAGGGCCAAGTGAGCTTTTCTCATCACTTGGCGTCCGGCGTCCGTCGTCGTCCGTCATCGTTAACTTTTACAAAAATCTTCTCCTCTGAAACTACTGGGCCAAATTTAACCAAACTTGGCCACAATCATCATTGGGGTATCTAGTTTAAAGATTGTGTCCGGTGACCAAGCCAACCAACCAAGATGGCCGCCATGGCTAAAAATAGAACATAGGGTAAAATGTAGATTTTGGCTTATATCTCTAAAACCAAAGCATTTAGAGCAAATCTGACATGGGGTAGAATTGTTTATCAGGTCAAAATCTATCTACCCTGAAATTTTCAGATGAATAGGACAACCCATTGCTGGGTTGCTGCCCTGCATTGGTAATTTTAAGGAAATTTTGACGTTTTGGTTATTATCTTGAATATTATTATAGATAGAGATAAACTGTAAACAGCAATAATGTTCAGCAGAGTAAGATCTACAAAAGTTGACATGACCATAATGGTCAATTGACCCCTTAAGGAGTTATTGCCCTTTAAAGTCAATTTTTAACAATTTTTTGTAAATTTTTGTTATCTTTTACAAAAATCTTCTCCTCTGAAACTAGTAAGACAAATTTAACCAAACTTGATCACAATCATCATTAGGGTATCTAGTTTAAAAAATGTGTCCGATGACCCCGCCTGCCAACTAACATGGCTAAAAATAGAACATAGGGTAAAAATGCAGTTTTTGGCTTATATCTCTGAAACTAAAGCATTAAGAGCAAATTTGACATTTGTAAAAATGTTCATCAGGTTAAGATCTATCTGTCCTGAAATTTTCAGACGAATCAGACAACCCGTTGTTGGGTTGCTGCCCCTGAATTGGCAATTTTAAGGAAATTTTGCAGTTTTTGGTTATTATCTTGAATATTATTACAGATAGAGATAAACTGTAAACAGCAATAATGTTCAGCAAAGTAAGATCTACAAATAAGTCAACATGACCAAAATGGTCAGTTGACCCCTTAAGGAGTTATTGCCCTTTAAAGTCAATTTTTAACAATTTTTGGTAAATTTTGTTATCTTTACAAAAATCTTCTCCTCTGAAACAACTGAGACACTTAACCATTTAACCAAACTTGGTCACAATCGTCATTAGGGTATTTAGTTTAAAAAATGTGTCCGATGACCCTGTCTGCCAACCAACATGGCAGACATGGCTAAAAATAGAACATAGGGGTAAAATGCAGTTTTTGGCTTATATCTCTGAAACTAAAGCAAAAGTATAACGGTTGCATTGATTTATGCATCAATTGTAAATAAAAATATCAGGTGAGCGACACAGGTTCCTTGGAGCCTCTAGTTTATATAACTTGATATGTATTATTTAATTCCTTATCGTACTGGACATGTATGTAACATTTGCCGCTACAACAGGGACTCGGTTAGCAGATACAAATTTTGTTAATCAATGTTTTTCAATTATTATTTGTTTACGTATTTATAGCTGGCATCAATATTTCTTTGTTTTCTAACATTGTGCAGTTTATTATCCATATCCGTATACTGAAATTTACGTATTTAACGTTGTCTATCAATTAATCAAGGTTCGGAAACTAGCCTTTCAAATGGGATTAATGTGTTACATTATTTCATGTCGCATACAGAATTCAAATTATACAATTTCATATAAACCCATAACATTAGTTTCAAGCTTGTGTTATTCTGTCCTGTGTAGTGTAGCTGAGGACGGCAATATTGATTCAATAAAGCAATTCTACACGTTTTCAAACTTTTATTTCGAAGGATTTCCAAATTAATTGATTTGTTACTGAAAGACAGTTTTACGATACTATGCTGCCAACAATCATAGCTATACTCCCGATAGAATAAGAATGGCATTCTTACTCATTTTTGTAATAAATCCTGAAGGTTTGCCAAAATTTTTCTACACTGCATCAAGGACGTATGTTAGTTATACGTCCTTGACTGCATTTGGACATCATATAGTGAGTACGTATCTAATGGTTCTTGAAAATTACAATTGCTGATGCTGCTAACACCGAATGGAAAGGTACCAATGTTTAATTCAGCTGCATACCAAATTTCATTGACACAAGTGATTCCCCTTCAAATAACCTAATCACAAAATAGATATACCATTGACTTACCATTTTGGTTCCCCTTATACTGACATAACCACAAACTTGTAAACTATGCACGAGTTTATTCTATATAAAACTTTTTCAATAAATTATTTTGGGAAGGTTTCTGCTAAAAGTCCTAAGTGAAAATAAGGTCAAGAACAAATGATTTATACCGGATAGAAACCTCAGAGCACAGGAGAAAGAACATGAGACTCACAGGAGCCTGAATCGCTCATCTGGTAAAAATTTGCAATTGTAAAAGATTTATTTTTACCTTCATTGCAATCGTTTATATGTTTGCTTTTTAGTAGTTCTTATCTAGCAGTATTTTTACAGATCTTGTATAAATGATAATTTTTACAGTTAACATTTTCTACCTATCTATTAATGTTTTCAAGTTTTTCAAGACAATGACAAAATTATAATTCCTATTATATGAATCTGAAGATAATTTGACTTACTTGTAGATTTGACTTTGCTGACCATTTTTGCTCTGCAAGGTTTCTCTCTATCTGCTATTTCTTGACAAAAATGCAAACAATGGGTAAAAATCATCATGCAGGGCCAATAACTCCTATAAATAATCTGTTGACAATTATGCAATGTAGACTTATTTGAAGATCCTATTGTGTTGAACATTTTGCTATAACAGTTTCTATCTATTATGGTTTCCACAAAAAAATAAAACAAGAGTGCACATGCTGAAATGTCTTGCCTGCTTTACTACCATTGTTTTTATGTTGTTAGCCCTAATTATAAAGTTTTACTACAAGTATCACATTTACTTATCATGATCCAAGAAAATGAGGTCAAGGTCAGATAAACCATGCCATAAATACATGTACACCTTACAATCATTCCATACATTGAATATAGTTGACATATTGCTAATAGTATACAAGAAACAGACCAAACCATGAAAACTTAATATTGACCAATGAACCATGAATATGAGGTCAAAGTCAGATAAACCCTGCCAGACAGACATGTACACTTTACAATTATTCCATGGATCAAATATAGTATCTAAGAAACAAAATTAACCACAAAAACATATCACTGACCAATGAACCATAAAAATGAGGTCAAGGTCAAGTAAAACCTGCCTGACTGACATGAACATCATAAAATATTTCCATACACCAAATATAGCTGACCTATTGCATACAGTATTTGAAAAATAGACCAAAACACAAAAACTTAACTTTAACCATTGAACCATGAAAATGAGGTCAAGGTCAAATGACGCCTGTCAGTTGGACATGTACTTCTCACCATCATTCCATACACCAATTATAGTAGACCTATTGCTTCTAGTATTCGAGATATGGACTTGACCACAAAAACTTAACCTTGTTCACTGAAATGAGGTAGAGGTCAAATGAAAACTGTCTGACAGGCATGAGGACTGTCCAAAGTATGCACATACCAAATATAGTTATCCTATTACTCATAATAAGAGAGAAATTAACATTTCAAAAAATCTTAACTTTTTTTTCAAGTAGTCACTGAACCATGAAAATGAGGTCAAGGACAAAGGACATATGACAGACAGAAACTTCATAACATAAGGCATCTGTATACAAAGTATGTAGCATCCAGGTCTTCTACCTTCTGAATTAATAAGCTTTTAAGTAGTTATTGAACGTGCCTCCGCCACCACCACCGGAACACTATCCCTATGTTGAGCTTTCTGTGATAAAAGTTGCAGGCTCGACAAAAAATCATCTTACAAGACCAAAAACTCCTCTGCAAGGTCATTTGATGATTTTTGCAATGTTGACATATCTGTAGACCATATTTTCCTGAATATTCTTGCTGTTTACTGTTTCTCTGTATTATAGTTTCTGCAAACATGGGTAAAAATTGTCTTTCAAGGGCAATAACTCCTAAAAACTGTCAATTTACTTATTCTGTAATGTTAACTTGCTTGTAGATCTTATTGCTCTAGTCATTTATTATTTTTAAAGTTTCTCTCTACCTGTAATAGTTTTTAAGTTAATAACCAACAAGAGTGCACACACTGAAATGTCTCCCCTGTTTTACTGACCATTGATTTTATGTTGAAAGTCTAAAAGATAAAGGATTTACTACAAGTATCACATAAACTTAACATTTTTAAAGATCCATGACAATGAGGTCAAGGTCAGATAAAAACTCACCCAGACATGTACACTTCACAATTATTCCATATACCAAATACAGTTGACCCATTGCTTATGGCAATCGAAAAACAGACCAAAACACAAAACCTTAATGTTAACAAATGAACCATGGAAATGAGATCAAGGTCAGATGATACTGGCTAGACAGACATGTACACCTTACATTCATTCCATACACCAATTATAGTTGACCTATTGCTATTAGTATTTGAAATACAGACCAAAACACAAACAAGAGTGCACACGCTGAAATGTCTCGCCTTCTTTACTAACCATTGATTTTATGTTGATAGTCCTAAATACAAAGCTTTACTACAAGTAACACATAAACTTAACATGATCCAAGAAAATGAGGTCAAGGTCAGATAAACCAAACGTGTGATATGTCCAATTGTTTCAGTTAAAAAAGATTTTCACAAATTGCGTCATTAGTGATGTATAAATGACGTCATTAATGTAGGTGAAATTCGTTAAAACCTGAATTTTTTACATATGTCAAAATTTATGATAGTTTTCTGAAAAATTAACAGTGGGCCTTCCCTTGCTCACAAATATTTTTGTTGAAATATTCTTTACATACATATACTATATTCTTTACTTTTCACCCTAAATTTCAATGGGCAAGGGATATGCCACATATGAATCAGGATAAAAAGGAAGAAAAAGTAACAAATTCATAGAAAAATGGACTTAATGAAATCTATACCTATTTCAGGCTTAAATATTTATCAATATGAAGCAGTTGAAGTGAAAAAAAAATACACCTTTACATGGCCGTTTATTGCAATAAAAGGACATTTCAGGAGCAATTACTCTAAATTGGGTTGTCCAATTTTATAAAAAAACTCCATGGTAGATAGAACTTGACCTGCTGATCCTTTTATCCAGTCAAGTTTGCTCTGACTGGCTTAATTTTGAAAAATAAGCCCAAAATTTCAATTTACACCTATGTTAACTTTTTTGCAACAGCAGCCATATTTTATGGATTAATATCCAAGGATACAATTTTTAATCTAAATTCCAGAAGGAACATTCAGATTGAGTTTGTTTACATTTAGACATGGAGAATTTGGACCATGTGACCTGTTATCATCACTTGGTGTCTGCAGTTGTAGTTGTGTAAAATTAAAAAAAAATCTATTATTAGCTAAATCTACCATCAAAACATAAAGCTATGAAAAACTCATTAACACCAACTTCATACCAGATGTTACAGCAAGCAAAGCTCACAAAATGATACCCCAGCCCATGGTATTGGCATCTTAACCAATCTAATTAACTGCAAAAATTCTAACCAAATGAATATTCCTTTAGAAAAAATCCTCAATGCAAACCCCTCCAACAGTTGCTATTTTTTTATTTTGAAGAATCTTCTGTCAAAGTTTCATAACATTCCATGGGGTTTAGCAAAGAAATTGATGTCTAAAAATGTATTCCCATACTGTATGTAAATGTTAACCTCAGAGAACTAAGTCCATCTATTTGGACAATGCTGTAAAATGAAGAGAAGAAAAAAATTCAACCATTATCTCTGAAGGTAGATAGGATGTCTTTGGCCACCTTGGAAAAAAAAAACAGAACTAAATCAGTCTAGATCCTTAATATAAATATACAACTTTTGAGAGAGGAATGAAATTTACTTGTAAGATTTTTCATTTAGATAAAGAAAATAATGCATTTTTGTATCTTATTATAAAGAATTATTTTAAAAAATACAGAACATATATTGTATGATTCAATTTTTTTTCAACTTTGCCAAAAATAAATCAAATAACTTTACTTTTATACATGATAAATGATGACTGCTTAGGGAATTTACCTAGTTTTTTTTACACCAAGAAAACAAGTCCCATAAACCCATTTTTTTTTCTGTTAGCACATTATGATAATTATCAAATTGGTTTTTCCCTTTATAATTTATACAAAATCTGACAATTTTACATAACCTGCAGCTTGAAAAAGTCTCTGTTGCCCATACTTTTTATTATATTTTAGAAAAAAGCAACATATAAACTACATTTTGGCAAATTATTAAAACATTCTATTGATTTTAATTTAGACCCCTTATCTACCCTTATCATAAAAAGCTTCTGCTAAAGTTTAATACAATTTGAGAAGGTTTGACCAAGTTATGTAGAAACAAATTGAACCTCAGACTGAACATAACTGTTAATCACATTCAGCTTCCACTACAAAACGCTGAAGACCGACAAAAATATCTAACGAACCTTTAAGAATAACGCCATTTGAATTGCAAGGGAGACAAACTAATACACTTCTTGCAGTTACAGACATGTGTAGATCATATTCCAGTCGTCATTTACCGAAAGTTTAATAGGTGTTCAAGGAAGAACTATGTGATTAAAATTTGTCCCAATTGTCTTTATGAATGCACTCACTGAATTGTCCTGCAGGGTGACTGTTGGTAATTGATTTTATGTTGATAGTCCTAAATACAAAGCTTTACTACAGTAACACATAAACTTAACATGATCCAGAAAATGAGGTCAAGGTCAGATAAACCAAACGAGAATACATGTACACCCAATCATTCTACACACTCACTATAGTTGGGACCTAATCATAAAAGTTAATGTTGACCAAACATAAAATAACGTCAAGGTCACAATGGGACAATCAGGTTCACCTTTAAATCATTCTGTACTGAAACACAGTTGACCTATTACTTATAGTATCTGAGAAACAGACTGAGGACAGATGTAAAAATGAAAACTAAATGTTGACCAAAAACCATGAAAATTAGGTCAAGGTCAGATGAACCCTGTTAGACAGACATATTCACCTTACAATTGTTCTATCCATTGAATATATTGATGAATTATTGAATGTGTTGGAGGAACTAACACCTAATCTACTAAACTGAACATTGACTAAACCATGACATTGGGCCACTGTCTGGTGAACCCTGTTGGCAGAACATGCATACCTTGCAAAGATTTATATACTGTAAATTTAGAAATTATTGCGTGGATTTTATTAATGCGAATTATGCGACTGTGTGAGTATTACAATAACAAGAACTCGCATTTTAATATCTGAAACATACATCTGTATGGAAATTTTCCTGAAATCACAATAATTAATCTCGCATTTTTGTTTATTCTTCAAAAATCGCAATAACAAATGCACGCAATAATTTCTGAATTTACAGTACCAAATATAGTTGTCCTTATTACACATAAAAACAGTCAAAACTTTTTTAAATGGTCATTGGACCTCAAAAATTGGATCAAGACAATGATGATGAATGATCATATGCCAGATGAATACCTCAGACCATAAGGCATCTGCATACCAGATTGTATTATTCAGCTCTTCTAGCGTCTGGATAATGAAGTTTTATACAGACGCCTCCAACACCAGATCAGTATCCCTGTGTTTTGTATGTGACAGGCAATTTGCTCATTGTTGAAGGCCATACAGTGACCTATAGTTGTTAATTCTATGTCATTTGGTCTTTGGTGGAGAGTTGTCTCATTGGCAATCATACCACATTTTCTTATTTTTATAAGACAATATAAAATAAGATCATTTAAGCATTCTTGATCTATTTAAAGCATTGGCAGCTAATCAGGTAATCATCAAATATAATGAACAATTCTGTAAGGTAATGCCTAAAGCATCATTTGTCTTGTTCAAATCAGCAAAGAAGTTTCATGAACATTTCTAAAAGTTTAAAGATGGATATGATAGACACCAAGAGACATCTGCCTCATACCCTAGACCACAGAAACCTCTTCCCCCTTCATTTGTAATTCAGACTCACATAAAATATAACATGTATAAGATGGGTTTTCTTCAATAAATTTTATTTATCAATTAATTGTACTATCATCATGCATCATGATACACAATACCCTAATGTACCAGACATTCTGCTTCATCAGGTGTGTATAAACATCAAAAGAAATACATGTACACCTTACAATCATTCAATAAACCAAACATAGTTGACCTATTGCTTATTGTTTCTAAGAAACAGTCTTAAACAAGAAAACTTAACATTGACCAATGAACCCTGAAAATAAGGTCAAGGTCAGATGATACCTGCCAAACAGACATATACACCTTACAATCCTTCCATACATCAAATATAGTTGATCTATTGCTTATAGTTGAAGAAAAACAGACCAAAACACAAAAACTTAACACTGAGAAATGAACCACGAAAATGAGGTCAAGGTCAAATAAAACCTGTGAGACTGACATGTACATTATAAAATATTTCCATACACCATTTATAGTTGACCTATTGCATATAGTATTAGAAAAAAGACCAAAACTCAAAACTTAACTTTGACCACTGAACCATGAAAATGAGGTCAAGGTCAGATGACACCTACCAGTTGGACATGAACACCTTACAATCATTCCATATACCAAATATAGTAGACCTACTGCTTATAGTATCTGATATATGGACTTGACCACGAAAACTTAACCTTGTTCACTGATCCATGAAATGAGGTCGAGGTCAAATGAAAATTGTCTGACGGGCATGAGGACCTTGCAAGGTACGCACATACTAAATATAGTTATATTACTCATAATAAGAAAGAAATTAACATTACAAAAATGTTGACTTTTTTTCAAGTAGTCACTGAACCATGAAAAGGAGGTCAAGGACAATGGGCATATGACAGACGGAAACTTCGTAACATAAGGCATCTATATACAAAGTATGAAGCATCCAGGTCATCTAGCTTCTAAAATATAAAGCTTTTAAGAAGTTAGCTAACGCTGCCGCCTCTGCCGCCGCCGGATAACTATCCCTATGTCAAGCTTTCTGCGACAAAAGTCGCAGGCTCGACAAAAATTAACAATGACTAATGAACCATGAAAATGAGGTCAAGGTCAGATGACACCGGCTAGACAGACATGAACAATCATTCCATAAACCAAATATAGTTGACCTATTGCTTATAATACTTGAAAAACAGACCAAAACACAAAAACTTAACATTGACCAATGAACCTTTAAAAATGAGGTAAAGGTCAGTTGACACCAGCTAGACAGACATGTACACCTTACAATCATTCCATACACTAAATCAAGTTGACCTATTGCTTACAGTACATGAAAAACAGACCAAAACACAAATAAACTGTTATCACAGAGATATGTCTCGCTTTTTAGTAATTTCGATAATGCAAATATTGACATTAAAAAAGCAACACTTTAACATGTAAGTTTTGCAAATATTCAAAGTCCATGAACCATGACTGAAGGTACATGGCTGAACAATCTCCATGGAAATGAGATGTGCCAATGCTAATACAACTGCATACCAAATACCATTGACTTATCATAAGTAGTTCCCTTTAAACAAACCTAAACACAAACTAATACATGTAAACTAAGCAAAATTTCATAGTCAATAAACCATGACTGAGGGGGCAAGGTCAAATAATCTCCATGGTAATGAGATGTGCCAATGCTAATACAACTGATACCAAATATCATTGACCTACCACTAGTGGTTCCCCATAAACCAACCTAATCACAAACTAATACATGAAAACTAAGCAAAAGTTTCAAAGTCAATAGACCATGACTGAGGGGGCGGGGCCAAATAATCTCCATTGAAATGAGATATGCCAATGCTTATACAACTGCATACCAATTATTATTCACTTACCACTAGTGGTTCCCCATTAACTGACCTAATCACAAACTAATACATGAAAACAAAGCAAAAGTTCAAAGTCAATAGACCATAACTGAGGGGGCAGGGCCAAATAATCTCCATGGTAATGAGATGTGCCAATACTAATACAACTGCATACCAAATATCTTTGACCTACCGCTAGTGGGTCACCATAAACTAGACCTAATCACAAACTAATATTGTTGACGCCACCGCTGCCGACGCCGGAAACAGCATACCTATGTCTCGCTTTTTGACTCCGTCAAGCGAGACAAAAATTAACAATGACCAATGAACCACGAAAATGAGGTCAAGGTCAGATGAAACCTGCCAGTCTGACATGTACCCCTTACAATCATTCCATACACCACATATAGTTGAACTGCTGCTTGTAGTTTCTGAGAAACGGACCTAATCACGTAACTTTAACCTTGATTTCTGATCCATGAATTGAGGTCGAGGTCAGGTTAACCCTGTCTGATGGACATGTAGACATTGCAAGGAACCCATATACCAAATATAGTTATCCTATTACTCATAATAAGTGAGAAATTCACATGACAAAAAAACTGTAATTTTTTTTCAAGCAGTCACTGAACCATGAAAATGAGACAATGGGCATATGACAGATGGAAACTTCATAACATAAGGTATCTGCATACAAGGTATGAAGCATCAAGGTCTTCTATCTCTTGAAATTTAAAGCTTTATACAAATAGTTCATGCAGCCGCTGCCAGATAGTAATACCTATGTCTCGCATACTGCGACTTTCGTCTCAGGCGAGACAAAAACTGTAAAAGGAGTTGGTTCACTAGCTCAAAATTTTGGCTCTAAAAATCTAAAAAATTATTACAAGTGTAGTGCCATAATATTGTAAAAATTTGATGAAAACAAATGTTTATATAGATTTAAGAAGATGTGGTATGAGTGCCAATGAGACAACTCTCCATCCAAGTCAAGATTTATAAAAGTAAACCATTATAGGTCAAAGTACGGTTTTCAACATGGAGCTTTGGCTCACACCTAACAGCAAGCTATAAAGGGCCCCAAAAATTACTAGTGTAAAACCATTCAAACAGGAAAACCAACGGTCTAATCTATATAAAAAACGAGAAATGAGAAACACTTATGAACCACATCAACAAACAACAACTACTGAACATCAGATTCCTGACTTAGGACAGGTGCAAACAATTGCAGCGGGATTAAACGTTTTAATGGTACCAAACCTTCACCCTTATCTGAAACAATAGTGTAACATCACAACATAGAAAGACACACTATAAAATATCAATTGAAATGGCTTAACTCAATCAAAAAACATATTAACACCAGTGAACATACACTGAACAAATAAATTTGATCTATGATACAATGTAAATACAAAATAAATAAACTTAGGGAAGAATAATTAAAGTAACATGTTATACCGCTGTGATATGTCCAATTGTTTCAGTTAAAAAAGATTTTCACAAATTGCGTCATTAGTGATGTATAAATGACGTCATTAATGTAGGTGAAATTCGTTAAAACCTGAATTTTTACATGTCAAAATTTATGACAGTTTTCTGAAAAATTAATAGTGGGCCTACCCTTGCCAACAAATATTTTTGTTGAAATATTCTTTATATTCAAATACTATATTCTTTACTTTTCACCCTAAATTTCAATGGGCAAGGGATAATGCCACATGTTAATCAGGAAAAAAGGAAGAAAAAGTAACAAATTCATAGAAAAATGGACTTAAATGAAATCTATACCTATTTCAGGCTTAAATATTTATCAATATAAAGCAATTGAAGTAAAAAAAAGAATACACCTTTACATGGCAGTTTATTGCAATAAAAGGACATTTCAGGAGCAATTACTCTAAATTGGGTTGTCCAATTTTATAAAAAACACCATGGTAGATAGAACTTGACCTGCTGATCCTTTTATCCAGTCAAGTTTGCTCTAACTGCATTAATTTTGAAAAATAAGCCCAAAATTTCAGTTTACACCTATGTTAACTTTTTTGCAACAGCAGCCATATTTATGGATTAATATCCAAGGATACAATTTTTAATCTAAATTCCAGAAGGAACATTCAGATTGAGTTTGTTTACATTTAGACATGGAGAATTTGGTCCATGTGACCTATTATCATCACTTGGTGTCTGCAGTTGTAGTCTGTAAGTGTTGTCCGTTGTGTAAAATTAAAAAAAAAAAATCTGTTATTAGCTACATCTACCATCAAAACATAAAGCTATGAAAAACTCATTAACACCAACTTCATTCCAGATGTAACAGCAAGCAAAGCTCACAAAATGATACCCCAGCCCATGGTATTGGCATCTTAACCAATCTAATTAACTACAAAAATTCTAACCAAATGAATATTCCTTTAGAAAAATCCTCAATGCAAACCCTCCAACAGTTGCTATTTTTTTATTTTGAAGAATCTTCTGTCAAAGTTTCATAACATTCCATGGGGTTTAGCAAAGAAATTGATGTCTAAAAATGTATTCCCATACTGTATGTAAATGTTAACCTCAGAGAACTAAGTCCATCTATTTGGACAATGCTGTAAAATGAAGAGAAGAAAAAATTCAACCATTATCTCTGAAGGTAGATAGGATGTCTTTGGCCACCTTGGTAAAAAAACAGAACTCAATCAGTCTAGATCCTTAATATAAATATACAACTTTTGAGAGAGGAATGAAATTTAACTTGTAAGATTTTTCATTTAGATAAAGAAAATAATGCGTTTTATCTTATTATAAAGAATTATTTTAAAAATACACAACATATATTGTATGATTCAATTTTTTCAACTTTGCCAAAATAAATCAAATAACTTTACTTTTATACATGATAAATGATGACTGCTTAGGAATTTACCTAGTTTTTTTACACCAAGAAAACAAGTCCCATAAACCCATTTTTTTTTTCTGTTAGCACATTATAATTATTAAATTGGTTTTCCATTTATAATTTATACAAAATCTGACAATTTTACATAACCTGCAGCTTGAAAAAGTCTCTGTTGCCCATACTTTTTATTATATTTTAGAAAAAGCAACATATAAACTATATTTTGGCATATTATTAAAACATTCTATTGATTTTAATTTAGACTCCTTATCTACCCTTATCATAAACTAGAGGCTCCAAGGACCCTGTGTCGCTCACCTGATATTTTTATTTACAATTGATGAATGATAAATGCAACTGTTGTACTGTCGTTTAGTTTCAGAGATATAAGACTAAAAGTGCGTTTTATTTCAGCCATGTGTGCCATCTTGGCAGGCAGGGTCATCATACACAGTGGTCCCTGGATATCCTAGTGGTGATTTAAACCAAGTTTGGTTTAATTTGACAGTAGTTTCAGGGAGAATTTTTGTAAAATTTATCTAACGAGAAATGCAGTGATCAGAAAGTTTGTTGTGAAGTTTTGTTGTTGCAACCCCCTCCCAAAAACAAAAAGGTAATAAAAATTATCGTTTAAGGGCAATCTTTCCTATTAATGATTTCTGCAAAATTCAGTTGATTGTGCAAGGGTTGTATAGCCAAATGAGGTCGTTAAAACTCTCATTTGTTGTTGCAAAATTCAAGTGGTTTTGAATTGCTTTGTTGATCTTTTTGTATTCAACTTTTAAACAACAAAGTACAACAAATATGATGACTGATACTCATGACACTGAAAATATGGTCTTCATTCTTGTGAAGAAAATGGTAAGGTTTGAAATATTTCTTAAATATTAATTCAATACCAATACTTTTATTTGTATTGGATTTATCCCAAGAAATGAGAACAAGGGACACAATTAAATTCAATTTTTTCCTAAATTTCTGATAAAATTTAAAATGAAGAACTATATTTTTTAATGAGAATTTTTTTTTAATAGTTAATTGATAATTTGAACAATATTAATTAAGTTTTAGATCTTGCATGGTTGATTAATTTTCTCTCAAAATTTCTGATATTCTATTAAAGTTTTAAATATAATATGAGGCAGGCATTACCTGTGAAAGGGGATGGAGTCTGTATAAATTAGTGTAGAATTCAAGCATCATTTGCACTTCGGAATCTGTAGAAAATGAAGCCAAAGTACTGAAACATATCTGACATTCGACCTATTGTTCGGGATTATAGTTGTGACATCATTTTCAATGTAAAGAAAGAAACACCATCATCAGGTATTAATGTGTTTTTTTTCATGTTATAGAATTATCAATTATTTTTATTGCCAGTACATTAGTAGATTGTTTTCTATATTGATTTTCTACTGCAGTTTCAGAAAAGAAGATTACAAAAGGAAAACATTTTGTAAAACTTACCAAAATTTACCAAATTAATGAAAATTGTTAAAATTTACTATAAAGGGCAATAACTCCTTAAGGGGTCAACTGACCATTTTGGTCATGTTGACTTATTTGAAGATCTTACTTTGCTGAACATTATTGCTGTTTACAGTTTATCTCTATCTGTAATAATTTTCAAGATAATAACCAAAACGGCAAAATTTCCTTAAAATTACCGATTCAGGGCAGCAACCCAACAACCAGTTGTCCAATTCATCTGAAAATTTGAGGGCAGATAGATATTTACTTGATAAACAAGTTAATCCCTGTCAGATTTGCTTTAAATGCTTTGGTTTCAGAGTTACAAGCCAAAATCTACATTTTACCCTATGTTCTATTTTTAGCCATGGCAGCCTTCTTGGTTGGTTGGTTGGGTCACCACACAAATTTTTGAACTAAAACCCTAATAATGATTGTGGCTAAGTTTGGTTGAATTTGGTCCAGTAGTTTCAGAGGAGAAGATTTTGTAAAGATTACAAAAATTTACAAAAATTGGTAAAAATTACTTTAAAGGGCAATAACTCCTTAAGGGTCAACTGACCATTTTGATCATGTTGACTTATTTGTAGATCTTACTTTGCTGAACATTATTGCTGTTTACAGTTTATCTCTATCTATAATAATTTTCAAGATAATAATCGAAACGGAAAAAATCCTTAAAATTACTAATTCAGGGCAGCATCCCAACAACCCATTGTCCGATTCATCTGAAAATTTCAGGGCAGATAGATCTTGACTTGATCAACAATTTATCCCATGTCAGATTTGCTCTAAATGCTTTGGTTTCAGAGATATAAGCCAAAATCTACATTTTACCCTATGTTCTATTTTTAGCCATGGCGGCCATCTTGGTTGGTTGGCCGGGTCACCGGACACAATTTTTAAACTAGATACCCCAATGATGATTGTGGCCAAGTTTGGTTAAATTTGGCCAAGTAGTTTCAGAGGAGAAGATTTTGTAAAAGTTAACGGACGACGGACGCCAAGTGATGAGAAAAGCTCACTTGGTCCTTTGGGCCAGGTGAGCTAAAAAGCTTCTGCTAAAGTTTAACACAATTTGAGAAGGTTTGACCAAGTTATGTAGAAACAAATTGAACCTCAGACTGAACTTAACTGTTAATGACACTTCAGCTTCCACTACAAAACTTGAAGAACGACAAAAATATCTAACGAACCATTAAGAATAACGCCATTTGAATTGTAAGGGAAACAAACTGATACACTTTATGCAGTTACAGCCATGTGTAGATCATATTCGAGTCGTCATTTGCCGAAAGTTTAATAGGTGTTCAAGGAAGAACTATGTGATCAAAAGTTTGTCCCAATTGTTTTTATGAATGCACTCACTGAATTGTCCTGCCTGGGTAACTGTTGGTAATTGAATTCTATGTTGAAAGTCTTTAATGGCTAATAATACAGGTTTTAATCCAGGTATAACAGAACATTTACATTATCAAACGATGACCCATTAAATTAAGGTCAATTTCAGATAAACCCTGTCAGATGGAAATGTACACCTTACAATCATGCCATACACTCACTATAGTTGGGACCTAATCATAAAAAGTTAATGTTGACTAAACATAAAAATAAGGTCAAGGTCACAATCGGACAATCAGGTTCACCTTTAAATCATTCTGTACTCGAAACACAGTTGACCTATTACTTATAGAACCTGAGAAACAGACTGAGGAAAAACCGACTGAAGACAGACCTAATCATGAAAACTAAATGTTGACCAAAAACCATGAAAATTAGGTCAAGGTCAGATGAACCCTGTTAGACAGACATATTGAATATATTGATGAATTATTAACTGTTGGAGGAACTAACACCTAATCCACAAAACTGAATATTGACTAAACCATGACATTGGGCCACTGTCAGGTGAACCCTGTCGGAAGAACATGCATACCTTGCAAAGATTTATATACTGTAAATTTAGAAATGATTGCGAGGTTTTTATTAATGTGAATAATGCGACTGTGTGAGTATCGCAATAATAAGAACTTGCATTTTGATATCTAAAACATACATCTGTATGGAAATTTTCGTTTATTCTTCAAAATCACAATAATAAATGCACGCAATGATTTCTGAATTTACAGTACCAAAAATAGTTTTCCTTATTACACATAAAAACAGTCAAATTCATGTATACACTTTTTTAAGTGGTCATTGGACCTCAAAATTGGATCAAGACAATGATGAATGATCATATGCCAGATGAATACCTCAGACCATAAGCATCTGCATACCAGATTGTATTATTCAGCTCTTCTAGCATCTGGATAATGAAGTTTTATACAGACACCAGATCAATATCCCTGTTTTGTGTGTAACAGGCAGATTTTCTTATTTTATAAGCCAAATAAAATTAGATCATTTAAGCATTCTTGATCTATTTAAAGCAATGACAGCTAATCAGCTAATCATCAAATCCAATTAACAATTCTGTAAGGTAATGCCTAAAGCATCATCTATCACAAGTCTTGTTCAAACCAGCAAAGAAGTTTCATAAACATTTCTTAAAGTTTAAAGATCAATTTGATAGTCACTTGGTGACATCTGCCTCATACCCTAGACCACAGAAACCTCTTCCCCCTTTGTTAGTAATTCAGACTCACATAAAATATAAGATGGGTTTTCTTCAATAAATTTTATTTATCAATTAATTATACTATTATCATGCATCATGATACACAATACCCAAATGTACAAGACACATTCTGCTTCATCAGGTGTGTATAAACATCAAAGAAATAGAAATAACTAGTAATAAGCCTTTGGCCACGGTTGAACATCAACTTTACAATTAAAAGGAGGAAAAGGATCTGCATCATGGGTTAGGTATCATTAGGAAGACATTACAATTATACAAACTATCTGACATTACTGATGATTCTTTATAATTTCATGGATACCAGTTCTCAGACTGGAAAAGGACTGGTTTTGAGATACATGAACCAAATTTTGTTATCATTATGAAAGTAATGTTTCTTTGTTAATATATAAACTTGAGGCTTTCCATTGCTTACCAAACTTATAAAAAAAAGGATAGAATGCCATAAAAAATAGAATCATCAGTTTGTCTCAACTTCTGAAAAGAACATTCAAAAACATTACAATTCTTATACAATAGGAATACAAGGTAAAAACTACAATAAAAAAGGTTTTAAAATACATGAATCAAATTCATTTTTGAGATGTACTCAACTTATTTACTGAGTAATTAAAATAATCTAAAAATCTTGACCTGTGCAAAAATTATTAGATCACCAAGGAAATAGTTAACTGTATTTAATTTCTTATTTTTAACCCCAAGCTGTTTTATTATATAAATGTTCTTTTCTATGCAAAGTTAGTTTTTTGTATTGAAAAAGTATATTTATATTTTTCAAGGACCTTATTTTTTTATATGAAGGGAGATAACTAGTAAACAGTTATTATTTCGTTATTTATCCATTAGATGTGCTGTGGTGAGCAAGTGTATCATCTGTTTGCTCATCCATCTACAAATTTAACCCACAATTAAAGGATTAAATAAGACTTTTCCTAAACTTTCAAATAATCTTCAGTATCTGTTGACACTGTGTACCATTTTTAAAATTTCTTAAGGTTCTCCAATTGAAGAATGGATTTTAACATTTCTTACATTTTATAATTTATATCAAAGGATAGGATGGTTCAGCTGATATGAACATAGATTTAGTTAGAGCAGATTTTGAACTTGCATCAATAAATCTTGTAATTTGGTCAATCTTTAAGGACTGCATTAACATTTTAATTCATTCATTTTCTATTTTATCCTTTAAGAAAGAGTTAAAAGCATAAAATGTCAGATCTCATCATGTAAATAAATATTTTGTATTGCATGTATAAGCAAAATCTATCAATTTTCCCCACAAACTAAATCATATTAAGGCTTGATACAACAAGATTTGACAATAAAATCAAATAAAATCACATAAAAACCACTAAAATCAAATAAAATCACATAAAAACCACTAAAATAATATAAAACCAGATAAAACACAAATCCTGTTATAGCAAAGCCTTATAAAGTGGTAATATATTAGTGTCTTAAAGTAAAATTTATTCTGAATTCTTGTTAATGTTATGAAAATTTTGTCATAATGAGATCCAACTATCAAAACAAGATTAAAAACAAAATAAAAAATATTCAAACCAACCTATCCTTCACATGACAAAATTGTTGTACATGAAGCTTCCTTCTGAAGTTAATCAAAATATTTAAAAGGTCCATTCATTTCAATTGGGAATCCCAAAATTTCATTACAATAAAATAAAATACACATTGCCATTAGTTACAGAAGATAATCTGAAAGTTTCAATGAAAACCTTCCAATAGAATGTAAACTGTGGATGAGAAATGATGATGGACAAACAGACAGACAAATCTTCTTTATCCCATTATATGCTCACCTCGAGTGAAGAAGGTCATGGGACTTGGATCCCCTGCTGGGTCAAACCAAAGAATTAAAAATCAGTATTTGATATTAGGTAAGGTGAAATGTCTTCCTGTGGACTGTTACATTGTGAACTAGCACATTAAAAAATCCAGCTCAGTGTGCTGGTCTTAAGTACAAAGCATTTATGCATTTAATTTGAGACTGGACGTTAAACAGCCATCTATCCATAAAAATCAAAGAAAAACTTATTTTACAGTTTCCTGATTAATCTTAGATGGGGTAAATAATTCTTAAGAAGTTGAGTACAATCCTCAAAAACAAACCTTATAATATGTCCTTAAAATACAAATAATGAAGGATGACAAAAAACATAAAACTCAATCACATGAAAATGAAAAAATAAAACAAACTGCAAAAACTGTGAAATTATTTTCACTTGAGGCCTCAGATGCTGAATAATGCATTTATAATTATAATATATAAACAAAACCAATAAATAAAACTGACAGCCATTAATTTGTATAAATGTACGGAAAGTGGAGTCAAACCAACCTAACATTTTTATTTGCAGTAACCAAGTTTATATTGCATCAAAAACTGTGTACTTAAATTGTTTAACAGGGGATTTTTTTTTATATACTCCTTTAGTGTTTGGCCATCAAAGTCTTACTTTATTGGTTTCGAACCGGCAAAATTCATTTCACAAAGAACTTAGACTTACATGTACATAACTTAAAAAATATATGTAAACTGATGAGTCGTGGGTATTTCGTGAAACCATATGGCATACTTTTGAGACCCCTCAAATAACAATAATTTCACAGCTTTATTTTTCATCAATCACTATACAATAATGGAATGCAAGTAAAAATAAGGAAAAAAATATTTATAATTTGGATTTTAGATAAATTGATACAGCATTAAAGACTAAATTTGTTAACAATTCATTCTTCTGCTTACAAGACTACTGTCTACAGATTCTACTAAAAAATATTGCAACAGTTCATCCAATGGTTTCAGGATTATTGTCTGAGGATTTTACCATACAAGGCAGCAACAGTAACAATTTCAACTGTAAAAGAAATAAAGTAAAGTTTTAATGTTTAAATCTTAATATTAAAACAATCAGTCTATGTTTGTTTTTTTTTTTATAATTGTTGATTCCTCCAAAATATACAGTATTAAAAATGAACAGCTTTTGTAAAAACGAAAATCTTGATACACCAAAGTACATTTTTTGGACTTTACCACCACTTGACCTCAAATACCTGAACAATAATTTGAAATTAACAAATGCAGAAACTGCTGATAAATTGATAAACTCTACCATCCATATACAGGTACTCACATAATACAAACACAAAATTAATGTCTATTTTGTTGTTTGGTTGCTTTATTGACGTTTACTCCCCACAAAAAAAAATGTCTATTTTGTTGTTTGGTTGCTTTATTGACGTTTACTCCCCACAAATTAATGTCTATTTTGTTGTTTGGTTGCTTTATTGACGTTTACACCCCACAAAAAAATTTCCATGATAAAATTTAGGAATAAATTTTGAAATTTGTATTGAAAATATGCAAAACTGAATGAAAGGCAGTTATCATGCATCTTTTTTATGACAGCACTGGTTTTACACTGGTTATCTCCCCTTCATATCTCTTATTCAGGACCTGCTAATAGGGTATGACATTTATTAAATGACAAGTGAGACAATACATATTATTGAATACTGATTCACTTCTAAAGTAAAGTTAAAACATTTCACATTGAAATCTATTTAGGAATAATTTAATTTTGGATGTAACGCGTCTTCTGATTGGCTGACGTCATTTGTTTATCAGCTCATAGACATAATTTTGTCATGTGACCGTGACGTCATCAACGTTTGTTCATGATTTACTCCGGTTTAAAATGGAATTAAGAATTAAATTATAAGAATGACTAATATTTTTCTGCCTATTCGAAATAACATAAAAAATGTGGTGCACACTTTAAATAACCCGCTACGCGGGTTATTCAGTGTGCACAACATTTTTGATGTTATTTCTTCATAGACAGAAAAAATATTACAGTCATTCCTTAATTGATATACAATCAAACCTGCTTAAGACACCACCTGTATTAAACAAAAACATGTGCTATAAGACCATTAACTTTATGTCCCTCTGTAGTGCATTTGATATAGACTGAACCTGTATTAAGAGATTACTTGTCTTTAATACAAGACAACTTCTTTGATCTCACTTAATTGGTCTCTTAAAACAGAGTTCACTGTATAAATAGGGGCATTCGGTCCATAACATAACTTAAATAAATCCAAGTTGTAAGTTGAGGATAAATTCTCACCTTAAAACAGCTCTAATTGCTATCCCAGCAAGTAACCCTATGGAAACGCTGTGATGCTAACCTGGAAAACAAAGTTGGTCTGTTATTCTAAATTTTCCCCAAAAAAAATCTCTATATCATCGTAATAAATTTAAAATAGAACTTTGATAACAAATAAATGTCATGAAAAAAAATATTTGGTATTCTAAATCATTTAAAATTTGCAATAAAAAATCAACTTGTATTTCATCATATTGTATAATTAATTTTTTGGTACTTTTATAAAATTGATGCCAAATACTATAAAAATTATTCCAAAAAGGCTTGAATACGTACCAACATGTTAACAGTGTCAGATATCCAAGTCTTACTCCCAACACCATGAAAACCTTGTCATTGCAACCACCTTGAATAGAAACAAAAAAAGAAAAAGTTGTTTTACCAATCAATTATGCCTAAAAAGACTACAACGAAATCATGCTTTGTTTTTTTTTTATTTCTTGAAAATTGTATATAACCATCTTCAATATGTAAACGTGATACCACATGTAGAAACCAAATAAATACAGGAAATACAAAGGATCATAGTTATGTTAAAAACAAACATATGTTTTATAATGATGTAGATATCCTCAAAATCAAACACTTATAAAAAAGAACCCTTAAGACAAAAAATATTTTAAATGCCTATAACTATCATCAAATTGTTACCATACATTTTGTGGGATACTGTAAACAGGAAAATTTTCACGGCAGTTTTATTTTTGCTATTTTTGCGGTAAGAATTGAAACGCGAAAATATTTGATTTTTAAAATTTTTTGTGTTTAACACCACTTTTAAGCACCGCTTTTGGGCTATTTCGTGGCGGCCAGTTTTATAGGTGGAGGAAGCCGAAGTGCCCGGAGAAAACCACCGAACTTCCATAGGAAAACTGACAATCCTAGTCAATTAAGATTGGAGTCGAGTGCACCTGCACAAGCAGGGTTCGAACTCACAACCCGAGTGTTGACTGGCTAGTGATTACAGTAGTAACTACTTAGACCACTCAGCCACGCGAAAATAAAACGACCAGGAAATTTCAAGGAAACTCTATTCATAAGATGAAAACCATCCATGTACATATATGAATAGGATATATGTATAACACGGATTTTACAGACAGATCGTTACCTCAAATCATAACTGTATTTCTAAATGAAAAGCAATGTTAGAAATCAGGACTTAATCTCATTAACATTGAAGACATCTCAAGCAAGCGGACATTACGGATATTGTTATGTAAACAACACTTGTTACAAATATGTAAATGACACCTGTCAATCAGTTATAAACGTATAACCTCGTTGAATCTGCTACACAGATTAATCAGATCAAAAGATCGATTAATTAGCATTAATCCTGACAGCATTTTATTTTAATTCACTCTTTATCTAGGTCTTCCTTTCTGTTATTGTGTATGTGTTTTTACAAGCAAACATGACAACTTTTAATCTCTTAACATTAATGAATTGAAAACAAAAGATTTCTGATTGATTTTATCACTTGATTTACTATACATGTAAAGCTGTTTACTTTCTATATCCTTTGTGAAAATATTTATATAGGCCACAGGGAAATCACGAATTCAAAAGCGCAAATTTAGATTGTGTTCATAAAACGCGAAATAAAGACGGCGCGAAAATTTCCCGGTTTACAGTATTTAGACTTACCACATATTTTTCTTGCTAAAGCCTCAGACTTGGTTGAAGATTTAATTGACCATCTTCCATGGAGCTGCTCTCCTGGCTGCCAAGGTGGCTGTCCTCATTATCTTATTGTCAATCTATTTTTTTTTCCATTTGTATTTACAAAAATAAAAGTTATACATATTAAAAATGTCAGATGCACTTTCAAACAATCCCCTTTTTGAAATTTTACCAAATCACTTTAGTGACCCATGATTTCATCCACCCAATGTATCTATTATCTAGAGCTTTGCTTACATTTTTTTTTATTTACAGAGTTCTAAATAATAGTTAATTTTAGCTAGTAAACATCTGATATTTAAAAAAACAAACTTTTACAAATATGAATATTTAAGTAAATAAAAATTTATATTCCCTATCATTGAGGGAATTTCAAGCAGGGGTATTATCTCCCTTTACCATAAATTTCACCCTGTTGGGACTCCACATTCTTGCTATATTTAACAAAATTACAAAATATAGTATCACTAAAATTAGAAATTTAATAACAAAAATCCCAACACATTTCAAAACATTTAGTATTTTAATTTTCACTTTGTGTTCAACTCCAATCTTAATTGACTAGGATTTCCAGTTTTTCTGTCCGGTTTTCTTTATGCACTCTGGCTTCCTTCACTTATAAAAACTGCCAACCAAGATATAGCCAATCATGATGAAAGTGGGGTTAAATGCTAAGATCAATCTATTTTCATCAAGATGTTCTTCAACTATACTACTTGTAAGATATTCTTAAAAGTTGTTAGCAATTAAGCTAAAAATAAAAAAAAGTTGGAACAGACATATATCTAACAATTCTGGAAACCAAAAACTACATTTCAATAAAATGACATTTGTTTCTTTTTTTTTTTTTTTTTTTTTTTTTTTTTTTAGATTTTCCATTTTGAACCTATTGGAAGTGTTTTGACTAGACACAGACCCTTTTTAATATTTCTTCAGTAGGTCTTCATGTAAAATTAGTCCGTTTCACTTCATTTAAAAAAAAAGAATAAAAAATAATATGTCAAGGCAATAGTTGACATGAGAAGAGCTACCAAAATATTGCCATAGGGCTTTAATGGGAAAAAGAAAATGAAATTTTGAATTTCAAATACAAGTTAACCTACAACTTCCAATCTTTTTGAAAATGGAGAATCTTTACACAATTTTTTTTTTTTTTATTTTTTGTAAAAAATTACAAATTTTTTTCAAGCATACACAAAAATTGTCTAAATTACATTCTTCACTGTTACAGTGATATCACACAGTCATTTTATGCAGCCACAGTAAAAGTTACCTGAAAAAGAAATAGACATTCTGAAGCATATCTGTCAAACTATATGAAAATTGAAACATTATTCTGCCAAAAGAATCATTAACTGGGCATTACAATAATGATGCATACATTTCTTTTATTAGTTTTTAAGTGATTTGTTGCCATAAATTTAAACTACCAAAAAACAAAAAAGTATGGTTGATGTCCGACATATTTGTTTTTGTTCATTGTTTTATCATATATCAGGCAGTTGGTTTTCTTGTTTGAATTGTTTCACATTTTGTCAAGTTAGGGCCTTTTATAGCTTACTAAACAGTCTAGATTTTGCTCATTGTTAAAAGCTGTAATGTGACCTTTAGCTGCATACATCCACATCATTTGGTCTTATTTGCAATTATACCACATCTCTTTATTTTTATATATGGGACTATTTAAGATAACAAATAACAAAAAACATATTATTTTCCTAAATTATAGTTTTTTACTTCTTTATTTACCTTCTTCCAGATCATATATACAAGTATAACTTAAGAAACATCAAAATGTAAGATCTACATTTGTGCATAATAAAAATCTATCGCATTTATATGCTCTTGGATGAATAGGTCATAAATCTATGTATTGGTTCTTACCATAAATGTCAGCTCCAATGACCATTCCCAGCCTCAATCCTTACAGACAAGCTGTGAAGCTAACCTGAAATATAAAATGCTTAGTTTTCAAAATTGTTTAAAAGGATCACTGTTGATATATTGTGTTGGTATACTGTATCTATATTATACATAAATGGGTTATATATATATATATATGTTACAGATGTTGAGAACATATCAATTAGACACCAATCCAAAGAAACTTTACATAATCAGTTCAGATCCTTATTAAATCTTCTCATATAATAATACCGATAAACAAAAATAGTAGATTTCTGACTCGTACAAACTTTCAAGCCTAGAGCACATAATATTGAAATTTTTCTATTATTAACCAATGACTTAAAATACATTATAAATTGTCCAGTTAATACAATTCCATGTGTCTGAGAACTGGTCGTTAATACAGGTCTAATACAGAAAAACCAGTTCATACAGAATTTTTACTGGTCCTAATACAGGATTTTAACTCATGGTTTTTGGTTCAAAAAGTTGTCAGAAAATGGATGTATGTATTACTTGAAATATAAGATTTCAACAAATTTGATGTTAAAGTTGTTGTTATTTTTCATATGATATAATTTTTTCTTTTAGCAGCGGTATATATAATTCAAGACCGTTGAAAGGGTAAATAGCCAGAATTGTCAACCGTACAAGACCATTTCTCTGCAGGTGCAGTAGGGTTGACAATCTTGGATATGCACCGCTTGGAAAGGGCAACATTTGTTTAATTATACCAAACTAACAGTAGATGGGCCTTTCATTAACTATTTAAAGTGCATGTTTAAGAAGCTCTACTACGCGTATTTATATTTTGACCACCTTAATGGGGTTAACCCAGTATACTGTAGTACCGTAACAAAATATCAAAACACTAATCAAGAGAATTATTTTGTGTCTTAAAATGCCTCATATATACAACAAAAGAAGACTCTTTCTGTAAAATAATGATGGCCCTGAAAGGGTCATTTGTGAATGCTATCCTCGGCACCAGATGGATTTCATATACTTTTTTCTTCATCTCACCAGGTACTTCTAACCTAGCCATTTCCATTTTGTTTACAAACGTCAGTGGCATCATTTTGATGGGAGATAGCTTGTGTTAAAATCAAGAGGCTCAGTGTTATTAACTGGTGAATGTATATAAATTTTTAGGGCTATTCAACTCTCCTTGCATTTAAATGAAAAACCTAATTAGTTTTTATTGTTCATGTAGGAGTTTTCCTACCGTTGAATTTGTCCTCGATCAGCTTCTGGTGGTTATTCCAAGTCATTGGTTAATAAGGTGTCATAAAATGGGTGTTTTCATATTAATCCTGTATTATGTCCTTGTACAGTCATTTTGGGTCTCATCAGCTGTATTGGCCCTCAGCTACACCTGGAGCCAATACAGCTAACCTCCACCCAATACGACTGTACTTGAACATAATATAGGATTAATATGAAAACACCCATTTATTAACACCATATTATACATTTATTACTCTTTTAACATGGAATAGCATACTGGTACTGGTACCTACCTACATATTAGCTGTATTAGACCACCAAGTCTTATTCCCACACCATGAAAACATGTCACAGAAAGAACCTAAAATGAAATAAAAATTGACACATTACATAATTTTACAAATCAATTCTCTGACAACCTAAAATTTACTTAATACTTTTCTGATTTCTAACTACATTTACACAATAAAATAGCATCAACACCAGTTTGTAAAATTAATTTTAAAGATGGAAAAACAAAGTCAAAGTTTTAGGATTTAAATTTCAACTGTACAAAAATCGTCTGCATTTTAAAGTTAAATTTGCTATTGCTATTCTAATAGAAAATCTTGTTCATGCACCTGGCAATTGAAAATATTACACTGGTTAGTTAGTCAATGGTGTTTTGCAAGCAGAAAATAAGGATGCAGTTCGTCTTGATATGCTCTTTTTTATCAAATATTTCTAGAGAATGTATAGAAATTGGCTCAAATAAACTTGCCTTCTTATTTTCTAGGTAAAGCCTCAGACTTGGTTAAGATTTATTTAACCATCTTCCATGGAGCTGCTCTCCTGGCTGCCAAGGTGACTGTCCTCATATTATGGTCAATCTATTTTTTTCTCCATTTCTTTTTAAACAAAGTTATATATATAAAAAATATCAGATGCACTTTCAACTAATAACCTTTTTCAAAAATTTCACCAAATCATTTTTTATGACCCATGAGTTTCCCCACCCCACATATCTATTATCTAGAGCTCTGTTTACATTTTTTTTTTATTACAAAACTCTAAATAATAGTCAATATTAGGTAGTATACATCTGATATTGAAAAAAGTTATACAAAAGTGAATATCCAAGAAAATAAAAAGCTAACACTGAGGGAATTTCAAGTATTTGGAGTTAAACAGGGTTATAACAAATTACCTCCCTTGACCTAAATTTCACCCTGAACTCCACATTATTTAACAAAATGCAAAAACAGTATAATGAAAATTAAAAAATAATTTAATAACAAAAATCTAACACTATTCAAAAAAATATTAAGTACATTTTTTACTAAAATTCCACCTAGGACCTGCGAGTGGTCCAAGGTTATAATCACTAGCAACATTGAGGTTAAAAAACCCTGCATTTTATGGGCAAATTCTTGCTTGTTTTCTTGCCAAAAGTCTGTGGTTCTCTCAAGGCACTCCCGTTTCAGCCATTAATAACTGGCTGCCAAGATATAGCCAATCGTGCTAAAAGTGATGTTAAACACCAAAAATCAATCATCAATCTATTTTCAAACACTATGCTTCTTAAAATTGTTATGCTTAGTTTAATTAAGATGAAAATAACAAAAAATATATATCTAACAATTAGGAAACCCAAAAATTAAATTGCAATTTTAAACAACATTTTTTTTTCTTTCTTTTTTTTTTCTTTTTAGATTCTCTATTCTTAACCTACTGGAAGTGATTTGACTCATGGACCATTATTTATATACTGGTATCTAAAGTAGATCTTCAAGTAAAATTGGTCCATTTCACTTCATTTTTCAAAGTAAGAATTAAATCTAGTCAGATGGGAAAAAAAATGAATGCGATATGAACTTTAATTTCATCATTACAAAACTACATACCAAAAACTAGTTCAGTATCCATATAAGCTTATAAGCATGACAAAAAAAAAGTCAAGACAATAATGGACATGTGTAGAAATACCAGAATACAGCCATGGGTTTTAATAAAAAAAAGAATGAGAAATTTTGAAATTTCAAATACAAATTAAGCTAGAACTTCCAATACTGTTGAAAATGGAGAACCTTTACACATTTTTTTTTTTGTAAAAAATTATAAACATTTCCTCAAACATACACAAAAATTGTCTGAATTACATTCTTTGCAGTTATACCACACAAACATTTTATACAGCCACAGAAAAAGTCCCTGAAAAAGAAATAGTCGTTCTTAAAATTTGTTAAAAATTGAAACAATATTCAATGCAAAAGAATAATTAACTGGGGATCATAATTATGATGCATATAACATTTCTTTTACTTTGTTTTAAAGTGTTGGCATCAATTTAAAACTACCATTCTTTATCAGAAAAAAAGTATGAAAAATAAGTAGTTTTTTAATGTTTGACCTATTTGTTTTTCATTTGATTTATCATATATCAGGCAGTTGGTTTTCTCGTTTATCTTGTTTCACATTGTGTCATGTTAAGGCTTTTTATAGCTTACTCTACAGTATACTTTTTGCTCATTGATGAAGGCAGAACAGTGACCTTAGTCCATTGATGAAGGCAGTACAGTGACCTTAGTCCATTGATGAAGGCAGTACAGTGACCTTAGTTGTTTACATCCACATCATTTGGTCTCTGGTTGATATGTGTCTCATTGGCAAATGGCAATCATACCACATCACCTTATTTCTATATATGGTAATAATTTTATAAAACCAAAAAGACAGTGGTGACAAGATTTCCTAATTACAATTTCTGACTTCCCTAATTTATCTTGATACCTCCTTGGAGATTATATATACAATTATAAACATTAAAATGTATGATCTACATCTGTGCATAATAAAAATCTAGGGTATTTATATACTCTTGGATGAATAGTTCATTAATCTCTCTATTAGTTCTTACCATAAAAGTCAGCTCCAATGGCCATTCTCAGCCTCAATCCTTACGGACAAGCTGTGATGCTAACCTGAAATATAAAACGTTTAGTCATTAAAAATTGTTTAAAAGGATCATTGTTGGTAAAAGGTATGTATATTAAATAGAAATAGTCTATAAACGTGCAATAGATGTTGGGAACCTATGGATTAGATCGCTATCCAGCAACCCAGCAAACTTTTACATTATTTTATCAGATTAAATTTACTCATATAATGGTACTGATAAATGAGAGAGTAGATTTCTGACCAATTTCTTATAAGACTTCAAGCCTAGAGCCAATTTCCAAAGAAATTTTATAATACATTTTTTTTAAACAGGAATAACATACTGGTACCTACCTACATGTTAGCTGTATAAGACCACCAAGTCTTATTCCCACACCATGAAAATATGTCACAGAAATTAAAATTGACATTACATATTTCACAAATCCATTTTTGGTCAACAATTGAACCTAACATTTTCTAAATATTGTTCTGATATTTAAATACATGTACACAGTAGTATAACCATTACACCAGTTTGTTAAATTAATATAAAAGATGGAAAACAAAAAATAAGTCAAAGTTTTATGATTTGAATTTCAACTGCACAAAATCATCTGCATATTTTACAGAGTTATCTCCCATTGAATAAACAAATGTTGCTGTTAAATGTACTAGTATCCCCTTGAAATTTAATTCCTATTTCTGGACTTACTTTTGCTATCTTGTTCATGTACTTGGCAACTTTAAATAATAAACTGATAAAATAATTTTGTCAATGGTGTTGTCTTACTAGTCACTTTTTATGAAATATTTCTAGAGAATGCATACAAAAAGTTTGGCTTAATTAAACTTGCCTTAGTTATTTTCGTGATAAAGCCTCAGACTTTGTTGAAGATTCAATTGACCATCTTCCTTGGAGCTGCTATCCTGGCTGCTTTGAAATGTTTTTCATCATAGATTTGTATGCTAATCAGTTCACTGAATCCATTTATCCAATTAATGAAATGTTCTTTCCATTGTATCCAATCAAATATACAATTTTCACAAGATTGTTCCAAAGCATCTCACAACATATTCTTTTTCCATTCATGGCTACTGGAGTAATTCTCGATGTAAAATACAAGTAATTTATAAAATTAAGACATAAAATACTGTAAAAATACCAGATGTGCTTTTAAACAGGTAATGTGTATTATGAAAATTTACCAAATGTTTTTGGTACCCCACAATTTCTTCTTCCCATTAAAAGTATTATTTAGAACTATGTTTATATTTTTTTTTACAGAGCTCTAAATAATAGCTTTTATATTAGTTAGCAGACATCTGATATGTAAATACTTAAACAAATGTATTAAAAAAGGACAGTACAATGTATAAAAATGTAATAAAAAAGGACAGTATAGTGATTGACTAACACCATTTTTTAAATATTTTGAAGCATAGTTTAATAGAATACCTTCTTTTAAGGTTTACTCATCATGCACATAGTAGTCATGTATATTCCAAAAAATGATCAAAGCCTCAAATAGCTGAGTTGTGCAAATTTTTCCTAAACAATAGAGAATGGTCTTTAATGAAATTTAAATATATGGAAATATAAAATGTAAAAATGGGGGCTGATGCTCAACCTCAATCAATTTGCAAACTCTCCGAAGTTCCAAAGATATGGGTAAAAAACAAAAATTGGTACCATCATTTTAGCTGAAAAGAGTTTCCAAGAAAAATGGGGAAAAAATTATCAAAAAATTCCATAGTACCTAGTGCACACTTAAATATTCGTGCAATCATTGTGTGAAGTTTCAAAGATCTAGATTTAAAACTGCAGGAGTTGATTACACAAAATTGGTACCCTCTTTGTGAATTTTGGTAAAAATTTTCACAAATTTTGAAAAAAATGGGGGAAAATTCCTCAAGCAATTCCTTACTAGCAGGTACACAACTTCAACATGTGTGCAATCTTTCTGTGAAGTTTGGTGGTACAAAAAACACTGAAATAAAAATATACAAAAATGATGCAAAATGGTACTACCAGTATGTAGTATGAAATCTTTAAATTTAGTAAGAAAAATTGTAAACCCAAAGAAATGATAAAAATACTGATTCTTTATAATAAAAAATAGTTGTCAAAATTCAAATTACAAGTGATACTTTAATAATTTTGTTTTTGAAACTATAATACTTGAAGAAAAATAGTTCCAAAATTTCCAATTCAAAAAGTAATGTTTTTTTCCCCAAATTAAGTTTGATTGCATATTGGTTTGTGGTATCTAAATTTGTTTTTCATAAGACTGTTTCAAATGATTTCTTTTGGAAAAGAAAGAAAATCACTGATATCTTGACATTGATAGAGATGGACTGACATGATGTAACTCTCGGTAACCACTGGTTCCTTAACTGGATAACAGTCAAAAGAGAACCAGCTGCAGTCAATATACAGACTTACAGGAAACAGCTCTTTTTGGCTATTGGGAGAGGAAACAAAACCCAAGTAAAAACTAAAATAGGTTTTCTTTAACATCATTAAATGATAAAAAAAAGCAATTATTGAAACCCCCATAGTCAGGAACAAGGTCCGATTTGAATTTTTAACTGCTTGGTTAATACAGTTGATTGCATGCAATTCTTGAAAATTGTTGGGAGTCTTGGATAGGATCCCTGTTTGATGAAAGCAATTCAAGGACTACTATGAACTAATGGGAAACTACTTTGAACTAATGAGGCTAAATTAGGATCCCCATTAAAAGTAAAGCACTCAGATTCATGTTGGATTGACCAGGAAACATTTTTTTGAAATAAAGTTTCAAAAAGGATCAAAGTCCAAAGTTTACAAATCATGATGAGCAATTGTTAAATGTGATGAAAAAGTCAAATTTAAACAAGTTGTCAATCAATTATGTTCCTATAATTTTAAACAAAATAGTTACTATAAATTTTTAAATAGAATAAAATTACAATGATTTTTGTAAAATCTGATGCCAGATGGACAAAGACATAAAAAAAAATAGCCTGTTCCCAAAAATCGTTTTTAGAAAATTGAATTTGATCATAAAATCAAAATTGAAGCAAGTTATCTCCCTTACTACATAGCACTGGTTTACAGCTGTGTAAAGAAATAAATAAAAAAATTGATGATGAAATTTGATTACAAGTATGTTGTTAGAAAAAAGAGAATACTGTGGATTCATTATTATTCCCGAGTTACTAATTTTTTGTGGATTCAGGTGAACCACAAATTTAAGTTTTTGACAAAAGAAATTTCTAAAGGCTGTGAACTGAGATTTGGTCAAAATCATGAATTCAGCTAATTAAAGTAATCATCGTATGCATGAATGAAAGCCTAGTGTTGGAGGTGAAGGTTAAAAATTTACCCAAAGTTGACATATTTTAAGCAAAAAGATGCTACTACTGTATGATATCAGGATTGATAACTTGAAATAACACTGGGAGATGATGATAGTTTCAGATGACCCAGAATGAAAGTTTGTTTGGACATTTGAAATTATTAATATAATATATATTTATATTCTTCCGTTTTGGTCAAAACATTGAGTGATTATATGTAAATAAGAGAAACACATTGAACTGTAATTGAATGTTACTTTTACTTCACGATTACCTTGTTAGCAATCAGAGCTTTGAATAAGCAATTACCCAAAAACAAATTTTAAGAATCTAAATTAAATTTAATTTTTTTGACAATTTTTCACTATACTTGAATTTTATTTGGGATACGAAAATATGTTTTCTCTTTTTTTTTCACTTCCAATGCTTCATAATATGTCAAATACATTTTAGATTTGAATTTAAAATATTTGCTATAAACATAATTTTAAAAATGAGTGAAAGAATGACTATTGTACAGATTCAAAGTTCAAAGCAGATGTATACTCTAACATTGCTTTTTTTTTTAATCTTGATGACTGTAAAAAGATCAAATGTTTCATTTCAGAATTACATATAAAGATCCCTCTGAATGATACACACCATATACAGAATACCGAAAAACCATAGAACCATCCAAAGAACAAATGAAACAAACGGAAGATACAACCAGGCCCTTTGACACCAAAAGGAATTACCACAGTAACTATGTTACATGTTAGTAGAGACGCAGCGCTCAAAGCACAATGTATTTCTGAAATGATAATTTGATATTTGCTTAGTCTACAAAAAAAAACTTTCAAGATAAAAGATAAATGTTCTGCTACAAAACTTTGAATGCACTTAACCATGAATTTAAATTATTGTCAAGTACTATGAAATTTAACAATCTGACAATCACGATGTATTGAAAATAGAAAATTTTTAAGAAAATTATTTCATTAAAAATCCGAAATTATAATTTTAATGGTACTTTTTTTTACTGTAGTACAACAAACAAAACTGCCTATCCTGAAAACACCATTTTCACCTTAAAATAGCACTGATAGAGCTAACAAGACTATGTTCAAAACTGTTTTAAAAATATCTGTCGATCATGATGGGATCAAATGAGAGTCAGTTGTGGAGTAAATATAGAAAATGTATTACAACCTGATAAACCACATCCAAAGTCACTGCAACTTTCACCATCTCTCCATAAATCACTTTTGATAATAAATTAACAAATTAAATAAGTGGGCGTTCCACCCTGGGTTAATCTTCAACCTCCATTTTTGCTTCCAAGTTTTTTGCATATTAACACATACCTAATTGAAGTATAAAAATTCGTAAGGGTTCCGCGGAACCCAGTGTCTCGCCTACATTTTCTGTTAATCGCAGGCTCAACAAAAATGAGGAAGTAAATCAATAAAAATATTCCTCTTGAACTATCTTTTGATTGTAAGAAGCTTCTGTCCAAGTTTGGTAAAAATCCAGGATAGTTTTAAATCTAATAAATGTTTAAAAACTTTAACTGCAGACTGAATGTAATGTTAACTGGAAGAAAACAAAATTTCCTTCTAGATACTAGCATTTGATCATAAACAAGCTTCTGTCCAAGTTTGGTACAAATCCAAAATAGTATAAGAAAGTTATTAAAATTTTAAAAACTTTAACCACAGAGTGAATATGTTGTTTCCTGGCAGAAAATCTAAGTCCATTTAAAAGTAAAATACGGAAAAAATGGATTAATTTTTTTACAAAATTTCCTTCTAGATACTAGCTTATGATCATAAACAAGCTTCTGTCCAAGTTTGGTACAAACCCAGGATAGTTTAAGAAAGTTATTAAAATTTTAAAAACTTTAACCACAGAGTGAATGTAATATTTCCGGCAAAAAGTCCATTTATAAGTAAAATAAGGAAAAATGGAATTTTATTTTACAAAATTTACTTCTGGATATTATCTTATGATCATAAACAAGCTTCTGTCCAAGTTTGGTAGAAATCCAGGATAGTTTAAGAAAGTTATTAAAATTTCAAAACTTTAACCACAGAATGAATACAAATCTTTTAATGCTCGACAAAATTACAAGAAGAAAATTTAGTCCAATTGTAAATTTGTGGGGAATACTTTTTGTATGATGAAATCAAATTAAACCAATCTTCCTGATTTTAAATTCATTAAATTTCCATGTTTTAAAGTCACAAAATAATTTTAATTTATTCATCACTATAAAATTCCTGATTGGTTTCTTATCCAAATACTAAACTACATTGTACTCATGAACTGTGCACTAATAATTGTTGTTCTACACAAACAAATTAAAACTTGATTGGTATTATAAGGAAATACATTTTGGTATGTTTTAAAATAAAATGAAACTTATTCAAGAACCCCTGACAAGAATGTACTATGTAGGAACTACTACTTGTATATATATTCAAACATATATTCATCTTGATATTTTTTAATTATCAGAATAATGGTAAAAATATTTTGAAGAGAACTGTTAATTTATAACATGTTATACATAAAAAGAACTCCTTTTACTAGGCGCTTATGTCCTTGCCAATCATGTATCAAATGATCATTTAGCTACTGTTGTAATTAATAAATAAAATGAAAACTTTTACAATTAAAAATGCTCATCATAATATTTCAGAAACATCATTGAAAATTTTGATGGTGAATATTTATCATAATCATAAATGAAGATTTTTCATAATTTCAACTAATTCAGAAATTAATGTGTGCATTTTCCAATCATCAAAAGTTGATAGACATTAAAATTACTGGATTAAAATTTTGATCTAAATATATATTTGAATAGAAATATGAAATTCAATTAATCTGAATCCGGTCATATTTTTCCAACTACTAAATACTTCACATAAATATCTAAAGTTACAAGCAGAAACTTTTAACCATAAAATATTGTCAAAATGTTTTCTGAGAATATTTGGCCATTGATTATTTTAAAACTTTCAATTTTAATCAACAATGTAGACTATTTGCTGTAATTCAAAATTAATTTGTGCATGTTAGATATACATGAATGACTTATCAGGGATTGGTGTCGGGATCTTGTAGAACAATTGGCTCAATTAGTTGAATACTGCTTCAGACTGGTATGTATCAGAATTTAAATGAGTTACCTCCCTTCATTGAGTTTTTTTTCTTTAATGTCATGCAAGATACCAGTGTTTTCATGCAGTAAGACTGAGTCGTCATTAGTCATTTTTTAACTTGACTAATATGACAGTTACAAAAAATAAACAATATTTTCTGTAAAAAAAGGTGCATCAACTAAATTTTGGGAAAGTTTAAATGTAAAAATTCATTTAGGCAAACTTTTCTAATAACACTTGAATAAAAGAGATTTATCATTTGTCAACTATAATTTAACCTTAACATTGAAAAATATATTTGAAAATTATGCGACATCTCTATCTTGTCACAAAGGTATTAACATTAAAAATTGAAGAAATTCTTAAGGCAATGAATGAAAAAACAGCATTTAACTTGGTCAATTTGTAAATTTGTTAACGTATCAAATACTTACCCTTCTGCAGCACCTGAGATCATCCCTTGTCTTTGGTTGGGTTTGTGCTCGGTGTCTGAGATCATCCCTGGTCTTTGGTTGGGTTTGTGCTCCGTGTCTGAGATCATCCCTGGTCTTTGGTTGTGTTGGTGTTGGACCAGTTTTAGTTTTCAGAGTAGTGTTGTTTTCTTTTTAGTTCATTTATATGTTTTGGAGTTTAGTGTGTGACGTCCATTTGAGAACTAGTACCCAATTTTATTTAGTTGCTGAGAACCACCTCTGCTCCGTTTTCTCACTGAGTTGAAGACCCATCGGTGGCATTTGGCTGTTGTCTGCTCTTGGTCGGGTTGTTGTCCAGTGACATTTCCCATTTCCATTCTCAATTTTATTTGTAGACTTTTGTCTGTCATATCTTTTGACTATTGGCTTGTCTGTCATTCTTCACCCCATGGCTTTAGATTGCCCCCATGTCCAACATGGTTATCTTTTAATTATCTTGATAAGTTCAACCAGCCTATACATGTAATGGTGTTTGATATCGTACCATAGTCTTTGTAGAATTTATAAAATCTTTAGAAGGGTGTTGATACTTTATAAAGGTATTTAAGTTTATTTCTTCTGTGTTTTATCTCATTGACATTAATACCACATGATATTTCTTTAAGACAAGCATTTACACACATATGACATATTAAGACATTCATAAATAATACAATACCCTATACCTATACATCTCTGTAAGAACTCTGTAATGGAAACAAACAATAAAGATTAGTGATTTATTTGAGAAAATTCTTGTCACTTCAATCAAAGCAGGCTCTCTAACAAGCTTAGAGTAGATTTACCTTGTTACCATCGTATGGACTAGTAAATATCTGTGCTGTTTTATCTATAACAAAAATAAATTTATAAATTAGTAGTGGGTTGGAGAACGTTGGTGTCACTTCCATCAAATAGGCCCTTTAACAAGCTCAGAGTAGAGTGATCTTGTTACTATTGTATAGAGTTACGGAAACTATATGCCACTCTTCCTGGTCTGCTACAACGGAGCTTTATTCAAGGTTTATGACTGAAACATCCTCTGGTCAGCATCTGTAACAAAAATAAAATTTATATATTAGTAGTGTGTCGGAGAACGTTGGTGTCACTTTCATCAAACAGGCCCTTTAACAAGCTCAGAGTAGAGTGATCTTGTTACTATTGTATAGAGTTACGGAAACTATATGCCACTCTTCCTGGTCTGCTACAACGGAGCCATATTCAAGGTCTATAACTGAAACATCCTCTTGGCTGCATCTGCAAAAATCAAAATTATAAATTAAACATCTGTGGGTGAACTCTGAAATGAAATATATACATACACAACATTACACATGAAAATATATAAAATAAAATGGATCAACCAACTTTATTTTTGATTCTTTGAAGAAACTTTTAAACCTTTAAAAAACTTAACATATTAACAAAAAATTATTAGTTTTTTACTTCACTTTTCCATAAAACTTTCAAGCGATATGACTGCTGTCAAAAATAAAATATGAGGTTTATACTTTTCAAAGAAAGTTTCTCTCAAACTGGTCAAAAGTGGAAGCATAAAAATTTGAGTTTTACCTGTGAGACAAATCAGTCAGCAACCTGAACTGTTTCTCATTGGTGGCTCCTGTATATCATTTTTTTTATTGTGTGTTCCTCATGGTGGCTTCCATGTTTCATTTTTTTATTTTGTGTTCCTCGTGATTGCTCCTGTATTTCATTTTTTTATTTTGTGTTCCTCGTGGTGGCTCCTGTGTTTCATTTTTTTATTTTGTGTTCCTCATGGTGGCTCCCATGTTTCATTTTTTTATTTTGTGTTTTGTGTTCCTAATTGTGGCTCCCATGTTTCATTTTTTTATTTTGTGTTCCTAATTGTGGCTCTCATGTTTCATTTCTTTATTTTGTGTTCCTAATTGTGGCTCCCTTGTTTATTTTTTTTAATTTGTATTCCTCATGGTGTCTCCAGTGTTTCAATTTTTATTTTGACATTCTTTTCTTTTTAATATCTGACCATGTTGAGCATATGTGCAACCATCTACTACTATGGGTCAATTTAAATGTTGCATACAGACAGACCAAAATAAGGCTGAATTATTGTCTTTGAAAACACTAATATATCCGCAATGTTTTTGAGATAATTTTTACAAATTGAACCAAACTAGCTGCTGATAGCAAATTATTACTTCATTACTCCTCTAATTACTGTTTATAAAAAAAATGCTGTTATTTTTTGTCTAAATCATAGCGTATGCCCCTTTTAATGATAAATATTCTAAATGTATTTTTTCAAACTTTTAAAAACACGAGTGGAAGCTACCTAAAATACACAATATAATTAAGTAATTTTTGTAAAAACTCAAAAGAAAAAAAATATCGGTCCTAAGTGTGTCTAACATATCAACCTCAAGCTAAGCTTTACAAATTTTTCGGATTCTTTAATGTATGTTGAGGAACAGTGACCATCTCCTTGTGAAAAAAGTATATTCTAGTACACAAACCCTAAGCCTTGCTATCAATAGTAAAAAATGGTGAAAACTTTATAAAATATTGAAATCAAAGACCCTTAACACTTAGAATAGGTTAAGTTGTGTTTTGATCAAACTCATTTATACTCTGAAGAAACTAAAGAAAAGTCTACAGTCAAAGTCAATCAGGTATTTAGCAGTTATAATGCACTGAACATTTCAATGCAACTAACGAACATATGGTTTTGTTGCGAGTCCTCGCTTAAGTGCCATTCAACTTCAATAAATGTTATGTTTGTCGGAAGTCTTTGTGTATCAGTCAATGTGCAGTGTTAGTGAAATAGTCTCGTCAGAGTAAAAATGAGTAAAAATCGTTTAATGAAAGTTTTTCTTGAATTTGAACATTTATAAAATCATATTTGTTTTATGATGTGGGATACACATTTGACATGTTAGTGTGCGGATGTGGATCTCCATGCTGTGATGTTTTGTTAGAATAATGGCATCCTACATCATAACCTTATTTTTGTGGAAAATGAAAGAAAAAAAATAATCTTTTGTTGATGTAAGCATGGCAAAGGGTAATGTTATATTGTCAATTTCTATATTTCTTTATCTTAGTTATCAATTATGAATATCAAAGACACTAACAAAAGGAAGATTTGAGAAAAGATGTATAGTTTCTTGTGAAAATAAAATTTTGTTTCAATCAAATACCCAAAATTAGAAAAAGCATACACTTGAATAAATTTATCGAGTATTGAAATATAAAATAACTAAATAAAAAAAATAAAAATCAATTTCACTGATATACGTTAAAATGGCAGAGAGTATTTTAGAATTTATATGTTTGACACAACTTAGTAAAAATTAGATTAAAAATTTATAAAAGGCAATAATTGCTTAACTGTAAGAAAAGCATATTTTCTATGTCAATAACAAATTGAGATAAAAGTTTACTAGTCAGAATGAAATGATAATCTTAATGTTTATCACAGATATAAGTAGCCACCGAGTTTTCCAAATTTCAATCCATGTGGTTAAAGTTATCTCCCATTGATTAAAGGTAAATTTCATCAAAACAACTTCCATTCACTTGTAAAAATTTGAAAAATTACCAGAGCAACTTAAATAATCTTAAAGGCCAATGAGATAGTGTTAAATAAAATAATAAGAATGACATTTTTTTCTTAGAGTCAACTCATGAATTTTTAAACATTTTTGTTGTTCAATAGTTGCATCTGGTATTTTTGGAAGGAACATAAATTAGATAATTTAAAGTTTGAAGCCATTAAAAAACAAATTTCTGCATGAAATTTTGTATAGTTTGGTTAATGCATTGCACAAGATCTCATATCAACAGGTAAAAAACTTTGAGCTTGTTTTCAGTAAATGCAAGAATTCTTTACTAAGGGTGAGCTTTGAGATATAAAAAAAAACTTGTTTAACCCAGCCACATGCTCAAGTGCCTGTCAGAATTTGGAGTTCATATAAATTCTTTTTTAGTCTCTATTCATTTATTCACAACTCTTTTAGACTTGAAACAATTTACAACTTCACTTATTGTAGAAACATCAGTCTATAGTTGAAGACCTCTAGATGTCTTTGGTTATTTTTTTTCATTGGGTTGCTGCCTCATTATTGAAAACCCTGCATAATGAGGATCTAAGACAAAAATTATAGTATCCTGACAAATTTATAACCTACAAAACAATACTCACCAAGTATAATCATAGATGAGGTTCTTACCATACTCATTAGTAACTACAGAGATAGCTGTCATACTGTACACATTGCTTACTCTTCAAGGTCATTGAATACTGTTCTGCTCTCTGCTCATTTTTTGGGTTCCTCTGAAATATCAGTTTTGTAAAAAATATTTGAAAGGATGTAAACTTAAAACTATATTATTAATAGTTCTTTTAAAATGTTTATTCAATCAAAGCCAGGCAAAAGTCATATGTTTTCTTTAGTACATCTCCTTTAATCAATGCCATATTTGATCTAATTTCTAATATATTTATCTCAACAAGAATACAAATATCCAACCAAATATTAATATTATCCTGTAAAATTTACCTGTAAAGCATTTTTTTGCATATAAATATTATTAAGTTTGATTAAGGTTATTGTTCCCTGATCTATGGCTGTTTATAACCTATGTTTTGGTCTTGCAATGGACCGTTGTCTCAATAGCAATCATACCACATCTCATTATTAATACAGATATTATTTATACTGTCAACATGAGTCATCTTTTCTTTCTTTCTGTTCAGATTTAGCTAAAAGAATTCAAAACAACATTTCTTAGAGAGACCTCTTACATCTGTTACTACCATACCAGAATACACAGTGAAACTTGTGTATAAAAGACCACTTAAGGGAGAGCAAAAATGTGGTCTCTCATTAGACAGGTGTTCTTTTAATACAGGTTAAATCTACATGAAATGCACTACAGAGGGGCCTAAAATTAATGGTCTTATAAGTTTATATCACAGGTTTTTGCTTAATACAGGCGGTCTCTTAAGCAGGTTTGACTGTAATTCAATATTTGTCCACTCTTTCTCTTATGAACAACATATTTCTTCCTTCATATTTATGTGCCTTCTTAAAAGGCTTTGTCCTATGACATATCAATTGCAAAAATGTTTTACCGAACTGCAGTTTGAATATACATCTTCAAGCTAATTAACTAGTAATGCAGTTACATTACATTGAAAGGGGATGTGTAATTTAGCATACTAATATTCCAACCCAATTAAATGTTTGTTAACATAAAACACAAGCTTTTTTACCTGGGTCATTAATGCAGTGAATAAGTTGCAATCAGTGGCGGATCAAGAAATTTTCATAAGTAGGGCCCACAGACTGCCTGAGAGGGGGCCCGATCCATTCATGCTTCAGTGATTCCCTAAATAATCAACCTTTTTTTCCAACAAAAGTGGGGGGGGGCTTGGGCCCTTCCCCCTCTAAATCCGCCTCTGGCAATGCATGATGGAATACATCATCTTTACTATTTATCAAGAACACATCTTTATACAGACATACAACTTTTCACAGCAACTTATGTTAAGGATAAATAAACAAAGATTCAGACATTCTTTCACGAGACTGTTTAACATGAAAACTATGCAAAAGTTTCAAAGTCAATAGACCATGACTGAGGAAGTAGGGCTGCATAATCTCCATGAATATGAGAATTTCCAATGCTAACACAACTGCATACCAAATATCATAGACCAACTTCTGGTTGTTCCTCTTCAACTGACCTAACCACAAACTAATACACATTGACACGGCTGGAAACAACATGCCTGAGTCTTGCCGCAATGACTTTTTCAAGCCAAGACAAAAATGTTGAAAGCATATTAAAAGGACATAATTAAAGTTGTTCACAACATAAAACTTCTGCTGCAAATTATATACAATGACAATGTAAATTATTTCCCTTTAATATCAGCAGATCAGGAACTACTTTACAAACCTATCCAAATAATAAGTACACAATAACTTCCTGTTAGAAAACAAACCCAATATGTAAAGGCCATCAAAACAATATTTCAACCTTATTACTACAAAGTGTCAAGATCGAGGTCAAATGTTTTTAAACCAGTGTTCCTTATATTAAAGTAGGTGTTCAAATTTTTCCAATTTCATGACACACACTGTAAATTACTGAAATTGGATGGTAGAATATTTTTTGATTACACTACCCTTTCTTCACACTAACAACCTTTACATTAATACAGTAATGAGCTCAAAAACTTGATCCGTTCAAAATGCAATTGGGTAAAATATTTTAGCACCCGGTATTGTGAAAGGACAATGCCTTTTGAATAAACAAAGTAATTTATCTTATACTTTGAAAAAGACATCCCTTTTAATGTTGAAAAATGATGAGGGCAAATGTAAACTTATCAAAAGTAAATTTCAACCAATACATACCTTATAAATCATTTTGAATGCTGTAAAGCTTAAGCACTAATTGATTGATGAACACACTGGCTGATTCTTTAATATTTGTTGCAGATACTACACAGCCTAGGTGTTAGGTCTTCTGTGATTTAACAATTCATCTAAGTGAGAATGTTGTGGATACAGATTGGTAAATTCTCTGAAATACAAAATGCAATTTACTTTTATATGTCTAGTTCCTACTACACCTTAAAACTTTTTCAGTTGCATAGGTTTTTTGGTGATCAATTACATTTGGTGTCTATTCTATCTATCTATATATAATAGTATTTCTGATATTTAATAGACAAAAAACACAATAAATAATCATTAAAGGGTAACTTACTCCAGTAAGGAGTTGTCAAATGATTTCAACCATGTTCACTTACTGTAGATCTTGTTAATTTTTGCTAATTTAAGTTTCTATCTATCTATAATAGTTTTTCAGATTTTAGGCAAAAACACAAAAAATTGTTAAAAATCGTCATTAAAGGGCAATAACTCTATTAAGATTTTGCAATTATGACTTACTTGTAGATCTTGTTGATCATTTTTGCTGAATAAAATATTTATTATGATCTTCAAGAATAAAGGCAAAAATGAAAAAAAATTGTAAAATTTATCCTTTAAGGACAATAACTTGTATAAGAAGTCATCAGACAGTTTTGATGTAACAAACAATAGGTAGATCTCATCATTCTGATTATTTCTGTCCTTTCAGATATTCTCTAATTATAGAGATTTTCAAGATCATAGACAAAACTTACATTTTACCCATATGTTCAAATTTTTAGCAGTGTCTGCCATGTTGGATGACAGGCGGGTCATCAGACACATTTTTTAATCTAGATATCCTCATGATGATTGTGGCTAAGTTTAGTTAAATTTGGTCAAGTAGTTTCAGAGGAGAAGATTTTTGTATAAGTTAATTATCGACGGACACCAAGTGATGAGGAAAATACACTTTGCCCTTTGGGCCAGGTGAGCTAAAAACAGAGTTTGAATAAGTTTTAAAAAAATTATTGACTATACCTGCAAACACTGGTCTATCACTAGGAAAATCAATATAATGGAGTTGTTATACTGTCTGCATTCCTAAATGCATCTGAATACCAATAAAGATGCCTGTAAGTTCTGAAAAAATGAAATGAAACATTTAATATCAAAACAAGTCAATGAAAAATGTAATATAGGTTCAAAATAAATGAAGGTGTCCCTTGGACATATATGCCCTTGCTTGTAAATATAAAGCAAATTCTGCAATTTTTCAATTTACAAAGGGACACAACTCAAGAACGACAAAAGTGACGCCACCAAGATTCAAACTTGATTTGTGTTTGGTGGTTATAAGCATTATGCATAAGTTTCAGAACATTTGGTTGAGGCAAACTAAAGTTATAGTGTGGAAACCGCAAATTTAGCAATTTTTCCATTTATAAAGGGACATAACTCGAGAACAGTGAAAGTGACACCACCAAAATTCAAATTGATCTGAGTTTGGTGGTAAATAATAATTGTATGTAAGTTTCATAGCATATGTTTGAGGTAAAATAAAGTTTGATTGCAGAAACTGCAAATTTGGAAATTTTTCCATTTATAAAGGGACATAACATAACATAAGGCAAACTTAAGTAAGAGAACTGAATCTAATTTTGGAATGTAAGGATGGACAAGGGTAAAACTTAATGCCCCCTTCGTCACAGCATAAAAATCTACTTACTGAGGGAAAGATGTCAATCTCACCTCAATATATTTCAATATTCATTTAGTCAAATAACCTTGCAATACAAGGTGTTCGACATAATATAGATATAAGAAGATGTGGTATGAGTGCCAATGAGACAACTCTCCATCCAAGTCAAAATTTATAAATGTAAACCATTATAGGTCAAAGTAACCCATCTGGTAGGTCGTGCCAAACTAGTTAAAAAACTGAATCAAATTCAATTTTTGAAACTGTAATGGTCCCTTAGACAAATACATGAATGTTACCTCCATTCCTCAATATGTTGTAGAGATTACTTAGATGTTATTCCCTATCAAATTACATAGTTACAGGTTTATTGCTGCTACTTTTTAAAAACTTATAGACACCTAGACATCATTTTGTATCATATCCAACCTAATAATGTATGAAATATTTGAAAAATCATTCAATTCTTCAAAAGTTATTTTCAGAATTAAAAGTTTAAAATAAAAAAAAAAAAAAACTCAATTAAAGTTAACTATTATTACTAAATAATACCTTAAATTCCTCATAAACCTTTAAACATATTTCATGTTCCCAAAATCTTCTAAGAAAAAAATGCAAGTCTTTGTCCAAGTAGAAATCAAACTTTAATTTGGAGCCAAATTCTTACCTGTTTAAAATCACATGATCATACAGGTAATAAAATCTTTTCACTCACATCTACTCACTTCACACTTGAGTAGCTTGCTGTGTAGAAAAATATTTTAGGTATTTCACCTTTTATGCAACTGAACTTTGTTCAGGTAATAAAGCATTCCCCTTAAGGGGAAAGTTGAATCTTAAAGAACAATAAACCTTAAAACATGAGGCTCCAAGAACCTGCATTACTCTTGTAAACTATGTATGATATTGGCCAAAGCATTTAAATAAGTATAACCACTGGTTAGCTCAGTATGAAAAAAGAAACACATACAAAATGAAATTTTCAAATTAAGTTTCAATATACCTAGACATGATTTTGATGTAGACCACATAAATTGATCTTTAAGAATGTTTTTTTTTTATATTCACAATATCACATAATAGATAAAAGAACCTAGTTCCAAGGTCCCCTGTGTTGCACATATTTTATCTATCCAAGGGCAATAAAAAAAAAATTTTGTTTGTTTGTTCTTTAAAACTAATATATAAATAGCTTAGAGAAATGAAGGCTTGAGAGCAAATACAATGCAGTTTCCAATAAGTAATATTTCCAAGGGGCATAACTCTTTTAAAAATATTTGATTGGCACTAATTTTTGAAAATTGTCCAAGGCATTGATGATATAAACCTATGATTTGAGTTTTCAAAAAAATCTGGCAAGAATTGTACACATGTAAGCGCTAACAATGCAATTTTCCATATAGCTAATATTTCAAAGGGCATAACTCTTTTAAAAATAATTGATCGGCACTGATTTTTGAACTTGTCCAAGACATTGGTGATATAAATCTATGATATAAGTTCCATAAAAATCTGGCAAGTTTTGTACACATGAGAGTGCTAATAATGAAATTTTCCATATAGCTAATATTTCAAAGGGCATAACTCTTTTAAAAATAATTGATCGGCACTGATTTTTGAACTTGTCAGAGACACTACTGATATAAACCTATGATATACGTTTTATAAAAATCTGGCAATGAGAGCACTAATAAGACAGAACAGATAGACCCACAGACGGACAGATGGACGGATGCCTGGTATTTCTATGTCCCCCACAAGCATTGCACAGGGGACAATAGCTCTGAATATGTCAATTCACCTCATTAACAAACAAACTGTCATTTTCACTTTAGTAATGATATTGGATACACAGTACTAGTTATACTAAAAAGATAACTTTCGTAAAATCATGTTTACTGACATCCTATGCAATGGACAACCTGGTTAAAAAAAAAAATAGAGTTTATCAATGTAAACCAAGTTCTAAGCAAGGAGGCTATTGATTATAATGTCACCAGAAAACTTCGTCATGATTTACACAAATACCAACAAAAATATAGTTATTTTCCTTCAAATAGAAAAAAAAAGTATCCAAAACACTCTGGCAACTATATAGACTTTATAGAAAGACCTGTACATCATGTATAGTTTTATACATTTATTTTTTATTTTTCATTTTTTTTGGTCTGTGGGCAGCAAAGACAAAAAATCTAACAACTTTCATTGAAAAAGTAATGACAGACAATATGTAGTTGCACTTTTATATAACAGTTTAACAGATAATTTAATAAATAAAAAGTTTTAAATTTACATTCAGTTTAGTAACTAATCTAACATAAAAAAAAAACAACCATGACTTTTTACATTAACCAAAATGATTTACTTTTCAATTGTTCTAGACTTACTAGTTATCCTACTGTATACACACAAAAAAATAACAAAAAGGGAGATCACTCTTTTGTGCAGTTGAGAATTTAGTGAAAATAAATGCCTAACACTGACAGTGCTCACACCAGAAATTTCAATCTCACTTTTGCATTGAAGACATTGTCTTACAGGATATTGCTGCTAAAATGTACAGTTTTATTACATTGTAGTAAAATTTGTTCTGATAGGATCACAGTAAAAATAGTAACAACAGGGTATATAGGAGAACAATTTGATATTTAGGCCCAAAACTACATTACAAATTGTATGCTTAGTTTAGTAAGTTTCTTTTGAAGGTTTGATATGCATGTAACCTGATTCTTATAGATCTACTCATCAAAACTAGCAAATATTTAGGTTTCTCTCTTTCAGAAAAAAATACTTCTATTCAATGTGCGAAATTCAATAATAATTTGCTAGATTTAAAATCAAAGTTCCAAAATTATCATAGCCTCTTGCCTATAACCATTATCTAGGTGTCAAGGAAAGAAAGAAACAAATATTTTGGCATTTATATTATATAAATTTAACAAATTATACAAGAAAACATACATGTGTCAAATCCCACCCTCCAAAAATAAAACACCAAAACAAAACAAAACAAAACCAAAACAAATAAATAAAGCTGGCCTATTTTTATAAGAAATATCATTGCACATGTAGAAGAATTTGCAAAATGTTATAATTATAGAATTTTAGAAGTGTGATCTCCATTTCTTTAAGCTCTGAAAACATTAAATTGAAGTCCTTTGGAAGTGGTGTAGGCTATCTCAAAACCATGACATAGACTATCTCTTAAAATGCCCATCATCAACTACAGAAATAAGTTGGTTAGGGCTCACATAGGATACCCTTCTTATGTCATGTCTAAAATTGCCTCAGATCACAGGGTCACTTTTAAGCGAATAGAACTTTTAAATAGAACAGTTTTTAAAGTTGATAAAGGTCACACATGTCCCTTTAAATGAGACATCAGGTTGCAAGGTCTTTAGCCAAACCCTCCAAGGCTGCAGGTTGAATTTGACCATGTTGGAGCCACTTGGTTAGTGTCCTTCATTTGGTCTTTTACAGATTGATAAAATTTATATTTGATTTTAAAATGTAAGACATGTCAAAGAATAAATTACATTTTTTGTAGTTGGATTGCTGTCTCATGATGATTGACATATGACCTACATCTCCTTTTAACTTTTATTCATATACACTTTAGGTTATAAAAATTATGAAGATGATAAATGATGAATGAATACATAACATCCAGGAGTCTGTTTCACAAAATACTTATCACTACGATTGATCGTAATTCATAAACAATTCAGTATACTTACGATCCTATCTTAGTCGTAAGTTTTTTGTGAAACCTACTCCAGTGCAAAATATTATGTGCATATTCCAGACAATTACATTTAAATGCGATAGGATTACATCCTGATTTGTATTAGCAAAAGAGACAGAGTTAGATTATTAATGTTTGGTTCATAAAGTAACAGTCTGCCAAAACTGGTTACTCCTGGATGGAGTTTACAGAAGATATTAATGTACAAAAGTGCAGAATAAAGGACCCCAAAAATAGGGAATAGTGAAAATGAACCAAAAAATACAGATTAAGAGTAAAATTAACCAAAAATACACAGAACAGAGAATAATGAGGTACTAGAATATAAAGAATAGAGAATAATGAGTTAAAAATTCTAAAGAATGGAGAAAAATGGGGCAAAAAAATTGAATAATACAGAAATATAGAACCCCCCTCCACATCCTCTTATATGATGCAACTAGAAAATATCTTTTTCAAAGTCTTTGATTTTACCTAGCCTAGTCATGTTGAATACATGACCTCTTCTAATGAAGGTATGCACACCTCCCAATTACCATCAAGGAAATTAACAACATTAATATCCCCAAAATACAACAGAAAAAAATTGAGTAAAAATTAAGGGAAGATCGAATTTTTAGTTTGCAAAATGGCAAAGTTTGTGACCTTTTGCACAGAAATCATAACTTTTTTTATCATGTCTATTAGTCTTTTAAAATGTGACGTCTCATTTTTTCAATAATTTGGTTTTCTTTTTTAAATTTGATTTTCTCGTTTACGGTAAATATAATTTATAATACTATCCTTATACATACCTAAACATTTTTATGTGTTTACATCTTTTAAAAATACATGCAGGAACATTCCTCTTCTAAGACTAGGCTAAAAATAATTTGGAGTAAAAATTTAAACCAGTGAATCACATGATCACATATAAAGGCTATTAAAATTGTGTAGTAACAACTACTCACTGCAGACCCAACTTAGGGAGCTACCATTTGATTTTAATGGGGGCTAGGATGAAAAATTTTGTCCTGCATTTTTTTTAGTTGTAATCTCTGTCCTGCCTTTTTATTTTTCACTCTCTTATTAGTTTATCCTGACTTTTTTACATAAATTTTCATTCAGCCTTTTTTTTTGCCAAGTTGCTTATCCTGCCCTTTTTTTTTGCCAAGTTGCTCATCCTGCCTTTTTTTACTCAAAACTCCTGTCCTGCCTTTTTTCAAATTTCATCCTAGCCCCCTAGAAATCAAATGGTAGCTCCTTATTCAATGTAAAAGTTCTATTGTTCCAATTCAAAAGGTACATGGATAAGAGAGGGTCTGGATGGGGGTTCTTCATTTCTGTATTCTTTTAGACCATTTTCCACAGGCACTTGTTGCTGAAAAAATGTTCTATATACCTTAATATAACATTATATTTAAAGCATATAGGAATTTTTTCAGAGACAAGTGCCTGTGCATTTTCTCTATTCTTTATAAATTTTGCCTGTTATTCTCTATCCTTTATATTTTAGCACCCCATTATCCTCTATTTTTTTTATATTTTTTGGCCTATTTTTCTCCATTCTTTATTTTGGCTTTTTATGCTGCATATTTTGCCCATTCCATTATTCTCTTTTCTGTAAACCCTGGTTCACACCCTCATAAGATCAAGTACTGTGTGGCTGTACTACTAAATCTAAATAACATTTGTGGTGTTCAGATTATAGAAATTTGTTCATTTGCAATACTAAGCTTCTATTAAATAACTGTCAAGACTTTTAATTTTCATCATTTAAGGAACGACCATTTAACTTCAAAGGGGGGTGGGTTATAACCCCCACCCCCATCCCCTTGAAGTTATATGATTCTTCCTTACTTTCGACATTTTTTCCCATGTATACATGACATGGTCTTTACAAGTATTACAAATATTACTATATAAAAATTATATAAAAATAAACAGATTTCTTAAAAGCTGATTTAATACAATAGACTAAACAAATCCCATAGAAAAGTGCATAACTTCCTGGCACCTTTAAAGAAAAATTGTGCAAGATATCCTAAAAGAATCTTGAAACGATTTTAAAAAGTTTGGGTTTCTAAGAGCTTTGTAGTTGCAATACAAAAACATTCTATAATATACCTCAGGACTGTTATTACTTGTAACTGGTATAAAGACCAAATTGGTGTTTTTTTCAACTTAAGCCAGGTTGGATGGTTGTCCAGGTGCAAGATATATTAAGTTTAAAAAAAAAAAAACCTTGAGGTATGAATTTAGATCATTTTGTTTTATATTAGATCAATGTAAGCTGTAAATTTAAAGCTGAGACAGTGTGTAATTTACAAAAGCTCTGTCAGTCTTGTGGGATAAAGTTTGTAAGCAGAACTCTTCAAAAAATAATTTCCAATATAGAAACAGTTTTGCTGTTACAGTGTCTGCCTGTCTAATACAGTTTTACTGTTACAGTGTCTGCCTGTCTAATACAGTTTTGCTGTTACAGTGTCTGCCTGTCTAATACAGTTTTGCTGTTACAGTGTCTGCCTGTCTAATACAGTTTTGCTGTTCCAGTGTCAGCCTGTCTTATACAGTTTTGCTGTTACAGTGTCTGCCTGTCTTATACAGTTTTGCTGTTACAGTGTCTGCCTGTCTAATACAGTTTTGCTGTTACAGTGTCTGCCTGTCTAATACAGTTTTGCTGTTACAGTGTCTGCCTGTCTAATACAGTTTTGCTGTTACAGTGTCTGCCTGTCTAATACAGTTTTGCTGTTACAGTGTCTGCCTGTCTAATACAGTTTTGCTGTTACAGTGTCTGCCTGTCTTATACAGTTTTGCTGTTACAGTGTCTGCCTGTCTAATACAGTTTTGCTGTTACAGTGTCTGCCTGTCTAATACAGTTTTGCTGTTACAGTGTCTGCCTGTCTAATACAGTTTTGCTGTTACAGTGTCTGCCTGTCTAATACAGTTTTGCTGTTACAGTGTCTGCCTGTCTTATACAGTTTTTGGAATAAGGAAAAACACAAAATTTCTAAACAGAAAATTGTCATATAAGTGCAATAACTCCTATAAGAAGAAAATTGTCATATAAGTGCAATAACTCCTATAAGAAGAAAATTGTCATATAAGTGCAATAACTCCTATAAGAAGAAAATTGTCATATAAGTGCAATAACTCCTATAAGAAGTCTTCTGATAATTTTGACAGAATTAAGAAGTAGTCAAATTTTGATATTGTTTTTGATCTCGGTCAGATTTTCTGTTTCTGTTATCAATACTTTTTTTATTTACCCTTATGTGTTTTTTAACCAAGGTGGCCATTTTACAAGATGTTGGTTGATTTGCAGAAACAAACAAAAAACACTAACTTTATTCTAAAATTCCTTGAGCATCATTCAGCCCAAGTTTGGTTAAAATTGGTGCAGTAGTTTCCTGGAAGATTACATTGATGATGGATGCCAATTGATGAGAATTTTAAATGGCACAAAGATAGGTAAAAAGTACTTTGTAACCAGCTTTTTACAGTAATATTATTTGTAAAGCCAGCAGTAAGTTTATGAATTGTTCTTTTTTTTTTGCTTAATAGACTTATTGATGAAGATTATTATACTGTTGTTGTCCAATCACTGCTTCTGGTATTTTTTTGGGATTAATATCAATTCGCTAGTATAAAGTTTGAATAAAATAGAAAATGTTTCTTTCGTTTTTGTTCTGCATTCAAATTCTTTTGTTTATTTTGAGCATTGCATGTGATCATGTCTTCTTTGAAGTGTTTATGGCATTGCTTTATGAAATCTCCTACAAGCTTGCTTTCAGTAACTACAAGCATTCTTTGAAATGCAGTAGCGGATCCAGAGCTTCAAGCATACTTTTTTTGGTCATGGAACTTTATCCAGATATGCTTGTTATGGTCCCACCAATGCTCACTCCACATCACAAGCATTCAATTTTTAGCACCGGATTGTTCCTTTGTCATATGCTTATCGCTTATTAATTAACTCCAAATAAAGAGGTAATCAAGAATGAAAGGTTATAAAAAAAAATCATATTTTTCCAGATTATATGGATTGCACCCCTTCCTGAATTGCCTCAGCAGGACATCAAGGGAAATAATTTACATAAAGGCAGATGTTAAAGGATGCCACTTGAAAGAGACCCCCCCCACCTCTCAAACTCCTTGGATCTGACACTGATATGGTATTATTTTGTTTATACTTGTCTTTTAATACCTATTGCACTGTTATTCTGAAGTTAAGTGCTTTTCCTGCATTGATATTTTTGTATGTTCTTTTATGTACCTTTTGCTAGCTATTGTCCACTGATCAAAATTAAATAGAGGCTCTAAAGAGCCTGTGTCTATGTGCATATTCAACAAAGGACATTCTCCCAACATGTTAGACAAAAATAGAATTCATGACAAAAATCTCTTTTTTGTTGATCTTGTAATGCTGATAATTTTGTCTGTTTAGTTTCTCTCTATCTTCTTTAGTTTTTGCCCAAAACACAAAAGAGGGTGAAAAAAATCCTCATTTAAGGGCAATAACTCCTATAAAGAGTGACAGTCTACTAACTATATTGGCAAAATTTGACTTTTTGGTAGATAATTTTTGTTATTTAAAGTTTCTATTTATCCATTATAATTTTTATCATATAAGGCAGTCACCCGACAGTTTTGACGTAAATGGACAATTGGTAGAGCTGAACACATTTCTGCCCCTGTCAAATTTTCTCTATTTATAACGGTTTTTCAAAAATAATAGACAAAACTTGCATTTTACCCCTATGTTCTATATTTACCCATGTCTGCCATCTTGGTTGGCAGGTGGGGTCATTGGACACATTTTTAAACTAAATGTCCCAATCATGATTGTAGCCAAGTTTGGTTAAATTTGGTCCTGTAGTTTTAGAGAAGATTTTTGTATAAGTTAACAGACAACGATGACAGACGACGGACGCCAAGTGATGAGAAAAGATCACTTGGCCCTTTGGGCCAGGTGAGCTAAAAAGGGGGAAAGTTCAGATCTCAAAAATAAACCATCCACATATTCATTTGCCTTTCCCAAGTACGGAACCCTGTCAGTGGTTACCTTGTTTTTTTTGTGTTATTTGGAGAATTTGTTGTTGATTGCAAATATTTGATAGTTTTATTTAATTTATTCACAATGATTTTAGACTGTGTGTTGACCTCTAGTTGACTTTTGGATTATATTTGTATTATTGGAGTGCTTTCTCATTGTCCTATACCACACAACTCCTTTTTATTCAACATAATAAGTTTCATAGACAGTAAAAATTTAAACCACAATATAAACATTTTATTAATAAAATTGAGAATGGAAATGGGGAATGTGTCAAAGAGACAACAACCCGACCACAGAACAGACAACAACAGAAGGTCACCAATAGGTCTTCAATGCAGCGAAATTCCGCACCGGAGGCGTCCTTAAGCTGGCCCCTAAACAAATATATATACTAGTTCAGTGATAATGGACGTCATACTAAACTCAAATTATACACAAGAAACTAAAAGTAAAAATAATACAAGACTAACAAAGGCCAGAGGCTATTAAGTTTTATTTTCTTTTTCACAGACTTCTGTACTTTAGTTCTCTTAGGTTTATCTGCAAGACATTCCTGAATAAAAGTTCTGATAACACAATCTATTTCTAGTACTATTTCTTCACTGGGTTTTCCCTTTATCTCAAGTCCATGATTTCCTCCTTCAATCCAGTGCACCTGACATTTGGTCATGTGATCAAGGATAGGTAAAAACAACTCCGATCACACATATTATCATCTGTTCCACTAACAAAAAGGACTGGTTTTGTGACATCATAAAGTGGACCATCTCGTAACTGTTTGAAGTCATTAGGTTTATGTAAGGGATATGATAAACATATGACACCTTGTAAAAAATCGGTCATCATAGGATCACAACAAACACCAACAGCTGCCCTTGATCCCATGGAACGTCCTGAAACCAATTAATGTATACAATTATAATGACTCTGCCCTATTTTATCTTAGCTTATCAAAATATATGTAAATATAATATATAGATAACATTGATACACATGGCTTATTATATAAGAACGTGATAAAAGATAAATAAATTATACAGCATATTTATTGTTGACCTATTCTTTCTGATTTTTGTACAAGAAATAAAAATATATCATTCAGGAACACAGCATGGGAATTGTTTTGTGTACTGGTTATACAAGTTATGATCTGAGGACAAAATTAAAAACATTTGGTTTACTGTAAAGTTATTGACCCTTCAAATATAAGGGTTATACTAAGTTTTGCTAGTTTTAAAAATTAGTTGTAAGATTGCATTAAACAATAAAAAGTAATTTTTAGACTATTCAAAAAACAAAAAGATCTGAAGAGTCAGATTTGCTGACCTAGCAAAACTCCATAGTCATACTCCACAAATCTTTTTATAAAATGGTACATGTATCATTTTTTCATTTTAATAATTCATATAGATATTATACAATTATAGCCTTTGTATGAGGTCGATACGAGGTTATATCGACCTAAGAGAGGCATATTGACTGAGGACGAAGTCCGAGGTCGATATGCTTCCCTGGGTCGATATAACATCGTATTGACCTCAACCAAAGGCTACAATTGTTATATTATTAATCAACAACTATAGCATGAACAATTTAAAATTGAGGATTTCCAGAATCTATTTTTAGTAACATGCTGTATGCCCTGTGCAATATGCTGTTTTTGACCTACGAAAAGCTAAACACAACAGTTTTGGCGTGCAAACTGAGCAAATACAAATGTACATGTGATCAAGTTTTAACGAATCATAAATCCTTAAAAATATTCGAGTAATAATATAAGAAGATGTGGTATGAGTGCCAATGAGACAACTCTCCATCCAAGTCAAAATTTATAAAAGTAAACCATTATAGGTCAAAGTACGGTCTTCAACACGGAGCCTTGGCTCACACCGAACAGTAAGCTATATGCATTTTATTATATACACAGGTTACTTGGGGTAATATTAATTTTTCTATCATACTTTTGTAGGTATTGTAAAAAATAGTAAATATTATGACAGCATGAAAATTAATCAGCTAAATATATGTATATACAAATGTAATCTTCAATTTACGAAAATGAACATAAATCAGGCCATAAGTTTTCTCGTTTGAATTGTTTTACATTTGTCATTTCTAGGCCTTTTATAGCTTGCTATGCAGTATGGGTTTTGCTCATTGTTGAAGGCCGTAAGGTGACCTATAGTTGCTAACTTCTACGTCTTTTGGTCTCTGGTGGAAAGTAGTCTGATTGGCTATCATACCACATCTTTTTAATTACATATAGTTCTTTTCGTTTCTTTTATATAATATTTGAAAATGCCAAAAAAATCATTTTGTTATATCACTAACACCTTCCGTTGAAATTTGGAGGATTTTACTTGTACTAAGCTGAACAACATTTGTTTTTTTTACAACAACTACAAATTACAATATGTGACACTTTAAATCTGTGAAACTTACCTCCAATAAAGCATCCCTTTAGATGAGGATAATTCTCCTTTACATAGTCCTGAAATATACAAATTTCATTTAGCTGACAAAACCTTTTCCCTCTTTTACACCAAGTTATGAGTTATCTCCCATCAGAATACAGAACAAAAGTCACCGTTCAGTTTTGAGATAATTTTTTCTTTGATTAAAAAAAATTTAATTTTTTAAACCATTTTTTAACTGATTCTTTAACTTAATATTTTAAGCAAAACTTGTTAAAATTTAATAATGATCGAGTAACTGTTAAAAAACAAGTTGTCAAAGTGGCTTAATTGACTGGCTTCATGGTCAAATGATGGTGCCAAAAAACATATCAATTGCATGATTTTCATTTAACAAATACTAATTAACTTTGTTCCTAGACTAAATTAAATAATTAAATTGTGACTTTTTGTCCTATCAACTTTGTGACTTTCTGTCCATTTACCAGTATCTTTACACAATTCAAACATGTATGGCAATTTTGAAGAAAAAAACCATTCAAATATTTCAATCCATATATCGTGTATACTACAAATAAGAAATACAGTAATGATATTGTACATCTACATGTATCAATATGTAGTCGGTTTTATAATCTGTATGCATGTATGTAGATCCTAAAATGTTTTTGAAATCTGAATAAAATACACTGTATATACAGTTAAATAAAATTTTCTTATTGCAGAGATTTCATGAAAGTAAAGTTTTAACTTTCAAATTACACAAAAAATATAAACTTTTGAATGTCCATTTATACTTTTGAAAAAACTGAAGTCTTTACCACTATTCCTGTAAACACTTTAGTCCTATAGCCAAGGTTCAATCCTTTACAGGTAAAACGTAAGACTAAATATCCTGCTCCAGCTAATTTCTCTGCTATACATACTAGCTGTTTATGGTTCATGTCCCCTCCAGCACCATGTGTAAGTATAATTCCATAGCAAATCTTAGCAGGATCATTGTAATAAGTCAGACATGCTTCATACTTCTTCTTTCCCAATTCTATTACAATACATCTGTAATGCATGGCATATCTTATGTAAATAAAAATGGATTCTGCCCAGCAGTTTTATCTGCTGGTGGTCACAGTGCATTGCAACTTGGAGGAAGTTGGAATTTACTGCTGAAAAACAATTACATTAACTTGAAATTTAGTTGTTATTTGCAATTATTTGAGCACTATAGAAATACACTTAGAAAAATTATTAGAGCTGACAAATTCATACCTCAACTATTACATAACAGAAATATGTGTCCATAATAGGAAGAGCACAATGGCATTAATTAAATATTAAAGATTCCATAATGTTTCACTGAAATCCAGTCAGCAATTTAAGAGAGGTTGAAGATTCAAGATAACAATCCCTTATAACCTATAGGACAAAGTCAATGACTTGCTAATGCTGTGGGATTGATTGATTTTTGGTTGCTTAACATCCAGTGGCAAATATTTCATGCATGTTCAGGACGAGAAAAAAATGAGGGTATATTGGAAAGGGACAGAAATTTTGCCTTGCAACTGGCCACCTACAGACCAGTCAAAGGGTTGTTGCAAGGGATCTGAACAAGCCAAGAGCAAGGCATCAGATTAAATGTTACCATTTTGACCAGACAGTAATGCTGTGGGAAACTCCAAACACATTGACTTTTTTTCCAAAGCTCTATAGAATTATGCAATAAAGATTCTGTGAAAGTTTCAATGAAATTTTAATGAAGGTGATTATAAGTTCATGATAGATAGATACCCTTTTCACAAATATGGCAAATTTTATGATTTGAAAACTAACTCCCCCACCACATTTTTTTCTTCAACACAACTGCAATTAGGTATTAGGTATTAAATATTAAATCTCCTCTCAAAGTTTCATTTTAATATCTAACTGTCACTGATTAAACATGTAAAAGAAATTGCAGATACATATAGAATAATGGCATTTTTGTTTTTGATACTGACTTTATCAGCAAGAATATCAAGCGAGCCCGCTAGGGCGAGCTGATATTCGAGCTGATGAAGTCAGTATCAAATTAAATGCCATTATTCTTTATCGACAATCTGTCTTAACTTTATGTTTTTTTTGTAAAGAATAAGATGTAAAATGAAATAATAAGTAAAACTACTTTTACGCGTACAAAGCGTTGGGTTCATTGTTCGGTTGTTTGAATGAAGTCGCGTGCATTTCATTGATAAATTGAAGCGGATGGACAAGAACATGTGGCGTTACTGCACTGATACATGACGTCATTGCCTAATATTTTCGAGTATCAAGTCCTGTCCATGATATTGAAAATATTAGGCAGCAAGATCAAAGGGGAAATGTTCTAATTGCTGATAAAAATGTAAATTAAGCATTGACAGGTAGATGAAGTAACACAACAATTACTTTTGTATCCTTTCACTGTATTAAAATTGCTTTTGGAATCCTTTCCAGAAGAAAAAGTATTCAGAGTCCAGCATTTGCTCCTGTCCAGATTTATATGACACAAAGGCCTACTTCGATTTGTCCAACTCGGGTTAGTAGTCTGTCGAGTTTACTCGACTGACAATTGAACCCCCCAAGTTTAACCCTTTGAACCTACGCGAGATAACTCGACATCAGCCCTGGGTAGGGGCAGGTTTAGTAGAGTTTCAAAATGGCGACAAACAAAATAGCAAAGAGTAGTATCATATTCGATACAATTAAACTGAAATTTTACAAAATACATCCAAAGGAAGGGGCTGTTAAGTGATATTTATTTTTGTTGTGTTTGCGGCATTAAATAAATATTTTTCATGTGTAAATACTGTCGGTGGTATTTATCAATAGAACAGAAAAAAAAAAATTTATCGGGATTTTGAGTTGCTAAGAGTAAAATGTGAATGCGAAAATACATTCCCTTTATTATAAGGATACAACAGGGCAAGATAAAAACAAAATAAATGAATATAATGGCCTGATAAGAACTGGAAATGATTAAATGATAGAAATTCTTAAATTCAATTATGTTACTTATTTGAACATAAAGTTTATTGTCGACGTATATAAAAAGAAAATTGACAACTGCTGCTTTATTTATATCTTCCATTTTGAGAGTCAACTCGAGTCGCGAGCTTTCACTTAGATTCGGGAAGGTTGCGCACATGCGCACTAACACTGATTTTATAACTCGAGTCAACCCCAGTTGGACGAATCGAAGTAGGCCAAAAAGATTAACAATACTAAAGTATAGACATCATGTTGTACCGATATGTTTAGGTTTTGTCACTATGTATGAAATTTGCAAGTGATTCATTTAAATCAATATATTATTTTTTATTTACCATAGTCAAAACACATATTTTTACAAAATGACTAATTATAAGAATCTATGAAAATGCATAATAGATGACCAGTGAAGGTAACAGCTAGCATTGGCCCATAAGGATGGATGAACTAATAATTATGGTAAAGTCAGTCATTTCTTTCTTCATCCTAAGCTCTCTAATGGTTCTGGCAGATCAAATTAAATATACTTAACAACAAAAGAACTGCACCACCTCCATTAATTTCTTTAAAGTTAAAATTTCTATTGCATGTTACTTTTTTAAAAATGATTGAAATGAGTCAAAATTTTGACAATACGTTTCTGAAGTTATAAAGACCAATTTCTGTGAAAATGAGATTTTTCTTAATTTCAATTTTTGACATCTCAAAAAAACATGTTTTCAACCAAAAAAAAAAAATATGTTGACAAATTTGTGAAAAACTAAAGTTGTGAGTATCTTTTCACCCGAAAAAAAAATGACTGAATTTCAGTTTCTTATTAAATGACCCATTTAAACTTAACTTAATCTCAAGACTTTTGATTTAGTTTTTAAAATTTTGCCACTAAAATGAAAATTTCTCTGTAAATTCTTAATCAATTTAAAGGTTATGCCCCTGGTTAAAAAAGTCTATGCATTTATTATATATGAAGCTCAATAAAGGGGCCGGACAGAGCTTTAAATAAGTGACAATAACATTAACTAAATAAAAATAAAACACAATTTTTTTGGAAAAAGAGATTCCCCCAAGCGCCTGTACTAAATGCATTAAACACCTAGATTACTGTAATAGTAAGTAATCTCAGTAAACACTCGGTTCATCTTGACACATATTCCACACTGAAATGCAATTACATGTACAGCAGCAAAGCCTATGATTTGACGACTGGCAGTAAACATATTTGATTTCAGTAGAAGTGAATACTTTTTGTTGAAGAATAAAAATATAGCACCTATCATAAAGCAGCTTTCTCCCAACTTGAGAATTTGGGTTTACCGCCATATTTTTTCTGAGTGAAAAGTCTCAAGAACTCCCGAATGTACGTAACTAGTATCAATATTTTCTTGCTAGCTCTCTGATGGGATTGAGAACGTTAATTCTGGAAACAGAATCCACGTGACAGAATCATAATCATGTGATGTTATTGCTGTAAACAAAAAGAAAGTACAACAGTCAGTACATGTTCACTTCACATTTACATTTTTACTTCTAGAACCGACAAGAATGCAGGTTTTTCTGGTTTGTGTTTGTTTGACAGGGTTAGTCCTTGCCATACCACATAATTTTGAACTTCCTAAACTTAAAGACGACGGAGTTCACTGGGCTTTGTTAGTTGCAGGCTCAAATGGATGGATGAACTACAGACACCAGGTGAGACGCAAATTGAAAGTTTCTTGATTTTCAATGAAATCTACTATTTTTATTTTTCCTCAAGGTTCCATACTGTATATGTTTAAATTTAGATTTTCATTGTTATAAGATTTTGAAGGCCACATATTTTATAATGAATTTTAAAAATGCTCATATTTATAATTCTTTGCCTGTCTGATAATAATTTATGCTTCATATAATTTACAAAAAGTCTGTGAATTGTAATTAATAAGTATGTACACATACAGTTGATGTGTGCATGTTCAAGATGTAATTAGCATTGATGTCTACATTTTTACAACAACTAGGGATATAAATATAATTTCATAATGGTTTAAAACAGTCCCGCTCAGTGTTATATATATATTTGAGATTTTTTTGCCCCCTTTCTTTTTATTAATGAAAATGAATTTATCATATCTATATATTTTAACAACAAGTGCTATCTTTTTTACAATATTATAATTGATCCATCCTTGTCAAGATGTATCTTATCTGCTTAATTACTTGATTAAATGAAAAGTTATCTTTAAATTATAATTTTACACACCTTACACTGATAATTTTATCAATATTAAATTAGACAGGATACTTTAGAAGATTATTTTATCTAGAACAATTTCTTTCTTGGCTCATGTCATACTCATGACTTGGCATGTGATTAAATGAAAGTACGTGAAATATGTCATGTGATCAAAATATGATTTAATAAATTTATTCATCATGTTCAAGAATGATTTTAAAGAATTTACATCCTGATTTAGTCATATGAGTGAGCTTAGAATAAATGTTACCATTTAATTGGACAAAAAATATCAATATGCTGATTTATTAAAATATGAATATATAGAGATATGGGGCTATATTTGTGAATGAGTCAGAAACCCAACAGCACAAGTATTCTTGAATATTTATACACAAAAGTTTTGATATACATTGTACATGTATTGCGTAACTTATTTATGCTAACAGTATAAAACACCATTGTCTTGTTTTTCATTATCCTTAGGCTATCATTAAAATTCAAAGCAACAGATGCTAAAACAATATTTATCTATGATCTAAACACCCAAGGCAAATTCCTAATTAAACTTTTCGAGTAACATGCCTATGAATCATCAGACCAGTGCTACAGACATGACAGATGTGCAATAAAAATGTTTAGAAGATCAAAATATATTGAATGCATGTATGGATAAATCTAATTGCCAAATGACAATACAAGTTTTCTTTGATACAGCTTTAAATCATGTTAATCTTTTTTTTATTGTTTGACTTCTAGAAGTTGTTGGGTTGATGTCTCATTAACAAATTATACCCAATTTCTCCTATTTATTCATATGAACTTCATGTACATGTATTTTCTTTTCTTTTTTTCTATGCTTTAAATATTTATTTGATTGAAATTAATAAAGGGGGTGAAATAAAAAAAGTTTTACTTACCCAAGTTCATGTTGATGCATTGTAATGTGTTGGTCTCAAAGAACCTATCCAGGTGTTGTCTTGAATTGTAATTTATAGAGTTGCATTCTTATTAATGTATATATAATGTACCTACATCATCTTTTATGCAGATTCTCTCATATTAATTTCTAATGGAAACAAAGTAAAAATAAAAGATGTCTTTACATGGAGTATTTTTGTGAATAGTAGTAACAAAGTCAAATACTTAAGGTGTATACATATTAACCAATAATACATATTTATAAAAATATATGTCAGACACCAATAGTCTATTGGACATACAATGTCAACTATAAACCCTTGCTAACACTACAGAGCTGATTAGGGTATACATATATGTCATTCAAGGATCAAATATAAGTATATAATTATCATGATTATATATATCTTCAATTTAAATGGAGCTATTTTAGGAGCTCAGCTTTGAAAGTTTGCACCTAGTCCATAATAATTTGAGTAACTTAAAAAATGAGACTTACATGTACTGTGGACTAAATTGCTTCAGTAGGTCTCTGTTCGAAATTTGAAGTTTATTTGAATTGTACATGTATTTAGAAAAATTTCACATGCATCTATGATTGTGATTTAACTTTTGAACCACAGAAAAATTGCAGGTTCAGGAAATTTTCAATTCTATACAATTAGAACTATTAAAATTTGAAATGTCAGTTTGTATTTTTGTGAAACCTTATAATCTTGTTGCAATTTTGACAATTTTGACATTTGTGTAACATTGATGAAAATAATGAAAGAAAGTTTATGGAATGTAGTGAAGTGGCATTGTATTAAAGCCTGGCTTGCTGCTTGGTGAAAATTTCCCATTTTCCTGTTAAGAAAAAACAAATCAAGCCAAGTCTGAAGCTGCTGATCAGCTGGTGAAAATTTTTCAAGCCCGTCATATGTTTTAATCAATTTTAAAACTATGGAGATTAGTTAAAAAACATATATTTGATTTTTAGGCTGATGTTTGCCATGCTTATCAAGTACTGAAGAATCATGGATTACCAGATGAGAGGATTATTGTTATGATGGTTGATGATATAGCCAACAATAAAGAGTAAGACATCTAATGATGTACTATCAATACAGATTAACATGCTTTATAAGCAGCAAAAAACCTAAGAAAAAATTTGAAATGATTTGTTTCATAAAATTTTTCGGTAGGCTCCTTTGTTTCAAAATAACAAGCTTTTAAAAGACTATTATAAATTGATAGAATATAAATTGATTTTGATTTTGATTTTGGTGTTTTAACGCCACTTTTAAGCACCGCTTTTGGGCTATTCGTGGCGGCCAGTTTTATTGATGGAGGAAGCTGGAGTGCTCGGAGAAAACCACCGACCTTGATAGGAAAACTGTCAATCCTAGAATATAAATTAAGTGAACTTAAAAATTAGAAAAAATAATAGGTCTGTGTCTTTGTTTCTGAGATATAATCAACTGAAAATTTCAGTATAAAACACCATTGTCTTGTTTTCATTATCCTTAGGCTATCATTAAAATTCAAAGCAACAGATGCTAAAACAATATTTATCTATGATCTAAACACCCAAGGCAAATTCCTAATTAAACTTTTCGAGTAACATGCCTATGAATCATCAGACCAGTGCTACAGACATGACAGATGTGCAATAAAAATGTTTAGAAGATCAAAATATATTGAATGCATGTATGGATAAATCTTATTGCCAAATGACAATACAAGTTTTCTTTGATACAGCTTTAAATCATGTTAATCTTTTTTTTATTGTTTGACTTCTAGAAGTTGTTGGGTTGATGTCTCATTAACAAATTATACCCAATTTCTCCTATTTATTCATATGAACTTCATGTACATGTATTTTCTTTTCTTTTTCTATGCTTTAAATATTTATTTGATTGAAATTAATAAAGGGGGTGAAATAAAAAAAAAGTTTTAATTACCCAAGTTCATGTTGATGCATTGTAATGTGTTGGTCTCAAAGAACCTATCCAGGTGTTGTCTTGAATTGTAATTTATAGAGTTGCATTCTTATTAATGTATATATAATGTACCTACATCATCTTTTATGCAGATTCTCTCATATTAATTTCTAATGGAAACAAAGTAAAAATAAAAGATGTCTTTACATGGAGTATTTTTGTGAATAGTAGTAACAAAGTCAAATACTTAAGGTGTATACATATTAACCAATAATACATATTTATAAAAAATATATGTCAGACACCAATAGTCTATTGGACATACAATGTCAACTATAAACCCTTGCTAACACTACAGAGCTGATTAGGGGTATACATATATGTCATTCAAGGGGATCAAATATAAGTATATAATTATCATGATTATATATATCTTCAATTTAAATGGAGCTATTTTTAGGAGCTCAGCTTTGAAAGTTTGCACCTAGTCCATAATAATTTGAGTAACTTAAAAAAATGAGACTTACATGTACTGTGGACTAAATTCGGCTTCAGTAGGTCTCTGTTCGAGAATTTGAAGTTTATTTGAATTGTACATGTATTTAGAAAAATTTCACATGCATCTATGATTGTGATTTAACTTTTGAACCACAGAAAAATTGCAGGTTCAGGAAATTTTCGAATTCTATACAATTAGAACTATTAAAATTTGAAATGTCAGTTTGTATTTTTGTGAAACCTTATAATCTTGTTGCAATTTTGACAATTTTGACATTTGTGTAACATTGATGAAAATAATGAAAGAAAGTTTATGGAATGTAGTGAAGTGGCATTGTATTAAAGCCTGGCTTGCTGCTTGGTGAAAATTTCCCCATTTTCCTGTTAAGAAAAAAACAAATCAAGCCAAGTCTGAAGCTGCTGATCAGCTGGTGAAAATTTTTCAAGCCCCGTCATATGTTTTAATCAATTTTAAAACTATGGGAGATTAGTTAAAAAAACATATATTTGATTTTTTAGGCTGATGTTTGCCATGCTTATCAAGTACTGAAGAATCATGGATTACCAGATGAGAGGATTATTGTTATGATGGTTGATGATATAGCCAACAATAAAGAGTAAGACATCTAATGATGTACTATCCAATACAGATTAACATGCTTTATAAGCAGGAAAAAAACCTAAGAAAAAAAATTTGAAATGATTTGTTTCATAAAATTTTTCGGGTAGGCTCCTTTGTTTCAAAATAACAAGCTTTTTAAAAGACTATTATAAATTGATAGAATATAAATTGATTTTGATTTTGATTTTTGGTGTTTTAACGCCACTTTTAAGCACCGCTTTTGGGCTATTTCGTGGCGGCCAGTTTTTATTGATGGAGGAAGCTGGAGTGCTCGGAGAAAACCACCGACCTTCGATAGGAAAACTGTCAATCCTAGAATATAAATAAGTGAACTTAAAAATTAGAAAAAAATGATAGGTCTGTGTCTTTGTTTCTGAGATATAATCAACTGAAAATTTGGCGGGAAATGATTCTCTCTAGATTTTTCATACATTTGACATTGGCACCTTTTTTTTTCAAAAACAATGAAAAAATAGTAAGGATTTCATAAGATTTTCAAAAATGGAGTTTTAAACTTTATGTTGTAAAGTTATGAAAATGTAGGGTTAGTGGACAAAATTTTTATTGGTACTACATGGATAAAACTAGAGGATTCCGAAAATCTGACCAAAAAGTCAAAAACAAGAGTAGCGAACATCCTTAATTAATAACTTTACTTTTATAAAATTAATAAATGTTAATTACATGATAAAAGCTCTACCATTTAATTGTTTGTGACTTTAAAATTATTTGATTGAACAATCAATCTTATTATTTTTTAGACTTAAATGAAGATAAAATACATGGTTTAATTGTTCCCTATTTAAAGGCTTTTAACAGTGAACCAGACTTTAAAAAAAATTTTTTTTTAATTTTTATTTACTTTTTTAGCTCACCTGCCCTTCGGGCCAAGTGAGCTTTTCTCATCACTTGGCGTCCGTCGTCGTCCGTCGTCGTTAACTTTTACAAAAATCTTCTCCTCTGAAACTACTGGGCCAAATTTAACCAAACTTGGCCACAATCATCATTAGGGTATCTAGTTTAAAAATTGTGTCCGTGACCTGCCAAACCAACCAAGATGGCCACCATGGCTAAAAATAGAACATAGGGTAAAATATATATTTTGGCTTATAACTCTGAAACCAAAGCATTTAGAGCAAATCTGACATGAGGTAAAATTGTTGATCAAGTCAAGATCTATCTGCCCTCAAATTTTCAGATGAATCGGACAATGGGTTGTTGGGTTGCTGCCCTGAATTAGTAATTTTAAGGATTTTTTCGGTTTTCGGTTATTATCTTGAAAATTATTATAGATAGAGATAAACTGTAAACAGCAATAATGTTCAGTAAAGTAAGATCTACAAATAAGTCAACATGATCAAAATGGTCAGTTGACCTCTTAAGGAGTTATTGCCCTTTAAAGTAATTTTTACCAATTTTTGTAAATTTTGTAATCTTTTACAAAATCTTCTCCTCTGAAACTACTGGACCAAATTCAACCAAACTTAGCCACAATCATTATTAGGGTATTTAGTTTAAAAATGTGTGCGGTGACCCAGCCAACCAACCAAGATGGCCACCATGGCTAAAAATAGAACATAGGGTAAAATATATATTTTGGCTTATAACTCTGAAACCAAAGCATTTAGAGCAAATCTGACATGAGGTAAAATTGTTGATCAAGTCAAGATCTATCTGCCCTGAAATTTTCAGATGAATCGGACAATGGGTTGTTGGGTTGCTGCCCCTGAATTAGTAATTTTAAGGATTTTTTTCGGTTTTCGGTTATTATCTTGAAAATTATTATAGATAGAGATAAACTGTAAACAGCAATAATGTTCAGCAAAGTAAGATCTACAAATAAGTCAACATGATCAAAATGGTCAGTTGACCTCTTAAGGAGTTATTGCCCTTTAAAGTAATTTTTACCAATTTTTGTAAATTTTGTAATCTTTACAAAATCTTCTCCTCTGAAACTACTGGACCAAATTCAACCAAACTTAGCCACAATCATTATTAGGGTATTTAGTTTAAAAATGTGTGGGTGACCCAGCCAACCAACCAAGATGGCTGCCATGGCTAAAAATAGAACATAGGGTAAAATGTAGATTTTGGCTTGCAACTCTGAAACCAAAGCATTTAAAGCAAATCTTACAGGGATTAACTTGTTTATCAAGTAATATCTATCTGCCCTAAATTTTCAAATGAATTGGACAACAGGTTGTTGGGTTGCTGCCCTGAATTGGTAATTTTAAGGAAATTTTGCCGTTTTGGTTATTATCTTGAAAATTATTACAGATAGAGATAAACTGTAAACAGCAATAATGTTCAGCAAAGTAAGATCTTCAAATAAGTCAACATGATCAATATGGTCAGTTGACCCTTAAGGAGTTATTGCCCTTTAAAGTAATTTTTTACCAGTTTTTTGTAAATTTTTGTAATCTTTTACAAAAATCTTCTCCTCTGAAACTACTGGACCAAATTCAACCAAACTTAGCCACAATCATTATTAGGGTACTTAGTTTTAAAATGTGTGGTGACCCAGCCAACCAACCAAGATGGCTGCCATGGCTAAAAATAGAACATAGGGGTAAAATGTAGATTTTGGCTTGTAACTCTGAAACCAAAGCATTTAAAGCAAATCTTACAGGGATTAACTTGTTTATCAAGTAAATATCTATCTGCCCTCAAATTTTCAGATGAATTGGACAACTGGTTGTTGGGTTGCTGCCCTGAATTGGTAATTTTAAGGAAATTTTGCCGTTTTGGTTATTCTCTTGAAAATTATTATAGATAGAGATAAACTGTAAACAGCAATAATGTTCAGCAAAGTAAGATCTTCAAATAAGTCAACATGACCAAAATGGTCAGTTGACTCCTTAAGGAGTTATTGCCCTTTATAGTCAATTTTAACAATTTTCATTAATTTGGTAAATTTTGGTAAGTTTTACAAAATGTTTTCCTTTTGTAATCTTCTTTTCTGAAACTGCAGTAGAAAATCAATATAGAAAACAATCTACTAATGAACTGGCAATAAAATAATTGATAATTCTATAACATGAAAAAAACCACATTAATACCTGATGATGGTGTTTCTTTCTTTACATTGAAAATGATGTCACAACTATAATCCCGAACAATAGGTCGAATGTCAGATATGTTTCAGTACTTTGGCTTCATTTTCTACAGATTCGAAGTGCAAATGATGCTTGAATTCCTACACTAATTTATACAGACTTCATCCACTTTCACAGGTAATGCCTGCCTCATATTATATTTAAAACTTTAATAGAATATCAGAAATTTTGAGAGAAAATTAATCAACCATGCAAGATCTAAAACTTAATTAATATTGTTCAAATTATCAATTAACTATTAAAAAAAAATCTCATTAAAAATATAGTTCTTCATTTTATATTTTATCAGAAGTTTAGGAAAAAATTGAATTTAATTGTGTCCCTTGTTCTCATTTCCTGGGATAAATCCAATACAAATTAAGGGTAAAATATATATTTTGGCTTATAACTCTGAAACCAAAGCATTTAGAGCAAATCTGACATGAGGTAAAATTGTTGATCAAGTCAAGATCTATCTGCCCTGAAATTTTCAGATGAATCGGACAATGGGTTGTTGGGTTGCTGCCCTGAATTAGTAATTTTAAGGATTTTTTCGGTTTTCGGTTATTATCTTGAAAATTATTATAGATAGAGATAAACTGTAAACAGCAATAATGTTCAGCAAAGTAAGATCTACAAATAAGTCAACATGATCAAAATGGTCAGTTGACCTCTTAAGGAGTTATTGCCCTTTAAAGTAATTTTTACCAATTTTTGTAAATTTTGTAATCTTTACAAAATCTTCTCCTCTGAAACTACTGGACCAAATTCAACCAAACTTAGCCACAATCATTATTAGGGTATTTAGTTTAAAAAATGTGTGCGGTGACCCAGCCAACCAACCAAGATGGCTGCCATGGCTAAAAATAGAACATAGGGGTAAAATGTAGATTTTGGCTTGCAACTCTGAAACCAAAGCATTTAGAGCAAATCTGACATGAGGTAAAATTGTTGATCAAGTCAAGATCTATCTGCCCTGAAATTTTCAGATGAATCGGACAATGGGTTGTTGGGTTGCTGCCCCTGAATTGGTAATTTTTGAAGGAAATTTTGCCGCTTTTGGTTATTATCTTGAAAATTATTACAGATAGAGATAAACTGTAAACAGCAATAATGTTCAGCAAAGTAAGATCTTCAAATAAGTCAACATGATCAATATGGTCAGTTGACCCCTTAAGGAGTTATTGCCCTTTAAAGTAATTTTTACCAATTTTTGTAAATTTTGTAATCTTTACAAAAATCTTCTCCTCTGAAACTACTGGACCAAATTCAACCAAACTTAGTCACAATCATTATTAGGGTACTTAGTTTTAAAATGTGTGGGTGACCCAGCCAACCAACCAAGATGGCTGCCATGGCTAAAAATAGAACATAGGGGTAAAATGTAGATTTTGGCTTGTAACTCTGAAACCAAAGCATTTAAAGCAAATCTTACAGGGATTAACTTGTTTATCAAGTAAATATCTATCTGCCCTCAAATTTTCAGATGAATTGGACAACTGGTTGTTGGGTTGCTGCCCTGAATTGGTAATTTTAAGGAAATTTTGCCGTTTTGGTTATTCTCTTGAAAATTATTACAGATAGAGATAAACTGTAAACAGCAATAATGTTCAGCAAAGTAAGATCTTCAAATAAGTCAACATGACCAAAATGGTCAGTTGACTCTTAAGGAGTTATTGCCCTTTATAGTCAATTTTAACAATTTTCATTAATTTGGTAAATTTTGGTAAGTTTTACAAAATGTTTTCCTTTTGTAATCTTCTTTTCTGAAACTGCAGTAGAAAATCAATATAGAAAACAATCTACTAATGAACTGGCAATAAAAATAATTGATAATTCTATAACATGAAAAAAACCACATTAATACCTGATGATGGTGTTTCTTTCTTTACATTGAAAATGATGTCACAACTATAATCCCGAACAATAGGTCGAATGTCAGATATGTTTCAGTACTTTGGCTTCATTTTCTACAGATTCGAAGTGCAAATGATGCTTGAATTCCTACACTAATTTATACAGACTCCATCCCTTTCACAGGTAATGCCTGCCTCATATTATATTTAAAACTTTAATAGAATATCAGAAATTTTGAGAGAAAATTAATCAACCATGCAAGATCTAAAACTTAATTAATATTGTTCAAATTATCAATTAACTATTAAAAAAAAAATCTCATTAAAAAATATAGTTCTTCATTTTATATTTTATCAGAAGTTTAGGGAAAAAATTGAATTTAATTGTGTCCCTTGTTCTCATTTCCTGGGATAAATCCAATACAAATTAAAGTATTGGTATTGAATTAATATTTAAGAAATATTTCAAACCTTACCATTTTCTTCACAAGAATGAAGACCATATTTTCAGTGTCATGAGTATCAGTCATCATATTTGTTGTACTTTGTTGTTTAAAAGTTGAATACAAAAAGATCAACAAAGCAATTCAAAACCACTTGAATTTTGCAACAACAAATGAGAGTTTTAACGACCTCAGCTGGCTATACAACCCTTGCACAATCAACTGAATTTTGCAGAAATCATTAATAGGAAAGATTGCCCTTAAATGATAATTTTTATTACCTTTTGTTTTTTGTTTTTGGGGGGGGGGTTGTTGCGCAACAACAAAACTTCACAACAAACTTTCTCATCACTTCGCATTTCTCGTTAGATAAATTTTACAAAAATTCTCCCCTGAAACTACTGTCAAATTAAACCAAACTTGGTTTAAATCACCACTAGGATATCCAGGGTTCACTGTGTATGATGACCCTGCCTGCCAACATGGCACACATGGCTGAAATAAAACATAGGTTTCAAACGCACTTTTTAGTCTTATATCTCTGAAACTAAAGGACAGTACAACAGTTGCATTTATCATGCATCAATTGTAAATAAAAATATCAGGTGAGCGACACAGGGTCCTTGGAGCCTCTAGTTTTTGGACCTATTTTTTTTAAAAACTTTTTTGCACGATTTTGGAGGGATGAAAAGGGGGGCATATCATACACAACTGCGTACTATACACGGCTAAATACGGTACCTAAAAAAAACATTTTGAGATTATGATTGAATTGAATATTTTAAGCCTGATGTTTCAGTATTCAATTTGCTGGAATTTGGTATACTATATGTTCTACAAGGATAAGGAATAACGGGTACATATTGGGATATTTAAAAAAAAACCACACATTTGTATATAAACTCTTTATATTTTTTCTTCAGAAATCCACAACCAGGAGTTATCATTAACCAGCCAGATGGACCTGATGTTTACCAAGGAGTTCCAAAAGACTATACAGGATTAAGGGTAGGTTATCGATAAGATGTTTATCGAGGAGTTACAAAAGACTTTATACAAGATTAAAGATAGCCTGGGATCCTGGCTCGCTGCTCGACAGTAGAGCCAGGCGGATTACAACAATATGTATTTGTTTATTGGATGTTATAATGATGCATTGTGGGATAGAATCATTTCTTGACACATGGTGGGAAATATTTATTAAAAATTATTTTAAATACATGCATCAAAGAATGCAAATTCCAGTAAATATTTAAGAAAAGAATGCTTTTTTTTGTAATTTTATTGGTGTGTAAAAGTGTCGACCGAAGCACATTTTGTATGAAGCTCAGCAGCGCTTCATTCTAAAAATGTGTAAATCACCAGTTAATTAATGATTCAATTTATATATTCATTGTTTATATAACACACTCAGTTATTCAGTCCTGTTCAGTGCTGAAAAGTGGTCACATGGATTCTATAACACCTGGCTTTACTGACCTGAAGAAGAGATTGGGCTAGGATCCCAGGCTAGATTAAAGATAGCTTATTGATAAGGCTTTGTCAAAAACTTTTATTGTTGTCTTGCGACAGAACACCAAAAGAGAGTATGTTGTTTTCATGCATGTGATCATGATTGCCAAATTACGTCATCCGAAGACACATTGGTTTTCGCACTCTAACTTTAGTTTAAGTGAATGAATCTCTATAAAATTTTACCATAAGGTTCAATACCACAAAAGGAAGGTTGGGATTGATTTTGGGGGTTATGGTACCAACAGTTAAGGAATTAGGGGTCAAAAAGGGGCCAAAAATAAGCATTTTTGTAACTTTCAGACAATAACTTGTGTGTTAGTGTATGGATCTCTCTGACATTGTACCACAAGGTTCCATATCACAAAGGGAATGCTGGGATTGATTTTGGGGGTAATTGCCTCAAAATTTTAGGAATTAGGGGCCAAAAAGGGCAAAAACAAGCATTTTCTAGTTTCATGACAATAACTTGTGTGTAAGTGTATGGATCTTTCTGAAATTGTACTACAAGGTTCCATATCACAAAGGGAAAGCTGGAATTGAGTTTGGGGTAATTGCCCAAAACGTTTAGGAATAAGGGGCCAAAAAGGGGCCAAAAATAAGCATTTTTCTAGTTTCCAGACAATAACTTGTGTTCAAGTGTATGGATCTCTCTGAAATTGTACTGCAAGGTACCATACCACAAAGGGAAGGCTGGGATTGATTTTGGGGGTAATTGTCTCAAAAATTTAGGAATTAGGGGCCAAAAAGGGGCAAAAAAACAAGCATTTTTCTAGTTTCAGGACAATAACTTGTGTGTAAGTGTATGGATCTCTATGAAATTGTACTACAAGGTTCCATATCACAAAGGGAAAGCTGGGTTTGAGTTTGGGGGTAATTGCCCTAAATGTTTAGGAATTTGGGGCCAAAAACAAGCATTTTCTAGTTTCAGACAATAACTTGTGTTCAAGTGTACAGATCTCTCTGAAATTGTACTGCAAGGTACCATACCTCAAAGGAAGGCTGGGATTGAGTTTGGGGGTGATGAATCATAAGGGGGTTCAAAAAATTTGAGGGGGGATTTTTTTTCATTTTTTTTTCTCTAAAATTTTCCATTTTAAATTGGTTATTTCTGATTTATATATAAAAGCAAATAATAATGATATGGTTTGAATAGGTAAATTAAAAATTTTTAAGTTCTTAGACCACATTCATTCTGTGTCAGAAACCTATGCTGTGTCAAATATTTAATCACAATCCAAATTCAGTGCTGTATCAAGCTTGAATGTTGTGTCCATACATGCCCCAACTGTTCAGGGTTTGACCTCTGCGGTCGTATCAAGCTGCGCCCAGCGGAGCATTTTATCTGGATTTACCTTCACCAGGAAAGCTCAAAGTCAAATATTTTAAAGCCAAGAATGTATATAAGTACTGATACACATTTTAAAGAGCTATATCTTCAGACCAAAAGGAACCTAATTTATAAATGACTAGTTATAAGGATAATAAAATTAAAAAAACAAATTACCTAATTGGAAGCCTTTTCTTTGCAACACTATTTAGTGTTATCTTACATTACCCTGTGTTGTTATGCTCCACTCAGGATAATATATGGGGCATTTTGTTTTCCAGTCTGTGTGTGAGCTTGTATGTTATCACATCTGTTATTTCATCTTGTATGAGGTTGAAGTTTTGGTTTAAGGTAGTTTATCATGACATTGTTGTCACATCAACTTGAAATTTAGTATACAGTGTTAATTATGTGTGTGAGGGGCCTTGGTGGCCGAGTGGTCTAAGTAGTCGAACTACTGTATCACTAGCCAGTCAACACTGCGGTTGTGAGTTCAAATCCCGCACGGGGCAGGTGCACTCGACTCCAATCTTAATTGACTAGGATTGTCAGTTTTCCTACTGAAGGTCGGTGGTTCTCTCAGGCCACACGGGCTTCCTCCACCAATAAAAACTGACCGCCACGAAATAGCACAATAGTGTTGAAAGTGGCGTTAAACATCAATCAATCAATAATTATGATGTGAACTTCATAAAATATTTGCTAAATGAGGGTTTTGACACAGATTTTGCAGATACTGAACATGGAAATTAGATAGTATGAGTGGGGCATGATATCCTACGGACACATAATTCTAGTTTGTCTATAATACCTTTAAAGTGATGGGCTTTTTCTGAAAATTATTGAGGGTATGGTTAGGGTTTACAGAATAGAGAATAATGGGCAAAAAGTGCAGAATAAATGGCTAAGAAAATAAAAAATAGAGAAAAATAGGCCAAAAAATAAAGAATAGAGAATTATGGGCAAAATTTATAAAAAATAGAGAAAAATAGCTAAAATATTAAAGAATACAGCAGTGAAGGACTCCCATCCAGACCCTCATATATTACATAATTTTATTTTTAGGATGTCACTCCAGATGTATTCCTGGATGTATTACAAGGTGCAAGTAAAAAGGTGAAGGGTAAAGGTAGTGGCAAAGTTATAAATAGGTAATTATTGGTCAATGGCAAAAATCAAACTGCCTACATATTCCCTCTGTAATTAATACTAAAACTTGATAAATTTCTGAGATAAATTGTTGAAGAAATGTAATTCAAGGCAATGACCAATTACTTTTTGCCTTGAAGTTGAAATATTCATATGAAATCTGATATAGTGCAAATAATATCTAATCTTGTGATTTGAAAGTTCATGCAAAAAGAAATTGTGACTTACTTCTTTCGTTCAAAAGAAATTTTGTCTTCTACATTTAGGAATACTACATCATCTTTTGACTCCCTTTCCTATTGAAATTGTTTTAATGGAGAAAGCAAAGACACTGGAAAGTCTCTTCATCACCTTTTTTGTTTCAGAAAAAACCTAATAAGAACTGAAAATTCAATTGGTATTTTAAAAGACGAATCCAAATTAAACAAAGAAATGAGTTAACCCATTTTTTTCAGAAATATATAAAAGAATGTTAGAAATGGTTAAGGTTGACCATTCATTTTATAATAATTTGTTAGCATCAGTCAATGAAACATGTATTATTTACATCTTGTTGGTTGTTTGCAACCAGAAAGTCTTAGATTTATAGCTACAATTCAAATCTTTTGAGACCAATTCTAAATATCAAAATAAAAAGGGTGGTCTCTATTCTCATGTACATATATTGCTCTATTGACATAAATTGTAGAATAAGTCCTAAGAGATTTTCATTATTGTCCCATTGAAATTAAGCATTATGAAAAATTTCCTATAGAAGGTTTAATTGAGATCTTGATTAAAAAATGGTAAAAGGAATACAAATTTTATATAACTTTTTTACAGTGGACCAAATGATCATATCTTTGTAAATTTTGTTGACCATGGAGCACCAAACCTGATTGCTTTTGGACAAAAATTTGTAAGTAATAACATTTATATTAATTTATTTTAACCTTTAACTTTGAGACATTTACAATGATTTTTTTTTCAAATGTCAAAAGTTAAAAAAAAAAGAAAAATTATAGGACATATTATAAATATTTTTTTTCTGTTGATAAGGAAGTTTGATAAACATGCATTTTGTTTTTACCCTTAAAATTTGGTTAACATATACACTGAACCCACAACACAATGAAAATCAGTACCCTATGAATAATAAAGAATCCAAAGTAAAAAGTGTATGAAGGTTACCATATTCTTGATTTTTTCCAGCTCCACAGTAAAGATCTGATGAAAGTTTTAAAAGAAATGCATCAAGAACAGAAATTTGCAAAGGTAACACAATATAATTTAGAATTAAAACTATGTTCTTGTTTGTGTTGTAGCATTTAAATATATTTCATATGTTCCATTGTTGAATCACTCTCTAATATAAGCAGATCGTTTTCTCAATTCTAATCTGTAGATATCTCTTTAAAATGTTTTTGAAAACATAAACAACAAGATTTAAACTGTGCAGTATGAGAGATGATTATATTATTTATATATATGTAAATGTGACTTGAGAAATTTTATTATTTTATTTTAGCTTGTGTTTTACCTGGAATCTTGTGAATCTGGATCTATGTTTAAAACACTTCTACCCAAAGATATAAACAGTAAGTGATTCACCCACTGTTAAAGAAACAAATCAAACAATATAAACATACATCTTTGTAAGTCTTTGAAAAATGAAAGTAGGTTCAAATTTCTATATCAAAACTTCATTGACAAAACATCAACCATGATAAAAGACAGACAATCAAATGTCAGATTCTGAATTTGGTAAAATTGAAAATTTTCTCCTTTTCATGCTTTTGCAAGAATTATTTCTTGTTTGGGAGGTATCTTTTATAGGATTGTATTGTGAAATTATTATATTTATAAACTACTGTGGACATGCTTAACATTTATTGCAATCTTTTATATATTAATGAAGACTACATGTTTTAACATCTTAAACATTGAATAACTACTAAGTCTTCAAAAGAGCAAGCAGTTTACTCTCACAGGGGCATATCTTGAAACTTTTGAAAGGGTCTTTGAGTTATGCATTTGACCAAAGTGTGTAGTATTAAATATGTTGGTCTTGGTTTATTTTTCAGTCCTTGCATTATCAGCATCTAATTCATCCCAGTCATCTTATGCCTGTTATTTTGACAAGAAGAGGAAGACTTATTTGGGAGATGTGTTTAGTGTAATGTGGTTGCAGGATTCTGACAAGGTAAATATTTCACAGGATATTTTTAAGGTCTTTCCACTTCGTTAGGAAAGACCTTATTGTTTTTCTAATGGTTTTTTTCTTTCTTTCTTCCAACATTTTTTTGACATGCCCGCCCCGCTTCTGTTGAAGTTATCAAGACCAAATATGGACTATCGATAGACCTCATCATGAAGTATTACCAGATGACCCTGTTAAGGATTTCATCTTCCCTTTAGAAGTTATCTCCTTTATTGGTTTTTTCGACATGCCCCCATTGTTTTTAAAGATATCATGACTTTCTGTAGACAATAGGTAGATCTCATCATGATGTATTACCATATGAGGCTCGTGAGATTTCATCATCCCTTTGAGAGTAATATCCCTTGAAGCAATTTCTTTTATTTGCATTTTCTTAAAAGTATTAGAGATAGAATCGATTTGAAAATGGCAGCATGTACAAGAACAGATTGCAATGTTAATAAACATAAAATTATTTTGTTATCAAACCTTATAAGGAGTTATTTTTCTTGAAAAATCATACACATTTTTGAAAATTCTATTTCGAGAACCCAAGTCGTAGAGACTTGGGAATTTCACCAATAATTTTAATTCATGTGACCTTTAATTTGCACCCAAGGTCAAAGGTCACTGAATGCAAACAAAATTTACGCTGCAATTTCAAGCTTACATATTAAGAAAACAATAAGAGTTTGCTGCATACATAGTGTGTATAAAATGTTCCTCTCGACGAGCTCTACATTTTATACATTAAGCTCAAAACTGTCCGACTGTCTGTTCAAAAGTTACAACGAGATAATTCTTAAAAGTATAGTATTGTGTGTATATCTTTTAAAGGTAACACATATCAACCTACTGTAAATTGCAAAAATGATCAGTATTTTAAGACCTTCAATTTGAGGTCAATGTCAGGTCATGATGAAATTTTAACTTGACCTTCAAAGTGTACTATGACCTTGACCTTGTGATATTTTCAAGGTCAAGTGGTCCTGAGTTGAATGGTGGTAGTCCCATGTCTCTCCGTGTTCCGGTTCTCAAGTTTGGTATTGCATCATATATTTGATGATTCATTGTGACCTTGATGAACTTTGGAATTGTCCCAAATTTTTTTCTACAATGTTGTCCTTCAACTGCAGATCATTTATCATTTAACAGATTTGAGATATCTATTGTTGTTTTAGAGATAATGCAGTTTGAAATTTTGCAAGCAGAGGCATGTATTTCTGAATCAACAACAGCTTTCCACTTGAAATTTTCAGAAATTGAAGAGTTTAACATGGTTATATGTTTGACTAATTACCAAAAACTTGCAATGAAAAACTAAAAAAAAAAAAATCAATTTTAAATTTTCATCTTTTACATTGACTTTGTAAGTTTCATAATATTTATATAATTGATATTGCATCATTTTTGGTACTTTGCCAAATGTGGTCATTATGTATATCAAATTGAACATCTAAATGAGCTCTACTCAAAACTGAAAATTTCAAACCCCTTTTTCATCCCAGTGGGAAGGGTGGGGTCATTTAGTGCAAAAAATTCAAACTTTTCAGATGGTTAGGTTGTCTCATATCAAATGAGAGTCCTTAAAGGGTACATTTCAAATGTCAAATTGACGTCCCCAAAAAATGGGTTGGGTGGGGTCAGTGAGTGCAAAACATAAATTTTCTTTTCAGATTAGGTTGTTGTATATCAAATGAAAGGTCATAACATGTACTTTTCAAATATCAAATTCCTGTCCTCCAAAAATCAGTTGGATGGGGTTATTAAGTGCAAAAATCAAACTTTCTAGAACATGGTGTTGTCGCATATCAAATGAAAGATCATCAAGTCTACATTACATATATCATACTTCCGATCTCGAAATTTTCGGCGGATGGGGTCATTAAGTGTAAAAAGCGAAAAGTTTCAGAAGGTATGCTTGTCGTATATCAAATGAAAGGTCATAAAAAGTACATTACAAAAACATCACTTTTACAGGAAAAAGATTGCTACATAATTATCATTTAATATTTTTTGTTTATTTCGACAAGTAAACATATAATATTTTTTTGTAAAACTTAGTTTTCTTGTATGAATTTGCCTTTGGTCATGAGTTTTCCGTTTTCTATTGCTCACTTAGTATCAAATTATCTTTTTTTTTTTTTTGAAGGGGTTTACTGGGGTTATCATGCAAAATTTTATAGAACTAAAAGGAAATCCACTTTAGCAACCCTTGAATGCTAACAATTTTTCTTTTTTTTTCAACTAGATGATTAAAAATGTAATGTTTGGCCTGAAACATGAAGGTTTTCTGGAGATATCCTATTTAAATTTTACATATAGAAATAATCCTATTTTGTCAATTGTAGGAAAATTTAAACTCTGAAACAATCCAGGATCAATTTAAAATAACAAAGAAGAAGACAAACACCAGTCATGTGATGGAATTTGGAGATAAGGTTAGTTAAGCTGAAATATAGTGTTGGGCTAATTTCATAATGTCTTTTGTTAAAATAGATTACAAGGCCATTTGAATTATATATCCAGATTACAGGATAGTTTCGATCTGATTAAAATACAGATCCTGTGTTCAAGCTTTGATTTTAAGGATCTGACAACTCTCCGTTTTACTTTCTGTTCTGGTTATTACCACATCCGCCAATGAAATTTCTGCCTTCAAAATTTTGAAGGTGTGTATTAATCCGAAAAAAAAACAGAGGATCTCGAAAGGTCGTTAAAACAGAAAGTAGAATGAAGTGTTTGAGATCCATGTAGGCAAAGATTACACACACAGGATCTGTGTTTTAATCAGATTGGGATTCTTCCACACTTGTGAGATTTTGGATACTAATTTTAATTTATAGCCAAAATAAAATAAAATAAGTTTTATCAATACAGTTATTTGCTGCTGATTTTAATTACTTGCCAAAACACTTCTACCCAAAGATATAAACAGTAAGTGATTCACCCACTGTTAAAGAAACAAATCAAACAATATAAACATACATCTTTGTAAGTCTTTGAAAAATGAAAGTAGGTTCAAATTTCTATATCAAAACTTCATTGACAAAACATCAACCATGATAAAAGACAGACAATCAAATGTCAGATTCTGAATTTGGTAAAAATTGAAAATTTTCTCCCTTTTTCATGCTTTTGCAAGAATTATTTCTTGTTTGGGAGGTATCTTTTATAGGATTGTATTGTGGAAATTATTATATTTATAAACTACTGTGGACATGCTTAACATTTATTGCAATCTTTTATATATTAATGAAGACTACATGTTTTTAACATCTTAAACATTGAATAACTACTAAGTCTTCAAAAGAGCAAGCAGTTTACTCTCACAGGGGCATATCTTGAAACTTTTGAAAGGGGTCTTTGAGTTATGCATTTGACCAAAGTGTGTAGTATTAAATATGTTGGTCTTGGTTTATTTTTCAGTCCTTGCATTGTCAGCATCTAATTCATCCCAGTCATCTTATGCCTGTTATTTTGACAAGAAGAGGAAGACTTATTTGGGAGATGTGTTTAGTGTAATGTGGTTGCAGGATTCTGACAAGGTAAATATTTCACAGGGGATATTTTTTTAAGGTCTTTCCACTTCGTTAGGAAAGACCTTATTGTTTTTCTAATGTTTTTTTTTCTTTTTTTTCTTCCAACATTTTTTTGACATGCCCGCCCCCCGTTTCTGTTGAAGTTATCATGACCAAATATGGACTATCGATAGACCTCATCATGAAGTATTACCAGATGACCCTGTTAAGGATTTCATCTTCCCCTTTAGAAGTTATCTCCCTTTTATTGGTTTTTTCGACATGCCCCCATTGTTTTTAAAGATATCATGACTTTCTGTAGACAATAGGTAGATCTCATCATGATGTATTACCATATGAGGCTGCGTGGATTTCATCATCCCCTTTGAGAGTAATATCCCCTTGAAGCAATTTCTTTTATTTGCATTTTCTTAAAAAGTATTAGAGATAGAATCGATTTGAAAATGGCAGCATGTACAAGAACAGATTGCAATGTTAATAAACATAAAAATTATTTTGTTATCAAACCTTATAAGGAGTTATTTTTCTTGAAAAATCATACACATTTTTTGAAAAATTCTATTTCGAGAACCCGAAGTCGTAGAGACTTGGGAATTTCACCAATAATTTTTAATTCATGTGACCTTTAACTTGCACCCAAGGTCAAAGGTCACTGAATGCAAACAAAATTTACGCTGCAATTTCAAGCTTACATATTAAGAAAACAATAAGAGTTTGCTGCATACATACTGTGTATAAAATGTTCCTCTCGACGAGCTCTACATTTTATACATTAAGCTCAAAACTGTCCGACTGTCTGTTCAAAAGTTACAACGAGATAATTCTTAAAAGTATAGTATTGTGTGTATATCTTTTTAAAGGTAACACATATCAACCTACTGTAAATTGCAAAAATGATCAGTATTTTAAGACCTTCAATTTGAGGTCAATGTCAGGTCATGATGAAATTTTAACTTGACCTTCAAAGTGTACTATGACCTTGACCTTGTGATATTTTCAAGGTCAAGTGGTCCTGAGTTGAATGGTGGTAGTCCCATGTCTCTCCGTGTTCGGTTCTCAAGTTTGGTATTGCATCATATATTTGATGATTCATTGTGACCTTGATGAACTTTGGAATTGTCCCAAATTTTTTCTACAATGTTGTCCTTCAACTGCAGATCATTTATCATTTAACAGATTTGAGATATCTATTGTTGTTTTAGAGATAATGCAGTTTGAAATTTTGCAAGCAGAGGCATGTATTTCTGAATCAACAACAGCTTTCCACTTGAAATTTTCAGAAATTGAAGAGTTTAACATGGTTATATGTTTGACTAATTACCAAAACTTGCAATGAAAACTAAAAAAAAAATCAATTTTAAATTTTCATCTTTTACATTGACTTTGTAAGTTTCATAATATTTATATAATTGATATTGCATCATTTTGGTACTTTGCCAAATGTGGTCATTATGTATATCAAATTAAACATCTAAATGAGCTCTACTCAAAACTGAAAATTTCAAACCCTTTTTCATCCCAGTGGGAAGGGTAGGGTCATTTAGTGCAAAAATTCAAACTTTTCAGATGGTTAGGTTGTCTCATATCAAATGAGAGTCCTTAAAGGGTACATTTCAAATGTCAAATTGACGTCCCCAAAAATGGGTTGGGTGGGGTCAGTGAGTGCAAAACATAAATTTTCTTTTCAGATTAGGTTGTTGTATATCAAATGAAAGGTCATAACATGTACTTTTCAAATATCAAATTCCTGTCCTCCAAAAATCAGTTGGATGGGGTTATTAAGTGCAAAAATCAAACTTTCTAGAACATGGTGTTGTCGCATATCAAATGAAAGATCATCAAGTCTACATTACATATATCATACTTCCGATCTCGAAAATTTCGGCGGATGGGGTCATTAAGTGTAAAAGCGAAAAGTTTCAGAAGGTATGCTTGTCGATATCAAATGAAAGGTCATAAAAGTACATTACGAAAACATCACTTTTACAGGAAAAAGATTGCTACATAATTATCATTTAATATTTTTGTTTATTTCGACAAGTAAACATATAATATTTTTTGTAAAACTTAGTTTTCTTGTATGAATTTGCCTTTGGTCATGAGTTTTCCGCTTTCTATCAAATTATCTTTTTTTTTTTTTTGAAGGGGTTTACTGGGGTTATCATGCAAAATTTTATAGAACTAAAAGGAAATCCACTTTAGCAACCCTTGAATGCTAACAATTTTACTTTTTTTCAACTAGATGATTAAAAATATAATGTTTGGCCTGAAACATGAAGGTTTTCTGGAGATATCCTATTTAAATTTTACATATAGAAATAATCCTATTTTGTCAATTGTAGGAAAATTTAAACTCTGAAACAATCCAGGATCAATTTAAAATCACAAAGAAGAAGACAAACACCAGTCATGTGATGGAATTTGGAGATAAGGTTAGTTAAGCTGAAATATAGTGTTGGGCTAATTTCATAATGTCTTTTGTTAAAATAGATTACAAGGCCATTTGAATTATATATCCAGATTACAGGATACTTTCCGATCTGATTAAAATACAGATCCTGTGTTCAAGCTTTGATTTTAAGGATCTGACAACTCTCCGTTTTACTTTCTGTTCTGGTTATTACCACATCCGCCAATGAAATTTCTGCCTTCAAAATTTTGAAGGTGTGTATTAATCAGAAAAAAAACAGAGGATCTCGAAAGGTCGTTAAAACAGAACGTAGAATGGAGTGTTTGAGATCCATGTAGGCAAAGATTACACACACAGGATCTGTGTTTTAATCAGATTGGGATTCTTCCACACTTGTGAGATTTTGGATACTAATTTTAATTTATAGCCAAAATAAAATAAAATAAGTTTTATCAATACAGTTATTTGCTGCTGATTTTAATTACTTGCCAAAATAAAATAAATAAATTTTACAATTACCTATTAAGGCTCTGTTAAGTTCTAACCATTTCTAATGATTGTTGTATTTTGTGGTCATTTTGCAGCTGTTTATTCATATCGTATATTTTTATTTTCATATTTCAGTCAATTGGTAAAATGACAGTTGCTGAATTCCAAGGAAATCAGCAAGCTAACAACATTGTATTCCCAGCACCTGATCCAACTGTAAGTCATTTTAAATAACATTTTTTTATGATTAGTCGAATATGAAAAGCTGTACATTGATAATGATGGATGTTACAAACTTCATATAATACACAGCCTGAAGGAAGAAATCTGCTTTTAAAGGATGTCCCAACTTAAAATTGTCCATCTGCATCTTATATTTTGAATATATTCCATCAATTTGAGAGACGCTGAAAGTTTAGAAATCTTATATATGTGACAAAGTAAGAATGAAAATAAGGAGATGTGGTATGATTGTCAAGGAGAAAACTATCCAGCATCCAATGGACAAGGTTGTAAACAACTAGAGAAGAAGGCTGTCATGTACATGTACCTTGTTCTGAATGTGGGATAACAGAAGTTGAAGATTTATCAATGAATTAATAGACATCATATGTATATTTCATCAGGAGACCCAGACATAAAATCAAAATCAAGACTATCTTGTTTGAGCTTATGTAAATTAAAACACTCAATACAGTTTGCAACTTAAAAACCACATAAATGTACATCAAGCCAGACTGGGGATTAAAGTTGCATAAACATAAACTTTGAAGGAGGCTGTGTTGATTTTGAACCTCTTGAGTGTGTGAGTTGCTCTTATATTAAGCATACTTTCTGATTTTTCAATTGATCTGAATTGTAGTGCCAAAATGAGATTAGAGCACAAATATATCCTTTGCTCTGTCAAATTTTTGTCTCCATGCATATTTTTTTGAAAATTTAATTCTGTACTCTCTACCCACAGATTGATGCTGTTAAAGCTGAGGATGTTGAAATGGAAGTACTTAGAAATTTGTGGCTTTTGTCAACAGATGAGGTGGAGAAGGACCAGTTGATGTCACAGCTTTCAGGCTTAGCTTTGGTAAGTTGTAATAGTAAACAAGATATATCCTTGTTTAAGAATCTATCAGGTAATAGCTTTATAAGGTATGCTTTAACAGTTTATGTTAAGTGAAATTGGGTCCAAAAAAAATAAAGTTATTGATATCTGTCTGTTGATTGAACATGGAACAATGGATATCAATAAAAACTTTGTGCTGAGTTAGTATAAAAGAAAACTCATCAAAGATACCAGAGTTATAATTTTGTAAGCAATATGAATGTTTTGTCTTCAAAAGACTCATCAGCGACACTAGAATCCAAAAAATTAAAAGGCCAACTCAAAAAGAGAATTGAAGACCCAAAATTCTGAAAGGTTTGACAAATTTTAAAGGTAATCTATTCCTGGGTAATAAAATCCTAAATATTTCGCACATTAATTTCGAGTTATGTAAACCATTTTTACTGTGGAATAAAGAGGCTTGATTATTTATGAGCCCTAACTCTTAAAAAAAACTACCAAATGGCTTAAATTTATGTGAAATGACATTTGTTTGTTTCAGTATGAGTTCTTCAATTTGTATTTACATGCAGTAAGAAATATTTTTTCATGGTTCACTTATTGTTATATTCATGGAAAATCATGTCCTCAAGAATTATGAATATGTTGATGTCACAACATTTTGATGTATCATTTCAGAAAAGATCTAAAATAGATAAATTAGTGAAGGAGATTATCAGTAAAACAGTGGATCATGATCACCAGATAGTTACCAGTATCATGGAAGACAATGTTGACCTTTATAATCATGACTGTTACATACAGACTGTTGAGTATTTGAGAGATACATGTCATGACCTTGACCTGCCAAATGTAAGTATTGGAAAATGGTTGTTGCGCATTGAGTGATTTATTGTACTTGAATAACACTCTTACGATTATTTACTTATAACTTAAGTCACATTGTGCCATGATTTTTATTCAATAAATACTAATTTTTATGCGACCGCAAAAAATTTTGTGGTTGTATATTGGTATCATGTTGTCGTCATCGTCCGCGTCGTATGAAGACATATGGTTTTCGCACAATAACTTTAGTATAAGTAAATTGAAATCTATGAAATTTAAACACAAGGTTTATGACCACAAAAGGAAGGTTGGGATTGATTTTGGGGGTTATGGTCCCAACAGTTTAGGAATTAGGGGCCAAAAAGTGGCCCAAATAAGCATTTTTCTAGTTTCCAGACAATAACTTGTGGAATGGTGTATGGATGAGGGGTGGGGAGAATTTGTTCTCAAGATTTCAGAAATTAAAAAGGAAAAGGGGGTCAATTTGCAACAGCATAGTGTATTGCACAAAAGCAAAAAAATGAATATAAATTCAAATCACATAACCAATTCAAGTTCTTTGACTACAGTTATTCTGTGTCAGAAACCTATTATGTGTCAAATATTTAATTACAATCCAAATTCAGACCTGTATCAAGTGCGAATATTGTGTCCATTTTTGCCCCAACTGTTCAGGGTTGGACCTCTGCGGTCGTATCCAGCAATTTATGTTATTTAAAAGGACTTTGATATCTCCCATAAATAACGGACCATGGTATAAAAATTCTCTTACATTATTTATAGCACATGAAAACTTATACATTGTTAAATACTAATTTTTAGATGCATGTATGAATATGATGTTCTAATTCATTGAGTTTTTCTAGATATGGGGTGTATCTGTTCTGTTGATTGACAGTTAAAGGCTGGACAATTTCCCAGTTTTTGCTTAAGCTGAATTCAACAGTTTTTCACCAGACACCTAAATATATAAGAGAGCTTTGTATTTATAAATGTATATATTATACAATTTGACCTTATTTTATTTATATTTCAGTTCCAGTACTCACTCAGACGACTTTATGCATTTGTTAACTTGTGTGAACGCAACAAGTATTCATTTGCCACCATTAAATCTGCCATCGACAAAACATGTTAATGGACCAAAAATACAGTAGAAGAAGATAGACAAAATGTTGAATATCAGTGCTATTAACTTTGTTTGAAACATTCGATATATCACTTTTTGGGGAAGAGTTATTTTTTGATTGATTATTAATATGTATGTCGGTTCTTACTTACAGAAGGTTGTATGTTTATTTACAAAAATGTGTATATATATATATATATATGTATATTTTAAAAGATTCTTTTTATACATTTTATCAAAATTTTCCCTGATAAGGCAACTTTACTTTGATACTGGGTGCAATAATAGTTTTCTTCTTTTTGTGTTGTTGTTGTATGAAGTTAAAATATATTTTCTGTTTTGAAAATAAAAGATATATATTAAAAGGCTGTGTTATAAATATTTATTTGATCTGTACTGTATATTAAAATAACAGTATAAGTACAAAATTGGCACGGAAGAAAAACTGTACATTTAAGATTAAAACTTAGAAAGAATATAAAACATTTCTGCTAACCATTAGAATTTATAACGATCATACTTTGTATATCAGCAAGTAAGATAACGGACATACATTTTGTATTGCTTACTTAAAAAAAAAAACTTTATACTTAACATTTATATTCCTGCCTAACATGGTTTCTTTGTCTTCTTTACTTTTTATGGCTAATTGTGAGCAAATTATATACACATTGTAAATATCATGTAAATGTTTGTGTTGCCAAAGATTAAGCATAATAATTGGTTAAGAGTGTTATGGAATATTTTTGGATCTGATAACAACATTGTAGGATTTATGCATGTAATGTTACAGAAGTGATTTTAGATGTATTCAATGTTACAGTAATATTTTTAAAATGTGTTGTTAATGAAGTAATTTCACATTGGCAGTTAAAGTAGAAAATTTGTGTTATATTGCAGTAGGAAGTTAACATTGTCTGTTTCAGCAATATTTATTTGTAATGTTACAGAAGAAATTGTACATGTACTGTTCAATAAGAATCTATGTGTACTGTTACAAAATGTTACATAAACTGATTCAGTAGGATTATATATAATGTAACATGTATTGTTCATGTTCTGTTAATTCAGAATCTATATGTAATGTTGCAGAGCTCAATTTCTATTAAATGGAATTAAACATGCTCTGTACTTTAAAATATAAGAACGTACAGAAATTTACATTTACTGTGATGGTAGGATTTTCATATGTTGTGTTTCAGAACGATTTATATATTTGTACATTTGTTTATATAAAAAATTCCTGCCTTTGTCTGTGATCAGTTTTTTCAATCCATAATATCATTAAAGTGTTGAATATTGTATTTGATCTTTTCTTTAATTACTTAATCTACAAGGCTGTCTGATCTTTTTATATTAATGGCTGTTGGTGGTTAACTCTGAAAAAAATACCTATTCAAAAACCATGTGATAGGTTTGATCTTAAATTGGCATAAAATCCTCATGACATTACTGCTTAAGTATGTATGCCAGATAACAAACTTACCAAAGAATTGTTGATAGTAACTATAAATAGAATAAGATAATGGTATAAATATGAGTTACAAACTTTGATTTCCTTAAAGTTACTGCATGAAAAATTTGCAGCTTGCCTTTAGGAAACAACAATCAATCCAAACACAGGGCCCTTGATGGCCGAGTGGTCTAACTAACCTGTCAACACTGAGGTTGTTTGTTTCTGGCAAGCTGCAGGTGCGTTCGACTCCAACTTTATTTAACTAGGATTGTCAATATTCCTACTGTAGTCGGTGATTCTCTCTGGGCATTCCGCCATGAAATAGCACCAAAGTGCTGAAAGTGGCTTTAAACAATGTTCAATAAATTAATCAATCCAAACAGGAAATTTCTAGGTACATTTACTCAACCTATCTTAATGATTCATTGTGTGAAACATAAAACACAGAAAGAATCTCAAGATTTATAAAAAAAAATATTGGATAGCACAACAGACCACACAACACCAAAAAATAGACAAGCAACATATGGTCCAGATATCCTGGCTTGGTATAGGCACATTAGTCAGAGAATTAGATATCCTGGCTTGGTATAGGCACATTAGTCAGAGAATTAGATATCCTGGGTTGTTATAGGTACATTAGTCAGAGAATTAGATATCCTGGCATGGTATAGGCACATTAGTCAGAGAGTTAGATATCCTGGATTGGTATAGGCACATTAGTCATAGAATTAGATATCCTGGATTGGTATAGGCACATTAGTCAGAGAATTAGATATCCTGGGTTGTTATAGGTACATTAGTCAGAGAATTAGATATCCTGGCATGGTATAGGCACATTAGTCAGAGAGTTAGATATCCTGGCATGGTATATAGGTACATTAGTCAGAGAATTAGATATCCTGGCTTGTTATAGGTACATTAGTCAGAGAATTAGATATCCTGGCATGGTATAGGTACATTAGTCAGAGAATTAGATATCCTGGCATGGTATAGGCACATTAGTCAGAGAATTGGGTATCCTGGCTTGGTATAGGCACATTAGTCAGAGAATTAGATATCCTGGCTTGGTATAGGCACATTAGTCAGAGAATTAGATATCCTGGCTTGGTATATCCTGGCATGGTATAGGCACATTAGTCAGAGAATTGGGTATCCTGGCTTGGTATAGGCACATTAGTCAGAGAATTAGATATCCTGGCATGGTATAGGCACATTAGTCAGAGAATTAGATATCCTGGCATGGTATAGGCACATTAGTCAGAGAATTAGATATCCTGGCATGGTATAGGCACATTAGTCAGAGAATTAGATATCCTGGCATGGTATAGGCACATTAGTCAGAGAATTAGATATCCTGGCATGGTATAGGCACATTAGTCAGAGAATTAGATATCCTGGCTTGGTATAGGCACATTAGTCAGAGAATTGGGTATCCTGGCTTGGTATAGGCACATTAGTCAGAGAATTAGATATCCTGGCTTGTTATAGGTACATTAGTCAGAGAATTAGATATCCTGGCTTGGTATAGGCACATTAGGCAGCAACCATTTGATTTTCTGGGGGCTATGGATTTTTGGAAAAAAGTTTGTTTCAGTTTTGGAGAAAAAATAATTTGTTTTTGACCCTGAGAAAAAAATTGTTTGTTTCACCCTCAGCTGCCACTATATGTAATGCTAAAATTGAAAGAAAAAAATGTTTTCGACTTGTCGCCAAAATAGATTTTTTTTTCGCCAAAGCGAAAAAAAAGTTTGTCCGAAAAATCCATAGCCCCCAGAAAATCAAATGGTTGCTGCCTTAGTCACAGAATTAGGTTATGTTACTTTGATATCAATTATTCTGTACAAGATGACATTTTGTAACTGTCACACAATTACTTTGGATGTGGTCCAGTAGTCATGGCCATAATCATGTCCTCCTTTCCTCATTCATTTCTGAAAATACTGAATACCACTTTTCAACAATTGTGTACTTGTTGTGTGCTACATGCTCTTCTTACCTTTTATAGTTGATATAACAATTTCTTCCTTTTTCAATTCTGTATTAGTTATAGTTTTATATGCCTTTCTTTGACTAGTGATAATTGATTGTCATCATTACATCTTCTTACTTGTTTGTCTTTTGGTTGTTTTGGTTTTACCATGGCATTGTCAGTTTGTTTTGACTTATGAATAATTTGAATATCCCTTTGGTATCTCAATCTCGCCTCTCTTTCAGAGAATGCACTCAGTCTATTAAAGAAAGTGGTGGAAAGTTTTTAAATATGAATGGAAAATAAAATGTATGGTCAAAATATTGTCCTGCAACAGGCTAGTTACAGACTGATCATAGATGAATTTTTATACGACCACAAAATTTTTGGGTTCAGTATAATGGTATGATGTCGCCGTCTGCGTCTTCCGAAGACACATTTGGTTTCTGGATAATAACTTAAGTTTTAGTGAATGGATCTCTATGAAATTCAATAAGAAGGTTCAATACCACAAAAGGAAGTTTGGGATTGATTTTGGGGTTTTGGTACCAACAGTTTAGGAATTAGGGGCCAAAACAAGCATTTTTGTAGTTTCAGACAACAACTTGTGTGTAAGTGTATGGATCTCACTGACATTGTACCACAAGGTTCCATATCACAAAGGGAAGACTAGGATTAAGTTTGGGGTAATTGCCCCAAACATGCAAGATTAGGGCCAAAACAAGCATTTTCTTGTTTCCAGAAAATAACTTGTGTTTAAGTGTATGGATCTCTAAAATTGTACAAGGTTCCATACTACAAAGGGTGGGCTGGGATAGAGTTTGGGGTAGTTGCTTCAAAGGGGCGGGTTCAAAAGATTGGGGATTTTTTTTCAACATTTTCAAATTTCAAATTTTTGAAAAGTTTCAAGAAGAAATCTTCAATTGCACAGTATTGCGCAATAGATTTTAAGATCTATGACCACATTTAATTTGTGTTTGAAACCTTTATTATGTCAAAATTTGATCACAATACAAATTCAGACAGTATCAAGCTTGAATATTGTGTCCCAATTTGCCCCAACTGTTCAGGGTTCGACCTCTGCGGTCGTATCAGGCTGCGCTCAGCGAAGCATTTTATTTCATTGGTTATTATAGCAGAGGGTAGGACAATAATAATTTCAGAATTAATATAAGCTTTATAAATCAGACATTGTATATAGTTGTATAAAGCCATAAAAAACCTTGAAAATACTCGGAATGATTTGTTAAAATTCAACAGAACAAGTATTTGCTATCGTTGTCCACTGGTGTAAGGGGTGTTTTAAACGGATTAAAGTACGCATTTACATGAACAGATTTCATGCTGGTAATTGACATGTTAAAATTCAAATTACAGTGGAAAAACATAGACTATGTAATAGTGCCCAGTAATATTGAAATATGAGAAAAACACGGTGCTTAAGAACATGAGCAAATACGATTGTATGAGAACCTTGTTACTTTTAAAACTGTAAAACTCAGATTCAGCCAAAAATTGGTGAACTTTCCAAAGGTGGTTCTTTCAAATTGTTTTCAGATGAAATATAAAAAGAAGATGTGGTATGATTGCCAATGAGACAACTGTCCACAAGAGACCAAATGACACAGAAATTAACAACTATAGGTCACCGTACAGCCTTCAACAATGAGCAAAGCCCATACCGCATAGTCAGCTATAAAAGGCCCCAAATGACAATGTAAAACTATTCAAACGAGAAAATAACGCCTTATTTATGTACAAAAATGAACGAAAAACAAATATGTAACACATAAACAAACGACAACCAAGTCTGTCATTCAATATGAAATACGGATACAACGTGTATAATGAAAATACCCTTTAAAATAATTACAATTGAAAACTGATACTGGGAAATGACACCAATTTCAAACAAATGTTTTCAGAACTCAGAAATGATACTTTTATGATCCTTACTTTGAAAACTTTGTCTGCATAATAAGAATAATGCTGCCTCGTTTCTTTCCCGTATATTTCAGTATATTTGACCTTGATGATCCTTAGTCATCTTTGTTGAAAAGAAATACCATATAAAATGCCACCTTGGCAAATATTACTATGATAAGGTCATATGGTTTATCATTTATCTGCAGATATGTGATATATTGTAGCAAACAGTAGAGGTGTCCTAAGACACCTAAGTCAGTGAGGGAAGATGTGTTTCTTGAATGTTTACCAGGTTATTACTTCTGAATATATGGTTACAATGGTCAATTATATTTTTAACAATTGATATGCCAAGTTCATAAAAAGTTTTTTTTTTATATCCACCTCTGCAGCGCTTTTCAGGATTTACCTTCATCAGGAAAGCTCAAAGCTAGGTATTTGAAAGCCAAAGACATATGAGAACAGAGACAGTTGAAGAGCTATTTGACCAAAATGGACCAAAAAAGGTAACCAATTAAATCAAGCTAAGGTCAACTTTGCCTGAGGAAGCTGAAACTTAGGTTTTTTATAATTTATAGTTTTATTAACACAAATTAAGCATTCAATTGACAATTTCAGTCATGTTGACCTATTTATTTGTAAATCTTATTTTGCTGAAAAAAAATTCTTTATTCAATATAGTGTCTGCAAGAAACGCAAATAATAGGGGAAAATCTCTTTCAAAGGCAATTACTCCAATAATGGGTCAATTGACCATTTTGTCTTGCTGACTTATATGTGGATTTTATTTTGCTGAACATTTTTACTTTCACAGTTTCTTTATATCTAGAATGGTTTCTGCAAAAATGGATAAAAATCATTTTTCAAGGGAAATAACTCTTATAAGGGTTCAATTGGAGATTTCTGCCATATTGACTTATTTGTAGATCTTTTTTGCTGAACGTTTTTTTAAACAATTTTGATTTCTATTATAGGTTCTGCAAAATAAACACATGCAATGGGTAAAATATGTCTTCCAAAGGCAATAACTTCTATAAGGGGTTATTTGACGATTTCTGTCAAGTTGACTTAATATTTGTAGATCTTATTGTTCTGGTAATTTTGCTGTTGAATATTTCTCTCTATCTGTTATAGTTTTCAAGAAATTTACCAAAACTAATAAATATGAAAAAAAAACTGACATTTTAAGGGCAATAACTTTGTCCAATTTTTGAATATTTTATGGAAAATAGACCTTAACTTTTTATCATATTTTCCTTGCTGTTTTTGTTTGTTTGAGATATATTTAACCCAATAGTTGCATAGTAAAAGTTTATGACAACGAATGGACGGACAAAAACGGATGCCAAGTAATGGCTAAAGCTCACATATCCTTTTAGACCAGATTTATAGAGACCTCTTTACCTAAGTTATGTAAATACCAAAGACAAGTCAAAACCAAGAAAACTGGGACCAATTTTAAGACTACTCAGACCACTTTTAACGACAACTCTGACCAGTTTAAAAGACAAATCGGACCAGTTTAAAAGACAAATCGGACCAGTTTAAGGAAGCTACCATTTGATTTTTATGGGGGGGCTAGGATGAAAAATTTTGTCCTGCCTTTTATTTTTCCCTCTGTTCGGTCCTGCCTTTTAATTTTCATTCTATTCGGTCCTGCCTTTTTTTTAGTTTATCCTGACTTTTTTACATAAATTGTCATCCTGCCTTTTTTGCAAATAATCTCATCCTGCCTTTTTTTACTCAAAACTCCTGTCCTGCCTTAACTCGAATAATCCAGTCGTTATATTACGATCACTACGATAACTCCATTAACCTCGAGAAAAGTAGTGGATAGAGGGCGCTGAATTATTCGAGTTAGTCCTGCCTATTTTTTTCAAATTTCATCCTAGCCCCCATAAAAATCAAATGGTAGCTCCCTAAAAGACAGACCATGCAGTTAAAGAAAGACAACAACTCAAAACCACTTTGAAGGCAATGAAGAAAAGTTTGAATTCTACTAGTCTACCAGAATCACTTATTATGTTTTCATTGCATGTAAAGTTATTTGTTGTTTTACTTTGGCCATTATTTTCTATTATGTAAACCTGGAACTATTATCCTATGTTAGTATAATAGTCCCAGTACAAACTCCATCCAGACCGTCGTATAAGCATTTTTAAATGGTCTGAGTGGTTTAAACTGGACAGAGTTGTCTTTGAAACGTGTCTGAGATGTTTTCAAATTGGCCCGAGTTGTCTATAAAAGCTGTCCAAGTTGTCTTTGAATTGGTCCGATTTGTCTTGGTGCGAGCTGTCTTTGGTCCGAGTTGACCTGATTCCAGTTATGTCCCTTTATCCTCTCTTCAAAAATAAAGATAGTTTCATTTTCGCGGAAATTTTGAAATTGTTTGCCCAACAAAAATAAAACACAGCAAAATACAAAAGAGGTAAATATAAACATGTTCTTTCAGTGCTGGTGACACATAAAACCTTGAAAATAATGATAATCCGCATCTAGAATGGTTTCTGCAAAATGGATAAAAATCATTTTTCAAGGGAAATAACTCTTATAAGGGTTCAATTGGAGATTTCTGCCATATTGACTTATTTGTAGATCTTTTTTGCTGAACGTTTTTTTAAACAATTTTGATTTCTATTATAGGTTCTGCAAAATAAACACATGCAATGGGTAAAATATGTCTTCCAAAGGCAATAACTTCTATAAGGGGTTATTTGACGATTTCTGTCAAGTTGACTTAATATTTGTAGATCTTATTGTTCTGGTAATTTTTGCTGTTGAATATTTCTCTCTATCTGTTATAGTTTTCAAGAAATTTACCAAAAACTAATAAATATGAAAAAAAAACTGACATTTTAAGGGCAATAACTTTGTCCAATTTTTTTGAATATTTCATGGAAAATAGACCTTAACTTTTTTATCATATTTTCCTTGCTGTTTTTTGTTTGTTTGAGATATATTTAACCCAATAGTTGCATAGTAAAAAGTTTATGACAACGAATGGACGGACAACAACGGATGCCAAGTAATGGCTAAAGCTCACATATCCTTTTAGACCAGATTTATAGAGACCTCTTTTACCTAAGTTATGTAAATACCAAAGACAAGTCAAAACCAAGAAAACTGGGACCAATTTTAAGACTACTCAGACCACTTTTAAAGACAACTCTGACCAGTTTAAAAGACAAATCGGACCAGTTTAAAAGACAAATCGGACCAGTTTAAGGGAGCTACCATTTGATTTTTATGGGGGGGCTAGGATGAAAAATTTTGTCCTGCCTTTTTATTTTTCCCTCTGTTCGGTCCTGCCTTTTAATTTTCATTCTATTCGGTCCTGCCTTTTTTTAGTTTATCCTGACTTTTTTACATAAATTGTCATCCTGCCTTTTTTTTGCAAATAATCTCATCCTGCCTTTTTTACTCAAAACTCCTGTCCTGCCTTAACTCGAATAATCCAGTCGTTATATTACGATCACTACGATAACTCCATTAACCTCGAGAAAAGTAGTGGATAGAGGGCGCTGAATTATTCGAGTTAGTCCTGCCTATTTTTTCAAATTTCATCCTAGCCCCCATAAAATCAAATGGTAGCTCCCTAAAAGACAGACCAGTTAAAGAAAGACAACTCAAAACCACTTTGAAGGCAATGAAGAAAAGTTTGAATTCTACTAGTCTACCAGAATCACTTATCATATTTTCATTGCATGTAAAGTTATTTGTTGTTTTACTTTGGCCATTATTTTCTATTATGTAAACCTGGAACTATTATCCTATGTTAGTATAATAGTCCCAGTACAAACTCCATCCAGACCGTCGTATAAGCATTTTTAAATGGTCTGAGTGGTTTAAACTGGACAGAGTTGTCTTTGAAACGTGTCTGAGATGTTTTCAAATTGGCCCGAGTTGTCTATAAAAGCTGTCCAAGTTGTCTTTGAATTGGTCCGATTTGTCTTGGTGCGAGCTGTCTTTGGTCCGAGTTTACCTGATTCCAGTTATGTCCCCTTTATCCTCTCTTCAAAAATAAAGATAGTTTCATTTTCGCGGAAATTTTGAAATTGTTTGCCCAACAAAAAATAAAACACAGCAAAATACAAAAAGAGGTAAATATAAACATGTTCTTTCAGTGCTGGTGACACATAAAACCTTGAAAATAATGATAATCCGCGGTTGATTTCCATTTCTTCTCATGACCTATGAACTATGAGACCTCCCCCTTTAATTTGTAGGCTGAAATTATTACATTTACTTGTATTACTATTAGACTGGTTCTGTCTGTACTTATTAGATATTTAATATACACATGATATATATGTATAGTACAAGGTACTTATACATAGCAGGAGACCAGTCTAAAATTATAAGTCTATATTCCATTCTGATACTTAAGGTTCATCTAAAAATTATCATCATAACCATGATAACAATTTAAACAAATGGACAAAAGTGGCTGTGTTTCCATCTCAAAAACTACATTGTGGACAGCCAAACCTCAGCAGTTGGAAAAGTTTTAAGCCCTGGCATCCACTAGATATATAAAAGTTAAATACATTTTGTGTTTCAGAAAGATAAAATCTTTTGTTTGGATTTTGATGGGCATCAGAGGTTAGTGGTCTTTTTGGGTGTTTGGTGGTGAATCCAGGTCCATTCGCCCAAAATCATGTTTGCTCCCATTCACGTTCGCCTCCTTTCACATTCGCACCCCACATGTTTGCACCCTTTTTATTGGTTTTGTGTTAAATAATTGTTTAATCATCATGATCATGTTTTAGTTAGTGTATTATTGCTATGAATAAGTTTTTTATTGTTTCAAAATAAAGTGACATTCTACAAATGTAAACAGGTTTCTACTTCATGCACTTTAACTGTACATAATCATTCAAATCATGAAATATTTCATTTAAAAAACAGCACTTAAATGTTTCAAGTAACTACTTTATAAAATTTAAATAAAAGAGCACTAAAATATTTAAAAAAAAGCCTGAAACATCACATCACATTGTACACCATTCACACACCAATACTATCTAATATGCACTAATATAAATAGTTTATTAACAGATTAAAGAATTAATGTATTAAATTCAAATAACAGTCACAATTGTAATCAAAGTTCAAAGTTTACTGTGGCAGAAAATCGTCAATTGGTTTAAATTTGTCTGATGGTCCATACGTATAATAGAATTGAGAATGGAAATGGGGAATGTGTCAAAAAGACAACAACCCGACCACAGAACAGACAACAACAGAAGGTCACCAATAGGTCTTCAATGCAGTGAGAAATTCCGCACCGGAGGCGTCCTTAAGCTGGCCCTAAACAAATATATATACTAGTTCAGTGATAATGGACGTCATACTAAACTCCAAATTATACACAAGAAACTAAAAGTAAAAATAATACAAGACTAACAAAGGCCAGAGGCTCCTGACTTGGGACAGGCGCAAAAATGCGGCGGGGTTAAACATGTTTATGAGATCTCAACCCTCCCCCTATACCTCTAGCCAATGTAGAAAAGTAAACGCATAACAATACGTCTAAGTCTTCATCAAATCCCACCAAAATATTTTCTTTTTGAAATTCCCGAATTTTATTAATGAAAATATAAATATTTTGATTTATACATCTAAAAAACATCTAATAATTCGATCAGTTTTTGAATAAAAATAGGGAGCGAACTGACCCAGGGCGCGAACGTGTGGGGGTGTGAACGTGTATTTAGAGCAAACGAACCAGATACCTTTGGTGGTGAAAAGACCTACCCAATGAATGGACTTGTCATGCTTGTAGGGTGTTTGAAATTAACAAAGTTATTGCCAGATGCTCTCAAAGAAAACCCAGCTGAAGCCAATATTACTTGTGGTCAAGACATTTTAGAAATTATTCTAGATCTCCAGTAATAAAAAAAAAAAAGAATGCAATAAATCTCTCAAGGAAGAAAGGAAGAAAAGTGCATGTATTGTAATTGGGCATCATACATGTACATGTACGTGTAGAGTTTCAATATAATTTGTTAATTTTCAGTTTCACTACATACATTGTTTACATTATATGTGCATGTACTTTGTTTGCATTCCCATGCTGGCTGCACTAATACATTATTTGATAGCACTGGGGAGGGGTCTCTTCCTATGTGAAGGTATACACAGTCGTGAGGCTTCAATTGGTCCCTTTTTAATAGGTCAAATATATCAATGGGTTGAAATTTCATCAAGGTCAAAAGTTAATGGGTCAGTAATTTTCATCTTTATATCTTTATACAACATTGTATATATATGCTGTTTTATCCTTTTAGATCAAATTAAGATGTAAACAATTGTATATGTGATAACTGAGAAATATAATGCGTTATGGTTTTGAAAATGAGATATTTTTATCTGTTGGGATTTTATAACCAAGACCTCAATTATGAAAATAAATGGGGGAGGGGAGGGTTTAAATCTCAGCCTGAAGTCTGTACCCAATATCCCATGTTGAGACCCTTGTGATCGATAGTAACCTAGAACGCTCCTGAAACTATTGGGCATTAAATCAGAGAAATTTAAAACATGATCTGTTGTTGTAAGCATCAATGCAGGGCCTAGCCCTCACAAGAAACATCGAGCCCACTAGCCTATACATGTATATAGTAAAAATGTAGGTCCAGTATCTATCAAATTTCTTAATAGATGAGTTGCAAGCAGTCTGGGATGCAACTTAGTCCTATATCTGAGACCTCAGATTCATGTTTTCTAAGTAAGGTTTAGAGTCTGAATTTTGTTTTTATATATATATATTGATGTCTTATCAAACGTTGTTTATTTTGGATATAGCTAGGTTAACTTACAATTTTATGAATTTTATGATTACCGTTCAGAAATATATTGGTATTTCTAAATTAAAATGCATTATAATTAAATATTGTGCAATTACCATGACAACAAACATTTTCCATTTTTTTTTTTACCACATTTCATGAAAATAATTACTTCAACTGCCTGTGTGGCATTTCTGGTAGATATTATCAGTCACTTTCTTTCCAATCTGATTAAAACGCAGATCCTGTGTCCACACTTTGCCTACAAGGATCTGAAAATACTCTATTCTTCTTTTTGTTTTAATGACCTTTTCACATGTTTCAGATTCTTAAGTTAGGTTTCATTGTAATGATACACACCTTCAAAAATTTGAAGGCAGAAATTTCATTGGTTGATATAGAATTTATCATAACAGAAACGTGAGAAAGTAGGATGGAGTCTTTTAAGATCCTTGTAAGCAAAGCTTGGACACAGGATCTGTATTTAAATCAGATTGCTTGCTTTCTGCTCAAAAACTAACCATATCTGTTATGACTTCGCATTTCAATTAAACAGAAAAAAAAACTCTAAAAACATAGAAAATTAATTAGCAAAAAGAAAATATTATCATATGTTATAGGACTTAAGTATATCCCTGTTAATAAGTTATCTGTATACCAGTAAATGAAATTTACTTGTAGTATAAGTCATACATTTTTTGTGTACCCCTGACTAGGAGGCATTATGTATAAGAAATTTTGTGAAAGAACTTATTTTTGGGCCTGTAAGCCGAAATGTTCTGTGAAGACTAATGCTCTCAAAGTCCTTTGATTAACAATGTTCTATGGATTGTATATCTATAAGAGATATGATGAATGAATTTGCATTATAACTTCTAGAAACCCTTTTCTCTGTTTTCAGGAAGATGAATCAGACAAAGTCGCACATACCACATTATATTCATGGAACTAAGTCAAGCCATGCAAAAAGTTCTAAAACTACAGATACTACAAGTAAATTAACCAGACCAAAGTCTACTACATATGGGTAGGTGGGCACATAGTTATAGAGCATGCAAGATAACTGAAACATCCTCAGAATATTCAATATGTTGAAGAACATTTTTTTTATAGATCAGGGCACTATTGAGTCTCTGATACTAAAATGCCTCACTGATAAACCATTAGCAAAAAAGAACTAAATAATTGATTTCAAGAAAGTTAAAATTTTAATTGTAAACTGAGCATGTGTTTATAATTCTTAAATACTAATATATCAAGTTTTTTTAATTCTTTCTCATGTTCATGTTATAAAACAATGTTTTAACATAATCTATACCCAAACATTTGAAAAACAATTTGAAAGGTAAAATATTGCTACATTAGAATCAGTTAATACCTGTATAGTGTACATGTATGGACACAAGTTTTTAACAGATTATTGAAACAAAATCTAAGCATGACAGAGGTACATGTATGCAAACCATGCCCGCTGCAATGGGACACAATGGGAGTCTGCAAATGTGGCTGTTGAAATTAAACATATAGAATAACCATACATTGTAATTTTACAACGTAAAAATGCTGCGAACCTGTATTCTTTATTGATGTCATAAATAACAACTCTACAGAAACACATTATCAACGTCACAAACAAGGCGATATACAGTCAGTGACTATATCACAAATGAATATATGTTCAATGCAATTTGATTGTGCAAATAACATAGGTGCAGTATAAATATGTATGATGAGAGTCTGAAAATCTTCATGATAATCACCTGTGATATTTCTGGAATAGTCTTGGTATACATGGTATAAGCATAAAAGCCGTGTGTTAAAATGCAGAAAATTTAAAATCTTCATTGTAGATTTAATGGTCGAAAGAGATCAACCGAAGAGGAAGATCAGAGAGAGGATAGAAAAAATGAACAGAGTGAAATAACCAGATTAAAGACACTTACAGGCAAACAAAAGGTACTTTTAAATTTGAAATTGACGAAAAACAGGTACACCTGATTTATTTTCAACCTAGTTGAGATAAAATTCTGTATTTTAGTCATTTGAATGGTTAGGCTATTAATTTTTCCTTTTTTGAATGAAAAAAAGGGGTGAGAAACTGATATATATATTAGAAAGATTCTAATCAATTAGATGCTGATAAGGTAGTCATTAGTTTTCACACCATAAGCTGATGATTTAGCATCTGTTAAAATATGAATTTGAATGAATGAACAACTCAAGACAATCTGAAGACATCATTAACAGTTTATGGGGTGAAATCAGCAGGTTCTATGTATATAGTAAAAATGTAGGTCCAGTATCTATCAAATTTCTTAATAGATGAGTTGTAAGCAGTCAGGGATGCAACTTAGTCCTATATCTGAGACCTCAGATTCATGTTTTCAAGTAAGGTTTATAGTCTGAATTTTGTTTTTATATATATATATATTGATGTCTTATCAAACGTCGTTTATTTTGGATATAGCTAGGTTAACTTACAATTTTATGAATTTTATGATTACCGTTCAGAAATATATTGGTATTTCTAAATTAAAATGCAATATAATTAAATATTGTGCAATTACCATGACAACAAACATTTTCCATTTTTTTTTACCACATTTCATGAAAATAATTACTTCAACTGCCTGTGTGGCATTTCTGGTAGATATTATCAGTCACTTTCTTTCCAATCTGATTAAACGCAGATCCTGTGTCCACACTTTGCCTACAAGGATCATGAGGATCTGAAAATACTCTATTCTTCTTTTGTTTTAATGACCTTTTCACATGTTTCAGATTCTTAAGTTAGGTTTCATTGTAATGATACACACCTTCAAAAATTTGAAGGCAGAAATTTCATCGGTTGATATAGAATTTATCATAACAGAAACGTGAGAAGGTAGGATGGAGTCTTTTAAGATCCTTGTAAGCAAAGCTTGGACACAGGATCTGTATTTAAATCAGATTGCTTTCTTTCTGCTCTAAAACTAACCATATCTGTTATGACTTGCATTTCAATTAAACAGAAAAAATCACCCTAAAAACATAGAAAATTAATTAGCAAAAGAAAATATTATCATATGTTATAGGACTTAAGTATATCCCTGTTAATAAGTTATCTGTATACCAGTAAATGAAATTTACTTGTAGTATAAGTCATACATTTTTGTGTACCCCTGACTAGGAGGCATTATGTATAAGAAATTTTGTGAAAGAACTTATTTTTGGGCCTGTAAGCCGAAATGTTCTGTGAAGACTAATGCTCTCAAAGTCCTTTGATTAACAATGTTCTATGGATTGTATATCTATAAGAGATATGATGAATGAATTTGCATTATAACTTCTAGAAACCCTTTTCTCTGTTTTCAGGAAGATGAATCAGACAAAGTCGCACATACCACATTATATTCATGGAACTAAGTCAAGCCATGCAAAAAGTTCTAAAACTACAGATACTACAAGTAAATTAACCAGACCAAAGTCTACTACATATGGGTAGGTGGGCACATAGTTATAGAGCATGCAAGATAACTGAAACATCCTCAGAATATTCAATATGTTGAAGAACATTTTTTTTATAGATCAGGGCACTATTGAGTCTCTGATACTAAAATGCCTCACTGATAAACCATTAGCAAAAAAGAACTAAATAATTGATTTCAAGAAAGTTAAAATTTTAATTGTAAACTGAGCATGTGTTTATAATTCTTAAATACTAATATATCAAGTTTTTTTAATTCTTTCTCATGTTCATGTTATAAAACAATGTTTTAACATAATCTATACCCAAACATTTGAAAAACAATTTGAAAGGTAAAATATTGCTACATTAGAATCAGTTAATACCTGTATAGTGTACATGTATGGACACAAGTTTTAACAGATTACTGAAACAAAATCTAAGCATGACAGAGGTAAATGTATGCAAACCATGCCCGCTGCAATGGGACACAATGGGAGTCTGCAAATGTGGCTGTTGAAATTAAACATATAGAATAACCATACATTGTCATTTTACAACGTAAAATGCTGCGAACCTGTATTCTTTATTGATGTCATAAATAACAACTCTACAGAAACACATTATCAACGTCACAAACAAGGCGATATACAGTCAGTGACTATATCACAAATGAATATATGTTCAATGCAATTTGATTGTGCAAATAACATAGGTGCAGTATAAATATGTATGATGAGAGTCTGAAAATCTTCATGATAATCACCTGTGATATTTCTGGAATAGTCTTGGTATACATGGTATAAGCATAAAAGCTGTGTGTTAAAATGTAGAACGTACATGTATCACCATTTGTGTGATTTGAATCAAAGTTTAAAAGAATTAAAAAACAAAACAAAAAGAAAAAAATATTTTGACTGGATTTTATTATGTATATACACATAATGAAACACTACAAACGATAGAACCAACAACTGCTCGCACTTGAGACAAATGGGGTTGATTTCTGAGACCTTAATAGTAATTCCTTGTTTTAATTTTGCATGAGGAAAAACCATGAGAAAATACTATCAGATGAGCCTTTAGATGAAAATATAATTCTTTGTATCAAATTAAGATATATATTTTCTATTCAGGAAAGAATTGCAAGTTTAGAAGCTTCATCTGGGAAAGAAAATGTTCTAAAGGTAATTTTAACTGTTTAAAGGGTCTGTATGTGTTTGCGTTGTGAACTTTACCATATTTAGGATTAGAGGATTGAAAAGAAATTTACCCTGCAATTTTCAAGATTCTATTCAAAATTTAAAGATAGTATAGTTCAGTGGTTGCAAAATCAGCATACTGAAAAGACTTCTCAAAGTAAGCAGCAGTCTACATGAGCAGGCATGACAGGGCATAATTAATTCACAACAGAGGCAAAAATTAAAAAGACATGCTTACATCTATATCTGTGAAATAAGATGGGTTCTTTCATACAATATCAGGTATATTTTAACGTCACGGTACCCATTTTGCCAAATATGCTGTAGAAATCTTACCGGTTTTCTAAGAGACTAAACAATTTATATTTTTATAATTTGCCATTATATTCGTCTTTCCACATAGCTAAATATATTTAAATATACACAAAATGGTCACATTATATATCAACAGATAATGTATCCAGAGGAAAAAGTAAACTTGAAGGAAATTTCACTTCTTTACATTTGGCATCCACGGTGGGATCTGTCAGTAGGGTTTATACTAGTTGACTGAAATTCAACTTTGTCATAGATATGCCTAAGTGGATGCCAAATGTAAAGAAGTGAAATTTTCACTTCTGTGTTCTTTTAGTAAGGGAACAATCAAATAGATCTGTAAATTGGGCGTCAACAAAACCAAATAAAAATTTGCGTTTAATAATACCACAACCACAAGACAAACACAAAACATAAATATACACATAAGAAACAACGTCTCCACGATCTCTCTTCTATCTCACATAGACAATGACAAATACACGAAACTGAATACACATAACTAAAAGTTAAAATTAAAAGTAAATAAATAAATTAGTCCATCACAGTCCATAAATCACAAGTCTATTACAATCCAAAAATCTCAAAGGTTGTTCTCGTTTGGTCCAAATTATTATACTGTTCAAATTTACTGTCTGTCAACTTGACGAATGTTGAAAAACCAATACTTTGACGTTAAATATTTCGGTCTTTGGAATAAACTGTCAAACAAGTTTCTGCTATCTTTTAAATTGTAATTGTCCCGAAACAAATTCACTGACGGACTATTTAACCACATAGACATTCAAGTTGTTGTAATACTTATTACTTGAAAACTATCTGTCACCTTTAAACTGTCAAATGTTAACCATACACGCAGTATATATTTATCCTCATCTGAGATTCAACTTTATATGTAGGAAATTGTCTCATTTTACTTATCACTCCTTTCTTTTAATGGGTCAAAATACTTCCACAACTCAACAAGTCCCTGGGAAAGAAACAAAACACAATTTTAAGTAATGGACCGATTTAATCCGAATAAAACCGCCAAAAACATAATTATTTGACAACCGTGCACGCCATAATTACAATATGACAAACAAAACTTGATATCTCATGCGAATATTTGAAACAAAAGACATAAGGGGGGGCATGGTGTGTTTGTGCGACAAAACCTACCTGGGAGTTCTTTATTGTCCTGATGGACAAAATATTAATGAATTCTTCTGAACTGATAATTCCTGATATAATATCTGCCCTAACAATAATCAAACTCCAACTCCAAGTTCCAGTCAGTTCTCAACATCTGACTTCAACACTGTCCAGGTGTTATACTAACAACACCCTATCTCAGACTAGTGTTTCTAAATTAACCTGCCTAACCAGTTTTTCACCTTCACATTACCTGTTTGTCAAACTTGATTACTTTTGTTCTATTTATAAATCACTAAGATTTAGGTAAAGTGTATTTTTATTATTTCCAAAAGTTGGTGCTTATTTCTTTCATTTGAGCTGTATGTCTTTTAGGGAGGTAAACTTTTGTTAAGTTTAAATTAAGTATTATTAAATTAATGATGGTGGATTTGTTTCTAATGTCCAATGGCAAAAATAACCTGTAGATCATGAGGAAAACATGCGATATGAATTTAAACTCTGCTTTGCACAATACCACCGTGCTGAGCTGGAATATTTACTGTTCTGGTCCACAAGGAAACATTCGCAAGAAAATATGACACCCTACAAGGATATATTATTCCTACTCTGATTTTACCAGTCTTTGCACCATTAAAAGCTGAATGCTTAGAGAAAAAAGTCGCAAATACCAATTTTAAAGTCTTTGGTTTGACCCAGCTGTGCATAGAACCAGCAACTGCTTGCACTTGAGACAAATGGGGGTTGATTTCTGAGACCTTAATAGTAATTTCTGGTTTTAATTTTGCATGGGGAAAAACCATGAGAAAATACTCTCAGATGAGCCTTTAGATGAAAATATAATTCTTTGTATCAAATTAAGATATATTTTCTATTCAGGAAAGAATTGCAAGTTTAGAAGCTTCATCTGGGAAAGAAAATGTTCTAAAAGGTAACTTTTAACTGTTTTAAAGGAACTGTACATGTTTGTGTTGTGAACTTTACCTGGTTCAAGGATTACCAGTAGATTGATTGAAAAGAAATTTTTCCTGCAATGTTCAAGATTCTATTCCCAAAAGCAGCATAATAACGAAACTTCTCAAAGTTAGCAGCAGTCTACATGAGCAGCCTTGACAGGAACATTATATGTTTCTGCTATGGACAACAGGCAAAAAAAGAAAAAAGACTTGCTTACACTTATATCTGTGAAATAAGAAAGTTTTTTTTCATACAATATCAGGTAAATTTTAACGTCACAATACCCAAATTGCATCCATTTTGCCAAAAAAGCTGTAGAAATCTTACAGGTTTTCTAAGAGACTGAACAATTCATATTTTTATAATTTGCCATTATATTTGTCTTTTTTTTTTTTCAGCCATCTTTTGAAATTCTTCTAAATTGCCTGATTCTTACAAAGACTGGCACTTAAAGACAACTGACTTAGTATTTATTTTATTTTTATCATTAACAGATGAGATAAAAACATTAGAAGACAGATTACAGCAAACAGATGAAAAATGTAAGAATACAATTAAATTTATTTTGTGAATAAATTGTAGGTTTAATTCTATTATAGACGAGCAAGGAAAATCAATATCAGAATATAATTTTGACCAATAACCAACTGAGAACTAAGGCCAAATATAAAGTACATGTTTCCTCCAATCTTCAATGATTATTTAACAAATATTTTTCTCCTCATGAAATTCCTGTTGTTAACGAAGAAAAAAGCCCAGCAAGTTGACAAGTTTAAAAAGGAAAAACTATAAATTGTAGAAATATTACTATATTAAGGTTTCTGTTAAATTGTAACATACTTAAAGAAAACTTTGTATGATATCCTTTTACTATTTGTATACTTTTAAGTCATATAACTGTAAATTCATGATATAAATATCTAAACTTGTTTCATCAATGTACCATCAGTAACTCAGTAAATCTATCATTTCTATAATTGATGTAAAACATTAAGATATGCCTAGGTCATCATTCATGTTCATGACAAAACTTTTCATAATTGTTTTCACTCTTTTTCAGGGAATATTATGAAAAACAGTTACTGCTGTGTAACATAGATCCAGGTAACTTAATCATCTGCATCCTAAGGTCTTATAGGAAATTAATTGTTTCTAGTAAATTGTAGAAAATGAAAATGTACGTGGCCGCTAAGGAAGTTTTAGTTTTTGTTTTGCCAGTCACAAGGTCACAGAATGAAAGAGAAAAACCAGTTACCAAAGAGGCTTCCAGAAGAACAAAGAGCTGGATAATCCATATCTTGTATACAGATACCTTATAGTCTGAAGTATTTATCTGGCATATGTCTGTTGTCCTTGACATTATTTTCATGGTTCAATGACCACTAATAAAAATGATATTTTTCTTACATGATTTTTTTATTCAGTTATTTTAAATAATAGGACAACTGTATTTGTTGCTTTTATGTGATTAAAAAAACAACATTACATATTTGTTTTTTTCTATTATTTTCAGTTTCACTAGAGTACTTAGATCCCTTACAAGAAACTAAAGGAGCTCTTTTGGAGATAGGGAATAGGACAAAGGTGAGATAAGTCTGATCTGGATGAGTCTAGACAAGTTTTGTATGAATTCAGTGGAAAGGAATAGATCTGACATTAATAAAAAAGCAGGCCATAATCTTGCCGGCGAAATGACGATTTAAGTCGCCAAAGAATTTTGAAAATTGCTAAATCTCGCCGGCCGAATGACTTCATAGCGAAGTCAAATCGCTATCAAATTCAGTATAAGGGAGACAACTTGTGATTTACAAGTCGCACAGGTAAACAAAAGTAGCGACTGGCAAAATCGAGATTTTCGAAACGACCAAGGACTAATACTGTCGATGATCAAATTAAATAAATACAAAGGCGACTTTGAACGTCCTGGGATTTAACATTCAAAACTATTGAAACAGGAAACTGAGCGTTTGTTTGAGTTGTCATTTTACAATGATTTTCATCTGAGGATGTTGCGTAATCAATCAGCTAATTTGTTTTATTTTTATTTCTTACGAGTCGATCAGTTGTACTATTCGGTAGGTTAAGGAAGGGAATTAACGGCAGATTTTTTATATTCATTGAATAAAAATTGAAATATGAAAGGTAGAAAGACAGCTGATGGACAATGTGATTGCAAACGTACAACACATGGCCAGCTTGTGATCAGCAGTGGATTTTTTTCACGATCAATTCGATAATAAGGAAGATATCTTTTATAAAAAAAATGATAAAAATTAGCTCTTTATCAGTAAATCAATATATGATTGACAGATATCTTCATTTATAGGCTTACAATCTTTCATGAGAATCTCAATTTTCAACTGACATGATGTCCATGACCTTCAATAATGTTTTACCAAATTATGACAAGTGGTGATAAACATTAAATTGCCCAGTCATGTAAAGTTCATCAGATAAATTGGGAGACATGTTTTTCTGGACTTTTAAAAATAAATTATATAATAGAGCAGTCATCATTGATAGACAGATGAATATATAAATATCGAGCTCTGGTATTACAGAGTTCATAAGATTGTTTTATTTTAGACGGAAACAATCAAAGATCTGCCATCCACACCAACATCTCCAAATAACAAAAAAAAAACATGAGGATTTGACATATTTTAAGTGCCTAAGAATCAGACAGTGGTGAAAACATGGTAAACAAAAACCCTCCCAAGTATACATTAATTCAATTATAAAATGTATAATGGTGCACGAATATAACATTCCTTTCCGTCTCCTATTCTGGTATTTCAAGATATAATTAGGTTGAAATGCACTAGAAGTTAACAATTAAGGGGTGCTAATTTGCTATCATTCTAACCAAAAGGTATCTAGAGATTTCTCAAATTACCAGACATGCAGTAGCGAAAGACCTACCATTTCCAACTCAGGATGAGGGTAAATTCAAAATAGGATGGTTAGGTAGGCAGATTTTTTTTCAGCCATATTTTGAATTTCTTCTAAATTGCCTGATTCTTACTAAGACTGGCACTTAAAGAAAAACTTAGTTTTTTTTAAAATTTTTTATCATTAACAGATGAGATAAAAACATTAGAAGACAGATTACAGCAGACAGATGAAAAAATGTAAGAATACAATTAAATTTATAATATGAACAAATTGTAGGTTTAATTCTTTCATAGATGAGCAAGGAAAATCAATATCAGAATCAAATTTTGACCAATAACCAACTGAGAACTAAGGCCAAATATAAAGTACATGTTTCCTCCAATCTTCAATGATTCTTAAAGAAATATGTTTCCCCTCTTGAAATTCCTGTTGTTAACGAAGAAAAAAACCAACAAGTTGACAATTGTAAAAAGGCAACACTAAAAATTGTAGAAATATTACTATATTAAGGTTTCTGTTAAATTGTAACATACTTAAAGAAAACTTTGTATGATATCTTTTTACAATTCATATACTTTTAGGTAATATAACTGTAAATATCTAAACTTGGTTCATCAATTTACCATCAGTACCTCAATAAATCTACCATTTCTGTAATTGATGTAAAACATTAAGATATACCTAGGTCATCATTCATGTTCATGACAAAACTTGATCATAATTGTTTTCACTCTTTTTCAGGGAATATTATGAAAAACAGTTACTACTGTGTAACATAGATCCAGGTAACTTAATCATCTGTATCCTAAGGTCTTATAGGAAATAAATTGTTTCTAGTAAATTGTAGAAAATGAAAAAGTATGTGGTCGATAAGGAAGTTTTAGTTTTTGTTTTGCCAGTGACGAAGGTCACAGAATGACAGAGACAAGCCAGTTGCCAAAGTGGTCCAGCTGTAAGCTCTCTGTATGAAGCTGCAAGAAGAACAAAAGAGCTGGATAATCCATATCTTGTATACAGATACTTTATGGTCTGAGTATTCATCTGGCATATGTCTGTTGTCTTTGACATTATTTTCATGGTTCAATTACCACTAAAAAAATTAATTTTTTCTTACATGATTTTTTATTCAGTTATTTTAAATAATACAACAACTGTATTTGTTGCTTCTATGTGATTTAAAAAAAATTACATATTTGTTTTTCTATTATTTTCAGTTTCACTGGAGTCCATACATCCCTCACAAGAAACTAAAGGAGCTCTTTTGGAGATAGGGAATAGGACAAAGGTGAGTTAATTCTGAACTGGGTGAGTTTTGTATGAATTCAGTGGAAAGGAATCTGACATTAATAAAAAGTTAAAAACTACAACTATGTAATTATGACTTTTTTGGATTGATTGATATTTAATGCCACTTTCAGCACTATTGTGCTTTACATGGCAGTCAGTTTTTATTGGTGGAGGAAGCTGGAGTGTCAAGGGAGAACCACAACCTTTAGTAGGAAAACTGACAATCCTAGTCAATTAAGATTGGAGTCAAGCGCACCTGCCACGTGCAGGAATCAAACTCACAACCTCAGTGTTGAACAGGCTAGTGATACAGTAGTTCGACTACTTAGACCACTTGGCCACCGTTTTTGGATTCAGACCATTAAGAGCTTAACATATAGTATAGAAAATTGTTTATTGATAAACATAGTATGTTGATATTTTGGTTTTGTGTTGTCTGGTTTCTGTTTCATTTACATTTATACTCAACATCTTCTTTTATTAGCTTTTGAAATAGAATGCTCAATTTTTTAAAGTTGGTAGTATATTTTAAAGTTTTTACTTGCAAATGAAGATATTGATACTCTCATTTCCCCAAAGTTTGAAGAACATGGCTATCAACTGTTTGTTATATTGTAATTACAAATTATATTAAAAAACTTTGTTTTAAATACTAGACTTTATATTTAAAGGTAGAAGTGAATAAGTTAAAAGAAAGCATTGGTGAAATGAACAACAAAACAAAACAAGTATTGATTGATTTGAAGGTAAGGTTGTTTTTTTCTTTATGGGAACTATAGATTAATAAAACCTCTGATTAGATTGAATTAAATGCAGAGTTACGATGGTAAGCACTATCAGAAACACTGTTCAAATTGCATTAAATCTAAGACATTTACCAGATTTTTAAATATTTTTGTGTAAAGGTATTATTATGGACTAAAAATAGCTGCAGAACATGATTTGTTTTTTTTTTTATAATTTTTTATTTAAAAACAAGTTTTGCTGATTTGTAAAACTACTTATAAAGAGGCTAATTTTAAGAGTTCGGTGAAGAAGGGGGTAACTTGTCGACCTGACTTGCATGTTCTGAAAAACAATTGCTGAATATCATAAATTATCTCCTTGTCTTTCATGTATTTTACTACAAATGTTGTAAAGTATGTTGACTTTATCAAGCAAACTGGTCTCAAATAATCAGAAATCCCCATTTACTAGTAAATTTTCCAAGCATTTAGTAGTAAATGGTGATTTCTGACTTTAGACTTTCTGACTTGATAAAATATACAAGCTTGACAATATCTGTCTTAAGGAAAGCAAATAGGAAAATTCTATAACCATGTCCAAGACAAACCATGTTTAATACAGTAGGTGAGTGCACCAGACATAATTTCATTTGAAGTAATAATACATGAAAAGTAGAACAGGAATTACCCAAATTAAATGAATTGCCACTACAAGGGAGCTAATCAAGTCATCATGAAAATGAAAAAAAAAACAAGTTTTGTTCATGAAGTTGTGCAATGATCAACTATTTTAAGATTTTGCTATTTTATTCTATCGAATTGTGTATAATGTAAGTTACAGCCTGATGTAAAAAAATAAAACAAACTTTTTAAATTTCTTTCAGACAATTGGAGATGAATTGGATAACATATGCCCAGAAGATGAAATGGTGCCATCTTAGAAATGAGACTCATTGTTTTTGTTTTTATTCTTCATTAAACCAGTTTTATCATGCTGTCAGAATTTTTTGTCATTTTATTATCAGGACGTTACTTGCAGTGCTTGGCTATAGTTTAGTTATCAAACAGAATTGTCTCCCAGGGCATCTACCTTAAAAATTGTTCAATGTCCAGCAGGTAATGCTTCAACCATATTCATTATATGAGCATGTTATTGTGACATGAACCCTGATTTATACTAGACCAACATTTTGAGTCAGATTATTACCATCCTAGCTTTTAAAGTAATATTCCGCAGGAGTATGTTTTACCTCCACCTGGACACATTATTCAGACTCTGTTAACTTTTACTCACATGTTCTGTGATTAGCAGAGAAGCAGCAAATATCAGTTTTCCAAGTTCATGATGATACCCAGCTGTGGAGTGATCCAATGACCACACTCTCAGGGCAAGCACACCATCAATAGACCACAATGGTACTTTTATCCAAAAATAAATCCTAAAGTTTCATCAAAATTGTACAGGATTTATTTTTGAAACATTGTGAACTTATTTGATACTCATTTGACTTGTTAACTTTATAATGGCCAATATGAAAAATTGTTGATGATGAGACAGAAAAATATCCACAAAAGAGTTAAATCAAGAAAAGTTAATATCTATATAACAACAAATATATGTATAATCTTCAACAATAGGCAAAGACCCATCCTGTTAGGTAAGCTATAAAAGACCCCACTAAAATCTTATGTAACTGATAAATACATGGGCATGTCTAGAGGTATAAGAAACATCAAAGTCCCTAACAAAATTGATTTTATATACCAGGTACTGTAATGAAAATTTTTTCCCACGTTTTTATTTTAGAAAATGTGATGGGGTAGGTCTTGCAAAAATAATGGAATTGCAATGACTTATTTCTCAATTTAGTCTATTTTTATAACAAAATGCAATATTAAGTGCATGCAAAACTAAATCTGAATTTACTGTAGCAGGACTGAGGATAATCAAGGTACACGATTCATTTGAATATTTCTATACCCTGAAGAACAATGAACTTGATTATGATGGAGTAAGAGTAAATTTGATAATGAGTTGAACAAAATATAGGGAAAACTTTCTGTTACAATTATATGCAGAATTCAAAAAGGCATGGTAATAGTTGTTTTCAGCTCATTGTTTTGGGTGCACTCTGGGTTCACTGACATTAAACCTTAGAATGATCTTATGCAGACTCTGAAGGCATGCAAACACAAATTCATGGTGAACTTTAGGGAGAAGATATTTTTAAAGAAAAATTGAAAAAACCTTTTTTTTTTTTATTGTGTTGTGTTACTGTCTCATTAGTACATAATGCACATTTCATTTTATTCATATTTGCATGTATTTTGATTTTGGATAAAAAGCTAATGGATAAATAACAAGAAATTTGAATTAATGAATGATTGTTAATTGATGAATATCCAGTGGCAAACATTTCATGTACATTCAGATTATCTAGAATACTAAAGGAAGAAATTTGCCAGATTTTCAGGAAAACATGTGCCCAAAACTTAAAGAGATCTAGTTTAGATTATTCAGGTTGTTCTTGCATATGCATATAAACTCGTTGAAGCATAAACCTTTCTTGTATTTATTTACTCTTTGCAGAGACCAAGATTTACAAATATTAAAGAATGATGGAAAATTCAATTTCCATGGTATCATTATTAATGGTTGTTGAAAAACTCAAACAATAATTGCATAATCATAAAAATATATTTTATACTGGTACTGGTAAATTTACTTAAACTTAAATTAAGAAAATATAAAGAACGATATAGATATCTATTTAAAGTGTTGCGCCATTCATACCCACACTTGCACAGGTTTCTTTCTAGTTTAATAATATGAAAAACAAAACAGAGCAAAGAATTGTGGAGCCAATGGGATGAAAATTTAAATGTTATTGAATTGATCTTAACTGACCTAAAGATTCAGTGTAAAAATTATTTTTATGCCCCCACTGTAGGCAACTGGGGCATTAAGTGTTACCCTTGACCATTCATCTTTCCGTCCATCCGCCCTGTTTTTCGTTTTCGCACTCTTAGGGAGCAACCATTTAACTTCAAGGAGGGGTTATGGTTTTTTGTCCGAGTCAGAAAAATTTTTTTTTAGTTTTTCGATGTTATCAATCAAATTATTTTTTTCAAAATTTAACACTATAAGGTATGGGGAAAATCTGGATTCAGAATATTTATTTTTGTCATCTGCTTGACCACAATATTTTTTTTCATCAAATTGGGGATCAGAATATTTTTTTAGGAAAAAACCATAACCCCCCCTTGAAGTTAAATGGTCGTTCCCTAACTAAAGTTTTCCTCATCCAAATTTTATGAAACTCATACACAATGCTAAGAACTAAAGCTAGCAGACTGAGTTAAAATTTGGGCAGGAAGTCACTTACCGTTGTAGAGTAATGCCCCTTTTTAACTTTTTAAAATTGCAAAGCTTGAGCGGGGGCATTCTTGTCCTCATACACATTCTTTTTTTATTTTAAAAGAAAGTAAACACATAGTAAATTCAAAAATTTTGTGAAATTATAAAATAGAAACAAGAAAAACTTTTAGTGAACACTATTGTTGATACTTTTTAAATGCTGTATTGTTTATTGTTATTATGAAATGTTCTGTAATTTGTATTCATGTAATTTTTAATTGAGAAGACTGAAGAAATAACTAGTAGTTTTCTTAAGAATTTTAATCAACTTCAAAGCTATAAAGTACAACTTTAGTATAAAAACTGTTGGGTGGATCAACAATTGAAACAAGAAGTTTTTATGAAAATGTCTATTTAAGTAGGTCTGATGCTTAGATTTTTTTTTAATACAAGACTTTTCTCCAATATTTATTTAATATTGTATCTGGGATTTAATAGACTAATACAAAAATGTCTTTTGTGACCATTGTAACATTAAAAATATATCTTTTCATTTTTTTCACATTACGTTAGATATTTGGATCAAATTATTCCAGCGAAAATTCGAGAACCTGCAGGTTTTAACACGAAATTGAGTTATCTCCCTTTGCTTGAGTTCTCTAGGTTTATCATCTAACTTTCATCGATTGGGAAATTCCGAAAGAGCGTTCCTTGGAAGCAAATAGCTGACCGAATATTTGTTTTTGTAGCAATCGAAAGTATGGGGTCCGAAAAGAAAGAAGACTTTAAGATAACAGAAGACGAGGTGAAGAAGATAGGAGAAGCGTTAAAAGATGAACAATTCAGGAAGTTATTCTTGGAATATGCCGAGGAAATCCAAAATCCAGAAAATCGAAAAATTTATGAACAAGAGATAGCACAAATGGAACAAGAACGTGGTATGAACGTAGAGTTTATCCACCCACAGCCTGGCCATGTCTTGAAAACTAGTGTTGATGGTAACGTGAAAGCGTTCATCAATATCTGTCAGAATGACAAGATGGGTAAACCGGTTGCAAAACGTCAAGTTTCATCAGATGGCAAAAGTGGTGTTAATTGGTCGATACCTCACTCTCATTCACCTCCAAGAGATGATCTTGACAAACATAAACAAAAATGCAGAGTATATGATGTAGTATTTCATCCAGATACCTACAGAATGTCTAAGTCAAACATCCGATTCAGAGGTCTTGTCGAAGACACAGCTATTGATGGTATTGAGCGGCAGTTTGGAGTGAAAGTTGACAGAAAGAATATCAAACGGCCAAATTTACCATACAAAGGTACACCTACTGCCACTGTTATTCGTTCAAAAGCAAATGAACCAGCCAAACCATTGGATGAAGATGATCCAATTAGGAAAATGCCATATCCATTTGATGAAAAATCAAGTGAAGAAAAAGCAAAAGAAATGGCTGATGCTGTTAAAAGGAAGAAAGAAGCAGAAAGTAAAAAGGCAGGGAAAACTAAAAGAAATGAAGCAGAAAAGAAAGTTGAAGATGATGCTACAATTCCAAAGTATACCATTACACATAGATCTGACATGGATTTACAAGAGTACAGAAATACTCCTGATTCAAGGCCTAGTACCCGACCAAAAGCACTTGTCATTTCTATTGAATTACCTTTACTTTCTAATTCAAAGCCAGTGGAGCTTGATATATTTGAGCAGAAACTTGTACTTCAGTCTAAAGAACCAGCAAAATACAAGTTAGATTTAAAATTGCCATATGCTGTTGATGAAAGTCAGGGCTCAGCAAAGTTTGATAAATCAAATAGATGTTTAATAGTTACATTACCTGTTGTTCCAGAAGAGATGCCAAAACTACCAAATTTCATTGAAGAAACAAAATCTGAGAATGAGCCTAAGGCTGATGAAGTGGAAAATAAGTTGGAAGCAGTTGAAAAACCTTTAATAGAAGTTATCAGCACAACAGAAGCTAATGGCAAGCCAGTCTCAAAGGGGGAGGACACTGTGATTGATAATAAGATTGGAAATGAATGCCCTGCATACTTAAATCATACACCAAAGATCTCATATGGATTTCCAACATTTGAATTTTCACAAGATAGTGAAACTGTAACATTCATATTTAAAGTGAAAAAGATAGTCCATGATTCTGTGTCAAAATTGTTTCCGTTGCCCAATGTATGTCATATCAAATTCATGTCTAAAGGATCTAGTGGCTTCCCACTTCATTACAGCTTTCTTGCAAAGTTTTCGGCCAAAAACTGTTTTGTTCCAGAGCATTGTAGCTTTGATGTTTCCAATGATAATGCTGTGTTGTTACTCCTGAAAGAGAAAGACAGCAGACAGACTTGGGAGACATTTCAAGCTGGAACAAGTCTTGAGGAGCTTCAGGTAGTATTATTATCCATTTCCGTGCACTACAATGTCGAGAAAAACATGATATCCTTGATTATAACTGCATACGATTACAACAGTACAGTAAAATTTTATTTCTAGCAAAATTTAAGAGTTTTGTCCAAAGCAATTGTGTTAGCTAGTTATTGGTATCACTTGGGTGTCAGTCATACCTTAAAAGCTTTTATAAAAAAATCTTTAAAATTATTCTGCCTAAGTAGGGTCAAACACGCATTATCTTGTACTGCATGTACTGGTACATTCATGTGATGGAAATTTTTTAACAAAAAACGGAAAACTAGAAAAAGGATAAAAGGAATTTTCAAAGATATTGGACAGTACATTATGGACCACACCAATGTACCAACATCACTTGCCACTTCTGAAAATTAAAAAAAACACAGTAAAACAAAGTATAACAAACAACAACAAACATAATTCATACATGTGCAGGTAGCCTGACTTGGAACAGGCATATAGGCAATAGCTGACTATACTGGATGGGTTTTCCTCATTGTTGGAGGCCATACTGTGACCTATAGTTGCTAACAACCATGTAATTTGGAATCTGTTTGGTACAACATGTAAAATCGGCTTCTGTTTATGCAACATTTAATGTTTAACTGAAAATAGTTTCAGTTTTACATATTCATTTTGCTTATAAATAAGAGTTATCTTATCTTGAAGCTCTTGTTTGTCATGCTATTATTTAGAAAGGGCATATGCCAGTAATGATAACTTGCATATCAATTTCGCCTATCTTTTAATGGAATTGCAGTCCCTTGACTTGAAAAATTTAAGCAGATTGTACAGTTGCCTTTTGAAGTCACAAGGCGTGACACACACAGAGGTGCTGTTTCCAGTGGTGTCAACAACTTTGTAAAGTTTGTAATTAGCTCAGATAAATTAAAGGGAAACCATGGCCACTTATAGTTGAGGATATTTGGTATACAGTTGTATTAATTTAGGCACATCCCATTTCCATGGAGATTATTTAGCCCCTTCCCACAGGCTCTCAGTCATGGTTTATTGACTTGAGAACTTTTGCATACATATGTAGTTTACTTGTTAAGTACAATGCATATGTATTGCCATTTTAATGTCAACATTGCATTACATACTAAAATAAAATTTATATTTATGTACACTAATTAACATGACTAATGGTTTGACACAACTCTGTGTCAACAGATTATTCTTTCTAATGCCTGCAGATCTTAAGCTCATATTTGGTAGATAAATGTACAAAACTGATGTTATAAAAACGATGGTATTCTTATACCAAATTTAAGTCTGAGCGAACATGATTTATTTATTAGTTGTAATTGGCTTTGAACTAGCTTCCCTCCGTCTATCTTTTGTCAACATGTCGGACACTAACTCAAAAAAATGCTTCAACCAATTTTTCATGAAACTTTGGTGAATTGTTTATATTGACGTAAGCTCCCTTTCAATTTTATAAATTTGAAATTTTACATTTCCAAGTTATGAGATTTTATTTATGAAAAAGGGGGGAAAATTTCCAGTTTTCAGACAATAACTGAAAAATGGTTTACATGTATATATATTAAAATAAGCTCCCTTTAGTTTTTTATAAATTTCTGATAGAACATTGAGGAATTATTGAACTTTATTCGTTGAAAAAGCGATCAGGGTATCATGCGCTCATGGGGCAGCTCTTTATTATGCTTTGCTGTGACACAACTGAACCAGGTTATGTGTGGGGGTGGGGTTTTTGGGGTTGAACGTTCACAAATATGCTATAACCTTGTGATATTCTTCAAGTAAGGAGCCTTTAAATTAGAGGTTGTCATGTAATTACTGTTTGTCATTTTTGTTTTTCGTTAATTGTACATGTTTTGTTATAAATCAAGCCATTGGTTTTCTCTTGTTAAATGTTTTAGGCCTTTGTAGCTTGGCTTTGCTCATTGTTTGAATGTTAAAGGCTTTGGTCCATGTTATTTGGTGGATAGTAGTCTCATTGGAAATCATACCTTTATATTGATGATATCTAACATTTATATAAAAAAAATAACTACTGTGTCTGTTAATTCACAATTTCTTGAGGTACACTGTGTACAATGTACACCTAACCTGCATATGATGAATACTGGGAAATGTACATTTATCAATTATGCTTCAGGCGGGTGCACTCTTGTCATACCATTACCTACTTTGTACTACACATCTTGTTTTCATTAAAAACATCTTTTGAGGAAAAGTTACCTTCCTGTAAATGAAATGGTGTCCTAGGCCTACACTATTATAATACAGGTGTATCACTTTTATTAAAAAAAAAAATTGTTTTTTACAACCAGACATTCATTCATCTGTAACCAGTCATGTCTATGTTTTTATACGACCGCAAAAAAATTTTGCGGTCGTATATTGCTATGACGTTGGCGTCGTCTTCGCCGTCGTCCAAAGACACATTGGTTTTCGCACAATAACTTTAGTTTAAGTGAATGGATCTCTATGAAATTTTACCATACGGTTCAATACCACAAAAGGAAGGTTGGGATTGATTTTTGGGGTTATGGTACCAACAGTTAAGGAATTTAGGAATAAGGGGCCAAAAAAGGGGGCGAAAATAAGCATTTTTCTAGTTTCCAGACAATAACTTGTGTTCAACATGTTCAAGTATATGGATCTCTCTGAAATTGTACTGCAAGGTACCATACCACAAAGGGAAGGCTGGGATTTATTTTGGGGGTAATTGCCTCAAAATTTTAGGAATTAGGGGCCAAAAAGAGTAAAAAAACAAGCATTTTTCTAGTTTCAGGACAATAACTTGTGTGTAAGTGTATGGATCTTTATGAAATTGTACTACAAGGTTCCATATCACAAAGGGAAAGCTAGGTTTGAGTTTGGGGGTAATTGCCCTAACCACATTGAGGTCAAAAGGGTCCAAAATTCAACTTTGTTTGATTTCATCAAAAAATGAATTCTTTGGATTCTTTGATATGCTGAATCTAACCATGTATTTAGATTTTGGATATTGGACCATAATAGGTAAATTAAAAATGTTTAAGTTCTTTGACCACATTCAATCTGTGTCAGAAACCTATGCTGTGTCAAATATTTAATCACAATCCAAATTCAGAGCTGTCTCAAGCTTGAATGTTGTGTCCATACTTGCCCCAACTGTTCAGGGTTCGACCTCTGTGGTCGTATCAAGCTGCGCCCAGAGGAGCATTTTATTGTTAATTCAAATAAAGTAAGTTTAGATTGTGTTAGGTATGAAAACATATCAACACCCTCTATTTTGAAAAAAACACAATATTTTTGGGGGAGCTAACGATCTGCTTTTAAATTGTTCTTTTAATTTCAGTTGATGGGATACATGTACATGTACTTAAATTATTTAAGGCCAAAAAAATACAGTTGCCTTTCCTGTCTCTCCACCTACATGTACCCTTGCACATCTTATTATGGACATTTTTGGTTTAAGCATCGTCCAGACATTTCAGGTACTGGCTAAGTCCAGATCACTTCCCTATATATACATGTATAGTCAAAGTAAAAAAATTACCTTCTTTTACCTACCAAATTTTTTTGTCATGAGGCAGGAAACAAGTACATATTTTTCTTTTGGCCTTATAGAAGGGGAACATAATGGCATCCCTCAATCTCCTTAATTTTAAGAAAAGCTTCTCTCTCTCCCCCCACTCCTTTAAAAAAAAGAAAAAATAACCAAACAAACAATGCAAAAACAAATAGTGCAAAATGGTTTGTGCTAATATATTAAACAATCAGTTGTAGTGGGCAATCCAATATAATTGATGAATAATTAACATTTTTTTTCAGTCCTATCAGCCTAGGACTTAGGTAAACTGTATTTACAACTAAATGTTTGTTTGACCTAAATAAGAAGCTTTTTGACCTTGACCTTCTATATCCATGTGTTTATAACCCAGGTAAGAGCAAGGGTTTGTTGTATTTTGCAAAATATAAAAAATAGAATTATTGCATTTCCATGACAACCTATTGTGATAGTAAAGACTTATTTATTGCATGCATGTGCACCATTGGTCATGACTGTCATTTAAGGAAAATTATTGCTAAACTAGATTTTACAAAGGAGGAAGTCGGGCAATGTAAATTTCATCAGCTGAGATTATATATATCTATTGATTCAAACGATTTTCCAGAAATTCTCCACATGATTTGCTATTTCTGAGAGTGCATTGCTGGATGTAAGATTTTTTTTTGCAGTTATTATTTAAACAAATTAATTGCACATTATCTAGATTTTAAATGAATATTTTATTGATTAATTTGTGGTCCTCACAGTTAATTCTCACATCTACTTAGATGTGTTAGTAGATGTATGAATCACTTATTTTCACTTTCACACATAAGGAACATCATTAAAACAAGCCAATCCAGCTAACATTCATCAGAAATGGATAAAAAATAGTTGCATCTGAGAGTATTTTTAATTATAATTGGTGTAGAAAAGTAGTTTGTAGATACGCAAGTACATGAATTAGTTTCATTATTTGACATTAGGAAGTATTTGTAAATCTTTACCATTTTAATATTTCAGGAGCTTCAGTTTGAAACAGAGCGGACATTGCTGGAAGAGCTAGAAAGAATAGAAACTGAGTGTGTGACGGGCGCTGATAACAGTTTACTGGAGGAGAAATCTATTGAGGTTACAGAGATGACAAGAAAAAAGTTATCAATCAAAATTCAGGTATAGTATAAATTTTTTTTAGCTTTTGCAAAAAGGTTGTCAGCATTTCCAATTAATATTTAAAAAAATACATTGGTAAATACTCATGGATAATTTGGTAAATCAGAAGAAATTATATTTTATTTCAGTGAAGTTTTCAGCTTCTGAATCACATCATTTCAACAAAATTTATATAGAAACAGTTGAAGGTTATTTTTTTTAATTCAAAAAATAGTGGTACATGATTAGATTTTGTAGCATTTTAATTTTTTCACAGAACACACTGTAACTTTCAGTTACTAAAATTCATACCATATGAGGGTATAATTGTTTTGACCTATCTGTCATTGTCATCATGTATGGTTAGCACCTTCGTTTCTTGTTCTCTCTCTTCCAAATTTGAAGTGTTAATTTTGTCAAAGCCATAGTTGAGTGAGATTACATGTATTCTGTTTGTATCCATCTGATGAGTTAAGCCTTTTTCAACTGATTTTTATACGACTGCAAACAATTTTTTGGGATCGTATAATTGTCCCAGGTTAGGGGGAGGGTTTTCACCTTCAAACTAGTTTAACCCCGCCACATTCTGTATGTGCCTGTCCCAAGTCAGGAACCTGTAATTCAGTGGTTGTCGTTTGTTGCTGTGTTTCATATATGTTTTCGTTCATTATTTTGTCGGGGCCTCGGTGGCGAGTGGTCTAAGTAGTTACCACTAGCCAGTCAACACTGAGGTTGTGAGTTCGAACCCGCTCGTGGGGTGCACTCGACTCCAGTCTTAATTGACTAGGACTGTCTGTTTTCCTATCGTCGGTGGTTTTCTCCGGGCACTCCGCTTCCTCCACCAATAAAACTGACCGCCACGAAATAGCCCAAAAGTGGTGCTTAAAAGTGGCGTAAAACACCAAAATCAAATCAAATCAAATCATTATTTTGTCCATAAATTAGGCCGTTAGTTTTTTTGTTGAATTGTTTTACATTTATCATTTCGGGCTTTTATAGCTGAATATGCTGTATGGGCTTTGCTCATTGTTGAAGGCCGTACGGTGACCTATAGTTGTTAATTTCTGTGTCATTTGGTCTATTGTGGAGAGTTGTCTCATTGGCAATCATACCACATCTTCTTTTTATATGTATCAGAAAAATCCTAAATGATGAACATTTTTGGAAGAGATTTGTAGACCTGCATGAATATCATATACATGTGTAACCTGGATAGTAGTCTGATGTTGTTCTGACTCTCTGGTGGACTTTTCTTGACTTGCTGTTGCCTTGGAGCCACATCCTCAAAAGGTCACAAAAAGATTTTAGATTGTCATATAAATCAGAGAAAATCTTGATATCGGTTTTATCTTAATTTTTTTGCAGAGGTTCCGGTCATATTTGAAAGAAGAATTATATAACAAAAATGACATCACCAATTTTAACCTTTCTTGTCAAAAATTTAGAAAGCCTCAGATAGGCATTGAAATAAGTTGTACTATGGCATTCCAGATACTTAAAAAGAAGTAAAATGCATGATGAGAAAAAACATTGCACAAATCCAGTGTGAAAAAAAGACTGGAAAATTATACAAGATTTTGTTCATTCATTGAATATACATGTATATGTTTAGAATGGCACAATAACCACTTTTGTACTGCTTTATAAATAGGTTAAACCTTTCACCTATACCTTTTCACACAATGGAGTCAATTTGGCGTGACTTTAATTGACATTTTTTGAAAGTGACAAAATATTTTACTTAGTAATTTAGTTCCTCTTTGCTTTTACTTTAGTATTGTAGTTGCTTGAAACTAGATATGTCTGGATTTAATTGATTTTATTGAATAAGTATCTCTGATGTGTGAGAAAAATAACCTGTCATTGATTTTGCATTGTAAAGTGATAATCATGTTTACGTATTGTTATCGACTACTTATTTTTATCCTTCAATATATATTCCAGGTAAATATTTTATACCTATGTGATATTGATAATTAATTCTAACGTATAAGAGTCCATAACTGTTGAAAGCAATCCAAATATTGGTGAATTAGTGAACAAAAAGTTAATTTGTCTGTAAAAAGATTGTAGAAACATTTGAACATCTGTGTTGACACAGCATGTTACTTGACACATCACTATACAGTAACCTATTTGTAATATCTTAAGTTTTCTAAGAAGTCTTATCAGTAATATTGTTCAGATCAATTGTTTGATAGAATCCAGGGTATCAAATGCTTGATGATTTCCCTTGGTATAAACTTCCAGAAATATTCAATAATTTTGTTATAGCTATGCAAATATTCTATATTATTTCAGAATAAGAACAGTAATTCAAGCATGATTCCATCTTTATTTTTTTTGGTTTAACATATATACCTTTTAGAAAATAGGGTCAAAACCCAAGGTCAGAGGTTCTCACCGTGTACTTGGCTTTCTCTATTAATAAAAAAATTCGTAAGGGTTCCACGGAACCCAGTGTCTCGCCTACTTTTGCTGTTAATCGCAGGCTCAACAAAAATGAGGAAAAAAATTAATAAAAATATTCCTCTCTCTACTATCTTTTGATTGAAAGTAGCTTCTGTCCAAGTTTGGTAAAAATCCAGGATAGTTTATGAAACTTATAAATGTTTTAAAAACTTAAACTGCAGACTGTATGTAATGTTAATTGGAAGAAAAACTAAGTCCATTTATAAGTAAAATACGGAAAAAATGGAACAAAATTTTAACAAAATTTCCTTCTAGATACTAGCTTTTAATCATAAACAAGCTTCTGTCCAAGTTTGGTACAAATCCAGGATAGTTTAAGAAAGTTGTTAAAATTTAAAAAAAACTTTAACCACAGAGTGAATGTAATGTAAACTGGCAGAAAAACTAAGTCCATTTATAACTAAGTCCATTTATAACTAAGTCCATTTATAAGTTAAATACAGATAAACTGGATTTTTTTACAAAGTTTACTTCTGAATACTATCTTATGATCATAAACAAGCTTCTTTCCAAGTTTGGTACAAATCCAGGATAGTTTAAGAAAGTTGTTAAAATTTTAAAAACTTTAACCACCAGACCACAGAGTGAATGTAATGTTAACTGGCAGAAAAACTAAGTCCATTTATAAGTAAAATACGGAAAAAATGGAATTTTTTTTTCACAAAATTTACTTCCGGATACTATCTTATGATCTTTAACAAGCTTCTTTCCAAGTTTGGTAGAAATCCAGGATAATTTAAGAAAGTTATTAAAATTTCAAAAACTTTAACCACAGAGTGAATGTAATTTTCCTGGCAGAAAACTAAGTCCATTTATAAGTAAAATACGGAAAAATTGAATTTTTTTTTCAAAATTTACTTTTGAATATTATCTTATGATCATAAACAAGCTTCTGTCCAAGTTTGGTAGAAATCCAGGATAGTTTAAGAAAGTTATTAAAATTTCAAAACTTTAACCACAGAGTGAATATTTGTGGGCCATGACAACAACGAGGACGACGCCGACGACGGAATGTAGGATCGCTATGTCTCGCTTTTTCGACAAAAGTCGAAGGCTCGACAAAAATGGCCATCACTATATAGCCAGGAGTGCTAAAAGTGGTGTTAAACTCCCATCAGTCAATCAATATTAATGAGATTCCAGTAGACTACCATTCTGTATTAAATTTTAAAAACATCTGACTTGTGTGATTTCTAAGAGTTTTGAAATTGAAAAATCAGTAATCTAAAGGGAAATATACAATAAAATATGATACATGTTAATAGTTATATAAGAACAACTTTGAATAGAAAGTAAACATATTGAATTGATAACAGGTGCTGCAGATGACTCCTCTTTCATATTTCATTTTCTTGAAGCCCCTATTAAGACAAACCTATTGAGTTTTTCCCTGCTTGCTGAAAGATGGTTGGCTTCTGATGGTCGAAGATAAAAAAAAAAAATAAAAGAAGAATGTGTCCCTTGGACACCGATGCTCTTGCTTGTAAATATATGGCAAATGCAGCAATTTTTATGTCCAGGATGTAGGCAAAGTGGCATTAAGTGTTACCGTTGACCGTCTTTCCATCTCTCACATTTTGGTTTCCGCACTTAACTTAAGTTTTCCTTATCCAAATTTTATGAAACTCGTTCACAATGCTAAAAACCAAAACTAGCAGACAGAGTTCAAATTTGGGCAGTGAGTCACTTACTGTTCTAGAGTTATGCCCTTTTTTTAACTTTTTAAAATTGCAAAGCTTGAGCAGGGGCATTCATGTCCTCAGACACATTCTTTTATTTCCATATAACTTGAGGATGGTTAAAGTGAAGCACCCAAAAAATTCGAACAGAATCTGTGTTTGGTGTTTTAAATAAGCATAGTGTATAAGTTTCATAACATTTAGTTGGGGCAAATTAAATTTCGAGAACAGAAACCAATTTCAAGACGTACAGACAGACGTACAAATGAATATGTGCACCAGCAGGGTACATTAAAATGCTGTACTTTTATTGCAATTGTTTTTATTGTGGCTTTCTGTGATGTTGTGAATAATTGACATAAAGATAACAAAAAAAGTGGTCTTAGAACAACCAATACCATATTATTTATATGAAGAAAAAATTTAATTTCTCTAAAAAATGTTTTATTGTTATATTGCAGAACAAGAAAAAAGCAGAAGATAGGCCAGCAGAGAATACAAAACAAACTGGCGATCGAGAAGCTGATGATGAGTTTGAGGAGGAAGATGAGTGTCCTCTGTCCGCTGATATAGAGGTGGTTCACGAAAAAGTCATCCCTAATTTACATGGCATACTGAAACAAAGAACTATATCAGAATCTAGTGAAGATCCATGTATGTCTGCTAGTAGCAGTGGTAGCCCAGAAAGTCCTAGAGATGAGTTTTTCAAAAAGTCTGTTAAATTCAACGATAGGGTGGATCAGGCCACATTTAAATCTAAAGCAGCTGTTTCACAAATGACACAGGCCCTGAAGAGTAAACGTAGGCGGAACAGAAAGAAGGAAAAAAGAAGTCGTAAAAATAGCGGAAGTTCTGACGGAAGTAGTGATGAACATAGATTTTCAGATGATCATAGTGATCATAGCGATAAAAATGTAGAAATTATAGAGGAGTTGACAAATGAAGAGGTTGATGAGGAAAAGAATCATAGTCAGGAAGAGCAAGAATATTTAGATTCTGCTGAAAATTTTGTTGGAGAGACTAATGTTGATCAGCTTGAATCAGATATTGGTAATGATTTGGTGCAGTCAGATCAAACAGTTGAACAGACCAACCCAAGCAGTGATAATGCTAAACAGGAAAAACTTATCCAGAATATCAAGGAAAAACTGGCAGTTTCTGAAGAGGACGACAAATGTGATAGTGATGATGAACTGGACAATACTCCTGCTGATGTTCAAATCTCTGGAGACACAAAATTGAAAGAAGAAAATGGCAACGAAAATTTTTATAGTGAAAACGTGGAAGACCAAATAGAAAGAAATGAAGAGGAAAATACTATCAGCATTCCGTCTAGTATGATTAACAAGCCATCTGATTTAACGAACATTATCAGCGAAGGTGATTCTGTCATCAAAATTAAGGCAGCTGAGAAAACAAGTGGTGAAGATTCTGGTGTGGAATGTAGTGAAGGAAGTGGTGATAAGGGAGACAAGTCAGAGGTGGAAACAGTACTCAGTTGGAATGATAATCTTCAGTCTCAGGACCATAGGACAGAATGTGCATTTCAGTTCTCTAATGCTATGATTTACGATCTCGATATTGACTAAAATTGTGTTCAAATATGTAATGGTGTAATCAGGGGTTATTTTTCACTTGTTGATAACTTACTTGTTAATTTGTACAAAAGATTTTTTAATTGAAATAATTTATATTTGTATAAAAGTATTAATATTTCAAATTTTGATATGAAACAGAAAATTATGACATGCATGCTATTTTGAAAGAAAAGGGAAAAGAAAATGTTTGATTTGATTATTTTTGGTAGAAATTTTTAATCATATATATCCTTTATAAGGTAGTCATAATCACAATTTGATTCAAATGCCATCCAAATTTTGAATAAAATGTTAAGTACATGCTCCTCCTTTAGCAGTTAACTGTTGTAAATATTGTACTATAAGGTGTTTAAAAGTAATGGGTCTTAAATCTTCAAGCAGGAGATCTAGAGGAACTGTTGTAGAAATTGACAAAATATTGGTAAAACAAAATCAACTTCATTGTTTGATGAAGGCTGTGAACATTGCAAAAATTTTTGTTTGACATACTGTAAATTCAGAAATTATTGCGAGGTTTTTACGAATGCGAATAATGCGACTTGGTGAGTTTCGCAATTATAAGAACTTGCATTCTGATATTTGATGCATATATCTGAAAGCAGCATTTCATGAAATCACAAAAATTAATCTCGCATTTATGTCTATTCTTCAAAAATCGCATAATTTCTGAATTTACTGTATTCAAGATTATAAGCAAAATAAGAAATCATAAAAACTTTAAGTAACATTCATTTGGACCTTCTTTTTCTTGTGTCTTACCAAATCTCCAAATTGTTTGAAAAGAATAGTTTAAATGACAACCCTCTAACGTTTATCCTAATCCTGTTTAAAAGAAATACCCCTTGTGAAGATCTCAGATATGTATCTTTTTGTCAATTTGGGTGTTAAGTGGTTTGTGTAAAACTTGTGGTAGATGTAACATAAAACTGTAAAATGGTTGTGAAATGGAAATTCATTTTAAATTATTGAAAGCATTTTTCTTCATTAGTTATAAAAGTTATATAATGCTTAATTAACAGCATTCCTACCATGGTAAAAACTTGGGGAAAAGAATCTTGAATACAGCATGTGGGAAAGAGCTTTTTTTTTCATTTTTGTTGTAAAGCCTATATTTTCATTAGAGCTGCATTCAAATTGTGTTATTTCATGTATTTTACATTCTAAAAAAAATATAACACTTTAAGTTAAATCTTAGTTCTTGCTCATTTACATGGATGAGAAACTTATCTTAGCTTTTAAATATGCTATAGACACAGATGTGGAATCTATGTATACATTTTGTACAGTAAATTATACAAAGCAAAAGGTTTATTTCCTTTTACAGACAAAAAGTTTTAAAATCTTGTTGGTTATATGATTGTCTGATTTTGAGATTTTTTATATATCTAAATTTCAGTTAATATAACATGAGCAATGATTTATTGGCGCTTACAGAATAATATGCAAGCATGTTCGGATGGTCTTATGGATGCACAATGAATGGTTTCATTTATTCAAATTTTCAGGGAAAATGCAGCAGTTTGGCATACATAGAAGTTTCCTAGCTTATCAACATATCATCAGGATAAGTTATTTTCTGTGTTGGTTGTTCTACTCAAATGGTAATACCACAGTTCTTCATATTGGCTGATACATTTGAAATATTTTATACTTTTATATCTAGATGTAAGGAAGGCGATCATAAAGTATCAGTTGTGATTAATAATTAAAATAAGAGATTACAAGTTGAAGTAAGAAGACTGTAAGTAATACTAGAAATGTTTCATTGAGAAACACAATAAACAAAATGGCTTCTTTTTACATTTGAATTAGAAAGTAGACACATTGATTTATTTTACCATCTACATTTTCTTCACTACAAAATCATGTTTTTTTAAGGGTTTTCATCATTAACATTTAGACTTGGTAAAGTAAAAGGTTCAAGTGTAGTGCAAAATTGTCCCAGCAGCATTTACTGATCATGATGTCACAAGAAAAGTTTATACTATAGTCATCCTATCTGTTGATACTGTTGAAATGGCTATTTACGGTAGGAAAACAAATTATTTTTGATGTACAAGTTTGTATCAGGTATTGTTATTGTATAGTTTTTTTTTTGTCATTGAAATAAATTTACAAATTGTAATTGATATTTGCTTTAGTGCTTCATCTTAGCCTAATATTGATTGTATGATCTTTGAGTAGTCTTCTCATTGGCAATCAAACCAAACACATCTTATTTGACCCCTGCCTCAAATCGGTACAGGTGACATAAAAATACTTGACATCAGTGCGTTTGTCCATCCAGTCTTGTAAGGCATTCACAAGTACAATACTTTCAATATTTTAGTTAAATTTATATCAAAGATTTATTACATATATCAGCAATGTCTCCAATGAGTTGAAAATCAGTGCCAATCAACTATTTATAAAGGAATTGCGTCCCTTGGAAATTGCATTGTATGTGGACTCAAGCCAAGGATTGTTATTGAATTGATATCCAAATTCACAGGAGTTATCTTCCTTGGAAATTTAAATTCTATATCAAATTGCATCGTCAGTGTTCTCAAAATTAAAATTAGATGTAGTATGATTCCCAATGAGACAACTTTCCACTAAATTTTGAGACCAAATGATATAGAAGTTAGCAAATTCAAGCCTACATTTCTTGCAAGATTTAAAAATAAATTGTATAAACGATTATTATCAATAATGTCTTAGACAATTTTGATCATTGATCAACTTCTTTTTAGCTTTCCTGGCCAAAAAGGCTATAAGAGCATTTACCACCACTTGGCTTCCTTCATCGTAAACTTCTTTGAAAATCTTTCAATCCATTTTGGAGTTGTTTCCCCTGAAATAACAATTTTTAGTAAATTTCAAAGTTGTTGGCTTTCATCTCTAAAACTAAAGTAGTTAGGGAAATCTGAGGTAGAATTGACCAGCAGGTCAAATTGACCCCTTGTAGGAGTTATTGCCCTTGAAAGACTAATTTTACTGATTTTTTGCAAAAACTATAATTTGTATAGAGAAATTGTAAAAGCAAAAGTGTTCAGCAAAATAAGATCTACAAAGAAGTCAACTTTACCAACATTGTCATTTTATGAATTATTCCCATTGAAAGATCATGAAGATGATTAGTATCTATTTTTAACTGGGTTTTCCAAAGAAAATTGGTGAAGTACAGCGGGTTGGTGGGTGGCTGCCAACAGATTTCATGTAAAAATTTATGACCTGTTTAACGCTTTTCAAATTTTAATATATTGATAATGATGACAAAATGGAGGTTATATGAAATTTATATCAAAAGTTTATATCAGCAAGGTTTTGGCGATAAATTTGATAATCAGTGTTCTAACCTTTGGAAATAGAAATTATATAACACTACATGATGGGCCTACATTTCTTGTAGGATATTAATGAAAAAGTTTTAAAAGAAACCCCATTTTTGGGGGTGGGGGGATATTGCCTTTGGACATAAATTTGTGGGATCATACTTTGGAGGATGTGCATGCAATATATTTTGCAAATTAAATGTCTGCAATCCGAAATTTTCAAGAGTACACTGAAACTGGTACAGATGGAAGATATAGAACATGGGAAGATGTCTGTTGTTTATGAGGTCAAGGTCACTATTACTCAAAATAGAAAAATCTTTGGAAAATGATTTTTGGATTGCATCTTGAGTTTCCCTTAATTGATTGAAATGAAACTTAAACAGGTAGAAGATAAAGGAAAGGATAAATAGCCTATTGATTTTGTGGTCAATTGGTGAAAGTTCATGGTCACTGTTACTCAAAATAGAAGAAAAAAAGAAATTGTTTCTGGATGGGAACTTGAGGGTGTGCCTTGATTTATTGGAATGAAAATTGTACAAGTATAAGACAGGAAAGGGGAATGAGCCTAGTGAATTTGGAGTCAATTGGTCGAAGTTTAAGGTCACTGTTACTATAAAAAAAAATAAAACAAAAAGATCTGAAAATGTTTGATTGATGGTAAATTGAGTCTCCTTTGATTGACTGGAATTAAAACGTACTGATGGAATATATTTTGCAGGGATCGTCTGTTGATTTTAAGGTCAAAAGTCAAGGTCACTGTTACTTAAAATAGAAAAAATGGAAATATGGTTCCCAGATGGTAACTTTGGTTTCCTTTGATGGAGTGGTATGAAACATATACAGATTTAAGATATAGGTAAGGAGTAGTCTGAATTTTGGAGTCAATAGGTCAAAGTTCATGGCCAATATAACTACATGTATAAATAAATTGCGAAACTGGTTTCCGGTTGGTAACTTCAGTTTCATTGATTTATTGGAATGAAACTTGTACAGTTGGAAGGGGATGAAGCCTATTGATTTTAGGTCAAGGTCACCGTTACTTTAATAAGGAAAAAATGGGAAATAATTTCTGGATGCTTATTTGAGTTTCCCTTGATTGAGATGAAACTTGTATGAATTGAAGATAGAGAAAAGGCCTTTAATGTCATATTTTTCCCTCCAAGCATACTACTAACCCTTGAAATAAAAAAAAAAGTCTTTCAATAAATGTGCAGTTTGGGAGCATCAGTGCTTTTCACTTGTTCAGTTTGTGAGTGCTTCGGTATCACACATCATTAAGCTTCAGAAAATGTGTTCTCAACTTAAAACGTTTGGTTTTTTTTTCTTTATAAACTATTTGCCCCCAATCCCGTCTGTAGTCTTGATTTTGACATCCTTTCATAATTTTATTGCAAATATGGTATTCCATGATTTTATAAAACTGCACCCACTTGACAGCAGGGAGTGCAGTCTTGCAATTCATGGTCAATAAACCCTTTCCAGATATTTTGTTGTGAAAATATGACGACCTTAATGCCCTTTTCGGAAATAAAAATCGGAAAACTTGACGTTAATGGTATAGGCCGTAGGGATTAAACATTATCCTAAATGCTTTCATAGGTAGTCCAAAAACACATGGAAGTTTTATGAAGCCAGATACAATTTGGTTTGTAAAAACTAGGTCACTGTTAATTGTCAGAAAGCTGTAAAAAGGACATTTCGGCAGACCTGACTTGCCATTTAGGTTTCCCGAGCATCACAAAGAAGTCACATTTACTTCCAGTCAATATGGGTGGGTTGCTGTTTCTTCAAAGCAATAATTGAATGACAAAGTTTTGTCAATGTTCACCTCTCAAGGTCGAAATTGATCATTTTTCAGCAGGGGTGGGAAATGTAAACCACGAAAGTATAATCACATTCAAGTATTGATCAGTATTTGTAGTTACACAAATCATGTAAGAAATATTTACACTTTATTATCAGTAAAATGAAAGTAGAAAAAATATCATTTATTGCATATGACTAGATGGTGTTATTTCTGTTTATAAAGAATGTCAATGTATGCGAGGAGCATGGTTATGCAATAAAGAAACAAAATCTCGTCCTGTTGTTAGAGGAATATCAGGATGAAGGTGTACCACAATAAGTGTCTGTGTTAGCCACGGAGGCATCACTACTCCTATTTTAATTGTGCGATTGTTGATTGTCTTATATACGGGTATGTCACCTTTCCATGTCGTCATGCAGCAAGGTATCTAAAAGAGAAAAACAACTACATGTAGACTTACTAATCCTAAATCAGAATCTGTAACAGAAAGGATAAGGCCTTCTTTGGTGTTATGAGCATTGCTTTCTTTGGTAAGTTATTTTCCAGCAGTACCTGTATTTTAGTCTAGTAATTGTGAGCTGTACTTTTTTCTACCCAAAACTTGTTTACATGAATGATTTGTGTTAGTAATTTATTTTGTGACAGAATTGGTTTTGTTTAATTTGATGACTGAATTTGGGGGAAATTGCTAGAAAGTGGTAATTTTTAAACGGAAATTTAGGTGCGAGTCAGATATATATTTTAATGAATTTCTATATAGACTCTGCAGACAAAATCATCGCTGCGTTTACAGTCTGCGGTGTTGCAAGTATTCTACATTTAAATTGCTGGACTCTTACTATATAATTTGTCATTGTAAAAGGGAGAAACGATTTATATAGCTCGAAAAAAAACCTTTGATATGATTGCCGTGTGCATTTATTTCTGATATTATCTTCATCACATGGCTCTAAACACGTTTTAGAAGCCCCTAAAATATTATCAAACCTGTATAAAATGGCCGCCCTTGGGACCAGAGGAAACCTACCAATATGGGAGGAGGCCTTTGAAATGAGGTTCAAAATGTATAGGTATTACTACAATGGGACTAGAATAGGGTGGCCTGACAAGACATGTTTTCACTTATTAGATATGACCTTTTTAACAGGTTTGACTGTATTAAAGGTTGGAGAGTATGAGGCGCCGTTTTACTATTTATTCCTTATTTTCTGATATCAAAATTCAATTTTTGATATCAGAAATCGATTTTTTGATATCAGAAATTCTAATTTTTGATATCAGAAAATATTATTTTAATTTTGATATCAAGAAATAGATTTCCTGATATCAAAAAATGATTTTGTGATATCAAAAATTCGAATTCCAGATATCAAAAAATGATTTTTTGATATCAGAAAATATGAAATAAATGAATGAAGGCTCCCTGTGTGTCAATTAAAGCATCCAAGCTCACCCATGAGCCCAAACATCAGGAAATATCTGAAATAATGTTTCCGATCTAGACCCAATTGTTTAATAATGTGGAGTACCGCTACACGATATTGGTCAGTATATTGATGGCAAAGGGTCCATTGTTACAAAAACAAAATGCTTATACACTTCAAGTTTTATAAACATGATTTAGACTTCAAAGTCTCCAGAAAACTGTTATTTAATAACAATATTTGAAGCAAAAAACATGTACACTAATCTTCAGTTTAACGAAACTGAACGAGTACTGAATTACCTCGATCCAACTAAGTACGAAATTCTTGTCCCATGCACTACGAGACAATATATTGAAGAATTTTGGAATTATTCTAAAATATAACATATTTACTTTTGCGTCGAACAATCTCAATCTGCGGAATTAATTGACCTAAGAATTTACTAAATACTGGAAAATGTTTTACAAGGCTTGACACATCGAAACAAAATACTGATGTGTTCAATATTCAGATACGATGGCTGGATGATATATTCAGGTTCAACTGACGAAATATACTTAACTGCGGCCAAGCTTAGCGATAGATCGTACGACATAATCAGTCAAACAAACTTTATTAGATTAACTCGGAAAGGAACGATCGTTTTCATTGGTCAATTCAAACCTCCGACCTCACACCTGCGAAAATAGAACACTCGTACTATAAAGATGAATGGACTGATCAGTATTCACGTAGCCGGTCAGGGTCGGTAAAAACTTCCATCGTCGTATACACGTACATGTTTGTGTTCTTGGTTATCCCATGGCAATTCTAGCTTTTATGCATGTGCTTGTAAAATTCATTGATTTTATAATTTTGTGCAATATTAAAATTTTAAACTTTAAAATCTTAACAGTTTTTACGTCGAAATATGTAATTCAACTGTCTCCTCTCAATTGGTTCTGGATTAAGGGAGCTACCATTTTATTTTGATTTTGGGGGTGGGGGACTTGGATGAAATATTTTTTCCTGCATTTTTTTAGTTGTAATCTTTGTCGTCTTTTTATTTTTCAGTCTATTCGGTCCTGTCTTTTTTATTAGTTTATCCTGATTTTTTTTTACATAAATCGTCATCCTGCCTTTTTTTTTTTGCCAAGTTGCTTATTCCTGCCCTTTCTTTTACTCAATGGACTCGATGAATTAACGTTGTACTTAAAATGAAACCATACTTAACTACAAAAATAACCAAATTACATACTAAAAATATTGCTCGATTTTTATAGTAATGGGTCTGTGTTATAAACTGTCCTATTCACTTTTCATATTCTTTCGCAAGTTTTAGGTATTCGACTTAGGATAGTATGATTTTTTTCTGACTCATTTTACTTGATTTTGAAAAAAATCCCGAAATTCTAAGTAAATTCAGAACATGTAACCAACCATGCTTTGTTTAGAGAAAAATGGAGATGGCAAACCATGGCACAGTGGAAGGAAATGTACTTTATAAACTCCAGCGATATACTTCATGAATTTGTAATTAACTGTTTTGCTATTCTCGGTTGAAAACAAACGAAAATTATATATTGTAAATATTTAAATAGTTACATAGAAAACAATCAGTTTTAAAAGCGTGTTTATTCATTAAATGTATTGATAAAAGGTGAGTCCCTTCTTGTGCATGCATTTAGTCATCCTTAATTTCTTAATATTTCGTTTATCAGGTTATCATACATGTATGATTTTGTATTTTTTATTTTAAATACGCATGCATACTACACGTCACTTTGGCGGATAGTTCAACAATGTTATGCAAAGCTCTGTTCTTACGGTATGAAATTAAAAGATAAATTTTCATCCCATTAAAATCGAAAAAAGTACATTCATATTGTTCCTTATAAACTACGACATTTCTCACAAGTATTTATTTATTTTTTAGTTCCACATGCAAAAGAAAAAATCTTCGCCGATGTAACATTTTATTCTTTTTTACACCAACATGCCTTCACTGAATTCATTTGAATTTCGTGGTAACCATGATAGTACATTGCATAGTACGTCTTGACTTCTTCACGTGCACAAATGATACTATTATTGTTGTTTTGTTTCTATCTTTCGGGGACAATTTGCTCCGTTTATGATACGTTATTTTTGAATGACCAAACGCTTAGCTACTGTGTGTTCGTTTTATAGCATGAAAACAATAAAAGAGGACTGGCAACCCATCATAAATTATTGTAATTATTGTAATGGATCAGTATTATGAGATCCTTATTATAAGTAACTACGACATTGTCAGGATAATAACATAACGTCAGTATGAAAGTAATTAAAAGTGGTTAATATATTCATCCGTATAAAATCGGCACATGTATTTTTTTTTATCCTTATATTTTTCATAATGCGGTACAAGATAATTGTGTTGCTGCATGCATAAAGAATATTACTTCATACAAAATATAAGTATAATATTTCGACTCCACTATTTGAAATTCACAAAACTTTTATTTAATTCTTTTGACCAAAGATTTGTAAACTTGTTTTAACGTTCGTAGTAACATAGTACATTCCATAATTTGTCGGTCACCTGTGTCAATTCACGTGCACACTACGATTGTTGTTGTATTTGAATCTTTCGGCCAATGAAATGAGACGTTACAAGTTGTTTGTTTGTGATACGCCAGAATGTTATCAATGAATTATCAAACGCTAAACTTGACTGCAGATCAGTGTACACGATCTTTTCGCCTTATATATCAAATACAATGCATATACCCACCTAAATTGTACATACCAATTTTTTTTCAAAATGAAGTGTAACTTTCTTGACAGTCGTTTAATACAAAGACAAACGCTTCCAAAATGAAGGTATTTTAGAAATGAAAACGTACATCAAGCCTACTGAAACTTTTCAATACTTCACAGAAAAAGCTCATATAAAATTAATGTATTTAAAGGATATATGCAAGGCGCGTTACATAAGAAATACTAGCAGTCTTTCAAAAAACGTCTCGTAAAAAGACGAAATAGACGAAGTATTTGAAAATACAAGACATGCAATTTTTTTATTTGTTGTTATTGGCTTTGAACTAGCCGTGAGTAACTGAGAGTACGCTCACATCTGTACTTTGTGTCTTTTTGTTGTTATTACCCAGCCACGTCCGGTCTGTGTTTTTGTTAGCTGTTTTTCTTCTTTGTATCGATCTGATGAGTAAAGCCCTTTTCAACCGATTTTTATAGTTTGTTCGTACACTATGTTGTGATGTAACACCAGGTTGGGGTTTCAGGGGCGGATTCAGCTATTTTAAAAAGGGGGGTTCCAACTATATGTCCCCATTCAAATGCATTGATCGTCAAGAAAAAAAGGGGGGGTTCCAACCCCCGGAACCCCCCCTCTGGATCCGCCACTGGGTTTAATCCCGCCACATTCTTATGTGTCTGTCCCAAGTCAGAAGCCTGTAGTTCAGTAATTGTCGTCGGTTCATGTCTGTCATATTTGTTTTTCGTAATATGTTTTGTTATAAATCAGGCCGTTAGCTTTCTAAACTGAATTGTTTCGTATTTTTCATGTCGGGCCTTTTATAGCCGACTATACGGTATTGGGTTTTCTCATTGTTGAAGGCCGAACGGTTGCCTATAATTTCTTACATCCACTTCATTTGAACTTTGGTGGATAGTTGTCTCATTGGCAATCATACCACATCTCCATATTTTAATACTAAACAGAACTAACTGACTTACTAAATTCGCAATATAAACAACGGGAAAAAAATAAAAACAAGATTACCAAAACACTGGGGTTTAATTTCACAAAAACCTGGCTGCACAAATCTGTTTCAGAGGAAACCAATAATTGCTCATAAAAGAAGCGGGAACTTACAATTGTTGACTATAAACCTTAAAATAATCAATATGTGAGAAACACAAACACACAAAACTTCTTATGACTGATGAAGCCGAACTCTGAGATATTCTTTCCTTAAACGCGACCGAAACACCAGACCTAATGTTAGGGCTCATGGGTGAGCTTGGATGCTTTTATTGACACACAGGGAGCAATCATTGATATTTTTCTTATTTTCTGATATCAAAAAATCAATTCTTGATATCAGGAATTTGAATTTTTGATATCAAAAAATCATTTTTTGATATCAGAAAATGTATTTCTTGATATCAAATAATCGTCAGTATTATTTGATATCAGAAAATCTATTTTTTGATATCATAAAATGGATTTCTTGATATCAAAAAATGATTTTTGATATAAAAATCGAATTTCTGATATCAAGAAATAAAGATTATTTTCTGATATCAAAAAATCGAATTCCTGATATCAAAAAAGGGATTTTTTGATATCAAAAAATTGAATTCCTGTTATCAAGAAATATTTTTTGATATCAAAAATCAAGCACGAGTTATTGTATTGATTAAAATTACAAGTAAAGGAATAGAAACACAATCCACAGCATCGTTATACTTCAGAATTCGCAGCATGGTTTTATATGACACTTACCGGAAGACAGGAACACCAACCACAACAGCAGCATGGTTTCTGGGAGACAATTCTGCTTTCTTGGCTGTTGCCAACAACTGCTGATAATTCAACTGCAAGAACCCCATTTAATGGTATGTTCTGGAAGTATGTTGTAGTACATTTTGAAATTTCCAATGTGTATTCGGTTTCTTTTGGATTTTTTAAATTGGCATCTGCAAAATAGTAATTATTTCTTTTAAATGATAATCTTTTGTCTCTTCGGTTTGTTTTAGATTTTCAAGATTTACCTGTAAAACGTTATTAGGGGGAGCTGAAGATAAGATATTTCATAATTGTCACTTGAAACGATATCGGCTTTCCCAAGGCTGACATGTACTATCAAACAAGAAAAGACCCACCTTTATTATATTCAAGTATAGTGTATAATGTCAATTCTATGGCCAGTAGGTACTCACAGCAAAGGTGTCAACTTCAAACAACATCTTATGACTGATATTAAGAGATGTCATATATACAACAAGTCAAAGTCTATACTACTAGTAATTACATACTTGGCTGGGTTGCACCAAGTGCAAAGCTAAAACAAGCTTATAGTATCCTTGAAATTATAAAAAAAAAGATTGTACACGTATTCAAATTGTGCACATCCCATTGTGCAGTTGTTTAAAATTTTTCAGGGTGAGCATATTTCTATATTGCTCCTTCACCATCGTCAACCCATTGAGTAATGTATGGTTGGACAAATTACTTTCTAAAGTTTGCTGATTATTAGTATTTGTGGTAGAAAAATCTACATTTTTTTACGATCGTCATTTGTCGTCGGTGTTATGGGGCTTTAGTTGTGTATGAATTGTCATAAGGTAAATATAACACGTTTTAGATATGTAACTTTTTTGGATTTCCTACTGCCTTGTGTACGGCAGATACAATAGGATATGTGTTCCCGATTGCTATTAAAACTTGTTTTTGCTATCGTGTACAGCAGAATTTTGTTTGCGTTTCCGATTACCATTGTAATGCAGTGGATTTTGCAATCGTGTACAGTAGATTTTGGTCTATGTTATACCTATTGCATATGCTGTACAGATCGGGTGTGGTGCGTTATTTAGTATTTTGTATATTATAAGATTCATTGTTATACTTGTCAAAATTAGTTAATATTTTTCTCTTGTCTAATTGAATCATTTGAGTCATTATAGGTCAAAGGGCACAAAATTTGACAAATTTGGCAACAAATACAAAAATTTCGACAAAAATAGTTATGCACCAATGCAACCTCGGACATGCATTGCAAATGGTTGGTGTTAGTGTATGTTCTCTCAAACTCTGCTGAAATATTTTGGAGGTCGGTCGTTGCGCTGTATACTAGTGCTTTAATGTAAATATTGAAATAAAGCAATCAGTAACGTGAGTATACGAAAGAAGAATTATTATGCTTGTAAAATATCTCTATGGCTCATTGATATCTGTACAATAGTCCTTTTCAGAAACGCGTTTTTAGAGCATATACTTACTGGTACTCTTTTAGACAGAAATTTACTAGCTGAAGCATATTTATACGCCATCGCTTTCATGGATTCATAGAAATGACTTCCTTAAGGGTCACAATTTTCACTTCTGTCTTACGGGAGGAAAAGAACTTAGTTGACACAGAAACCTGAACGATGCTCTAACAGTTTCTACTGAGGAATGGCCTCAATCTTCGTCTTTTTGGCATGTACATGTCATTATTTCTATCACGTTAGTATTCTATTCCAAATTTTTTGCTTACCACTGTCAATATCAGCAGATAAAATAAGTAGTCGCTGATTGGTTAAACACAGTCTTCCTCTACCAATCGATGGCTTTATTGATTCTTTTCCAGTAGGATCTAAGAAATCGATGTTAGAAAACTGTAACCATGAACCTCCTAACAGTAACATTTCACCTTCTATCAACATGCCTAAAATAGAGTCAAATTATTGGGTAGAGAATTTAGGTTGAATAATAGTAACCTTTTTTTCATTTTTTGTAAAATGGAATAATACTAGTATTCTGTGTACAAATTAAGTACAAGAATGGACATTGCAAAAACCGTGTTGTTCTGCTCTTCGAAGTTGCTGTATGAAATCTTTCAAGGAGAGTGAAAGATCGTGAGCGTGATTTTAAATCAACGAATAAAGTACTTTGATCTTGCTTCAGCAACTACAAGCATCCTTTTATTTAGGTTAAGACTGGTATTATTCTGTCAGAAAACCACCATGCACAGTTTGTTACTGTTAGCCAGATCTTCAATAGTCTCTTGTCTAGAATTGGCCGATTTCGAGTTTAGTATCATGGTATGGATACTTACCTATCATTGAAGACCATATGTTGCCTCTTAGGTGTGTTGATAGGTTGCTTTATCATTTAAATTACCACTTATCTTTAACTTCTTGCCAATTACTCGTTTCAATAAAGTAATGAAACGATGTTAATTTGCTATACAATATACACATGTGCTGTCGTAACCGACTTTAGTTTCTGTTAAATAATTTAAATGAGGAAAAAATATCTAAGGTTTATAACATAACAATGTTTAACAGCAAATAGCTACATTCCTTCTAATGTATTGTAAGTGCGGTTTATTCATTAACTGTGCACTTTTATCCCGTATTTTTTGGCATTTAAAACTTCTCTAAGATTAGTAATCAAATCAACTTAATGAGTTACGTATGTTGAGAAAATCCTGCTGGGTCATAGACATACCTTGTAAGAGTTGTTCATATGACAACATCTCGCCTGGCTTCCCTTTCACGTCCCAGACGTTTTCCTTCATTCTATTGCCTTCTTCCATCAAGTTTTTATGTAAAAAGGCTTTACCCTTCGCTTCATACGTCTTACTAAATACATCCTGCGATCTGGGATTCAAATCTAATTCCGTAAACCTTTTGGCAATTGATCGAGGTTGTTCCACCACTGTCCGTGACAGGCTCGGGGAAGGTTGTGGCGTGAACTTCTGTTGCGTAAGGTTAGGCATTGTCGCAGACTTGTGTGGCACTGCATTAGGTGTACTCCCGTGTGTATTGGCAATGAATACTTCTTTATTTGCATTGACGACGGTATCCTGCAATCAGTAGACGGTTTCAATTATGTAAAAAGTACAAATTATTTTACTTGACAAGAAACAATCAGATAGTTCAACTTGTTTTATTGTATGTGCATACCAAAGCAATTTCTTGTCAGAAGAAGGAAGTTCAGCTGGTGCCAAATACATTACTACAACCCTCATATCTAAAATACTTAATCATCTATATAGACGACATAGGGCGGGGGCATGAACTTTAATGGGGTATCAAAGGGTTATGCGTCAGGTTATACGGCCTGATGGCATGTCTTATACAACCGCAGAATTATATTATTACATTATACACCCCCTTTTTACCACACTGAAGGGTAATCTAACAAAACTGAGAACGAAAGCTTGGCACGAGATGCGGCATATAAAATCTTCAATATCCAGCACATAATGTGTTTTGATTAACATCTTGACGACATCAGACACTACTGAGATTCTTTATTAATCATGGTAAATGCTAAACTGATGCATGTACGAATCTGTATCCTCTGGTACTGACAGATGGTAGATTTCCATCAAGTTTTTAACTCAATATATCAGATGGCATACATGTGTGTGAAAATAATGATAAATTGCCATAATCTCTTAATCATTCCAATGCATTTATTAATGTGAAATATTCATAGATGCCTTTAAAATCAGCTAATGTACAGCAGTTAAACGACACCGTTGTGACAGTAAAGTAGTAATTTGTCTATATTAGTTTTAATATTATATATGTATACCGTATGTGTGAGATAATATTCGGAACACAGTTATTATTTTCATTGATATATTCATTCATAGATCCAGCCTGTCTGGGGAAACAAGAGGAATGTTGATAGAAAAATGACATTTTCTCTTTTCATTTTCTCTTCCGGTTTGTTATTCCAAGTAATCTCAGGCATTCTGTATATTTCTATATTACACGAAGATGATACATTGTATATGTTATGAATACTTTATGATGTATATACCATGTTCATTACTGACTGACAAACATATGTTTTGTCCAATACCGAAAGAATATCACGATCCCTTTTGATTAGTCAGACATGTTCAATGTTTGAAAGCGATACACCTTATTCTGTACGATTATAAAATCTAATCAAATATATCAGACTTGTAATTTAATATATATAGATATATTTGACAACTTCATTTATTCATTGACACATCTGTCAATTTCAGCTATGTATACCTATGAGTCCATCTATCCACCCATACAAACACATCACACGTAAAAAGCCGTGAAGTCCGAGATTGCTCTGACGTCCGACGGTATTTTTTTGGGGGCTGATCGGGGTTGACAGACAGCAATTGCGAAGATATCCATTTTACATATTTTGTTGCATACTATTCATCTTATTTATATGAAAGTTAAATAATAGGCTAGAAAACTTTCAAAGGAAAACGAACAACTGATCAACAAGAACTTGAAAAATCGGGGTATACCCAGGTGCTCCGGAAGGGCAAATAGTTTCTGATCCAACATTCGTTTAACTTAACACATTTTCTGTTGCCCATGAATCTTAATCGTATTCAGTGATAAATCATGAATGAGCTGTGACAAACAACATGAACAAGTCATGATGATGTCCGTTAATCTTTCGAACAAAATACTTTTTTTTCTTTAAGGATATCGGTTTTCAGTATTATACTAGTAAATAATAATCATCTCAATCATGGAAGCGGATTGGAAACAGGCTCTGGAATATGACAACAGATAGCAGGTGGACAAACTCCTTTTATGCATTCGTTGTTGTTAGAATGATTCTACATGACAAAGGAAAGTTCTCAATGGGAAAATCGAAGTCCTATCTTTTGGTGTCAAGATTAGTTCTTATCATATGCACACGGTCTGTCAATGTGTTTTAAATATTTCTTATATGTAATTCATATAGTCAATATGTCATAAATATTTCTTATATGAAATTCATATAGTCAATATTTCAATATAAAAATAAGATGATGTATTATGATTGCCAATGAGACAACTATCCACCAGAGACCAAATGACAAAGAAACTATAGGTCACCGTAGGCATTCAACAATAGCAAACCCCATACCGCATAGTAAGCTATCAAAGGCCCCGAAATGACAAATGTAAAACAATTCAAACGAGAAAACTAAAAGACCATTAGCAGATCCAGATCGATTATTTTTATGTAAGAGGGACATATATATAAAAAGATCAATTTTCTTTGATATTCAGTTTGGTCGACCATCTGGCTGAATCCTTCTCTGTATCCATACGACAAATAAATTTTTGATCGAAAATATAAAACATGTTTTGCTATTAAAATACATATATATAACACCAACCCATTATACCTTAAGGATAGAAATGCATAAATATATCCAGCAAGTCATGTATAGGTAAGAATTTGACAATAAGTAAACAAAACTGGGTTGGGTGTAAGTTCAAATAACCCATACGGCGAATATTTTATATATGTTACGAGAATTTTTAAATTTACATTCTAAAATTATTCAAGTTTCCCATAATTGCTTCATTTTCTGCTCTGTTTAAGTTGAAATGAAATTTTATATGCCAACAATCGAAAGTACTTAGATAGATTTAATGTCCTGTAAAATAGTTTACATAGTCATCAGCATATTCTTGTAGCGTTATAAAATTTATATAAATATCCTTTACAAATGTACGGAAACATGAAAACATTTTGGTAGAGAAGTTTGAGTTTTATGCATTTAATAATAAAATGAGACTTGCTTGCGATCAGTCTTGTATAAAAATTACAAATTAACCCAGAAAAACGTAAATTTGAAATAAATCAAAGGGAATATTATTTTACATGGTTTTGAATATAAAATCAACAGTTTAAGTCATGCTAATGCACTGCACTATCAATTATAAAAGGATTAATGTTAATTTTTAGTGGAGAAAATCAGCATGGTGTGCAACTTTATGAGCTCTTTTGGAACCTACGAAACGTGCTTAATTCAATGTTTTGTAGATAAAACCAACAAGTCCTAGACATAATTTCAGTTTTACATTTTGCCAAATTTTCTTGTAAATAATCGTGTTTCTACGCTGCAAATTGCAATAAAATCTTATCGTAATTATCGTTAGATACTTATACTCAGTGCATTATATAATACATAGTATAGAAGTATGTGTTTTTGAACAAATTCTTCAGTCTTGAAGGTTTATGGCTCTCAAACATGTGAATGCTAATTATTGGGCATGACCTGAACAAACAAATTATATGAATTATGAAAATTCATTTGACCATTAAATTACACATCTTTCACAAATTTATAGTGGAAATGAAATATGTATGCGGGTGTTTAATTGGTTTCCAAGTCAACCATTTTTATAGTATAAAATGTTTCTTTATTCGTTGTAGAAAGAAAAAAGTTATAGCAGATGTTGATCTTGGGGCAGGGACCCACCCCCTTAAATGGAGCTACATCTATGATTAATGCATAGACTTTTTACCGGTTACACTCCTAACATATATAGCCTAGTTTTTACCCCCCTTTCAAAATTTTGGATCCCCAAACGAATAGTGGCTTTCCATTCATTTATAAGAAGAGGCAATTATGACTAGAAAGTAAACTTGTTGTAGATGGGATGCTGTCTCATTGACGATTGTCCCACATGCTGACTAAACATATTGGTCAGTAATTAAAATAATGAAAAACGATGACAATGAAGTCATAACAAAAAGCAAATAAGTAGCATGTTCTTTAAACCGTGATTTAAGAGGCTGCGAAAGTTGTCTTGTTCTGTTGGCCTAGTTGTTTTGTCCCAATATTTATTTCTGATAATTTCAACAGCAAAAAATTTAAATTCGGTCGACAAATTTCTTTTTTCTTTTTTTTTGTAGCAAACTTATCCAAAGAGATCTGTTGGTTATGCCTTTGTCAACACGTCTCATTGATACATGGGAATCTTAAATTCCGTAGTCTGTTTGACTAGAAACAAGGTATTTAAGTTTTGATAAAATATAATAATAGTCGTGTAATCAAATGCCAATTTGTGTTTGTTCGTTCTTCAATATAAAGTGTATAACGTCCAAGGAAAATATCCATTTGTTTACACCAATAATACAAGAATAAGGACAAAGTAAATAACGAAATAAATCACCAAATACAGGGTGGTCACTATTATTGTGTACTGACCATCAGTGTATGTCATCAAATGTGCCTTAAGAAATCTGTCACATTAGTATCCCCATAATTCTACATCATAAAATTCATTTATGATCGTGTTAAAGTCTTTAACTTTTAAACATGTTAAAAGTTTTTCCACCATTAAACCTTTATTAAGAAACTCTGTCATCTCGACCTGAATTGTAACTTCATTTATTTGAAAATGACGAAAATAAAATTGAAATATAATTTCTAAACGTGTAAAATAAGCCGAATTGATTATATTTAAGTACAAAAACTTACCTTTTTCTGTATTTGTCCTGTTGACTGCATTCCCATTGGCGACGACTGGAAAATGACGGGAGATGTCGTCTGAAAATCTGAGGATGATGACTGAAATCCAGGTGGGGGGTGATGAATCCCGGGGGATGTTGAGGGAAAAGTTTGTACCCCAGGAGATGATGTAATGTTTATCAACTGTCTCTGTTCACCAATCTCGGCTATCTCCTCGTTATAATCATTACCTTCACTTTCTGCCACCGGTGCTAAAGTGGGTGTGACGGTTCCTGTCACCCTATCTCTAGATCCCACATTATATCCATATAACTTTGTAGAAGACTGTGGTCCAGACCAGGTCTGTGATCCCGGTCTAACCGGTGGGAATTCAACGTTATCATATGGTCCTGCATCCATTAATTACTCTTCACAGTCTCAGCTTATGTTTTCACACTCGTCGTAAGAGATATCTATCTCGGGACAGAATCACGTTAGCGGGGGAGCTTTGTACATTTCTCTCTTTCGGTATATTAAATGAAATAATCCGAAATACAAAATTTGATCACAAACGTATGTTCTAATGTAGTTTAACAAAACCAGTTATCTGCTTAATCCATAAAAATCTTATGATAACCTACTCATGAACCATTCATAACACTCTGTTGTAAGCGACACCTAAAAATAGGTTTCTAGAGGGAGAATTTGCTGTTATCGTAGCCAGACTTATGCGTAATAATAATGGAAAATGGTACATTCCTGTTGAATATATATGTTGTGTATGAAATATTGAAGGCGTTGTTACCATCTGTTCTTAATGTGATCGCTCGTCCCAGGTGATATCAAAGGAGAAGATGTTCCGGAGGCAGATCTATTATAACATTTGGGAGATAGGCCGTCGTAATAATTGATTTGGATATTGTTATTAAGTGACATTTTCTTGTAAATACAAAAATCAATTCAAGTTCATTCATGGGATAAGGGTAAAACTGGAAACTTATTAAAATATCAAAAGATTATTGATTATAAAATGCATAATAAATATAAAGCCAATGTGCAAGACGGAAGAGATGCAGCTTGCTTTCTGAATAAGAATTTTTTTATGAAACATCTTATCTTTTTCAATTAAGTTGAAATTAAATTGTTAAATTACTATAAAACAAATAGTTAAAAATATTATCATGAAAAACTTGCACTGGCAAAAAAAAAGTTTAATTTTAAAATATAATCTGTATATCTATGTAATCTGTGTGGGTTTGTGTAGCTATATAAATACATGTATATATGAGAGGTAATGTTCCAATGCTATCACATGCGCTTGGAGCATGCATCCACTTTTTTTTCTGACGTTTAAGATTTTTTATTTGATATTTCTTTAATATTTCAACTTATTTTTCCTTAATGTATGTGTTCTTTCCATACAATCATACAATAACTGTAGTAAATACGTGCTGCCATGCCTTCTCTTATTTTCTTAAAGTATAAGATTAAGGGGAAATATTCATGGCCACAATACTACTAAGCAAAAATTGCCATGATCCCACTTTCCTCCCCTAAACGTGATTGGTGGGGGGAAAGGGGGGACAGGGGCAGGATAAGACCAATTTCCCCCTATTATCACGAGACGCTCATTTTCCCCTCTTGTATATAGTATCGTCGGCGACGTCAGTTGGAAAATAATTAATCCATTTAAAAAGGATAGTAACCTTCTTTTAATTAATTTAGAGTTACTGTATCCTATAGATATATAGGTCCATAATTCTGTTTATTCAAGTACATAGTCCTTTCAAAATATTTGCACCAATAGGTAATGCGATTTCGATGTAACATATACTGTCACAATTATGAATAATTCTATGAACATCGTGTGTTCTTATGCTATCCCTTTCATTTATATAACGTTCCAGCGATCTGAATCAATTGTTTTGATTTTATTAAACAATATATCAATGGATCAAAATATCTTTATGAATATTAAATAAATTCATTCCTACGGTGAAAGTGTAAATTTCCTATTTTTACAGAAGCATTCTATCATCCGCAGTAAATATGAATAGGAACATTTTTATGCCAGCCATACGAAAAGGTCGGATTTTTGGACAGAGTCAATATGAATGGGGATATTTTTTCGGATGCAAACGGAACCCCTGTAACAAAATATAGATGACTCATCCACGATTACTGACCCCCCAGATCTTTTAAGTTACATGCATGTCGACAAAACGATCACAATTTGTACCCAACATTTCTTCTATGCAACATATTATTTTAGAATTCCAGAGATCAATCATTTCTTAAGAAAATACGGAAAATATATTCAATAAATGGCCGTGCAATTTTAATGTATATATATATAGTGAAACCTGGGACTATTGTTAGTATAATAGTCCCAGGTGAAACCATAATAGGCTAGAAAACTTTCAAAGGAAAACGAACAACTGATCAACAAGAACTTGAAAAATCGGGGTATACCCAGGTGCTCCGGAAGGGCAAATAGTTTCTGATCCAACATTCGTTTAACTTAACACATTTTCTGTTGCCCATGAATCTAAATCGTATTCAGTGATAAATCATGAACGAGCTGTTACAAACAATATGAACAAGTCATGATGGTGTCCGTTAATCTTTCGAACAAAATACATTTTTCTTTAAGGATACTCGGTTTTCAGTAGTATACTAGTAAATAATAATCATCTCAATCATGGAAGCGGATTGGAAACAGGCTCTGGAATATGACAACAGATAGCAGGTGGAGAAACTCCTTATGCATTCGTTGTTGTTAGAATGATTCTACAGGACAAAGGAACGTTCTCAATGGGAAAATCGAAGTCCTCTCTTTTGTGGTCAAGTTTAGTTCTTATTATATGCACACGGTCTGTCAATGTGTTTTAAATATTTCTTATATGTAATTCATATAGTCAATATGTCATAAATATTTCTTATATGTAATTCATATAGTCAGTATGTTAATATAAAAATAAGAGGATATATTATGATTGCCAATGAGACATGTAACTATCCACCAGAGACCAAATGACAAAGAAACTATAGGTCACCGTAGGCATTCAACAATGAGCAAACCCCATACCGCATAGTAAGCTATCAAAGGCCCCGAAATGACAAATGTAAAACAATTCAAACGTAAAAACTAACAGACCATTAGCAGATCCAGATCGTCTATTTTTATGTAAGAGGGACATATATATATAAAGATCAATTTCCTTTGATATTCAGTTTGGTCGATCATCTTCTGAATCCTTCTCTGTATCCATACGACAAATAAATTTTGATCGAAAATATAAAACATGTTTTGCTATTAAAATACACATATATAACACCAACCCATTATACCTTAAGGATAGAAATGCATAAATATATCTAGCAAGTCATGTATAGGTAAGAATTTGGCAGTAACTTAATAAAACTGGGTTGGGTGCAAGTTCAAATAACCCATATGGCGAATATTTTATATATGTTACGAGAATTTTTAAATTTACATTCTAAAATTATTCAAGTTTCCCATAATTGCTTCATTTTCTGCTCTGTTAAAGTTGAAATGAAATTTTATATGCCAACAATCGAAAGTACTTAGATTTAATGTCCTATAAAATAGTTTACATAGTCATCAGCATATTCTTGTAGCATTATAAAATTTATATAAAAATCCTTTACAAATGTACGGAAACATATGAAAACATTTTGGTAGAGAAGTTTGGTTTTTATGCATTTAATAATAAAATGAGACTTGCTTGCGATCAGTCTTGTATAAAAATTACAAATTAACCCAGAAAACGTAAATTTGAAATAAATCAAAGGAATATTATTTTACATGGTTTTGAATATAAAATCAACAGTTTAAGTCATGCTAATGCACTGCACTATCAATTATAAAAGGATTAATGTTAATTTTTAGTGGAGAAAATCAGCATGGTGTGCAACTTTATGAGCTCTTTTGGAACCTACGAAACGTGCTTAATTCAATGTTTTGCAGATAAAACCAACAAGTCCTAGACATAATTTGAGTTTTACATTTTGCCAAATTTTCTTGTAATGATCGTGTTTCTAGGCTGCAAATTGCTATAAAATCTTATCGTAATTATCGTTAAGATACTTATACTCGGTGCATTATATAATGTAGTATAGAAGTATATATGTGTTTTTGTACAAATTCTTCAGTCTTGAAGGTTTATTGCTCTCAAACATGTGAATGCTAATTATTGGGCATGACCTGAACAAACAAATTATATGAATTATGAAAATTCATTTGACCATTAAATTACACATCTTTCACAAATTTATAGTGGAAATGAAATATGTATGCGGGTGTTTAATTGGTTTCAAGTCAACCATTTTTATAGTATAAAATGTTTCTTTATTCGTTGTAGAAAGAAAAAAGTTATAGCAGATGTTGATCTTGGGGCAGGGACCCACCCCCTTAAATGGAGCTACATCTATGATTAATGCATAGACTTTTTACCGGTTACACTCCTAACATAGCCTAGTTTGTGCCCCCTTTTCAAAATTTGGCATCCCCAAACGAATAGTTGCTTTCCATTCATTTACAAGAAGAGGCAACTATGAGTAGAAAGTAAACTTGTTGTAGTTGGGATGCTGTCTCATTGACGGTTGCTCCATGCTGACTAAACATATTGGCCAGTAATTAAAATAATGAAAAACGATGAAAATTGAAGTCATGACAAAAAGCAAAGAAGAAGCATGTTCTTTAAACCGTGATTTAAGAGGCTGCGAAAGTTGTCTTGTTCTGTTGGCCTAGTTGTCTTGTCCCAATATTTATTTCTGATAATTTCAACGCAGATAGTTAAATTCGATTGACAATTTCTTTAATTTTTTTTTGTAGCAAACTTATTCAAAGATATTTGTTGGTTATGCCTTTGTCAACACGTCTCATTGATACATGGGAATCTTAAATTCCGTAGTCTGTTTGACTATAGAAACAAGGTATTTAAGTTTTGATAAAATATAATAATAGTCGTGTAATCAAATGCCAATTTTGTTTGTTCGTTCTTCAATATAAAGTGTATAACGTCCAAGGAAAATATCCATTTGTTTACACCAATAATACAAGAATAAGGACAAAGTAAATAACGAAATAAATCACCAAATACAGGGTGGTCACTATAATTGTGTACTGACCATCAGTGTATGTCATCAAATGTGCCTTAAGAAATCTGTCACATTAGTATTCCCATAATTCTACATCATAAAATTCATTTATGATCGTGTTAAAGTCTTTAACTTTTAAACATGTTAAAAGTTTTTCCATTATTTAACCTTTATTAAGAAACTCTGTCACCTCGACCTGAATTGTAACTTCATTTATTTGAAAATGACGAAAATAAAATTGAAATATAATTCTAAACAAGTGTAAAATAAGCCAAAATGAATATATTTAAGAAGAAAAACTTACCTTTTTCTGTATTTGTCCTGTTGACTGCATTCCCACGGGCGACGACTGGAAAATGACGGGAGATGTCGTCTGAAAATCTGAAGATGATGACTGAAATCCAGGTGGGGGATGATGAATCCCGGGGGATGTTGAGGGAAAAGTTTGTACCCAGGAGATGATGAAATGTTTATCAACTGCCTCTGTTCACCAATCTCGGCTATCTCCTCGTTATAATCATTACCTTCACTTTCTGCCACCGGTGCTAAAGTGGGTGTGACGGTTCCTGTCACCCTGTCTCTAGATCCCACATTATATCCATATAATTTTGTAGAAGACTGTGGTCCAGACCAGGTCTGTGATCCTTGTCTAACTGGTGGGAATTCAACGTTATCATATGGTCCTGCATCCATTAATTACACTTCACAGTCTCAGCTTATGTTTTCACACTCGTCGTAAGAGATATCTATCTCGGGATAGAATCACGTTGGCGGGGGAGCTTTGTACATTTCACTCTTTCGGTATATTAAGTGAAATAATCCGAAATACAAAATTTGATCACAAACGTATCTTATAATGTAGTTTAACAAAACCAGTTATCTGCTTAATCCATAAAAATCTTATGATAACCTATTCATGAACCATTCATAACACTCTGTTATAAGCGACACCTAAAAATAGGTTTCTAGAGGGAGAATTTGCTGTTATCGTAGCCAGACTTATGCGTAATAATAATGGAAAATGGTACATTCCTGTTGAATATATATGTTGTGTATGAAATATTGAAGGCGTTGTTACCATCTGTTCTTAATGTGATCGCTCGTCCCAGGTGATATCAAAGGAGAAGATGTTCCGGAGGCAGATCTATTATAACATTTGGGAGATAGGCCGTCGTAATAATTGATTTGGATATTGTTATTAAGTGACATTTTCTTGTAGTTTCTTTGTAAATAACAAAAATCAATTCAAGTTCATTCATGGGATAAGGGTAAAACTGGAAACTTATTAAAATATCAAAAGATTATTGATTATAAAATGCATAATAAATATAAAGCCAATGTGCAAGACGGAAGAGATGCAGCTTGCTTTCTGAATAAGAATTTTATTTATGAAAAATCTTTTCTTTTTCAATTAAGTTGAAATTAAATTGTTAAATTACTATAAAACAAATAGTTAAAAATATTATCATGAAAAACTTGCACTGGCAATAAAAAATGTTTGATTTTAAAATATAATCTGTATATCTGTGTAATCTGTGTGGGTTTGTGTAGCTGTATAAATATATATGAGAGGTTATGTTCCAATGCTATCATATGCGCTTGGAGCATGCATCCTCTTATTTCTTTCTGACGTTTAAGATTTTTTATTTGATATTTCTTTTTATATTTCAACTTATTTTTCCTTAATTTATGTGTTCTTTCCATACAATCATACAATAACTGTAGTAAGTACGTGCTGCCATGCCTTCTCTTATTTTCTTAAAGTATAAGATTAAGGAAAAATATTCATGACAATACTACTAAGCGAAAATTGCCATGATCCCACTTTCCTCCCTAAACGTGATTGGTGGGGAAAGGGGGACAGGGCAGGATAAGACCAATTTCCCCCTATTATCACGAGACGCTCATTTTCCCCTCTTGTATATAGTATCGTCGGCGACGTCAGTTGGAAAATAATTAATCCATTTAAAAAGGATAGTAACCTTCTTTTAATTAATTTAGAGTTACTGTATCCTATAGATATATAGGTCCATAATTCTGTTTATTCAAGTACATAGTCCTTTCAAAATATTTGCACCAATAGGTAATGCGATTTCGATGTAACATATACTGTCACAATTATGAATAATTCTATGAACATCGTGTGTTCTTGTGCTATCCCTTTCATTTATATAACGTTCCAGCGATCTGAATCAATTGTTTTGATTTTATTAAACAATATATCAATGGATCAAAATATCTTTATGAATATTAAATAAATTCATTCCTACGGTGAAAGTGTAAATTTCCTATTTTTACAGAAGCATTCTATCATCCGCAGTAAATATGAATAGGAACATTTTTATGCCAGCCATACGAAAAGGTCGGATTTTTGGACAGAGTCAATATGAATGGGGATATTTTTCGGATGCAAACGGAACCCTGTAACAAAATATAGATGACTCATCCACGATTACTGACCCCCAGATCTTTTAAGTAACATGCATGTCGACAAAACGATCACAATTTGTACCCAACATTTCTTCTATGCAACATATTATTTTAGAATTCCAGAGATCAATCATTTCTTAAGAAAATACGGAAAATATATTCAATAAATGGCCGTGCAATTTTAATGTATATATATAGTGAAACCTGGGACTATTGTTAGTATAATAGTCCCAGGTGAAACCAATATTATATAGGGGAAATATGTGCATGGGGGAAAGTGGCTATATGTTTAATTAAGATAGATCTGAATTTTAATCAGATTGGCTATATGTATACGTATTGTCAACTTTCCGCGGGAGAAGAATGGAAATGAGATCATGCTTATTTTTCCACCGGCCAATGAAAAAACTGGCCAGGGGAGGGATGGCTATATAACACCCCGACTAATGTCTTGTCCTTCTCCTGAACACCGCGTGCAGTATATACCTAGTTTTCAAGTCTTTGGTTTTGGCCAAAGAGCATGCTGACAGGAGAAATCTTCCTTAGACATGCACATTTGTTTGGAGGAATGGATAGTGGTTACGACAAGTTACGACGAGCATATCCGTGGTCATCTGTTACACAGATATTCCATAAGTAGATAAGGGTTTTCAAAGAACCCTTTGTTCAATAGCTTCCTTGAAATCAGCGCTTCATCATGGATCCGTAGGGGATCAGTAGCGAACCGTATAACGAATTTGTTACTGTATCAGTAGTATTCTTAATGTCCAATCTGATTAAAATTCAGATCTATCTTAACTCACGTGCTCATAACGAAATCAGAGATCTATATAGTTTAGTTAGACTGCTTAATTTCAAGTTCAATGGGATAGATGAAAGATCAACATAATCAGAAGTATTCAGTGACAGAACATCATCTATAGTGGAACTTTAAATTAAAGGATAGTTCTAGATTAGTTCCACTCTTGTTGAGAGCCCTGTATTAAGTCTGCCTCGTACGTCATAAGAAACAAATGGGTGAACGAGCAGAGGAGCACAGTTGGTACCAATAGAAACCCACTGTCTGAAAGCACGATCCACCAAATGATTCTGACTTGATTTTATTATTATTTTTTGCCAAGTAAACATTATTAAACGATATATGTGGAGTTGTCAAATGAATTTACGGCAGCTAAAAGGCGGAGACAGTCACGGCGTGAGAGTCTACCGTACTGAGCAGCAAAAACTTTCGTCAAGATTTATGCGTCTTATAAGAATTGTCTTACACTCGAATTGAAGAAGTAAAACTTATGTAATCAAGTATCTTAATAAACTATAGAAGCATAAACCTAATTTTAACGGTCCAATTGCTACTTATAAGACTCTGAGAGACAATTACTGCAATGGTGTGTAAAAATAATATAAGGGAGATTTGGATATTCGAGACACGCTTCTAGACTTTTGTTTGAATGTCATATACGCTTTCTGAATTATATTAAACTGTACAAAGCAAGACTTGGACTAAGAAGGCGAGAAAAAAGGCCGAGGGACCAATAAAAAAAACCACCGCATTAGTACTGAATAGGCATAGACAAAATTATTGAGACATGATGGTTTTTGTATTTTTAATCGCTTTTTATCGTTCTTTAGTCATATCCCTTGTGGATAGTTGTCCCAATGGCACATCTACTTTTTTCATATTGTAATGGTATAGGTAAAAAAAGTTCGTGTTGGGACCAATTGACACTGACTTGCCCGGCACTATTCATTCTGACTCTCAGAATATCAGTGTGGCAGTTTATGGTTGTTTCTATGTCAATACACGAGGGTCTGGATAGGAGGGTCTGTTTTTCTGTAAACATTTAATTTTCACCCTTTTTTTCTCTAATCTTCAAAAAATTAACCCCTTTTTTCTCTAATCTTCAAAAAATTAACCCCTTTTTTTCTCTAATCTTCATTTTTTATTAAAGGGCATTATTCTTTAATCATTTAACCCCATCCAAACCCTCATACACAGGTGCTTGTGGAATGGACCCCATTTTTCTATATATTTTTTGTCTTTAAAGGTTGTTTTTTTTGTTGTTGTTTTTTTTTTTTTTGTAAATATTCGTTAAAAATGTTAACATTATCAGATGGTTTATTTCTGTTTGTCCAGTGGACACCAGTATGAAGTGTGATAACGAATAAATCTAACAAGGATACAGTTTATTGAGTATGCTAAATCATGTGACTAGCCATGATCCGTATTCCAATCAGAAAATTTTATTCAATCTAATATATCTGAATACTTGAAAAAAAAGGTTTTTAAGTTCAGACCAAAGAAGTTGAAACAATAATAATTAAGCAACAGTATTTTCCAATGATTTCTTATACAGCCGTTTCCATTTGGGAAACTAATATTCAACAAATGTTTTTTCCTGAAATGATGCGTATCTGTTCCGGCATAAGTTTTGCGGATATTTCTTGACATTCATTGATTTCGTCTGAAATTTATTTTCTCGTCGAAATTAACAGATCAAGATGTCTGGAAATGACAGGCTTAACGTTTTCCCCTCAAGAATGTAAGTTGAGTCTCGTGCAATTTGTAGATCTTCTTATCTAACCATCTTATGACAGCAAAACGTATATATCTTAATTTTCATTAGGCCATCTACTCCAAAGCTACAGTAAACAGTTTTCTAAAAAGGAATGTTAACATCTCTTACAAGTTTTTCAAGGAAAAAGCATACATGTCCCTTGTCAGACCTACAGTGGAATATTCCAGCTCAGAAAGGGACTCATACCAACTATATATATACATGATGTATAAATAAAATGACATCCACAAATTGCAGATGGTTCAAATAAGGATTAATGTAGTAAGACTATATATGGGTAGGTCTTTTCACCACCGAACACCGCCGAACACCCCAAAAAACACCAACCACTAGGAAAAACAGTGATATTATACGATATAACGATAAAATAAACTAAGTTACATATAATTTAATCAATTTTTAGATTTTAATGAGCATCATTTTTATGTTTAAGTCGATAATCAATATAAAGAAAAACGTCTCTGGATTATTGATATTTGTCTCTTTTCTTATTATTGGTACAACTATTTAATAGAAGACATAGAAAAAATGAGAAAAAAACATATATTTAAGGTGTCCATGGTGTTTTGCAGAGTTGTGGTGTTATGGACTCTTATTTTCTGTTTGATGTAGATATTTGGTCTCTTCATCTTATGATTTGTTGAATTAATAACTTAAATGTTGTATATAGGTCACATTTGTAACGATAAAAGTTAAAAAAAATGTTTTGGGGTGTTCGGTGGTGTGTCGTGGTGTTCGGTGGTGAAAAGACCTACCGGACTATATATAAATCATTGGTTCAAAGAAGGACAGTAAGGTATGTTACTAACAAACATCACAATGCTTCATCAGTAACATGCTTGAACATCTGGAATGGACTTTCCCTACAGGAAATAAAGGAAACCAAGCTGTTTTTAAATATGATTCACAAGGAAGTTATTAAACCAAGAGTTCCAAGTGGTGAAGTTGAAATCATCCCTTCATAAATTTGATGGACGCCATCATGAGTTGACCGTTATGGAATATCTGTTTCACAGATGACAATGGAGATGTTCCAATTGTTGTAACTACAATCCCATCCCTATTTCCCAAATGTGACCTTCCGAATTAGACTTATATCCTGGTTTGTACATGTACTCACATGAGCAACACGATGGGTGCCACATTTGGAGCAGGGTCTGCTTACCCTTCCAGAGCACCTAAGATCACCCCAGTTGTTGGTGGGGTTCGTGTTGCTCAGTCTTGAGTTTTCCATGTTGTGTTTTGTGTACTGTTGTGTGTCTCTTGGTCTTTTTCTTTTTTATCCATGGCGTTTTCAGTTTATTTTCGACTTATGAATTTGAATGTCTCTTTGGTATCTTTCGGCTTTCTTTCAGAACAACAATGTGAACATTGATAAATCTTGTAAGCTTTTATATATAATAACACAGAAAGCCCTTCCAGAAATAGTAACGAAAAAACAATTGTACAGAAGGAGTAGTTATATCCTAGAACAATCAAAGAGTGGAACACTGTACCTGTACTGTCTCTGCCATGAGTCCTGAATCTTTCAAAGCTCAGGTCGGTCATTTGACATGTTTTTACTTGCACCAAGTTTTTATTTATTAAATTTCAAAAAATATTCATGTTCACACTTTAAAAATGTAGCAGGATAGTCAGCAAGTTGAAGATGTCTGCTTACTGGAAGAACTTAAAAAGAAGAATGGCAACTGAGCAGTTATTGAGTTAAAATACCAAAATATCAGGAGCAATGCATTGGTTACATATAATAAAATCTTTTCTTTTTATTTCATGACTCAATTAAAAATCATTTTTCATTGCATTGCATTCTCTTGAAAGGAATCATCAAGATTTAGTAATGTTTGATACGTGATATAGATTAAGCTAAAACTAAAAGTGTTTACCACATGCACTGTGACAGTATAAAAAGCATCAAATTAGCCCTTGCATTTAAAAAAAAAATGTAAGCATTGACTCCCAATTTAATTTTTTGTACACTTGCCTACATAGAATTATCATGCAAAATGTTTTTAATATGAAAAATGTACCAGTTTAATGAGTTTCTGTTGTCTCTTAGTACAAAAAAAAAAGGAGACAAAAGATACCAAAGGGAGAATAAAAAACTCAATAGTTGAAGTGTGAATAAAAAAGCCATAGCAAGAAACTAAAATATCAACAGTGTACTAAATATTGAATAAAAGAATAAAGACTTGCCCCACCAAAAACCAATGTTAAAATCAGATCCCCTAGAAGAGTAAGCATATATGTTCTGTTGGACATGAAACACCTGTGGTGTTGATCATAGTAAGTACAAATTCAGTATTACGTCTCATTTGGTGATGTCACAAGCTCATTTGGTGGTGACACAAGGAAAAGAAAAGGACTTGAAAATTGTTAAAACAATTAGAACATGTTGGCAGTCATCTGCGACACAAATATTCCATATAGATCATTCAAACTCATGATTGCAGTCAACCAGTCATAAAGCTTCAGAAGGGATGACTTCAACTTTACCATTTGGAATCCTTGGTTCATTAGCTTCCTTGTCAGCAACCTTCTATCAAGGAATTATTGATAGGAAACACAAGCTCTCATATATCTTATCAACTGTTAGATTAAGAAGTTCCATATCCTGGTATTTTGCTGCTTAGAAATGGAAAGTTCACAATTAGAAAGCAGAAATCATCTGTTTTGTCATAAAGTTTTGTTCTCAACCAACCCTCAGTGTCAACCTCATTCAGTATCAATTTCTATATGTTGTAATTTAGAACATGTTATATTTACAACACTGTGTTGGCAAGAAACATACTTTTAAAATAGAATATAGAAATTATGAATTTGAAATACAAATACTCAAAATAGTGAGTTCCTAGATAAATAAAGCTTGAAAAATTTTAGAAGTATTTTCAAACTGACTGATAAAACTTCACAGATGATTATTTTCCCTTGTTTAACAAATGTAATTGGTCTTTGACGGCTGCTTAATAAGAATGGCAACAATTTACATTTTGTACTTGTTAGAGTTGTATGAAATACATGTAGATGCTTTGGTAATGACAATGGAATATATATAAAAACATACATTTCAATTCCTAAGTTTTAATTGATGTTGACTTTCTTCTATAAATTTACTGCCTAGGTAGCTAATATAAAATAAGGAGATTTAAGCTTACTTTAAAATGTTAACTCAGTTATCAACTTATGACTCCTTGAATTAGAATATACTGCATTTCTACTTGTAAGTATTTATTGATATGCTGATCTCATTTTGGGGTCACATGAAAAACAACTGCTTTTATCATTCTTTAAATGCTGCTAATTAGTTTTCGTCTCATCTTGATGGAGTCAAAAAGCGAGACAAAGGTACGGTGTTGGCGGCGTCAACAATGTATTAGTTTGTGATTAGGTCAGTTTATGGAGAACCACTAATGGTAGGTCAATGATATTTGGTATACAGATGTATAAGCATTAGCACATCTCAAATCCATGGAGATTATTCGCCCCGACCCCTAAGTCATGGTCTATTGACTGAAACTTTTGCTTAATTTACATGTATAAGTTTCTGATTAGGTCAGTTTAAAGGGAACCACTAGTGGTAGATCAATGATATTTGGTATGCAGTTGTATTACCATTGGCACATCTCATTTCCATGGAGATTATTTGGCCCTGGCCCCTCAACCATGTTCTATTGTCTTTAAAACTTTGCTTAATTTACATGTATTAGTTTCTGATTAGGTCAGTGTAAGGGGAACCACTTGTGGTAGGTCAATAATATTTGGTATGCAGTTGTATTAACATTGGCACATCTCATTTCCATAGAGATTATTTGGCCCCACCTCCTCAGTCATGGTTAATAATGGTCTATTGACATTGAAACTTTTGCTTAGTTTACATGTACATGTATCAGTTTGTGATTAGGTTAGTTTATGGGGAACTGCTAGTGGTAGGCATTGGCGCAGCTTATGTAGAGGCAACCGATGCATGTGCCTGTTTAAAAAAAAAACAAAAAATCTGTTTTTCCTTTATCATGTTTATAATCTTTTAAACAATTTCCACCTTATGCAGCATACTTGCTACTAAATGCTATTATATCGACTTGTATCATCTTGTTTGTCATTATTGAGTCATACCATTTGGGAATTCAAGTCTTATGGAAAATTTCCCTCTCGTATTTGGAAATCCCTTTGTGGTAGTTTTCAGTACTCTTAATATGTTTGAGTCAAAGAAATCAACACAATTGAAGCTAATAGATTGATTTAATCCTACCCCAAGCAAAATCAGTAAAATAGATGATGATCCAATTCACGAGCCTAAACCCTTCTCCGATCGAATCACTTTAGCATTCAGGTAAATTATTAATTATTTGTGAGAATAATTTCTAGTATATAAGAGTCTGGTGCAGTTTACAGAATACAGAAAAATGCCCTCGAAATTAATTTAAAGAATAGAGATTTAAAAGGGTGCTAATGTATAAAAGAAAGGAAATTATGGGCGAAAAAAATAAAAAATAAATGTTTGAAGACCCTATTTAAACCTTCATATATGACCGGTAACGTCTAAAATTGAAACATCGTTGTGTGTTGGCATTTTCCCCTACTTGTAGTACTGTAATTACGCAGAGTTTCATTGATACCAATCAAAATGAAATATACATCATTCAAGTTGCACAGAAAATAATTTGTATGTTTTTCTCAAGTTTTATTCTCGCTATTTCAAATTTATAGTTTTTTTTCACCAGCAGGGAATTTTAAATCTTTAAAGGAGTCATTAATTCCAGAGATATATGTGAAGTATTATATATCTGTTAATTCATGCGGTGTATATAAAAAAATCAACAGAATACTGTTTTCATATTATGAAGACTTCAGAATAACGTAATTGTTTCCTTTGTATACTTCGCTGGTTGTCACTTTCACAATAGACTATTTTCATAATACCAACTTTTGACTCAGATTTATAATATTTTGACAGGTTACCTACTCTGTGGTAGGACATCCTGGTACCCAGTCAAGTGGGAGCAACCAAAAGAAGTAAGATAAACATATAATCGATACAATTTGGAGGGAAAGTTTACTGTTTTCCTTTGACTTTGCCCTGTATAGAAAACATAAAACAGTTAATTTCCCCCTAAATTGTACCGATCGTAAGCTTGATTTTACTTCTTTAGGTTGCTCTTACTTGACCGAGTACCAGGATGTCCTACCACAGAGAAGGTAACCTGTCGAAAAATTCAAACTCTGGAGTCAAAAGTCTGTAATATGAAAATAGTCTATGGGAATAAGTTCAAAACCTTGTAAGAAAATGTAAATGTCTCTGCTCTTCAGTTCAATTTGAAGACCTTCCGAGAAATATCAGGATGAAACACAACCAATAAGGGAGCAACCATTTAACTTCAAGGGGGAACTAAGGTTTTTTGTCTTGAGTCAGAAAACTTTGTTTTTTTTTTTTAGGTTTTTGATGCTACATGTATCAATCAAATTATTTTTTTTTCGAAATTTAACACTTTAAGGTATGGGGAAAATCTGAATTTAGAATATTTTTTTTTTGTCATCTGCTTGACCACAATATTTTTTTTCATCAAATTGGGGATCAGAAAATTTTTTAGGAAAAAAACATACTGTGGATTCATTATTATTCGTTGGATACCAATTTTCGTGGATTTCGTGGGTACAGGGAAACCACGAATTTAAATATTCAACGAATTGCATATTTGCTGTATGATTATATGCAGACTTTTGGAAAACCACGAAATCAGATATCCACGAATATGCAAGTTTTCCTCAATCCACGAAAATTGGTACCCACGAAAATAAATGAATCCACAGTAACACCCCCCACCCCCCTTGAAGTTAAATGGTCGTTCCCTAACAGTGCCATGGCACACTTTAACTGTAGCATGTGATTGCTGTTCAATCTGTCCGTCGTTCTGTGATGATCATCTATTCTTTGGCCTAGTGCCAAGAATTAACAAATAAATGATCATCACAATTTTTTCTTTAAATAAAACTTGTTTTTCTGCATTTGAAATTGTGTACAGGTTTCTTCTGACCATCGAACAAGGTCCTGTCTCTTTTCTGGTATGAAGTTTAGGCTTATGTCACATTGAAGGACAGCCACAGATATTAGAGCGTATGACGGCTTGGAAAAATATCAGCAGATTAGGTATTTCAGCTGGCTTTCAGTTACTCTAGCAAGTCAAGAAACTTGTCTTCTGAACATTGAAAATGACGTACATTTATAGGTACCTGTCATCAACTAATAAATCTATACGGTATAACATTGTGTAGTTACGGCATATTAACATAATTATGATGAAATAAATGAAGCAGCTGTTATTATTCTTAATAGATTCTTCTTGTTCAACTTGCAAAACCTCTATAGCTTCTAGTCCCCAGACCCGCTGCCTCGGTAATAACAGTAAGCAAGCTACGCCATTGGTAGGTCAATGATATTTGGTATGCAGTTGTATTAACATTGGCATATCTCATTTCCATGGAGATTATTTGGCCCCTCCCCCTCAGTCATGGTCTATTGACTTTGAATATTTTGCATAACTTGCATGTTAAAATATTGCTATTTTAATTTTAACATTTGCATTTTACTATCAAAATAACAAAAAGGCGAGACATATCTCTGTGTTAACAGTTTATTATTGAAATATTTTTATGTTTAGATAAAATCAATATTTATTGTCATATTCTGGTAGTGAATTAATTTTACAATCTTTTATTTCAGGGCCATGGCCATGATGAAAGTTAGATTGAAGGGTGCACAAAAAGGTCATAGCTTATTAAAGAAAAAGGCAGATGCATTAACACTTAGATTTAGAATGATTTTAAAGAAAATTATAGAGGTATGAATACAAACATGGCCATTGATTTAACAAAGGATAATGTAAATGAACAATATTTACAGGTTTAGCATATTCAATTATTGAGAGTCAATTTACTCAACAAGGATTTTAAATTCATTCTTTGAATAAGAATGTAATTTATGGCATTTCCTGGAAAGATTTCATGCAAATTTTAGCAATTTCAGTTTGACTGATTATGATATACCACAAGTTACATTTAATGATGAAATATCTTTAAAATTAATAAATTGAAATAGCCAGTATGAGCTCAAATGTTTGAACGGTGAAATGTAATAGTTCACTTTTTATGTGTTAACCATATCCATCCTTTTGTAATTCCTGCCAGCATTCTGAAATCCAACAGTTGTCCAGACTTTTTTTGTTATGCATGTAGATACTGATATAATTTTTGGTTTATAAGTGTATAATGGTGAGTTATTGTTTAAAATAAATTAAGGACATATGGGGTACAAGTCAGTAAGACAGCATTCCAATGATAGATAAGCCAGAAGACATCTACAGGTCAACATATAGTCTTCAACAGGTATCCATGCAATATCATATTTTAAGCTCTAATTTACCTATTGTAGATCTAGATGTGAATTAGTTGAACAGAGACTTAAATTATAAAAATCTGTCTTTTGTACCAAATTCATGAAATAAAAGACAACCACTGACTGCCAAGGTTCCTGAATTTGGTAAGGCACATGAATATGATATATGGCAGGGTTAAACAAGTTTTTTTTAGACCTCAAAACAGTACATAGTAGAGTGTACAATAAAATTCCACACAGGTTTACAATTTTATCAGTATGGTGTTATAGATACTAATAACAAAGGTACAAGCAAAACAATAAAAATCATAGAACAAGGGATAATAATCTAGTTGGATGTGAAATATCATTTATAACTCCAAGAGATTATCCATTTGCATACCTTTTTCTGTAATTCCTGACACACAATTAAAATTGTTATCTGATTAAACATGAATAAACCACATTCCTTTGATATTCATTTACTTTTTTTTAATTTTCAGACAAAAGTTTTAATGGGAGATGTGATGAAAGAGGCCTCCTTTTCTCTGGCTGAAGCTAAATTCACTACTGGTGATTTCAACCATAATGTATTACAGAATGTCAATAAAGCTCAGATGAAAGTTAGAACAAAAAAGGATAATGTAGCAGGTACTTTGATTTGACTCACAGTATGATTTAAAAAATGAAGATACATTAGAGAGGTCCTCATGGGGGTGTCCAAGTAATCACATAATCACAAATTTTTTGCCAATATAATCACATAATCATTAATTATTTTTTTAAACAAGATAATCAAATAATCAAAAATACAGTCCTAGATTATCAAATAATCAAATAATCATGAAATATTTGGTCTGGTAATCAAATAATCACTAAAAAAATGGCCAAGTAATCACATAATCAAAAACCCCATGAGGAGGCTCATTAGACTAAGTATTTATTTTTGATGAACAGGGTTTTGGGGGTTGAGGTATTTATCGATCTCCTTAGATCACCTTACTTTAGTTTTGATAGGCTTATTATATCTTCCTATTCGTTTCTAATCCAGAATGTCTGTTACAACGTATAATGAGGAGCAGTAACTGAATCTTACATATACTGCCAGTAGAGGCACACATCAACAATTGAGAAGAGACACTCTTTGATAAAATTTATGTACATATTCAATATAAAAAATGAAGCACACTCAATTATATCCTTCAGATGAGTATGCAGTTTAAACACATGCTCCACCAGTAACATCCATCACCAGATTCATAAGCTTATGAATCACATTTAAATAGCTAAGATATAAGATCGGCCTCACTGCCCATACTATATAAGAATACAACTTTTATTATTTATCTCATTACAGGTGTTATGTTACCAATATTTGAAAGCTACCAAGATGGCTCAGATAGTAAGTATTTTAGGAGTAATACCACCATTGATTTCCCCTATTAGTCTTTGTTAAATTGGCATTTTTCAACAAAACTTGCTCAAATAAAGAATTCTAATATGAGGTGCTTCTTTCGCTTTGTAAACAACACCGTGATAAAATTCTCAATATATCTATACTTGGCGCAGACTCCGAGATGTACGTAATAATGGCTGTTAAAATATACCTCCCACGTAAATCCACATGTATTGTAACCTATGTGCAAACGCTATGTCGATTTCGCTGTGTCAAAAATTACAATTTAAAAAAACCTACAAAACCTTTATTCTAATTCTGAGGCAAAACATAAAGAATTAATGCATTAGAGATCAGAAAAATGTACAAAATTAAAATAAAATAAAATCCCGCGAAATTCCATTAATGTTTTTGGCGCATAAACGTCATTTCAAAACATGATGTCATACAAATGAAAACGACAAAGCTGAAGGTTTTTCCATTGCGTTAACCTTCTAAACATGACGTCCTTCTTTCGCTTTGAAACAAAGCCATGTTCTAATTACAATAAAACATGGGCTGCAGTGATTAACGTCACAATTGATATAACAAAACAACAAAGATAATTGAATCATCATAAAAATGGTCACTTAAATAGAGGAATTTTATGATATGGTTGTAAGTTACAAAATAAAGGTGTCATATATTTACTTGGCTGTCATATATTTACTTGATTGTCATATATTTACTTGGCTGTCATATATTTACTTGGCTGTCATATATTTACTTGGCTGTCATATATTTACTTGTTTGTCATATATTTACTTGGCTGTCATATATTTACTTGGTTGTCATATGTTTACTTGGCTGTCATATATTTACTGGGTTGTCATATATTTACTTGGTTGTCATATATTTACTTGGCTGTCATATATTTACTTGGTTGTCATATGTTTACTTGGCTGTCATATATTTACTTGACTGTCATATATTTACTTCTTTGTCATATATTTACTTCTTTGTCATATATTTACTTGGCTGTCATATATTTACTTGGCTTGTGTCATTATTTGTCTTGTTTGTATTGATAATTTACTGGTGTTGTTTTAATTGCTTCTCAGTTCAATGGAAGTTATGTCAGCTAAACATTCATGTGCAGTTATAAATTCTTGTGATGTTAGATCAATTGTTTTACAAGGACATTTTCTCCATTGTATTTAAGAAAATAAACATACCACTGCAAAATTAAATACACTGCAAGTAAAGTACATATACATTAAACTAACTCTGAGCCAATTGTCTTTGTTCTTACTCCTAAATGCTGCATGCTTAATATGATAAGCAACATACTTACTTAAAATCTTTGGATTTACTCCTATTTCGTTTAAGGCAAGCACACTACCATAAGACTACCAAGGCAGTTCTTTAGCAGCTTTTTAGTACATTTTAGATTGAATATGGGTTTAAAAAATTTGAAGAAATATTTGAATATAGGTAACAATTATAAAAAGTGTTGAGTGCTTACGGTAATTGCATTTTTTTTCCATGTGTAGCTTTTTCTTTGCAGGTTATGAATTAACTGGTTTATCAAGAGGAGGGCAACAAATAGATAAATTAAAAAAGAACTATGCTAAAGCAATACAGTTATTGGTAGAGCTGGCGTCTCTGCAGACTTCCTTTGTCACATTAGATGAAGTCATAAAATTAACGAATAGAAGAGTTAATGCTATTGAACATGGTAGGTTTACACATGCAGAGTGCCATTTAGATATTTGTAGTGTATAAGGCCACTCTTATATATATAATGTTTAATTCTTTGGATTTTCCATCACCAATCTGACTATTTTAGATGTTTTAATGATAAAAAAAGAAGCCAATCTGACTATTTTAGATGTTTTAATGATAAAAAAAGAAGATGCCTAAATCCAACAGAAGCTTTTTACTTATGGTTTGACAGATTTCATGACCTATTTTGAATATTTTTCAAAAAATCGAGAACCAAAATTGTGCATCCTATTGACAGGTTTTACTTGGAACTAGTTTTTTTGTGCAATTGAATCAAAAGAGCTGCTGAATGATACTTAAATTTTGTTTTTTTCCTCCTTTCACATAAAAAAAACAATTATTTTGAATTTTCAAATTGATAGTTTGTCTATCTGGTGAAATTTATAAAAATTGTAATGCAATAAAAAATTATGAAAGGAGGTTATAGGGTACACATACATGTAAATGAGTCAGCAAACCAATGACACATATAACCAAAAGACAAGTAAAGGTCATGCATGTATATAGTATTTTCTTCTTAATTTGGAATGGTAATGATTCAGAGTTTACTCCCTTTCAATATGAAAAACTTTGAATAAACAAACACATTTGATTTTTTAAATCACCAGTGTACATGAACATCACTCTTGTGATTTTTTAATTCCTCTGTGTGTACTGTATCAGACATTGCCAATAGAAAGTTCAGATTTATTATTTTGTGACTATTAAAACAGAAGGACAGCAATTTATAAGGTTTTGACAGAAATTATCTGGAGAATTGCAGCCTTTTCTGTTAAACTTGCTGAGATACTACTGATAATTTCTGTCTTGACCTTCAAACAATGGATATTCTTTATTTACTGTAAATTCAGAAATTATTGCAAGGTTTTTATTAATGCGAATAGTGCGACTGGGTAAGTATCGCAATAATAATAAGAACTCTCATTCTGAGATCTGATATATGCATATGTATGCAGAATTTCCTGAAATCGCAATAATCAGTCCCCAACCGACGAAGTCAAAGGGGACTTTAGGTTTGCTGTCTGTCTGTCTGTCTGTCTGTGTCTGACTGTCTGTCTGTCTGTCTGTCTGTCAAACCGTCCGTCCGTCCGTCCGTCCGTCCGTCAAATTAGTTTTCCACAATTTTTTTCTTCATGCTTGAAGATATTGATTAGATATTTGGTGTATTGTTTTATCATGACAAGTTACAGATCAAGTTCAAATTTTGTTCCAGTCTGATGCTTTTTTGCAGAATTATGGTCCTTTGACTTAGAAAATTCACTAAAATAATCAGTTTTCAACACTTTTTTTTGTCATTCTTAAAGATATTGGTTTGATAATTGGTTCATAGTTTTATCATGACAAGTTGCAGTTGTCTGTCTGTCTGTCTGTCTGTCTGTCTGTCTGTCTGTCATATATTTGGTGTATTGTTTTATCATGATAAGTTACAGATGAAGTTCAAATTTTGTTCCAATCTTATGATTTTTTGCAGAATTATGGCCTTTGACTTAGAAAATTCACTAAAATAATCAGTTTTCAACACTTTTTTTTTGTCATTCTTAAAGATATTGATTTGATAATTGGTATATAGTTTTATCATGACAAGTTGCAGTTGTCTGTCTGTCTGTCTGTCTGTGTCTGTCTGTCTGTCTGTCTGTCTGTCTGTCTGTCTGTCTGTCTGTCTGTCTGTCTGTCTGTCTGTCTGTCGTCCGTCCGTCCGTCCGTCCGTCCGTCAGTCAGTCCGGCTAATCAGTTTTCCACATAAGTACACTTTTTTCTTTTTGCAGAATTATGGTCCTTTGACTTAGAAAATTAACTAAAATAATCAGTTTTCAACACTTTTTTTTGTCATTCTTAAAGATATTGATTTGATAATTGGTATATAGTTTTATCATGACAAGTTGCAGTTCAAGTTTGAATTTTGTTCCAGTCTGATGATTTTGATCAGAGTAATGGTCCTTGGACTTAGAAAATTCACTTAAATAATCGGTTTTCAACACTTTATTTCGTCATGCTTGAAGATATTGACTTGATATTTGTTATGTAGTTTACTTCATGACAAGTTATAGATCAAGTTAGAATTTTGTTCCAATACAATGAATTTTTAACCTGTAGGGGACTATGTATTTGCCATGCAATACTCACAGAATGCTTGTTAATCTTGTGTTATTGTCCATTCTTCATAAATCGCAATAATAAATGTACGCAATAATTTCTGAATTTACAGTATATCGTTTAATAGATTTTAGGTTGTTAATCTTCAGCTAGCCAATAATGTAAAGCATCTTCAGGAATATTAGCCATTTATATCTAATATGTATAGGTGAGTTAGATAATGATTATTTTGCTTCTCTTTTTTCAGTTATTATACCAAGAATAGAAAATACCTTAGCTTATATAATTAGTGAATTAGATGAGAGAGAAAGAGAAGAGTTCTTTAGGTAAGTAAATACATAGAAACAAATCAGAGAATACTGCAACGTATGAATTGTTTTTTTAAAATTAGTTTTGGTGGGTCAAATTTTGTCACTTTGGATCGATCTCATATTTCAATTTAGACATATTGAAAATTATTTTTCGATGAGTTTAAATTTTAATTTAGTATTTTAAGTAAATATTGTTTTGATTCCTAAAATGGAAAAATGGAACAAACTACAAAAGCATCAGAGACAAGCACCATTATGATAATAATTTGAAAGAATTAATCTAAAAATCAGAGCATTTTAATTGCAATAATTTGAAATTGGAACTTAGGGTTGATCAATTGGAGTAACATTTTATTAATTAAAGTTTTGTTACAATAATCTGTTTATTCTGTTAATCAAGTAAAACAACAAAAATACCGAACTCCAAGGAAAATTCAAAATGGAAAGTCTCTTATGAAATGGCAAAATCAAAAGCTCAAACACATCAAACGAAAGGAAAACAACTGTCATATTCCTGACTTGGTACAGGCGTTTCCTTATGTAGAAATGGTGGATTAAACCCGGTTTTAAAAGGAAGAGTCAAACTGTTACAAAATTTTCTGTCACCGTCACCTTACTAATTATATAATAATAAATCAGTTGTTTTCTCATTCTATTAAGTTAAATGTATACAGTTTGGGGATGATTTCATTGTTTGATCATTATCTTTGCTTTTGATGTTCTATTCATCAATATCTATATCTTGCAATGATCGTTCTGATGAATGTTTTATTTTAGTTTGTTTGGTTTGGGCACTTTCTTCCAAGGCGCCAAAATGAACCAAAATAAATCAACAGCTAAAATATCTCAATTAACAGTATTACCTGTGAAATATATTCACAAATATTTTAGGGTGAATTAAGGAATATATGTTGGAGGATTTACAAAATACCCAAAATTGTGTCAGTCTTTTGCAAAATTTGGTGGTCCAAACCTGTGGACCACCACTTTTCGAGAACTCTGTATTAAAGTAAATTTTTGCATCACACTTTGTGTAGAATAAAATATAACCATATACCAATCACTCCTTAAAGGAAACACAGAACAAATAACTCAACATGGGGACACATTTTGCACATATTTTAAACTTATTCAGGGGTTCAAATTAGCGGTGGTCCGAGGTCAGCGACCTTCCATTTTTGCAGTCGGACTCTTGTTTTGGTTACAAGCTACGCCCGACGGACCTTCGGTTTGAAAGAAAATAAAAATACACTTTGCCGACCTTTTTAAACAAAAATTTCCAAACAATCTCAAAATTTATTTTCATCATTATTATTCATGACAGCGATGTTCATTTGGTTCAACCGCTAGCTTTATACCAAAAATTGCCAACTAGTAATGTGTAAATCCGAGTAAAATTGTATCTGACTGACAGAACAACATTGAAAAACATTGGATGCCATAAACCGGAAATGAAGAAAATAACAAAAAACGGATCCGATTCCGGAGCGGATAAGGGTAATTCAGGTTTGCCGATCAAATACAATGAAAAATAATAATTCCAGGCAGTTGACAAAATACATCTATGATAATAAAATATAAACACTAGAATTGAAAACCAAAAGATATATTGAAAAGAAAGAAAAGTAGGAAATATTTTTTACAGAAACTCAAAATTACTTTTAGTTCATAAATTTTCATCTCAAAATCCAAAAAATGTGACAGTAATTTTCTTTATCATTAATAAATATTGATATTACATGTAGATTTTTGTATAGTGTAAACGTATTACTACAATTCAAGAGGTAATGTCTTCTCAATTTTAAAGAACCAGTACAAATCTGGAAGTTTCTTATCTTATTTTCACAGAGGAACTAATGCATTATAATAGTGCATCTAGATATGATACACTAAAACCAGAGACATATATACACATGTATATACGTCTCTGCTTAAACAGCTTTGAATTTGAATTGTTTTATAAAATGGTATAAGTAGTAATAAATTACCAATAGTTGAGACAACACACCCACCCATGGTGACACGCTCCTCAATAAAAAAAAAAGATTATCTGAATTTATAATATACAAGACAATTACAATCGTTATTAAATATTTTATACAACAGTGACTTTGACAATGAAACAAGTTGACCTAACACCAACAGCACATTAATTTTGTTAATTGTATCTTACTATGTTAGGAAATATTTCAAGTAAAAGTAGGACCTGGAATTTAGGTTGTGGACCTTTCAGTTTGCAGGGTCAAAGGTCCTGGACCTTCCAGTACCAAATGTTAATTTGAACCCCTGTTATTCTATTCCAACAGTTTAATTGTAGAAATTTGCGTGCTTTTTATGTTTCTTTTTTTTAAATTGTGCAGATTAAAGAAAATTCAAGAAAAGAAAAAGAAAAATAAGAAGATTGCTGAAGATGCAAAGGCAAAACTAAAAGCTGCTGGATTAGAGCCTGAGACTGAAGAAGCACCAAATATCTTAAATGAAGGGATGGACCAAGACTTGTTGTTTACAGATTGATGAGAGCTTGTTGTTGAATAGATTTATAAATGTCAGACATCAGCTGGAAGTAGGCCAAATCAGTTTAATTTTTAGTTCTATGGATTTTCCCACCATTGATTTGGTTGAGTGTGTTTTTATTGAAAGATAAATAGATGCACACACAAAGTCATAAGTTTCTGAATCCCTCTAAATATTTTTTTTCGAAGTTTGAATAGATGATTTTTCTACTTTGTAATTCATAAATTTGTCATATCATACTTTAGAACTGCAATTTTTAGAAGAGTCTAATTCCAAAATGATCTATTTTTCCAACTTCCAAAGAACTTCAAATTGAAAATCTGTGGCCTTACTATAAAATGACAATGAAATTCAGTTAGGAAACAAAATTTTCAGTTGGTGAAAAAGGTTTATTAGTATACACAAGTTTAAGTTGATATTTTATGTCATCTTTTTGTAATGGCATCACTCATAGCATTTTTTGTTGTTAAATCTTTAGTTTTATTTCATTTCCATCCTGTGTTGTTTTCAGATTTTTAAAGTTTTAAAAATAAAAAGCTAAATGCAGGAATCTGCAGTAATAATCAGAACATTCCAAAAATATTTAAATAACTTTTTTTGTAAAGAAAAATGATATAATACATTTATGTTTGAAAACCTTTGTATTAGGTTTTGTTATAATGTTTCATAGGCTAGTTGTCAGTATTATTAAACAAGAATTAAAGAGGTTTTATTTGTATGTTATTATTGAGAAAAATACCAGACAGCAATTTCAGCATTTTGCTATTGAAGTTATAGGAAAATCCTGAAATTTAGAAATTCATGTCGTATTTATTTTCATTTGTATTTATTTGAAATACAGGATAGGATAAAAACTGCATTAATAGGAGAGTTCCAGGATAGTTGTTGTTTCAATTTGGAGGTTGAAAAAGTCACATCATGTGACATTTTCTATGCAGTTGAAATATTCTAACACACGTTTCTGTTTTGACCCCCACACCCTTATGAAAACCAAGCTTATGGTGACATCACCCATAAAATGATGTTTTTATGCAGATGATGTTGTATTTATCACACAAATCGATAATTTATCAAGTGACTTTTGGGTGTAGAATGAAATTAGACACAGAAAAAAAGATTTCCTAAACTGAAATATTGAAAATATGGCATTTTGAGTTTTGCTTTTAATATTTAAATAAGGAAGTTTGAAAAATTACATGAATTGATCTTGCATTCAATTTAGTTGTCATAAATATATATATAAACAAATATGTATACATTGAAGTAGATTTACAACATTTAAATGTCATATGGTGATGTTTATCTAGTCTTTTGTATGTATGTATGGTATGATGTTTTTTCTTAAATCTCAGTGCTTATACAAAAGGCTTTCTCAGTAACCATTGCTGAATTTTTTATATGGATTTTCTTCAAACTGTTAAACTGTCATTGAAAAACACATGAATTGTACAAGCGACAAACTATATATATATATATATCTTTATTCTCATCACCAAATACATAGGTACAGAGAAGACATGCATGTAATACAATACATTAAATACATAAACATAAATATACAATATATACAACAACAACAAAGACAAAAAGAAATTATTCAGGAGGACACACTCGCTTGTTTAAAATTCGTATAAACTTACATAAATTTATGAGATCTGTCCTATTTGTAGACGACATAATTTCAGTAAATAATATAATATTTGGCCTTATACTAAAATTTCGATTTATAAATTTATTTCTCTCTTCTCTAAAATGTGAACAATTAATAATGTAATGGAATTCATCTCCAATATCTAGCTTACATAAATTACACTTTCTTTTTTCCCTTTCTATATTGTACCATCTTCCAAGTTCGACTGGAAGTTTATGGTTACATATTCTAAATTTACATAATGTTAAAAAATCTTTTTCGTCTAAAATATTAAAATATTCTTCAAAACACAATAAATTCTTAAAAATACGATAATTCAAGGCTTTGGAACAGTTTTGAATAGTCTCGTTCCATGATTGTTTGAATTGATCACACAATCTTACTTTGATATTATATTTCAACCATACATCATTTAAAAAGAGCTGTGTGTTCCAGATATAAGAAAATCCACATTCATCAAACATATTTTTAACACATATTAACCATTTAAAATCTATGTTTTTAGTACAATACAAGTGGTACAGTAGCTTATAAATAATACAAGAATACTTTGACTGCTTTCCCATAATTAATTTAGACCAGTAGTTTAGTTTTGATAGGATGGGATACAGAGTCACAGACCTGAGGTCAATTACATGCCAAAGTAAATAATTACATTTCAATTACATGGATTTTAAATGTAATTAATTACACTACAATTACATCGATTTTTCAATGTACATTTGTAATTGATTTTATTACAGTTAGGATATTTATTTTCTTAAATATTTATAGTCCAAAGTATTTCTATGTTTGAAAAGGACTAGGAAAAAAATTATCACAAGAAAACAAGTGTGTCTGTGGACTATTATTTTACCTCACGTATGGTGTTAAAATTTAATCTATATATTCAAGATTCAAGATTGTAAAGTAGTTGTTATGGAATAAAAACGTTGTATATATAATATAATATAAACATAAAAATATAATAAAATGAAACACCAGGATCGATTATTTAGTAATTTAATGATTTTTTATTGCTTTGCCACTCAGTGGCCAGGAAATATAGTATTACCCATGTCAGTCCTTCTATCCTCCTGTCCTTCCAAAATCCAGCAGTTTTTCTTTTTTTTTTCTCTATCATTCCTGTACATATGAGATTTAAGTGTATAATAATGAGCTATATATTGAGTATGAGTTCAGTAACAGATGACCTTCTTTTCATGGAATTATGGAAACCTTCTTGTCATTTAGAAAGACCTTTAAAATCTTGTTTTGTTTTGTATTTTATATATATATATATATATCCATATATTTATTGTCAAACAAGAAAATTATTCTCTGCAATGTTATTTTAGTCAGGTTTCAAATGACAGATAGCACATTGGACTGAACATAACATGCAAATTAGGTACATCATGAACAGTAACCATCAATGACACATAAACTAAAATGAAACCAACCAAAACTTCAATGATTATCAATATTGCCTGCCGCTTGGTGATCTCATGACATGGTGCTTGAGTAATAGATGTCATTGGTTCAATCCCAGTCAAGGTCAAACCAAAGACTTGAAATTGGTATGCTGTTTCTCCACTAAGCATGTAACATTGAAGAACAGGAGCAGACTGGTCCCCTTGGAATTGTAATAATATGTCCAGGTAGGGTTGCATGTCTTTCTGCAGCCTGCTTCCTTGTGCAGATTAAATATCCGGTTCAACGTGTTGGTCTAGTACAAATCAGTATTTACTATTTCTTGCGCAAGAAAACCACGTACATGCATAAATATCAAATTCACTCGCAAAATTCATGACACGACAGTAAGAGCTTGATATGACTTTCAAGCATGGTCATCATTACTTAAGGTATTCTGACCTCTAGCTGTTTCTGTTTTCTTTTCTTTTTTTGAGTGACTTCCTTTTATAAACTTTGACATTTTCAAAATGCTAAGGATTTTCTACCCCAGGAATAGATTACCTCAGATGTTTTCGACAAAACCTTTGTTTCAAATTTTGGGTCCTCAATGCCTTTCAACTTCGTACTTTATTTGGCCTTTTTAACTTTTTATTCGAGCGACACTGATGAGCCTTTTGTTGACTTAACTCGTGTCTGGTGTACAACATTTAAATCCTGGTATCTTTATATCTACATATCTTTTTGCATAAATTGGTTCTTTTGAGAGTATATGCTGGTATTTATAAAACTTCTGAAATAAGATATTCTTCAAAACTAAATTTTCCTTGAGAATAGTTGGATTGATTTAAGTAACTTCAGGAAATCCTTAAAATTTGAGATGTTTTATAAGACCACAATAATTGTCAGTGTTGAAGAGGTTTCAATGAAGCTGGTGTGTTACTCTCAAGAAAAATATATGAAACCTTCTTATAAGTTGCATGCCAAAGGGTTTCACTTCACATGGAAATTAGACTTTGCATTTATCTATACAACATCTACCATGAGTACAGACAGCTTCAATAACGAATATAAGAATAATTGAAGGCATCCAGGGATATGATAGATAAAATAAATGCATCCAGATTATGCAGCAAACTGAGTGCTTAAATTTATATTGCGATTGGTTTGTACAATTTGCATAAGACATCCGGTTTGCAGAAACTGGGATTTGCAATAGGATTAAGAAAAAATGATGTACACTCCTAAGTAATAAATAAAAATAGTCCAGACTTAAAAGGTAAATTCAAATAGTAGCTGTATAGATACACTTTTCTATTCACAACTAAAATCCTACATTGCTTTCAATTGACTTGTGAAAGAATCTACACACAATTAGATATTTTGATAAATGTGTTTTATTAGTCAATTATTTATAATCAAAAGCAACAAAAAAAATCGACAACAATTTTTTGATGACCCGTCAGGGGCTCGGGTTCAGGTATTGCTTTTCTTTTTTTAAAGAAAGCAACTTGTTTTTTAACTTTTTTTATTCCAGCGTGATGAGTCTTTTGAAGACAAAAAGCGAATCTGGCGTTCAAAATTTTAATCGTGGTTTCTATGATGAGTTTATATATAACAAACGAAATCAAGTGAATTACAGGCTCCTGACTTGTGACAGGCCCACATGTACCTGGGACTAATAAATAAATATTCATAAATTGGTCCTAGTAGTTACATGTTATTTTGCCTTACCAATTACATACTTACATACTTAACTCTGAATTTATTTACCATATGAGGAACAAATAAGAATACAGTTATACCTATCTTACGATTCTATGGTTATAGTATTTGAATTAGATAAAAAAAAAAAAAACAATTTGATTTTATCCTGTTACTAGTACTCTTTTTATTTATATTTGTTGCACTAATAATTATTTCATGATGACTTATTATTTTCCTTTATTTCACTTATGTGTTGTGTATAACAGTTAATTTTCCAGTTTTACAACTGTATGGGCTCATTTAAACGACAAAACAAAGTAGTCGGATAATTATTCCCCCGTTTTTAAAGTCACACAGGAGTCTGTTCGTTCGATCGTTGGTTCGTCTGTTTGTTTGTTTGTTAATTTGTCATTCTGTCCAACTTTTGTATCCACAACTGCTCTTTAACCGCTTGATAGAATTTTGAAAGGACTTTTGGGTTAACTTTGGAGTTGCATAAATATCTGTATACTGCACATAGTGCCTATTTGGAACTCTCAGAATCTCTAATATATAATGCCATTGTGCACCCTCTTTATTGGTTTTAGTTCGAATTATTTTTGTGCTTTCTCGTACTAAAACATGGAGCTTGCCATTGTTTTTTTATTCGAGTACCTGTCCGTATCCGGAACTCATCCCATTTTGTTTATTTACGAGAATTATTCAAGACGGAAAAAATATTGTTTCAGGGTATTTCTCATTTGGGAATACTCAGCTCCCCATTAAATCTACTTGGATGTTTAAGAATGTTTCATACAGATATTTGCTTATGTCAAGTTGTTCTCTGTTTAAGTTGTACTTCCACCATAGAGACATACTCATAATTACAATTTTATGCCTCTAAATCTGCATCTATATTAGGAAATCATCGGCCATTCATAGGGGTAAGATCTATCCAAAAATACCCTTGTTCGTCTAATGAATCGTTCGTTTTCTCTTATTTTAGCGCTGCCTCCATTTTTACGATCACGATTGCGAGTTACGACAGGCTTCGAGCAGTCGTAAGTGTATTACAATATTTACAACATATCGCATCGTAAGTTTCTTTCGTGAATACTATTAGTTATCTTGGTGTAATCAGGGGTGTACAGAATTTTACACCGTTGTTGAAAATTCATACACCCTGAGGCGCAGCCGAATGGTTGTATGAATTTTCAACAACGGTGTAAAATTCGTACACCTGATTACACCAAGATAACGAATTTATTCTTATGAACAATTCCTTTACCCATTTGAAAACCGGGATGTAAAATTAAAATGCTAATGAAAAATTTCCAGTGTAACATTTTTCAACTTCGATGTTGCTGCGCATTGTTAAATACTTTTTTCTTTATTTTGGGAAATTCTGAATTTTTGTGTTCTTTGAATTTTCGGAAAAAAAATACAAATTTAAAAAAATTTTTACAAATTTTTGTCCTCAAATTTATTAATTTTTATTTTTTTTGGACATTTTTTTTTTTTTTTGGACATTTTTTTTCTTTATTTTGGCAAAATTTTATTTTAAAAAATTTTTGGCAAAATTTTATTTATCCCGGGGTGAACAAGGGTGGGGTGTTATTTACACCGGGGTAATTAACCAATCAGATTGCAGTATTTATGCTGCATAAGAAATAAAAGATTATAACTTACGATATCGTAAACCTTACCTTACGACAGTCGTAACGTTGCGATAGTTTTGTGAATACGGGGCCAGGTTGACAAAAGGAAAAAACAAAGACAACCCCAAAAAATGTATGACTAAATAAATAAATATACTACACATAAATCTGCGTTTTTCAACACATCGTTTGTTAAAATCAAACCATTAATGCCTCCAAAGTAATTTATTGAAAAATGTCCTTTTAAATGAAATATACAGAAAAAATGGACATGAAATTGCCGGTTTTTGCCATATACATTAAAAAAAGTTGGAACAAATTGTTAAGTATGAGTAATAACGAACTAAATCAGTTGGAACGAATTGACCATTGACTTGGTACGAATTGACTATTGACTTGGTACGAATTGACCAAATCTGGGACGAACTGGCTTGGAACAATTCGGACTTGGAACGAATTGACTAGCATTCCCGGATTGGTTATAAAATATGAAAATTTTATCACTCCATAACTCCAATTGTAAGTACGCAATTTTTGCACAGAGTTTGGTTTGGTTATAATATTTTTAAATTCATTAATATTTCCACTTGTATCACATGTTTTGGAAATAATTCCAGAACAAGACTCCAACAAGACTGAAACATCAAAAGAATACATCCTTATTAAAGTGTAGGGAAATTAAGTAATGCTAGTCAAATGTGATACAAGTGGAAATATAAATGAATTTAAAAATATTATAATCAAACCAAACTCTGTGCAAAATTGCGTACCGTAGAAAGGCTTGTATAGTCCGCGGTTTTATTCTCCAAAATTGGACCTTCCAGACGGGTGCGGACTATAGAGTACAATAAGCAAGAAATAAGAGAAAATTTCAATTTCGCGGGCGAGATTGTTTGTTTACGTTCCGCCATCTTTGTTATTGATATTGTAGAGGGCGCTCTTACCATTTTTCAAACTAATAATTTTAACTCATCCATATTAATAAGTTATTTCTATTCAATATCAAATTAATACTGATAAATATAAAACTAAACCTTTCATTACAAATTTCTCGTTTCTTTTCAATGCATTGGTTGAAATAAACTGGTATCTTATTGATTGAAACGATACAAACATAGTGAAAAGACAACCGTAAACCAGCTTAGAATTTGTAAACTGCAAAACGTAATCGGTTATTGTTCGTTCCGTTTTGGTGTTTCATACTGACTAATATGGTTTGTATTAGCTTAAGACCCTTCAAACATTAATGTGATAGATATATTAAAGACTGTTTTACAAAGGATGGAACTGATTTACTTTCAAAGTCGTATTATAGTGATATCTGTCATGTACGGATTTCGACTCTCACCGGTTAATTTCTTCTTTTACACGTGGTTTTAAACTTCCTGTTTAAACATACACAAGTTTCTAAATTGTTTTTAAGTGAATTAAACTTATTTTAACAACCATGAAGCGTTCTAGAATCATTTACAAGCAGTTTCAGCTTCTGTTTGATAATGGAAAACAGGTTTTCAAGAAAATACCGCAAACGACCGCACAGGATTTGAAATTACCGGAGTTTCATTAGACCTTTTCTAACAGTTACAAAAGTTTTTACCTAAAATTTTGTGTGGAGAAGGGGTGCGGACTATGTACCAGTGCGAACTATACAAGCCTTTCTACGGTACTTACAATATGGAGTTTTTGAGTGATAAAATTTTCATATTTTATAAACAATCCGGTCAGTGACATCAGCCAAAATGTTGAGAAAATGGCTGAGTGGTACAAAGAAATGATTTTACCAAAAATATGTACATCTCACATCAATTACTTATTTTCAAAATTCTTAAATATGTATTTCTCAATCATTTATAACAAAGAAAGTGAAATAATATGCTTTTTGTTCTAGAAAAAAGGGAAAAAATCGGCCCAAATTTTCAAAATTGACAGCATGATCAATTTGACGCGAAAAAGCAACAAAATTTCATAAAACTTTCTAATAATTAGTACCAACCTATAGGTTTTTTTAATTTCAAATTTATTCAGATTGGTCCACTTGATCTTAAGTGAAAGCATGAAAAAAATATTTGCGAAACTGATTTTTCCCATATAATAGACCAAAAATGGGTAAAAATTATGAAAAATGGGAAATTCATTTTTTTTTTTCTAGAAATGTTTGGCTCCTCAGAGGTGGGCATCCTTAAATTCTTCACCATATCGTTCAAATGAGGTCGGTCTAAAATGGACAACATTATATACTCTTACGTGCAGTAAGAGTCATTTTATTGTCAGAACAACAATGCTATAACTAATCTTAGAGGTCTAGTAAATCATAAGAAAATGACAATGAATACACTGAAATACAGTCACAATCAAAAATGAAAAAAAAAACAAAACCAGATTTTTCTCAAAGAGAGGCGAAAGATACCTTTCAAATAGCAGGCATCAATGGTAAGCACGTTGATATGACATTCAGATAGACGATTGAAGAAAAGCACAGAAAAAGACACATTTGTGATATTTTTTTTACATATAATGTATTTATTCCTCCCTACTTTAGTATAAAAACTTAATTTTCAATAGACGTATTTACACTTGTATGCAAATTTGTCCGCCATTACGTAAAATCACACAGGTTCCCGTAAACTTTGACATCACAATTCAAAACATTTGACGTCACAATTAAAAGTGATTGTTGCCTGACGTCAAAGGTGATTCGGAAGATCTAAGGTCATTCGGAGACAAAATATAGCTAAATACCAAAAGTGTAAATACGTTTATGATAACAAACTATACTATATCAAGTTCACTTCTCTTCGGCAACATTACAATTTAAAAAATATTTTGGAGAGAAAAGTTCTAAATAGCATAATTTGAGCCAAATCTATGTGTTTAGACAATAACATATGCTTTTAAAACATTTCAAATTGGGCGTTAGTTTTGGTCCATTGTGGTCTCTGTTAGGTTTGGGTAATTTGCTTACGAACTTAATTGATAGAATATCGTTAGTTTCTTTCCCAATGTAACCAGTCCCCGTGATCAACATGTGTTTAGTTTTTGACCAAACAGATACTTTGCTTTTGCCAAGTTTTTCAACAGCATTGAACTCTTTCCTATGTAACCCAGAATGCGAATTGTTCGAGAAGTTGAAATCGGAAACAAGAGTAAGAATTTCTCAGAAAAATACGGAAAGTGGAGTTAATTATTTATTTTCAGGTCGATTTGTAGATATTATACGTGCAAACGAAATTATACACACTTTCACCCAGCAACTAAGTGTAAATATTAATGATTCTTTAAGCGAATCTTCAACATTGGTGTTAAATTTGAATGAAAAACAAAAATCATCACTCCTTCATCGTGAAGACGATGAAAGTGATTTTGGTAATTCAAATTGCCAGATAAAAGAAAAACCACCAAGTGGTATCGATATAAATGAATCAGGAACGGAAATCCTCAAGTGTTGTAATGAGGATCAGAGAGTTAAAAAAGACAGAAGGACAGAAAACACAGAACAAACTTATAACAAAGACCACGTCATTGCATTAAAAGATGCAGAAACAACTATACTTTCAGATTTTGTTTCTTCCAAGGAAAATGAAAAAATGGTGAACAGAGAAGCAAATGCTTCAAATTCTACTTCAGTGATATTTAATCATGATATACAGCAAAAACACATTTCCAACAATTTTCAAAATGTGAAAGTCAAAGATGACACGGAACCAACAGATGAAAAAGATTGTGATGAGAAACTACTGACTAATTTACACAACTTGCAATCAGATGATATTAGTTATAATGAGAGTAAAGTAGAGAGCAGTGGAAAGGAAATTGTATTAGGTCCTGATAAATACAATGAGGATGAAAACAACTACCCATTTAATACTGAAAACATTCAAGAAGAAAAAAGTTTATCAAACCCATGTAAAAATAAGAAAAGAAAAAGAAAGAATCCAAAAACATGTAAAGTTGACGTTCATCATCCCGATGTGGATCTCCATGTCCTCCCAGAAGAAAGTAAAGATTTCAAGGGTGAAGAATCTGTATTTGTATATGAAAAAAATGTTGGCAAACTTATAAGGGATAACGAAAATCCAGCCATGGCAAAGTCTGAATGTGGATTTTGTTCTTATGTGAATTTTTTCCCATATGCCCATTCAAAAAAACTACTTAAATCGCATTTTCGAAGGAATCATGCTAAAACTGAACCTATACATAAATGTGAACTATGTAGTAGAAGTTTTTGTACAAAAGAACATTTATATAATCACAAAAGACAAAAACACATATTTAAAAAATGTGAAACATGTGGAATAGTAGTTCTTAAAAATTACTATCCTATGCATATAAGACTTCATCAAGATGGGAATGGTGCCCATAAATTTGAATGTGATATATGCAAAAGGAAATTGGCATCTAGACATTCTTTGCAACAGCATCTAAAAAAAATTCACATGTCTGTGGAAGAAAGAGAATTATTTACTTGTGAAACTTGTAAAAAATCTTGGCTTGAAAAAAGGGCACTAGATAGGCACATGAAAATTAAACATGGAGAAGGTGACATTAATACTAAGGAACATTTATGTGACATTTGTGGTAAAGGTTTTGAAACTGCTTATTATGTCAAAAAGCATAAACAAGTTCATGATAAAGTACCACAGCATGTTTGTGACGTGTGTTTTAAAGCATTTAAGTTTAGAGAAGGACTACACATTCATATGAAGACTCACACTGGTGCAAGAGAATATTTGTGTAAGGATTGTGGGAAAACATTTACACAGTTGTATACTCTAAAACGACATCAACGTATACACACTGGTGAACGCCCATTTGTATGTAGTCTCTGTAAAGATACATTTAATGATCAGTCAATACTTCGCCGTCATATGATTTTGAAACACAAGAAAGAAAAATAATGCCTGATTGTGCAATCATTTTTTTCAGCAGTAGAAATTAAACCAACTGGTCAAGCAGGCAAGCTCCTTAATTTGGCTTGCCCTCATTCAAATTTACATTTTGACTGGTCCTTTAAACAAGTTAAATTAAAAAGTGTAAATGAATGAAATTAAATTGCTAAGCATGCAGTTAAACATTGAACTTTGGTTTTATAGCTTGCTCTCTTTCAAGTCTGCTTGTCATGCATGGACATAGGAGGCCTGTAAGTACATGCATTTCTATCCATGTGTATTATGTTCATGTCTGACATGCATGTCAAGACACTTTTTAAAGTAGCTTGGGTGTCTTCCACCATCTTGGATTGTAAAATAGCAGAAAACAAGTGGTCTAGATCTTTAACGCAATGTGTAAATTTTGAGAGAAGAATGTAATTCATTTGTTGGACTTTTCATCTAAATGAAGAAAGTTATGTGTTTTATCATACTTTTGCTACTGTTTTTTTATTTAAATTCATAATACATTGTAATATTTTTTGTTTGTTATATAATGAGAGCTAACTTAGATAATGTAAATTCCATACTGGAATGTGTAATGAATTTACCTGTTTAGCTCACCTGACTTAAAGGGCAGACTTGGGGTCAATTACATTGGAATGTAATTAATTAAATTACACATTACATTGCAAAAATGATCAATTACACTAATTACCATTACACAGTTTTTGAAAAGTAATTAATTAAATTACAATTACTTTACTAAAGTAATTAATTAAATTACACATTACATTTTACAAATTTTTTCATATTTTTTAAACAATATATATTTAGCATTTGTAAAATATTCATGTTAGCTTACAACATAGTTTTAGCGTTGCATTTGATCATCATTAGTAGTTTTAAGGTTTTGTCATTTAGTCTGCATCTCTCTGGTCTGAACACTTTGCCAACAATTCTATATAGTCTTTCGACAGAAGCTGATGTGGCAGGTATTGCTAGATCATAAGATGTGTTGATAGAAGAGGGAACGTGTTCCTATTAACTTGCCAATACATTAAGGGGTATTTTGACAACTCAGAAATGAAGTCATTTAATTAAACATAATATAAATAAAAATTATATATAAATCAAAAATGTCTCCATTTTTTTTTTACTTTACAAATATTAAAAGGTATGCGTGTCACAATATTGAAAATAATTTTAGTACAAACAATGTATAATGTCTAAATATTAGCAATATTTTGCTAATTAGATAAAATACATGTAATAGTGGTATTGTCCCTAGGCTGTTTTATTACACATTTTAATTTGATTAATTGCGGTTTGTTTTTTACAGCGGATAATTTTCATTTCCTATAATCCTTTTGTGTACACTAATTTGACAAAATGATTGTGTGCAGTGATTTAAAATTCTTAATGAATTGTCTAAGAAAAATTATTCAACAATGTTTACACATATTTTTACCATACATACATGTATTGATGGTATGTATATACATGTTATCAATCTATTTAGATAAAGATCTTTTTAAAAACTGAACTATATGATTCTTACATTTTAGTAAACATTTGACTTGTGTATGTCAACTAAATAATATAAGAACTCAAGAATAAATTACAGACTTGTGTATTAAAAAGTATGTTCCTGTAAATCCTGATATATTGATATTTGTAAAATAAATATTAATTTACAATTTATATTAACATAATTTGTTATCATTAACACCATTAAAGGACATGTAAAATTGAAATGTAATTCAAAAGTAATTTAGCATTACATGCTTTTATCGTTGTAATTAATTAAATTACCATTACATGTAATTAAAAAATGCTCAATTACACATTACATTGAATTACATGGAAAATTGTAATGCATTACACTTAATTACCATTACATTTTCAATAACCCCATCCCTGTTAAAGGGCCAAGTGAGCTTTTCTCATCACTTGGCGTCTATCGTCCGTTAACTTTTACAAAAATCTTCTCCTCTAAAACTACTGAACCAAATTTAACCAAACTTGACCACAATCATCATTGGAGTATCTAGTTTAAAATATGTGTCCAATGACCCTGCCTGCCAACCAAGATGGCAGACATTGCTAAAAATAGAACATAGGGGTAAAATGCAAGTTCTGTATATTATTTTGAAAACAGTTATAAACAGGGCAAAAATGGTCAAAATATTGAGCTCTACCAATAGTTCATTGACGTCAAAACTGTCAGGCGACTTTTTATAGCCCTTAAATGCCAATTTTACCTTTTTTTTTATTTTTGCCTTTTATCTTGAAAACTATAATAGATAGAGAGAAACTTTAAGTTGCAAAAATTATCATCTAGACAAGATCTACGAATAAGTATGCAGGGTTGAAATTGTCAGTTGACTCCTAATTAGAGTTATTGACCTTTGATGACTATTTTACCAATTATTTGCGTTTTTGCCTAATATCATAAAAATTATAATAGAAAGATAGAAACTTAAATAAGCAAAAATGACCAGCAAGACGAAATCTACACTTAAGATATAATGGAGGAAATTTTACAACGACTCCTTATTGGAGTTATTTCCCTTTAATGACGATTTTTACCAATGTTTATGCATTTTGCCTTATATGAGAAAAGTTATAATAGATAAATAGAAACTTTAAATAACAAAAATGATCAGCAAGGCAATTTTGCCGATAAAGTTAGTAGGCTGTCACTCTTCATAGGAGTGATTGCCCTTAAATGAGGATTTTTTTACCCTCTATTGTGTTTTGAGCAAAAAAAGAAACTAAACAGACAAAAATGATCTGCACACAGGATCAACAAAAAAGAAATTTTTGTCATCAATTCTATTCTTGTCTACAATGTTGGAGAGAGTCCATTGTTGAATATGCACTTAGACCTAGGTGAGCTACTCAGGCTCTTTAGAGCCTCTAGTTTGGTTTGTAGCAAGAAAACTAGTCCTGTGACCCTATTTTTTCTTTTTACTTTCCGAAAGCCCATTATTAGCACTATCTTCTCATATTTTTCTTAAAATTCTATTTATTTGTTTAGTTTTCTTTTTATCATCAAGTTTTTATCACACAAAATTGTGTTTTCCATTTAAATGTCTGACAATTTTGCACAACCTGTAGCTTGAAAAAAAGACCTGTGACACATTCTTTTTGTTATATTTTCAAAAAGCCATGATTTAAACTACATTTTGGAAAATTTATATTCAAAAATTCTATCGATTTTAATTTAGACATCTACCTTAATATTGAAAATTGTTGAACCAAAATATTTTAAACAAAGGAGAGTTACAAGGTACATGTAAGTCATAGGCATTTGTAAATAAAATAGTTGAAAAATATTTTCTTGTGTAGAAATTCCAAAAGGGGAGCATATACATGATATATGAATTAAAGACTTTTGGGTATAAGTCAATTAGACAGCAATCTAACGACGAAAGTACCAATACACATCTTGTGGACAAAATACAGTCTTCAACATCTTCTTGTCTTTATATATATTCAACAATATATACAGGTGTCTACTTAAATACAATACATGTATGTTGAAAAGGTCTAAATCATAGAGAGACCATAAAAAGTTGTGAATGACATAATTAAAATTTTGAAACAATCAAAGATCTGCTGTAAACACCTGGCCAATAGCAAATAAGCAATAGAAAAAGAAAAATTATGTGACATACAATAACTTTGTCAAGCCTTCATGGAAGCTTTTTTATGAGCAAAAGACCGTATCTGACAGGACCTCTGTATTATATATGTATTTAATCAAATATCAGTGTTTTTTTAGATTAAATTTGGAGAACAAAATCTTGGTTTTTTTATATACCGGCATATAACTTTACATGCATGTATGTTGGAAGAAAAGCAGTTATCAGAATGGGATAAAAAAGTATGAAAATGAGATGTGGGGTAAACCGATCCCTTACTGAGATGACTGAGACAGCAACCTAATGATTCTAAATTCCTGACAGTACCAAAAGCGATGATAAATAAATAATTTGTTTCCAATGAGAATTAGGGAATAAAACAAATTAAACATTGAGTTCCAACAAAACTACTTTTTATACGACTGCAAAAATTTGTTTGCGTCGTATAATGCTATGGTGTCGTCTTCGTCTGTGTCGGCGTCGTCCGAAGACACATTTGGCTTCCGGACAATAACTTTAGTTTAAGTGAATGGATCTCTAAGAAATTTGACCAGAAGGTTCAATACCACAAAAGGAAGGTTGGGATTGATTTTGGGGGTTATGGTACCAACAGTTTAGGAATTGGGGGGCCAAAAAGAAGCATTTTTGTAGTTTCCGGACAATAACTTGTGTGTTAGTGTATAGATCTCTCAGAAATTGTACCACAAGGTTCCATATCACAAAGGGAAAGCTGGGATTGAGTTTGGGGGTAATTGCCCCAACGGTTTAGGAATTAGGGGCAAAAAAGGGGCCAAAAACAAGCATTTTTCTAGTTTCCAGACAGTAACTTGTGTTTAAGTGGATCTCTTTAAAATTGTACTACAAGGTTCTATACCACAAAGGGAAGGCTGGGATTAATTTGGGGGTAATTACTCCAAGGGAGGGGTTCAAAAGTTTGGGGATTTTTTATTCCAATTTTTGGGGGTTCATATTTTTTTTCTTCAAAATTTTTGAAATTTCAAATGATTGTGCAATATATAGCAAGAAATCTTCAATTGCACAGTATTGGGCAAAAGCAAGAAATCTTCAATTGCACAGTATTGTGCAATAGCAAGAAATCTTCAATTGCACAGTATTGCGGAATAGCATGAAATCGTCAATTGCACAGTATTGTGCAACAGTAAGAAATCTTCAATTGCACAGTAATGCGCAATAGCAAGAAATCTTCAATTGCACAGTATTGCGCAATAGCAAGAAATCTTCAATTGCACAGTATTGCGCAATAGCAAGAAATCTTCAATTGCACAGTATTGCGCAATAGCAAGAAATCTTCAATTATACCGTATTGCGCAATAGCAAGAAATCTTCAATTGGCCAGTATTGCACAATAGCAAGTATCTTAAATTGAAAATAAATACAAATCTTTTAACCAATTTCAATGGGATTAATTTAAAATCTTTAATTTTTGGGGGTTCTAACCTTGTATTACTTTTTTGGATATTGGGCCCCATTTTTAAATTGGTCTACATTGAAGTCAAAAGGGTCCAAAATTAAACTTTGTTTGATTTCATCAAAAACTGAATTATTGCGGCTGTATGATATGCTGAATCTTATTGTGCATTAATACATTGCATTTAGATTTTTTATTTTGGGCCCTGTTTTCAAGTTAGTCCATATTAAGGTTTGAAGGGTCTAAAATCAAAATTTGTTTGATTTCAACTAAAATTAAATTTTTGGTGTTTTTTTTTATATGCTGAATCTAACCATGTTGTTAGATTTTGGATATCAGACCATTCTAGGTAAATTAAATGTCCCCATTTCAAATTTTTAAGATCTTTGACCACATTTATTTTGTGTCAGAAACCTATATTATGTCAAAAATTTGACCACAATCCAAATTCAGACAGTATCAAGCTTGAATATTGTGTCCAAACTTGCCCCAACTGTTCAGGGTCAGACCTCTGCGGTCGTATCTGGCTGCGCTCAGCGAAGCATTTTATTCCTGTATGTAAAAAGCATAGTTTGTCCGAAGAAAAAACACACCTCCAAATATTGGGGCAAGTGGTCACCTTTGTATGGATGTATACCACATCTGCATGTAGATATTATAAGTACTCAATTTTGCAATAAGAACTGTTAACATCGACATGAAGATATTCCTGTCAATCTAGATTAACGTGCATTTATTAATATACCCGAACTTAAGCACATGAACTACTTTATTTTTTTTTGCCGAAAAAAGGTGAAAAAAAATCAACCAGTCCATCACATTTTCCGAAAAAAAAATAGTACCATATTTTCTCTGAAGTTATATATGCATGTCTTATAATTGGTTGAATTGTCCCATTTATATGTTGACTTGTCAGTGTGCATTTTGATTGATTTACCAATATTTCATCGATGTCTTATGGCATTATAAAGTCTTGTTACTAGGTTGTTTCTCAAATTCTAGTATCCAAATATTCGGACGATAAAATATAAATTGACACAGTATCCCATTAGTATATATTTACTTATATTCCTTAATCAACGTATAATTCATGGGTATACGTCAATGAGACAGCAACCAACGACAAAAATAACAATAAAACATATAGGGGCAAAACACAATGTTCAACAAAAGAGAATAATAAACAATAACTCCAGCTCTTAAACTTCAGGAAGTCCAGAAGCTATGAACCTCGCTGTCTAGCAACAATCAAGAGGAGAAACCGCAATACAAGCTCTATTCGGACTTTTCATGAAATTGTCATTATCAAATCATCTTGCTTCAACCCTTCTTCTTACGAAATCAGAAAAAAAATATTGTCCTCACTGGTTTTTGAAATTTTGAAATGTGGTCAAGGCATTTTCAAATGGCATGGACTTCTTGTCTTGAGATATTTAACTTGTAAAATTTGTACTCGTTAAGCTATATATGTATTAAAACGATTAACTCAACAATATATATTAATCAACATACATTTAATCAAGAACAGATTAAAATTAAGACAGAGTGTTTGCCACAAAAGAAACTCCAAATTTCCCGGTAGAAGATTCATGGTACCAATTATAAAATTTTAAGCGTTTGATCCAGTCCTCAAAAGCATCAAAAGAGAGGCAAAAGATACCAAAGGGACATTCAAAATATTAAGTCGAAAACAAACTCGCAACGTCTTGGCAAAAGACGAAAAGCAAATTTAGACTGACGAGTGCTGTCCCCTGGTTTGATACCTTCGATAGGTCAAATTCGAGGAAAAGAAGACGGGATTGTGGTAACGACAATTGGAACATAACCGTCGTCATCTGTGAAACAGATATTCCATAACGGTCAACCAACTCTCGATGTCGCCCGTGAAATGTTCGAAGGGATGATTTCAATTTCACCACTTGGAACTTTTGGTCCAATAGCTTCCTTGTAAGCAGCAACCCTCTATCAAAGAAATAAGGCAAATTATTGAATATCGTATCAACTGGGAGATATATACTTCATATACAGGCGCTGCTGGAATGTTGATACATAGAAATGGAAACTTTTCAATTGGGAAGCTGAAATCATATCTTTTGTTGTTAAGTTTTGTTCTCAACCGACCCTCATTGTCAATTTCTAGATGTAAGTCAAGATATGAGACAGACTTAACGGTATCTGTTGTATCCTTTATTTCAAGTTCGATGGAATAGATGCGTTCAACATGGTCACAACACTATAACGTGCAACGGGATTTCAAGTGCTAAAAGTCAGCAATTACTGTTTTTTTCTGTTCACGCCATGCGCCAACTTTTGCATTTTTCTTTGTTCTTAAATTCTCATATTCTTTGTTCTTGAATTTTCATTTTCTTTCTCATTTGTTTCTGCAACTGATCCATTTCTTTTTATTTTCTTTTCCTCATTTTTCCTTTTTTTCCCTCTTCCAGTTGGTGATTTTTCTTTTCTTTTATGCGCTTAAGTTCATTTATAAATTCAATTTCTGTTCGACATATCACACCGGATACTATTGTTAAAATTGAGAATGGAAATGGGGAATGTGTCAAAGAGACAACAACCCGACCAAAGAGCAGAAAACAGCCCAAGGCCACCAATGGGTCTTCAACACAGCGAGTTGTATTTGTCTCGCCTTCGATGAAAGTTTAAAGCTTTATATTTCCAGAGACATATAATACATATGTACTATATGTCTCTGATATTTCAAAAGGTAAAAGACCTTAGTTTTTTAGTCATGTGAAATACTTAACGTATTATGAGGCTCCCGCAGGGTCAAAAACGACCTGCGACCTCCGGGCTGTTTAGAGGCGACTTCCGACCTGAGGGCCTTCTAAAAACGACCTGCGACCTGTAAAATTTGGAAAAAACGACTTCCGACTTCACCCACGCTAAAAACGACCTTGCCATTTTGGGCGCGATGTTTTCCTATGTTGTCCTTTGTCGCCATTTCGGTTATCTGACAGATCGGCAAAACGGCGCGCGGTTACTGGTTCTCTGTCTCTGCCTATTTCCCCCTTTCCCCCATGACTGTATGTCAGTAACCAGATTGTTGGGTGTAGATCTGATAAAATAAAATGCCCAAATCACATGTCTATGTTGGCCAGTTAAGGCCATTTCGCGTTTTCGCGTTTTCGCCTTTCATATTCTATAGGGCGAAAACGCGAAAACGCGAAAAAACGCGAAGCGTTTTCGACTTCGCGTTTTCGCGTTTTCGACTTCGCGATTTCCCGTTTTCGCGTTTTCGCCCTATAGAATATGAAAGGCGAAAACGCGAAATGGCCTTAACCGGCCACCATACATGTCTGTTATTATACATAAACTGCTGACTGTTGGCCCCACCAACCATGGTCAGCCATACTGTTTTTCCTGCCATCTGTCACACTTTTGTCTACTTTATTATACTCCACTACACGCAGTAGAGAAGTATTACATGGTTGGGTATCCGTCCGTACTTCCATCTGTCTGACTGTCCCATGGTGGTATCCAGATGAAATCCTGAAAACGGATCAAAGATTTATTTCATTTGTTCCCAATTGTTTAGCACTATAAAGTACAAGTAAAGTTCGATTTTCATCTTAAATCAACATGCAATTTTCAAATAATCAATTTTAAACTATTTGTGACCCTTTTTGTCGAGCCTTCGACTTTAGTCGAAAAAGCGAGACATAGCGATCCTACATTCCGTCGGCGTCGTCGGCGTCATCGTCGTAGTCGGCGGCGTCCACAAATATTCACTCTGTGGTTAAAGTTTTTGAAATTTTAATAACTTTCTTAAACTATCCTGGATTTCTACCAAACTTGGACAGAAGCTTGTTTGTGGTCATAATTAAGATAGTACCCAGGAGTAAATTTTGTAAAAATAAAATTCCTGTTTTTTCGTATTTTACTTGTAAATGGACTTAGTTTTTCTGCCGGGAAACATTACATTCACTCTGTGGTTAAAGTTTTTAAAATTTTAATAACTTTCTTAAACTATCCTGGATTTGTACCAAACTTGGACAGAAGCTTGTTTATGATCAAAAGCTAGTATCTAGAAGGAAATTTTGTTAAAATTTTGTACCTGTTTATCCGTATTTTACTTATAAATGGACTTAACTTTTCTTCCAGTTAACATTAAATACAGTCTGCAGTTAAAGTTTTTAAAACATTTATTAGATTCACAAACTATCCTGGATTTATACCAAACTTTGACAGAAGCTTCTTACAATCAAAAAATAGTATCTAAAGAAATATTTTTATTGATTTTTTTCCTCATTTTTGTTGAGCCTGCGATTAACAGCAAAAGTAGGCGAGACACTGGGTTCCGCGGAACCCTTACGAATTTTTGTATCTATAGTCGGTTAGAAGTCTTCGTTTCTTTGTTTCTAGAGCCTGATAAGCTATCAAATTGTAAAGTTATGATCATTTTTGGACCATTTTTGTTTCTTAAAAAAGATTTAAGTTGGTCAGGGTTATTGCTTCAAATACACTATGGACACTATGGGCGATGGTCATCACTAGCGCATAGGGCACCAGCTACTAGTGTCTCTGTGTGTGCTCCAAAGAGACAAATGTATCCAAGTAAGGTTGATGATCAGTTTCATGTTTTATGTCCCGACAACATTGTTGCGGTAAATATAGTTTTTCGGTCTGTTCGTCCATCCGTTCGTTCGTCAGTTACACTTTGGTTTACCTTTGCGTTTAAGATGATTTCCTAAAAAGTTTCAAGACGAAACTTCATGAAATTTTGTACCGTACTCTTTATTTATCATGATATGGACTAACAACTGAGTAAAAATGGGGGAGTTCCATCGAAAATGGAAATAAGCGCCGAGCGGGACACCCTATCTTCAAGACATTTCCTTGTTGCCATCAGTCTATAGATCGTGTTCAAAGTATCTCAGTAGGTAAATCCAGCTCTACATCCCCGGTGATTTTATAAGAGTTCTGGGGACTTGCTCAATATGAATATTGTATCGGATTAGTGAAATACTGAATGTTTGGTTGAAACTACTGTTCTGAAAAATCGAAAAGTTCAAGTCCTGTTTTGGTCTCAATATGGAAAAGAACGGATATGGGTTAATGGCACGAAGACATCACAATAAAAAAAGTCATATTGATCATTAAATGCCACACAAAAATAAATCTAGAGCCGACGACACGAACTGCAATAGAGCAGGAACTTCCCACTTACAGACAGCCATCTCTGGATGGCCTCAAACAAAACAAGAACAACCGAACCCAAGGGCACAGCAAAATGTCCAAATATCTAATTTAAAACTAAAAGGTTTAATCAGGAACATATATGTCCCTGGTTTAATAACACAAGAATCGACACAATGACTTAAGTGGATCCTTTAAATATAAAAACGACTTCCGACCTATATGTTGGAAAAAACGACCTGCGACCTGTACATTTCCCTTAAAAACGACCTCGCGACCTTGCGACGAATTTAAAAGCGACCTTGCGACCTGAGGGGGGTACCCTGTGGGACCCCCTATTATGAGTAAAAGGATAACTATTGGTATGTTGGATCAATTCACCTGACCTCGGACCTCATTTCACGGATCATCGATCAAGCGGTTAAGTTTTTGTGATCAAGTCCGTATCTCAGATACTTTAAGGAATATGTCAACTATATTTGGTGTTTAGAATGATTGTAAGGTGTACATGTCCGGCTGGTAGGTTTCATCCGATCTTTACCTCTTTTTTATGGTTCATTGGTCAATGTTAAGTTATTGTGTCTGACCATTGACCTAATTGTCATGGTTTATTTGTCAGTGTTATGTTTTCATGGTTTTGTCAATTATTTGAATACTATAATAAGAAATAGAGGTCAACTAAATTTGGTGTATGGTATGATTGTAAGGTGTGCATGTCTGTCTGGCAGGATACATCTGACCTTGACTTCATTAAACATGTTAAGATTATAAAATACTTGTAGTAGAACCTTCATATTGCAGAGTTTCAACATACATAATTTAATTATGATAAGTAAAACAGGCGAGACATTTCAGCGCTTGCACTCTTGTGTGGTTCTTTCTCAACTTTTGAAGTTTCAAGAATGTAATGCATATAGCTGCTCTCAGATATTGATTTACTTATTTCTGATACTACTGCAGTGGGTGTATACAATTGATTTCTTGAATGTTGCACTCCATTCAGTTATCAGATGACTTAAAACTGCAGACTCAGTCTGACTCTTCTGTTCCTCTGACGATGTACATGTATTATCATCTTCAGCACATACAGATGTGTTTTAGGGTCCATTAGCGTTTGTTTAGCATAAGAACTAAGAGAATATACTATATTTATTTAGCTCTGATGGCACTAAAGATGTTTACAATGTTCCTTTTTTTAATCGAAAGTATTGTTTAAAATTCAAAAAAAAAAATCATAGCGTGTTACAAGTCTTAAGGAAAATGTCACAGTTCTTTTTGTAAGATTTCTTCAATGACCCAAATATGCTTCTATATCTCAAGGGTGTGTCCAGTAAGTGGAATGTAACGGTAAGCACAATCTAATTGAAATATAGATCTCTGATTTCGCTATCCTCACATGAGCACGCGAGTTGCGATAGATCTGAATTTTAATCAGATTGAGGTAAGCAGAATATTTTAATTTCATCAGCTACAGCAATTTTTAACAGATAAATAATTAATTATAAATGATATTAATATGGATCGAAGCATGGCTATATAAAGTGAGCAATATTGGTCTCTGTTGAGGAAGATTTGGTATGAAAAGTTTTTCAAACCATTTTCCAAAAAGCTCTCCATATATGAATGAGCTTTTACCCAGGCAAATAACGTATTTCTTGGTACATTTCCCATGAGCGCTTGAAGTATTCTTTGACCTCTGCCAGAAAATGATAATTGGTGGCAGAACTCGGGCTTCTACACTCGTACATCATAAGGCAGTAACATTTTCACCACGTTCACCACTAGGGGGTATAAAGAGTATGAAATGGTATAGTTATAACTTAAGTGCAATTACTTTAAAGGTACTCTTTTTTTTCTCTTGTAGTCGTGGGTGTATTATAGATTACTAGTACACATTTTTGTTTAGGGGCCAGTTGAAGCCCGCCTCCGGGTGCGGGATTTTCTCGCTGAGTTGAAGACCCATTGGTGGCCTTGGACTGTTTTCTGCTCTTTGGTCGGGTTGTTGTCTCTATGACACATCCCCCGTTTCCATTCTCAATTTCATTGAATAATTTCGTATTTATGAATTATCCCGTATTCTATACTATAGTAACATATTCGTGTACTTGTATACTACATCACATTGTATGTGGTTACGTCACGATACTCATGGAGGTGACAAAAAAAACGACCACTGGCAGTTTTGGTGGAAATTGGTAGAAAGTAGATCTCATCATTTTAAATATTCTGTCCCTGTCTGATTTTCTCTGTCTTTGGCGGTTTTCAAGGTAATTAATAAAACTTGCATTTTATCCCCGTATGTTCTTTAATATTTTAGCCATGTCGGCCATGCTAGTTGGCTAGCGGGATCATCTGACATATTTTTAAATAAAAACCCCAATGATGATAAGGACCAAGTTTGGTTCCAATTGACTCGGTAGTTTCAAAGTAGAAGATTAAAAAATAATAATAACAGACGACGACGGTGTGAAAGCACTTAGCACTAGCCTTTTTGTCAGGTGAGCTAAAAATGGGTACACATTATCATTCAAAGGTAATAACTCATATATATAAGAAGTTCATATATACCAAGTGTTAGATTAGTTTTATTGATATTAAAGAAATTTCTTAGTATTCCTAAACGGAAGATTTTATACACACAGAAGAAGTATTCTTAACAACAAAAATATTTTCATTTACCTGTGTATAATATGACGAAGGTTTTTTCAAAAAATTGTTTAACATTTCACAGTGGTATCATACTTTAACTTTGTTTAAACCTGTTTATTTACTTTTGACCTTAATTATTTATCCCTTATAATTTTTATTAACTATGTATTTGCATTCAGGTATCACAGATCAAATTTATTCGTTCATTGTGTGTTAATTTACGTTTTTTGTTTGAGTTAAGCCTTCCAATTGATATTTTATAGTGTGTCTTTCTATGTTGTGATGTTATACTATTGTTTCATAAAAGGGAGAATGTTTGGTACCATTAAAACGTTTAATCCTGCTGCAAATGTTTGCACCTGACTGTGTCCTAAGTCAGGAATCTGATGTACAGTAGTCGTCTGTTTATGTAGTTCATACGTGTTTCTCGTTTCTCGTTTTTATATAGATTAGACCGTTGGTTTTCCCGTTTGGATGGTTTTACACTAGTAATTTTGGGGCCCTTTATAGCTTGCTGTTTGGTGTGAGCCAATGCTCCGTTTTGAAGGCCGTACCTTTACCTATAATGGTTTGCTTTTGTGAATTGTTACTTGGATGGAGAGTTGTCTCATTGGCACTCATACCACATCTTCCTATATTTATTGACTGACAATTTCAGGCTTGTGGACAAATTTGTAGATTTATCCCTGGTTATCTTGTATGTTATTAAAAGTCATACTCTATCAATTATAGTTTTAAAGAAAAGAAACAAAAACACACCATATGCTAGGGAAAAAAATCGGCATTTAAGGGCAATTACTCCGATCTGGAGTCCACTGACAATTTTGGTCATGATGAATTATGTGCAGATTGTTTTGGTGATCATAATATCATTTAATTTTTAAAGTTTCTTTGTATCTATTATCGTTTTAAAGATAATCGACAAAAAAGGTGCAAAATGGTTACTTATAGGCAATAATTTCCTGTTAAGAGTCCTCTGATAGTTTTGGTCGAAATAGACATTATGTTGATCTTGATCATTTTTGCCCTGTCCGGTTTTCCCATGCCGGTTTTCAAAATAATAGATAATACTTGCATATTATCCTTTTCTATTTGTAGCCTTGGTAGGCATGTTAGTTGGTCGGATGGATGATCGGGCAAATTTTTAAAACTAAACTACCAAAGGGTGAATGTTAAGTTTGGCACGGTATTAACAGAAAAGACTTTTGTAAAAGTAAACGGACGCTGGACGACGTCAACGAACGCCTTGTGGTGACTAAAACTAACACTGGCCCTTTTGGGCCAGATGCGCGCCGCTTATAATACACGAACTGTTTTTATTTCCAAAACAGAACAATTCAATCTCTACGTCACACTTTTTGCCAGTATAACCTAATGATTGTATCCCTAAATATAAAAAGAATGGCGCATTTATCTAAATCACAATAAGGCTTTCAGCACAAAGCAACACTGAACGCCCCTCACTGCAAGTATAAAATTATCCATAGCAACGGATTTAGTAGAAATCTTTGCTAGAATTCAATAACCTTACATCTGGCCATTGATGAATAAGTGGCGGATTTAGGCGACTGTAAATACTGAAATGTCAGGAGCTTTCGGGGGTGGGGGTTAATTCCCCTACTAAAACCCTGATGGGTGGTTACTCAGATTTCCCATATGTATTTCCCGAATGCGCCCCTGTAAGCGGATATATATAAGTGAATTTGACAAATCAATGTTTTAATTTATAATGATTACATAACGAAATAAAATCTATTTTATTTTAATAACATCATGTCATAGTTGACTTCATAGGCGTCAATTTAAAATTGAATTTTCCTCTTAAGTCAAATTATATTAATGAACTTAAATACTTTCTAAAATAGTAATAGGCTTTGAATTCAATTCAGAATTAGTCGAGTCTCCTACGATTGTCAACAACGATCAACCACAAGTTTGTCTTAAAAATACGAATCTGGAAAAAAGGAATGATGAATTTTGGCAATCAAATTTTGTATCACCTTGAAACCCCTAAGGGTGACTGGGGAATAGGAATATGGTCACTAAGGCCTTCTTCCGACCAGCAGTAAAACACTTGCCAAAGTTTGGCTGTGAGGGTGTAAAAGTACGCAGCCACGTCCGGTCAGACGTTAAATCTTTTTTATAGATACAAAGATTAAGTTGGAAGGTTGGCTGCACCTGTAGAAAACTTATTAACAATCCTGATTTTTACCGGAGACTAATATAACTATTAATTTATATACGATCTGGGTCAACTTAAATATCAATCCTTTCAATAAACTTATTCTAAAAGGTTACCAATTCAACACTGGTATTGTATCTTTGAATATTGTTTTTATTGGTATGAATATTGATTTTGTAATCAATAAATTAAAACCCAACAAAATATTAATGTTATACACATATGTACATTCGCAGTCCTACAATCTGTCGAAACCTATATGTTGGCATTGCACAAGATCATATTAATGACGTCTTTATAGTAAAAAAAAACATTGGCAGTTGGAAGTGTTCGGATTGATATTTTAGTCTTAGATACATGATTTTCTGATTAGTTGTTATGGCTTTGAACTATAGCTTTCAGTAACTGAGAGTACTCTCATATCTGTACTTTTTAACTGTGTTTTTGTTTGTTGTTTTTGTGCTTTGTATCTATCTGATGAGTTAAGTCCTTTTCAACTTAATTTTATAATTTGTTCTAATGTTGTGCTGTAACATCAGGTTAGGAGAAGGTTTGCGCTCCCGCACATTCTGTATCTGCCTGTCCCAATTTATGCAGGATCCTGTAATTCAGAGGTTGTCATTTGTTGCTGTTCATCAAAATTATTTTTCGTTTATTGTTTTTTACATAAACCAGGTTTGGATTGTTTTATATTTGTCATTTCGGGGCCTTTCATAGATTGCTATGCGGTATGAGTTTCACTCATAGTTTAAGGCGTATACGGTGACCTATAGTTGTTAACATTCTACATCATTTTGTTGTTGGTGGAGAGTTGGAATTTTGTGCGACTGTCATACTAGTGAAAGGTTTAGCTAGCTATAAAACCAGGTTTAATCCACCATTTTCTACATAAGGAAATGCCTGTACCAAGTAAGGAATATGACAGTTGTTTTCCATTCGTTTGATGTGTTTGAGCTTTTGATTTTGCCATTTGATAAGGGACTTTCCGTTTTGAATTTTCCTTGTTATTTTACTTTTGTCTCATTAGCAATCATACCATATCTTTTTATTTTTTATATTTAGACATAGAATCAGTGAATAAACGAATGCATGTGATCAGTAACCTTAATTTTATGGAGGTTTTCAGATTCTCATAGACACCGGCACTTGGGTACAGTATTTGGATTTTTTTCATAGATATTCAATTTTCTTTTTTTATACCACATCTTCTTATTTTTATATTTAGACATAGAATCAATCAATGAATAAACGAATGCATGTCAGTATAAACCTTATTTTTATTGAGGTTTCAGATTCTCATAGACACCGGTGCTTGGGTACAGTATTTGGATTTTTTCATGGATATTCGATTTTCTATTTTTATACCACATAAATCACTAATTTAACTATCCATACTTTAAAGGGGAATTAGCTACGAGATATACAAAAAAAATAAAATATGATTTTTTTTTGTTCAATCATTTATGAAAGTGATATAGTGGAAAAATAATTCTCTTTTAGCAGCCAATTTGGTTCAATTTTGTCAAAATAAGCTGAGAAACATCACTGATGATTTATTCACTTGCAAGTGAATAATTCTACCTCATTGAATCCGTATACATGTGACCTTTAATTTAACCCCTTAGCTGAAGATAGATTACGCATGTATTCAGCTATTAAAATGAAAAGAATGTCAACATTGAAAGTGAAACAAGGATGATAAATATGGTTGACTGATTCGATCCACAAAAAATAAGTCTTATACAGGTAAAATCGACGATAAACATACTTTTTAACCTACAATATGAAATCAAACAGACCTAGAAAAATCCAATTGCGTGTGGTTGCTATTTGTTTATATTTTTATTTATGTTTAAATCAGGTTATATGAGTCGATGATGACTGTCGGCAGTCTTCGGAGGTCATCTCGATTGTTAATTTGATTTGATTTTTGGTGTTTTAACGCCACTTTTAAGCACCGCTTTTGGGCTATTTCGTGGCGGCCAGTTTTTATTGGTGGAGGAAGCCGGAGTGCCCGGAGAAAACCACCGACCTTCGATAGGAAAACTGACAATCCTAGTCAATTAAGACTGGAGTCGAGTGCACCCGAACGAGCGGGGCGATTGTTAATTAGATGACGTCTAGACAAAAATAAACACGAAATAATGATACATATTATCGAGTATATGCATTGTTAATCGTTCATTTTAGACTTTTTGTGACTTGGACATGTTGGATATACGTTTTAGTATGTTATAAATCAAATATGAGAATTTGAGTCAATTTTTCATGTGGTTGGGTTAGTAAAACATCAACTCTTCAACACACTCAAATTAGCAGCTTGTTTCCACATCAAATTTATCAATTAATTGTATTAATATGTTCACGCTACATGTAAATGTGTGCATATTATTTCACCTAAGTTTTAAAACTGAAACTGCAGATGCGGATCCAGGATTTTTTAAAGGGGGGTGTGTGCCTGGGGACCCCAAACTAAACCGGGAACTTCTCAGGGATCATAAACAGTATAAATGCATCATTTACCTAAAAGTTGGGCACATAAATGTGCATGATTATTCATAACTTCTAAATTAGTTGGGTTTTTTTTATAATAAAGATGGCAAACATGTTTGAAGTTGGTGTTTAGCATGATAAATTAATCAATAATCCCTACAGAAGACTAATAATGAGTCATTTCAAAGAGTGAGGTTACAATGTCTCCTCTACATTTTAGGCTAGGATGAAATTTGAAAAAATAAGGCAGGACAGGAGTTTTGAGTTAAAAAAAAGGCAGGATGAGACACTTGCAAAAAAAAAAAGTCAGGATGACAATTTATATTTAGGTTAAAAAAAGTCAGGATAAACTTTAAAAAAAAAAGGCAGGACAGAGATTACAACTAAAAAAAAATGCAGGACAAAATTTTTCATCCTAGCCCCCATAAAAATCAAATGGTAGCTCCCTTAAACAGAAAGTATCAATGATCTGCCATCAACACCAATTTATTAAAATAACAAAATATAAACATCAAGAACATGAACAGATGAAGATATGACAAAAACACCTATTTCAGGAGGTTCTTGACTCAGGATGGGCAAATGAACATGTAGGAGGAATGCATGTCAAACTTTGTTGTCAAATTGAGAGCCATTCTAAATGTTTTCAGTAGTAGGCATCTCAAACTTTTGGGCTTGAGTATACATGTACAAAATTTATCTAAAATTATGCTAGAAATATATTTTCTATGCCATAAATTTATATTTTTGGCTAGAATTTTGTTTTAGCTCATCATTGCTCATTGTAATTTCAATTAAAAATTTTTCAGTAAAATAACATGATGTACATGATATAGCTGATAAATTTCATAACCATGATTACCAAATATGTATTTCAATGTTTTTTCGCACTCTGATTATAAATTATATTTTTGATGCTGCAATTGCCTATGATTAACCACTGTCAGTCATGCTTTTAATTGGTATGTGTCTACTGTGCACTATAATCATTATTTCTTGATCACACCTTACATTTCTTTCTTGGATTGTCTGAAGCTGTGTGAAGAATCATATGACGACGTAGTGTTGAACGATCATTAAATGCCTGATGACAGAGGCTATAGCTACATACAAATGGACGCTCACCGGTGTGTACAAGTGAATGTCGTTCTAGAGAGCTTGCCAGTGTAAATGTCTTTCCACACTCCTTACATTTATGATCTCTTGCACCAGTATGAGTCCTCTTATGTCTCTTTAAACCATATCTCCACATAAAAGATTTATGACACACATCACAAGAAAACGGGCAAATCTTATCATGAATCTTTTTATGGTTATTTACACGTGAAACATTTGGAAAACTTTTACCACAAACTTCACATGGGTATTCCTGACTTACTTTACCTTTTCCATGTTTAAATTTAATGTGCAAATCTAATGATGTTTTGTCAAGCCAGAATGTTTTACAAATTTCACAATTAAATGATCCTTTCTCTTCCACAGATATGTGAATTGTGTTTTTTTTTGGCTGTTGCAAACTTACATGTAACTTGGGGGTCAATTTCTTTTTGCATTTATCATCTTCCAATTTAAGGGTATCACTTCCATCTTCATGAATCCTTGAATGCCTTAGATAGTTTGATTTACGAATTGCTGTTCCACAAATTTCGCAATTTATGAATATGTGTTTTGAACTTTTGTGATCATACAACTGTGCTGTGGTACAAAAACTTTCACTGCATTGTTCACATTTATGTACAGGTTCAGCATAAGCATGATTCCTACAATAATGCTGTTGCAGTTGTCTCTTTGCCCGAGCATATACAGAAAAATTGACAAAAGGACAAAATCTACATTCTGACTTTGCCATTTCTCTATTGTTTTTATCCCTAGTTAGTCTACCAGCATTTCTATGCATCGTGAAAACAGGTTCTTCATCATCTTCATACTTAACATCTTTAATCTCATCAGGCAGTGTACATGTACCTTGATTAAAATCAGGATGATCATCATCAAAGTCAACTTTACAAGTGTGTTGATCCTTCCTTTTCCTTTGAATCTTTTTAATACCTTGGTTTGATAGATTATTTTCTTCTCGGGTATCATCATCAGTAAAAGAATAGTCATTTACATTTTCATTGTCTATATCAGAACTTTGTACTATTTCCTTTTCACTGCTCCCTTTATTCCTCTCACTATCTTTATCCGATTCAAAGCCTGGTATTTTAATTAGTAATTTCTCATCATGATCTTTTTCACCTAAGCCTGGGGACTCAAAGTCAACTTTGACTATTGCATTTTGAGCACTGAAGGAACTGGTATTTTCATGTAGAACATGTTTATATTGTGCTGAAGCAAAAGCATTTTCTTCATTGTTCACCTTTCTTTGATTCTCTTTGGAAGAAACAAAATCTGAAAGTATATTAGTGTCAGTACATGTATCTGTCAATGCAATGATGTTTTCTTTGGTATTAGTCTCTGCATTTTCTTCCTTTCTGTCTACTGTCGCAGTTTTGATTTTTGTTCCGTTCTTTGAAATATTTACTTCTTGTAGACATGTATTTGAATTTAGTCCAGGTTCTTGGCCATTGAAATGACCAGGATCACTTCCAGCATTTTGCATCACACATGGCACGAGCAAGGACTTTTGTTTTTCATTCAAATCTAACACCAATGTTGAAGTTTCACAAAGAGAATCATTGATATATTTACTAAGTTGCTGGATGAAGGTATTTATTATTTCATTTGCTCGAATGATGTCTACAAAACTACCTAAAAATAAATAATTAACTCCACTGTCAGTATTTTGGTGAGAAATTTTTACTCTTGTTTCAGATTTCAATTTTTCAGACAACTCGCTGTCTGGATAACATAGGAATTTGCTCAATGTCGCCGAAACACTTGGCAAAAGCAACGTTTCTGTTTGACCAAAGACTAAACCCATGCCGTGTCGTTTATTTTTATCAGGAGACCTGTCTTGAAGGGGAAAGAAACTATCGATATTCTCTCAGTAAAAGGCGAAGGCAAAAATTACCAAATACAAACAACACACCACAATGGACCAAAATTCGTTCGATAGTGTTATAAATTTTAACATATGACTATGACTTTTTAGAATGTAATATTAATGAGTCGAAATGATGTCGGCAATCCGATCATGATATATACTTTTTTTAATGAATTTGATATGACAGTCAGTAATAAGTGAAACCTGGGAGTAATCATATATTATGTCCCAGGTTAAAACAGACACATAGAAACGCCGCATTACAACAAGGCACATTGGGAACTGTATGGAAAAAGAGGTAAATAACATACTGTACATCGTACATTACAGGCAATGGTAAATACATATAGTGTTGAAGAGCTTTCGATAAAATTTAAAACAGATATTTTGAAATGTTTAGAGTAAAGGGTGATAGTTTGAATCTATACAGGAAAAGATTGTATTTGGAATGTTTAGAATGAAGATGATATTTGGAATACTGGGGTAAAATTTGGAATAGTTAAGATGTTGGTATTTGACATACTAAGGCGTTAACGTTTTTTAATCAAGACCAAAGTAAAGTATTGCCGAATTGATAACTTGATATTTTACAGTCTTTAATATTTGCCAGGATGCCGTTAAACATATATCCAATAATTAGTAAGTCACAAAGTATTTTGAAATCAAAAATTTTCATTTAAAAATTCACAGGATCAATCACTTTAATAAGATATGAAAAAGAATTAAAAAAAATGCAATCATTATTTGACACTAATATTGTCAAGAAGTCAATAAGTGATTCTTATTGTTTCATATAAAATAGATCAAATTCAAATAGTTAATTTATCCTATTTGATTCATTATAGGGTCGTTTAGTTTTAAAGAAAGAGAGACTAAAGATTAAAATGTCTCCATTGTTGACAATAAGATCTTTACGTTTCAAGCTTTGAGGAGACACTTAATTTTGTGAAAAGTAACTCGGAAAAGTCATTGCTTTCCTGATTTTAGATCCTCCCCCATTTGAACTTTTGGGGCGTCTTAATCGTATCAGAGACATATAATACATGTGACCATATTGCTTACAGTATCTGAAATATGATATAGACTGGACCACGAAAAGTTAACTTTGATCACTGATCCATGAAATGAGGTCAAAATCAGGTGAACCCTGCCTGACAGATAGGTACACCTTTAAAGAAACCCTTATCAAATATAGTTATCTTATTACTCATATTAAGTGAGAAATTCACAAGTTAAAACAACCTTTTTATAAAAAAAAAATTAATTCAAACACTCGCTGTACCACGAACATGAGATCGAGGACAATGGACGTATGACCGACGGAAACTTTGTAACATAAGGCATCTGCATACAAGGTATGAAACATCCAAGTCATCTACCTTCTGAAATATAAAACTTTAAACAAATTGTTTAAGCCGCCGCTGCCGTCCAATAGTAATCCCTATGTCTCGCATTCTGCGACTATTGTCGCAGGCGGGAGGGATTACCACTGAGCATTGTCATAGTCATTTAAAGCTGTTGTCACACCTTATACACCGACCGACAGTCATTTAGGAAAAAAAGTAGTATTACATTTTCCCGGCTTATAGGTTGGCCTTTCATGTACCCAAGGCAGGTGAAGGAAGTCAACTTCGGAGCGCTGTGATTGTATGTAAGGGTATAATATATTTTTTTATTTATTTATGAATAACTACAGTGTGTATATTTACAATATAAATTTTGAAACACATCGAAATATTTTCTTGAGAATTATTCGAAAAGGCTTCCAAATTTTCATAAATTTGATGTAAAATGACGGTTAGCATGGATACTATAAACAAGCTCCGTTGGAAGATGGTCATGTTACCATTTGACTTCTATTTCTAATATAGAATAACAATTTAAAGTACTAATATCACACATAACTCTCAGGGTTTTTATCATAAAAAGTGGTAAATTTTAAAAATGTTAATATTGTCGCCTATGGAAGAATGATTACAACCAGTGGGTTACATATTTCATAAGTTTTGGCTTCCTTTCCTAGTTTCGGAAGGACAAAAACCTTAGTAAATGTAACTATTTTAACACATTTCCACACAACCGAAATGAAATGTTTTTGTGAAGTCGTCACGAAATTATGTGATGTCATCACTAAATAAATGGAATTAGAATATTTTTATTTGTTTTTATTTGATTTTGACTAGGTCTTTATAAAATATATTAAATATTTCACTTTTAAAAAGCGCGTAAAGCGACACACACAAAAAAAAAAATATTCAGTGAAAAATAAGCATGTATTATATTTAAAGGTATACTTGTTATCGAATGTGTAACGCATGTACCAAGGAATATGGCGCGATCAATCTTTTTTATCCTCTTTTGTTGGTAAATTTATAGATTTGTAATTTCTTGTAATCCCTCGAGGATTAGTAGTGCATTTCTTTATTTTTCATATATACATCGGCATCACTGCATGTGATTTATTACTGTGAATAATAGGGGAATCTGGACAATCTCTAGAATTGAAATGATTTATTGTATTACAATTGATTGAAGGCATGTCCATACAAACTTCAACATTTCTGTACAGAAAATCCATCATCTGTGTAAATGATCCTTTCTTATCAATGTGTCGAGACTTAATTTCAGTTTCTTACCTCGGAAATAAAATGTGATTATGACGTAGGAATGGGCAAGGGTCAAACTTTATTTTCCTAACATCTTTCGGCAGGAACATAATAAACAAGTAAACACATGGCACGGCCAACGCCAACATATGTTCTCAAATCGTACACATTATTGGGTGATATTTGATATGCCCAATACTATACATGTAGATAAAAAGTTAAAAAAAAGTTATAGTTATCCAAACATTTTGTTTTTGAAATATTTGCACCAGAGCTCTAATATACAGGAGCGCTAAAAACCTTTAGGATCACCTCCTGAAATAAAATTGGAAGAGGTTCCACCGACTCTGGCTAACAATCCATGTCTAGAGATACACGACAGCATCATTACTGAAAAACAGTTCTATTTCAAGTTTTTTTTTTTTAGAAAAATCCAGATTCTGGAGAAATTTCACTCTATATATACAGTAGTCACATGTTACAGATGAGGGGCTCTAGTGACCTTTTTGTCATTTTTTTAGTCGAAGGGGACTTTAGGTTTGCACTCTGTCCGTCTGTCTGTCCATCTGTCAGTCCGGCAAATCAGTTTTCCAGACTTTTTTTCTTCGTGCTTGTAGATATTGATTTGATATTTGGTTTATTGTTTTATCATGACAAGTTACAGGTCAAGTTCAATTTTCGCGATTTTAGCTTTTCTTTGTTCAGTAAAAGCCCTTTCCCTAGAATTAAATTTTTGATGAAATACTTATCAATTAGTAGTTTTCTGTTCAAAGGGAAATAACTCATTTTTTAAAAGGCAAAATGACATTTTGATTTTTTTCCTTTTCTTTGGTAAATTGTTTGAAGAATTTAGTGGTAGGTTTGTTTGTCATTCTTGAAGATATAGATTTGATAATTAGTATATAGTTTTATCATGACAAGTTACAGATCAAGTTGGAATTTTGTTCCGGTCTGATGATTTTGTGCAGAGTTATGATCTTTGGACATAGAAAATTCACTTAAATAATCAGTTTTCAACAATTTTTTTCGTCATGCTTGAAGATTTTGACTTGATATTTTTATGTAGTTTACACCATGACAAGTTATAGATCAAGTCAGAATTTCGTTCCATAACAATGACTTTTTAACCGGAAGGGGACTATGTATTGCTATGCAACTCACAGAATGCTTGTTTACTCTAAGTTTATTTTTACTAGTGGTCTAAGTAGTTCATCAGCAGTGATCATTAACCTGTCAACACTGAGGTAGGTTGGAAGTTCAATGCTCGTGCATGGCTGGTGCGTTCGATTCCGATCTTCGTTGACTAGGATTGGCAAGTTTTCCAGTCAAAGGTCGGTGGTTCTCTCCAAGCACTCTGGCTTCCTTCTTCAATTAGAAACTTGCCGCCATGACGTAGCAAAGTGTGCTAAAAGTGGCATTAAAAACTTACAATAAATCAACCAATGTAACAGTTCCTTGTTCTGTAGGATTGTTATACAGAAAACTCTTTTTGGGCCCCATTGAACAAAAATTTGGGCGGGGTTCTCCCTTGGTTTTTCCGCCAGGTCTTTTAATTTTATAAATTTTCCTGAAAAGTAAAAAACCATAGTTTTTTTATCACAGGCACTTGTTTCAGAAAAAAAAAATCCTATAAACCTTAATATAACACAAGGTACTTAACTCGCAGTTTTGAAAAATGTCAGCCGGTCGCGAAATTCCGTTATATGCCGATTTCTCGGTTGTCATAAATAATTTTTATAATTAATCATTTACTGCGAGTTTTGTGTTTCCAATTTGGCGTCGGTAGACGAAATAATTACGATTGACATACTTGGGTAGGCCTGCTACAGATGATTCCGACAACAAAAGTAGACGTGTTATACACCATTGTGTAGAAAAATCAATTTAGATTTACGACATAACAAGTTTTAGTGGGGTTGACAATCGATAAATCGGCATATAACGGAATTTCGCGACCGGCTGATATTTTTCAAAAATGCGAGTTAAGTACCTTGTGTTATATTAAGGTATATAGGATTTTTTTTCTGAGACAAGTGCCTGTGGTTTTTTTATCCAGAAACTAATATTAGAAAAAAAAAATCCAATCATATATGGCATTTTTTTTTTTTTTTTTGGTAAATGTGATAACTTTTGACCCATTCAGCTCAAAATCACAATGCTGTATCTATTTCTTACCATCTACCACTTGTACAAGTTTATTAACACCAAACAAGTGTACTTCAAGGAATCGCACAGAAACAAAAAATTGCACCTGACAACTCTGTACTTTCAATCTTTGTTAAGCAACTGTTTTCCTGAAAACTAAAATCGACATAAAAACATGTCCAAAAAAGTATAAGGTTGTTCAGAATAAACTTCTTTGACATGACTGTGATAACATGTACTTACCGAAGCACATTTCGATTCAAGATTTTACGTGCTGTGACAAATTTTGACCACTCTGACTACGTGAATGGCTTGTAGTATGACTTCCAAAGTATGTAAATATATACATTTAATTTATAGATGTAATCAATGCTGGATAAAAGATAGCACCGGGTATACGCAAATAACACAGAAATCCAGACAATGAAGCCATAACATCTTAACAAGTTTAATATATAAAACTTAGTAGACAATAAAACATTTCAGTCAAAGTTTTTTTTTTTTTTGAATAAACTGCTTCGCTGAGCGCAGCTGGATACGACCGCAGAGGTCCAACCCTGAACAGTAAGGGCAAAAATGGACACAATATTCAAGCTTGATACAGGTCTGAATTTGGATTGTAATTGAATATTTGACACAGAATAAATGTAGTCAAAGAACTTAAAATTGGTTATATGATTTGAATTATATTCAATTGAAGATTTCTTGCTTTTGTGCAATAAACTGTGCTGTTGCGCAATACTTAGTAAATCTGTTTTCAGACTATAAACAAAGAATTAAATCAAGTGTGACCCCAAATTTTTCTTTGGAAAATTGATAATTTCGTAAATCTTGAAGAAAAAAATTGATCCCCCAAAATTTTTTTTACCCCCTTTTTCTAAAAAAAAAATACATCAAGAAAGTTTCTTTTTATTTTCTGAAGTCTTGAGGATAAAAAATTGTCCCCCTCCCAAAAAAATAATTTTTTTTTACCCCCAAATTTTTTTTTGTCCTCCCCCTTTCCCCCAAAAAATAACATTTGAAGAATATTTTCAGTTTGTAAAATGTGGTACGTTTAAGAGACATCAATACACTTAAACACGAGTTATTGTCTGAAAACTAGAAAAATGCTAGTTTTAGACCATTTTTGGCCCCTGATTCCTGAACGGTTTGGGCAATTACCCCCAAAATGAACCCTAACCTTCGACTTGTGGTATTGGACCTTGTGGTACAATTTCAAAGCGATCAAAATACTTATACACAAGTTATTGTCCTAAAACTAGAAAAATGCTTGTTTTGGGCTCTTTTTTGGCCCCAATTCCTAAACAGTTGGGACCATCACCCCCAAAAACAACCCCAACCTTCCTTTTGTGGTATTGAACCTTTTGATTAAATTTCAAAGCGATCCATACACTTAAACTTAAGTTATTGTCCGGAAACCAAATGTCTTCGGACGACGACGACGACGCAGACAACGCCGACGACGAGATGATAGCATAATACGATCCCAAAATATTTTTTGCGGTCGTATAAAAAGGAAAATGGTTTATTCATTCATAAATCCTTTCATGGCCTTGACAAAACCCCATAAGAATCATACAACGAAACGGCTCTATTATATTCTGTTTCCAGTACATCTCAATGTCACAGCAGGGGATCAACACGGGGGAAACCCCAAATCTTACTATAGGTACATGTAGATATAGCACGGATGCAAACACTCCTAGTATTTTTTTTTAGCTTATCCAAATTGTTTTATTGATCACAAAAAAAAAATGCTAGACTTCATACGCCCCCCCTCTTCACAGTAACATTTAAATTTTTCAACTGTTAAAAAACTTCTATCCGAGAAAAAAACAACTTTATGCTCCTCGTATATGCTGTAAAGAAAGAAGACAATAGGCCATATCTTAAAAGCGTTTGTATAATTATTTTATTGCACAATTTGAACCTGTTAGACAAACGTTATGCCAGAATTGTAAGAATTCAATACTAGTTATTATTTACAGTCCTGTTCTATTACATAACAGCGAAACATAATCCAGTTACATGGCTCATTTGTCGAAATATCTCCATCATCACAGAAATATAAAAATCCATATTATTACTGAAGTCTGTGTAGAATGTATAATTTATTTAGATTCCTATCTTCCTTTGAGATTCATTTCCCGTATGTAAGAACTTAGTCATCCTGAAAAACAAAAATATTAGTAGATTTTTTTAAATGTGAAATATAAAACAAACACTTTTCTAGATCGATGATCTTTGTGTATTTTTACAATGAAAGATTATCATTTATATTTCTTTATTAAAATTGTCTTTAACAGTTACTGTGCTACAGCCCATATCAATACATGAAAATTATACTGAAATAATTTAAACTTGGTCACGTTAAACAACAAATGAGCCTTAAAATTGTTTATCGGTCATTAGGCAGTATTAATTATAAGCATCGTTTCCGAACTTGACTATAATTGTACATGACTTATTGGACCATGTCTGAAAGAATTTTTGTTTAACGCTACGTTAGTTACACAAGTAGAGATGTGTTTTTCAGACACATTTCATATTTAAAGACTATATAGGGAACAAACTAGTGTATGGCCATGTCCAATGTCTGTTTTATCATTTGTTTCGTATCAAGTCCAATAATTCAAAGCCTACTAGTCAGTCAGGACGCAAAACATACAAGAAAGTAAAAACACACCCATAAAACTATAAAAAAAATGCAATAGAGTTCTTCAAAATCATTCTCTTCTTTAAACATCTTGATTTTAAAAAAATCTGAAATATTTGTGCGTTTGTTTTTGATCTGAAACTATTAATAATGTACCAGGACTGAGAGAAAGCAAAACAAAGTAGAACATCACTTTACCCCGCCCTGACCGAAAATACCAATAATTTTATCTAGGGTATATACTAAAATTAAAGTAAATATGGAAACTATTGGCAAATATATTTTCTTTGGACTTATCGTGTAAGTAGCTTGAAGCTTCAGCAACCTTCGATCACTACAATAACAGACAGAAAAACATTTACAGCGATCTTTCATTGGCAGGGATATAATACATTGTATTATATATGTCGCTGTTATAAGCGCCTGAGTCCATCTTTTATCTGGAAAATATTTCCTTCCTTTTATGAAATTGTTTCTTGTTGTTGTGGTCTTTTTTTACTATTGGTCTTAAAAATCGAACTTGTAAATGTGTTTTCTTTTTCAATCACGTGGTACTACTAAGTAGTTAGCTATTGCGACATTTTACGAACACTAAGTAAGTTCCTGATAAATAAATACCCATTCATCGTCGTTGTTATCGTCAACTGGAGTCGTTTCTCTTTCATTGGATTTCAAGGACATAATTTTATCAGTCCAATTTGCACCAACCTGTTCTCCAGCAAAATTTGACACAGTTGACGAAGCAATTTCCACTTTCGTTAAGTTTTCTGAAAATAAAATATCCTTTATAATTCTACTTATGTTATACAATAAATGAATATTTTTTACAATTCTTATAGGCTGTCATTTTTTCTGAACTCAATCATATTTTTGGTGAAATACATATAGCTTAATTGAAATAGCTAAATTGCTTATATCTATGTCATTTGAACTCTGAACTCTAGTGATTAGTTGTCTCATTGGTAGTCATACCACATTTCCTTATTTTTGACATAAAACAGCAACCTCGATTAACAACGTAATTACAAACCTCATATCATAGTGCTAAAAACTGAAGTTAATACAGCTGCCATTGTCCTAAATTGTTATCAACCAAATATAGAAATTCGAGGTACTTAAAATCGTCTTGTCAAGCTTTAATAAAGCACTGTTAATCCATGTCCTGAATCTAAATTAGACTGGTTCCCTGTCCTTTATCTGTTTGGCTCCGACCCTCTTGACAACAAGGGCGTCTCAGATACCCGTATGTTGCAAGGAAGAGGACCAGCCTAAATCTAAATAAAATAAGCAATGACGACTATCTGTCTATAGTGATGCAACAGCTACTTGTAGACTGGATTGTCCAACCTCTTATGTTTTCTTTTTTTATATAAACCCCGGTAATTTGTATAACGTATCTTGCTTAGGATAAACGTTCGATTAATTTCATATAAAAAGTAAAAAAAAAAAAAAACAACAAAAATACCGAATTCAAGGAAAATTCAAATCGGAAAGTCCCTTATAAAACGGCAAAATCAAAAGCTCAAACACATCAAACGAATGGAAAACAACTGTAATATTCCTGACTTGGTACAGGCATTTCCTTATGCAAAAAATCGTGGCTTAAACCTGAATTTATAGCTAGCTAAACCTCTCACTTGTATGACAGTCGCATAAAATTCAATTATATTGACAACAAAGTGCGAACAAAACAAAAACAGACATAATAGGTAATAAAATGCTCCGCAGGGCGCAGCTTGATACGACCGCAGAGGTCAAACCCTGAACAGTTGGGGCAAGTATGGACACAACATTCAAGCTTGATACAGCTCTGAATTTGGATTGTGATTAAATATTTGACACAGCATAGGTTTCTGACACAGAATGAATGTGGTCTAAGAACTTAAAAATTTTAAATTGGACATTCACCTATTATGGTCCAATATCCAAAATCTTAATACATGGTTAGATTCAGCATATCAAAGAACCCCAAGAATTCAATTTTGATGAAATCAAACAAAGTTTAATTTTGGAACCTTTTGACCTAAATGTGGACAAAGTGGATAATGGGGCCCAAAATCAAAAATCTAAATACATGGTTAGATTCAGCATATCAAAGAACCCCATATATTCAATTTTGTTGAAATCAAACAAAGTTTAATTTTGGATCCCGATTTGGACCAACTTGAAAACTGGGCCCATAATCAAAAATCTAAATACACATGTTTAGATTCAGCATATCAAAGAACCCTAAAATTCAATTTTGTTAAAATCAAACTTAGTTTAATTTTGGACCCTTTGGACCTTAATGTAGACCAATTTGAAAAGGGACCAAAAATTAAGAATCTAAATACACGGTTAGATTCGGCATATCAAAGTACCCCAAGAGTTCAATTTTTGATGAAATCAAACAAAGTTTAATTTTGGACCCTTTTGACCTAAATGTGGACAAAGTGGATAACGGGGTCCAAAATCAAAATCTAAATACATGGTTAGATTCAGCATATCAAAGAACCCCAAATATTCAATTTTTGTTGAAATCAAACAAAGTTTAATTTTGGACCCCGATTTGGACCAACTTGAAAACTGGGCCCATAATCAAAAAATCTAAATACATGTTTAGATTCAGCATATCAAAAAACCCTAAGAATTCAATTTTTGTTAAAATCAAACTAAGTTTAATTTTGGACCCTTTGGACCTTAATGTAGACCAATTTGAAAACGGGACCAAAAATTAAGAATCTAAATACACGGTTAGATTCGGCATACCAAAGAACCCCAAGAGTTCAATTTGTGATGAAATCAAACAAAGTTTAATTTTGGACCCTTTTGACCTCAATGTGGACAAAGTTGATAACGGGGTCCAAAGATCAAAAATCTAAATACATGGTTGGATTCAGCATATCATAGAACCCCAAATATTCAATTTTTGTTGAAATCAAACAAAGTTTAATTTTGGACCCCGATTTGGACCAACTTGAAAACTGGGCCCATAATCAAAAATCTAAATACATGTTTAGATTCAGCATATCAAAGAACCCTAAGAATTCAATTTTTGTTAAAATCAAACTAAGTTTAATTTTGGACCCTTTGGACCTTAATGTAGACCAATTTGAAAACGGGACCAAAAATTAAGAATCTAAATACACGGTTAGATTCGGCATATTAAAGAACCCCAATAATTCAATTTTTGATAAAATCAAACAAAGTTTAATTTTGGACCCTTTGGACCTCAATGTGGACCAATTTAAAAACGGGGCCCAAAATCCAAAAACTTAATACACGGTTAGATTCAGCATATTAAAGAACCCCAAGAGTTCAAGAATAAAACCCCATTGAAATTGGTCAAAAAATAAGCAATTTATACAAAGTATCTTCTTTTGCACAATACTGTGCAATTGAATATTTCTTGCAATTGCGCAATACTGTGCAATTGCATATTTCTTGCTATTGTGCAATACTGTACAATTGACAATTTCTTGCTATTGCGCAATATTGTGCTATTGGATATTTCTTGCTATTGCGCAATACTGTGCAATTGAAGATTTCTTGCTATTGTGCAATACTGTGCAATTGAAAATTTCTTGCTACTGCACAATACTTATTATATAATAATTTACACATCCTGTTTGGTGTGTATCTCTTGCCATATCATTATTATTTGCTTTTAAATATAAATCAGAAATAACCAACTTAAATGGAAAATTTTAAAGAAAAAAAAAAGGAAAAAGGAAAAAAAATCCCCCAAAATTTTTGAACCCCTTATGATTCATCACCCCAAACTCAATCCCAGCCTTCCCTTTGAGGTATGGTACCTTGCAGTACGATTTCAGAGAGAACCATACACTTGAACACAAGTTATTGTCTGGAAACTAGAAAAATGCTTATTTTTGCCCCTTTTGGCCCCTAATTCCTAAACGTTTCAGGCAATTACCCCAAACTCAATTCCAGCTTTCCTTTGTGATATGGAACCTTGTAGTACAATTTCAGAAAGATCCATACACTTACACACAAGTTATTGTCATGAAACTAGAAAATGCTTGTTTTTGCCCTTTTTGGCCCCTTATTCCTAAAATTTTGAGGCAATTACCCCCAAAAATCAATCCCAGCATTTCCTTTGTGATATGGAACCTTGTGGTACAATGTCAGAGAGATCCTTACACTAACACACAAGTTATGTCTGGAAGTTACAAAAATGCTTATTTTTGGCCCCTTTTTGGCCCCTAATTCCTTAACTGTTGGTACCATAACCCCCAAAATCAATCCCAACCTTCCTTTTGTGATATTGAACCTTATGGTAAAATTTCATAGAGATCCAATCACTTAAACTAAAGTTAGAGTGCGAAAACCAATGCGTCTTCGGACGACGACGACGACGCCGGACGACGACGACGACGACGACGACGACGACGACGACGACGCCAACGTCATACCAATATACGACCACAAAATTTTTTGCGGTCGTATAAAAATGTCAACAAAGAAAAACAAAACTGCATGTAGACATAGCACATAAGCAAAAATGAAAGACAAGAATACAAAAATAAAACCTACTGGATATAAATACATGCTCTTTTGAAAAAAAAAACATACCCATACATTTTGCCCTCTTTTGAAAAAAAAAAGAATGGAACATAGTTTATACATATTTAACCCAAGAATTGTCCTAACCTATAAAAGGACTATTCTTCTTTGTTGTTATCCGTAATGAATCTCCATCGGAAATCTCTATATCTTCTAGCTGAGATTCTGGTAGCCAAAACGATAAACATCCTTCCGAAAAAAGTGAAGAAGATTTCCGATATATCTGATCCATTTCATCATTTTGTAGAAGTTTCCGTACTTCTTGTTTATTTATATTATCAGTTTCACCTTTAGCTTCCACCTCTGGAAAGAAAAACACACGCATTAAGCTGCAAACGTATAAAATGGTAATAAACAATTTCTTTTTTCAACACACTAATTTTACAGCAGTCATTGTCATTATACAATTTGACACATTTTGCCTTTTTCCAGAGTGGATTTCTTATATTTTTAACCTTAACCAGATCTGGCTTAACCCATAAAAATTTATTTTTCAAATATTTTTTGTCAAGCATTCTCCAATGATACAAATGCTTACTGTATTTATTAAGATAACCTGTTCCAATCTTCTGTGTCTCACTAAAATTTGGGTTTATTTCCTTCCCAGAACTGTCAAATTTTCTTTTGTGTGCTTTCTGTACATCAACATGAAGTACAAAATATCTTTTCTGAAATAAAGAACGAAATGGTATTGTCATAACACTCTGAAAAGAAACAAAGTTTTAATATCTTACTTTTGATTCGTTTTACTCTATTTATTTCTTGTGTAACGAATTTGACACCATCCAGAGGTTGACACTTTTTAATTATTAATTATCATGTTGATTAAAATGTTTTCATCAGATTGTCGGCATTCTCCGGGGAACCAATTGTTCATCTTCTCATCGACGTGAGCCTTTTTTTCGTATAAGGCACACTTCAAAAAGGGACCTTTTAATAAGAAAACTGAAAATGCTGTTCATATGAAACTTTATATAAAACAGTAGTGAATAAAATTGATTGACCTGCAGCTAATTTACTGTACTGTAATTGCTTGTATTGAAAAATCCTCTTGGAGCAAATTTAGAAAAAATATCCATTGTACTGGTTACACCCGAATTAATTTTAAAATACTACTTATAAAGACGACCATTTAATTATCTGTGGAATAGGAGGATTTTGAAAATAAGTTACTTGGTCTGATAAGAACTGAAAATAAAAGACTTTGCTCAAGACGGAAATAAAAATAAAAATCCTCCTGCCCAGCCACACCCCAACCCCCAGAATATCATATGGTAGCCTACTTACTACTATATACAAATTTTATAGTTAAGATCATACACTGATACTTACAATAAAAAACGTAGTCTTTTATGTAATAAAACACAAAAACAACATAGTAAAGTGTGTTTATTGTACGAAAAGGTCAGAATAAGACAAAGCACTATGAAAGAGGACGCGAGTAACTATGCTAGCATATGCCTTCGACCACTTTTTTAATATGATAATTTACATTTGTCACTATTTGGTGCTTAGTTTGCAAATTGGCTTGATGTTCATTTTTTCCAAATGTCAGCATTATGTATGTCCTTTTACATTATAAATGAAAAGTTTTAAGAGATTGATTGATTGTTTGTTGCTTAACGTCCAGTGGCAAATATTTCACGCATGTTCAGGACGATGTTTCAAGAGAAGAGCCCTTTTTGTGCATTTAGCAAATCGTATGGAATCAAAGTTGTGTTGTCACCGTTTATTGCAGAGGCGGATTTAGGGGGGACAGGGTGCCCGCCCCTCCTTTTGTGGAAAAAATTGTTGGTTGAATATTTAGGGAATCACTAAAGCATCACTGAGCATGCCCCCTCTTATGGCAGTCAGTGCCCCCACCCCCTTATGAAAATTTCTGGATCCGCCACTGTATTTGTTCCGCCTAACAGAAGGTCTACTGCGGGAAACTTTGTTATAAACTATGTCATAATATCTGTTCCTGTTGAAACAAATATTCTATAACCTTTATTCCGTTATACTGTAATATTTGTTCCAGTGGAAATAATATAACAGAATATTTTTTTTTCCGCTTGGAACTTATATTATGAAGGAACTTCTATTTCGTGCCAGTGTGTGATTTTTGCCTTATTATGGATTATTTCTATTTCGATTTTTTTAAAACTAAATATTTTACAAGATAAAACCTTAAATAAAGAGAGAAATATGATCAGTTGCTTTCTCTTGCTTGATTAAATTCCCTACATTATCTGTCTCATTGTTAGCACAGGAAGACAATTAAGCAACTCATTATTTCGAAAGTCAAGCTAGTTTTGTGTAAATGTTCTAACAGACTATCATGAATTCTTTATTGGTAATTAAAACCACTAAAGTGTCTATCCATTTACTAATTTGCCTAACATCTATGTGTCTCTATTCTTTAATGACAATAGATCACAAGATAACAGCTGAACAGTATTAGCCCACTACTATTACAAATTATACCTTCTGCAATTGCAATATAAGAAGATATTACAGCGGTGACCATAAAGATTCAATACTTATTACCTACTTTGCTGACCAATGTAAAAAACAGTAATGACAAATTTGTGGTCTATCATTTCCTTAGACAAATCATTTGTATCGAATTATTGGTATGAGGTGAAGCGAAAATGACACGTTTTGGTATATCATTTGGCAAATTTTATTTCCTCTCTGCTTATATCAATCGATGAACAAAGGCAATGAGCGATTGGTTTTCTATAGTCTCTAAGACAGAAGTTATTCAATCGGAAAAGAAGACTTTTGTTGTCACTTAAGTGGAAATAAAAACATAAATTAGGATTGAAATTTATTGTGAAAGCCTTTACAATGTACTGCAAATCTAGTGGAAAACTCATTCCAAAGTAATAATGAAGACAAATAATGCATACAATGATTTTGAATTTGTGTAGATTCATGTAGACATGAAATAAAGAGATAATACCAGACTCCAGACTATCTGGCAATTGTCTTTATATATGACATTACAAAAAGTGATTAAATATCAGAAACCATTTCCTTATTTAGGCATTAATTTGTTTGCTCCTCCTCCCGAGAAACAGTCACAATAGCGTTAACTACGGATCATCTGTAACATACAAATATATAATCGCTAATTATACTTTGTACTAAATTTAAATTAATATGAAAATGTCTAAAAAAGTTTAGCAGGCACAGAAACAAGAAGGTACGATTTTAAGTTGTTGAAGAGAATGCATCAAACAGTGTTTTAGTATTCATCAAGCATTGCATAGACTTTACTCGGAAACAAGTCTCCCAAAGATGAAATTAACCACCTTTGTTGTCTTGTGGTTTTGTGTTCGCCTTGAAAGAAATATGTTGAGGGAATGATTCCCAGCTTGTTCATACCATAGGCATAGATATAATAGGCTATCAAACATGTAATGAAACTCATCTCCAAGAGAATGACCTTAATTTGTAATAGCCAGTACAATTTTACAAAATCGTGCTAATTTAGATAAGTATCATAAGGCAAAAGATTTCTACGCTCATTTCTAATCACAATCACAGATATCACACTTTCTATCCTCACGGTTTATATTCCAAAATCTACCTCTTTCAATTGGTAACTTATGATTAACACATCTAAAATTACATAAAGCTTTTCTTAAGTCAAATGGAAGAGCATTTAAATAACTCTCAAATTTATGCTCTTTCTTAAATATTCTATAATTCAAACACTTTGGAGAATTAAATATAATATCAACCTATGACTGCTTATATTGAACACATAATCTTGTTTTACATTTTAGCTAACTGTAAATTATTCGGCACATTTTGTGACAACCAGAAATTAGAAAATCCACAATCATTCAATGTATTTTCAATACAACTAATCCATTTCAATGGTAAATGTTATTAACATGCATGTTATACATGAGTTTATATAATACAGCAGAGATTTTGTCTTGTTTGTTACAAATAATTCTCTTCCAAAACCAATCATTCTACTCTTAATAAAAAAAGCGCTTTTAGTATACGATTCCCTTAATCACAGTGTCTAAACTATCCCGTAAAATGTTTGGCCTCAATGGTATCTAATATCCGGTACGGTGACGGACCATCAACAGACAGAGAAAAGGTAGAATTTCTGTTATTTATTTGTTATTTTTATTATATTGAAGAATATAAATACATATATAACTATTTTCGATTGTTAGATGTGATATTTTCGTCAACTGATCTAGATTAACGGAGAAATAAGTAAAAAAGCACGTCAAAATGATGAATTGAGTAAACCTTGTCTCGAATTTGATTAATTTCACGTTAAATTGTGCAAATTGTACGGAAAGAAAGATATTAACATGGAGATTGCAAGAGTAGTCACTTTGAGCACCTTTATATTTGTATTTCTGTGCATGGAACGAACGAAATGGGCCATGTCAAAATGGAAGGACCCGATTTTGTCAATGTGTACGACCCGGTTTCGTCCTAAAAATTTACAATCAGGACCCGATTTTGTCAAAGAAAATAATGCATAATCGCATAACGTAAATTAAACTCCGGCGTTCAAAAGGAGTTTGATGGCTCGTTCGAAAACGATTTCCTTCAGAAGACAACTTATCATTTATTTGAATCCGTAAACACTTGCATTCCTGCTTTATTCTAACAAAAATAATTTTAATTTTGCTTTGTCTGATTAGTTTTTCCCGTTTATGTGAGACTCAATTATGAATTGTTAGACTTTTTTTTTAATTTAAGAACGATGCAATCTTGTTTGAAATTCTTTGTTAGTTTTAGCTCTCCTGACGCAATGGGAAAAGTGAGCTTTGCCGATAATTGGTTTCCGTCGTCCGTCGTCCTCCGTTAATTTTTACAAAAACCTTCTCCTCTGAAATTACTATGCCAAACTTAACCAAACTTGTCCACAATCTTATGTTGGTTTTAAAAGCTCCAAAAATACATAATTGTAATATACGTTTATATCAAATATTTACTTGAAGTTTCATTGGAATCTGAACCGTGAATATGATATGGAAAATATGCATTAAAAGGCCCATAAAATTAAATGTGCTTACCTGAAAATAGGGGAAAAGTTGAAAATCCCACAGCTATGGTATGTGCGTGCTTAACTGTGAAAACTCGCATTAGGTATAAGATACAAAACAAAGGTAACAAAAACAGGCTGGTACATGTAAAAATCGTTGCCGTATAGTTTTTTCTGCACTAGTAGTCGGGTCAATGTCCGAGGCGATAGCCGAGGACCTTGACCTGACTACAAGCGCAGAAAAACTATACGACTGGTTGTTACCATCTCGTTTGTTTTGTTACTTTTGTTTTGTATCCGACTTGTACGTGACGTTTTTAATTAGAAAGTAATACATATTTTGCATTTAACATGTTTAATGTTTGGAAATATTTAGTCTTTAATAAAATAGGGATTTTGCGTTACCACTAGCGCTTCTCAATTCTTCAAGCTGTGCGTGCAAGTGAAATTATTGCTTGTTTCTTTGATACATATCAGTGACGTAGGAGTAAATTGAAAAGTTGGGGTGTTAAAAAATAATGGATTTAATATTATGGATCTACATATTTTGGAAATCAAATTTTTCAGTTTATTTTCATGCTCATTACAGTAATGTAATATTCGAATAGACCCAAGTATTGATCACGTGACAATATTTTTTTTTCATTTTCCATCCGAATGTTAATAAACTGTTATCACAGAGATATGTCTCGCCTTTTTGTAATTTTGATAATGCAAATGTTGCAATTAAAATAGCAATACTTTAACATGTAAGCTATGCAAATATTCAAAGTCGATGAACAATGACTGAAGGTACATGGCTAAACAATCTTCATGTAAATGAGATGTGCCAATACTCATAAAACTGCATACCAAAAACCATTGACTTATTATAAGTCGTTCCCTTTAAACAAACCTAAACACAAACATTTGTAAACTATGTAAAAGTTTCAAAGTTAATGAACCATGATGAGGGGTGGGGCTATATAATCTCCATGAAACGATACTTGCAAATGCCAATGAATTTGCATACCAAATATCATTGACTTAATATAAGCAGTTCATCTTAAACTGATCTAAATCACAAACTAATACATATAAACTAAGCAAAAGTTTCAAAGTCAATTGACCATGACTGGCCATAAATACTGCACAGAAATACAAATATTGAGGTGCTCAAAGTGACTAGTCTTGCAATCTCCATGTTAATATCTTTCTTTTCGTACCTTTCTTTCCGTACAACGTGTACAATTTAACGAGAAAGTAATTAAATTCGAGACAAGGTTCACTCAATTTATCATTTTTGCGTGCCTTTTTACTTATTTTTCCATTAATCTAGAACGGTTGACGAAAATATCACATCTCACAATTGGAAATAGATATATAATATCTATGTATATTCTTCAATATAATAAAAATAACAAATAAATAAACAGAAATCCTATCTTCTATCTTTTCTCTGTCTTTTGATGGTCCGTCATCGTACCGGATTTAGATACCATTGAGTCCAGGGGTAGTTTAGACACATAGGCTGTGTTTGGATATACGCCTAAGGCAGCCTATGGTTACCCATAGGTATCTTTGGGTACCCATGGTTTGATATTTTGATATATAGAATATCAAACCAAAGGTACCTATGGATAACCATAGGCCACCTCTGGCGTATATCCAAACACAGCCAGTGTTAATGGTATATAGCAAATCATGCTTTGTATAAATTAATGAAACATTTCAAATGTTCATTAATTTGTACAAATAGAAATAAGAATATATGTGGTATGAGAAGCATGATTTGCTATACCATTAAGGGAATCGTATTACTAAAAAGTTGTACTAAAAGCCCTTTTATGAAAAAAAAATCGAGGACAAAATACAGCATGCATTATTTTGGTCTTTGTATCGTCATGTTGATCATGTAAGTACAAACCAGGTGATAAGTCAAATTCGATAGGTCACCTTAGAGGAAAAGAAGAGGGATTGTGGTTATGACAATTGGAACACATATCTCTCGTCATCTGTGAAATAGATATTCCATAACGGTCCACGAACTTGTGTTGGCGTCCGTAAAATTGTAGAAGGGGAGACTTCAAATTCACCACTTGGAACTCTTATGCAAGCTCTTGAATATCGTATCACCAGGGAGATAAATCCGAGATATATACCCAATATGCAGGCGATGCTGGAATGATACAACTTACAACTCCCATTAGCGCCATGTGTCGCATAGGGCCCGAATGGAAGCCTTCCATCTGAATCTGTCTGCTGCTTGTTGTTGTGCTTCTCCCCATGTCCTCCATCCAAATTCTGTTCTTTCCTTGTCTACCATTCGTCTCCAAGTTTCTTTTGGTCTTCCTACATTTCTCTTCCCTGGTGGTGTCCACGTCAAGGCGATTCGACAATCATTCCATGGGTCCATCCTCAGGATGTGACCTATCCAACTCCATCTCCTGGTCTTAATGGTGTTGGTGATGCTGCACATGTTGGCTCTTTGCAGCAGTTCTGTGTTGGAAATCGTAGTTGGTCAAAATATCTTGAAGATTCTACGCAAGTTCCTGGTGTTAAAGGTGTTAAGTCTTTCTCCAGTGTTAAAGGTGTTAAGTCTTTCTCCAGTGTTAAAGGTGTTAAGTCTTTCTCCATCTCTCTTGCTTATCTTCCAACATTCTGCCCCATATAACAACACTGATATTACATTGCTTTTATAAATTTTCATTTTGGTGTTTCTACTGTATTGGTTTGATGTCCATATTTTTCTTAACTTGTAGTATGCTGCTCTTGCCTTTTTTATTCTATTCCTTATGTCGGCTGTTGCTTTGTCGCTGGTATCTATAACCGCTCCAAGGTATTTAAAACTGTCAACCATCTCTATTTCTTCGTTGTCCAATGTAATAGGCTGGATGTTGTTTGCCTTTACACACATTATTTTACGTTTTTTTCTTTATTTCTAATCCAGTTGTTTCAGCTATCTTTTGTATATCATCTGTTTTGGTTCTTGTTGCTGACAGGAGAGCAATATCATCTGCAAAATCATGATCTTCTGACAGGAGAGCAATATCATCTGCAAAATCAAGATCTTCTAATACCCCTAATCTTCTCCAGTTGATACCACGCCTTTTCCGTGTTGTTTTCTTCATTGGCCAGTCTATAACCAGTAAGAAAAGGAAACCAGACATTACACATCCTTGCCTGACTCCAGATTTAATGTGGAACCATTCCGAATGTTTAACCTCATGTTCAACTACACAACTGAAGTGATCATAAAATGCTTGCACCATCCTGATTATTTTACCTGGAATTCCATAGTTTGCCATGATGTTTTTTAAAGTTTCTCGATGGATAGTGTCAAACGCCCTTTTGAAGTCGATGAAGTTGATAAATAGGGGGCTGTTCCATTCAATGCATTGTTCTACTGTATTTCTCAGGATGAATATTTGGTTGATACAGCCTCGACCACTTCGGAACCCAGCTTGTTCTTTACGCAGAATGTTGTCAATAGCATCTCTAATTCTGTTGATGATAATTCTGCAGAGGACTTTCCCAGGTACAGATAGTAATGTTATTCCTCTCCAGTTGTCACAGTCTTCTAAATTTCCTTTTTTTGAGAGTTTGATTATAATTCCCTTCTGCCAGTCTGTTGGTATTTCTTCCCTTTTCCAAATCTTTGTAAATAGATAGCAAAAGACTTTTGCTATTGTGCCTACATAAGCTTTCAATAGTTCAGCTTGTATGTTGTCAATACCTGGAGCCTTACCATTACTGAGTGCCCTTATACTCTTTATTATCTCTTCAATGGTTGGTGGTTCAATATTCACATCAACAACATCTCCAGGTTGAATATCTGCTAGTACGGGTGGATCTTTCGAGTTTAAAATCTCTTCAAAGTGTTCTTTCCGTTTCTCTAATTGTTTCTTTTCGTTGGTTATTACATGTCTCTCATTTGACTTTACAGGTCTGTTTCCTCTCATGCCACTGATGGAAATTTTCTTGCTCAGCATATATAGCTTGTTCTGCTCTCCCTTGTTTGCTGCATCTTCTGCATTTTTGCTATATTATCAATATATTTCCTTTTATCATCTCTTGTACTAAATTTTACCTCCTTGTTCTTTGTTTATAATCTTTCTCCAGCTTTTCTTTCCGTCCTTGTGATCTTGTAGCATTGATGTTTTGTTTTATCTGTTTTCGTTCTTGTATTTTGGTTGTTTCCTGTCTTTAAAACCCATTGTTTGCCCACCAACTTCACATATTGCTTGTTTGATATCTATCCACTGTTCTTCTATGCCTTCTGTTTCTCCCAATACCTGAAATCTGTTCCTTAACTCAAGTTTGAACTCGTGTGCAACTTTTGGTATTTTTAGCTTATCTGTGTCATATCTTTTCTTCTGTTCTTGATTTACTCTCTGTCGACAAAGTTTTAGCTTAACTCTGGAAATAATTAATTCATGATCACTACCAACATCAGCACCTCTATATGACCTTACATCTTCTAAACCTTTTGTCAATCGTGATGTGGTCAATCTGATTCTTGAGGTTTCCGTCTGGTGAAGTCCATGTGTATTTATGAATATCTTTATGTTTGAATATGCTGGAACCAATTACAATGTTGTTAGTCTGACAATAATCCCGAAATAATTCTCCATTCTCATTGATAACACCATACCCGTTCTTCCCCATCACATCTTCATATCCAACATTATCTGATCCTATCTTTGCATTCATGTCACCCATTACTATTATCATATCATGTTTATGGACTTTTGCTGTTACATCATTCAAGGTTTGGTAGAACTCCTCTTTTACTTCCTCGGAAGCTTCGTTCGTTGGTGCATAACACTGTATAATGGTCAACTTTATATGTTTAGAATAAAATCGAGCTGTTATTATTCTTTCATTAATAGGTTGCCATTCCATGAGTGTTTTTCTGTTTGCTTTGGATATAATTAGTGCTACTCCATACTCATGCCTTTCTGTTTGTCCAGAGTATAGCATAGTCTCACCGCCTCTGAGGTTCATCTTCCCTGTTCCAGTCCAACGACATTCGCTAATACCCAATACAGCAATTCCATAGTTGTTCATTTCATTTACTACCTGATGTGTCTTTCCAGTTGTATACATTGTTCTTACATTCCAGCATCCGACCTTGAACTGTTTTCTTTGGTGAACCAAAGGTACTCTCCTGATGTTTGCTTCCAATTGGTTCTGGGTTTGGCCAACATCATTCATTGAACCTTCTAACTGATTTCTGTTTTCCGGTCTAACCTCGGTATTTCCCATCAGAAAAGTCGTTCTTCCATTTCGCGTTTCTGTAACTTTTTAGTTTTTACGAGGATAGGTTGTTGGCCTATCGCACAATCCCCAACCTGGAGAACCAGAGAATCTTTACTCAAGGTTTCTTTCCTTTAGATCAATTGCCAACCAAGGCTGACGAGTCAAATCTATCCGGAATTTTATATCAGAGTTCTCCTACATGAATTGCCTTCCAAGGCTGACGACCTTCATCCAGCTGGCTATTAACCCATAACTGGGGCAAGGTTGATGAGTGCTAGGGCATGTCCACACGTCGATGGGCCTACAAACTTCATCTCTAGGGTCCTTGCTACTCCTAGATCCTCTACAGTTAAGCCTAGGACACTAGATCCTAGTTACCATGTGCTGTCGCGAGGAGGCACTGTAGAAGTCTTGTTAGTGCAGAGGCTATGTACTGGCAGGAAAGACTTACGCACTCGGCTTTCTTTTCACCTATGAATATAAGCTATCCAGCGGCAGTGTAAGAGTCTATGACTCCCAACCGCACTAGACACATACACAAACCTGTGGTAACACCACCAGCACACATGCTGGAATGATGCTACATAGAAATGGAACGTTCACAATTGGGAAGCTGAAGTCATGTCTTTTGTCGTAAAGTTTTTTTCTCAACCGACCTTTCATTGTAAATTTCTAGATGTAATTCAATATATCAGGCAGTGCATCTGTTGTATCCCTTAGGGAGCTACCATTTGATTTTTATGGGGGGCTAGGATGAAAAATTTTGTCCTGCCTTTTTATTTTTCCCTCTATTCGGTCCTGCCTTTTTATTTTTCACTCTATTCGGTCCTGCCTTTTTTTTTTTTTAGTTTATCCTGACTTTTTTACATAAATTGTCATCCTGCCTTTTTTTTTGTGCAAATAATCTCATCCTGCCTTTTTTTTACTCAAAAGTCCTGTCCTGCCTATTTTTTTCAAATTTCATCCTAGCCCCCCCCCCCCCCCAAAAATCAAATGGTAGCTCCCTTATTTCAAGTTTGGTGGGATAGATTCGTTTTGCATAGTCACCAAACTTAGTTTTATTTATAGTGAGAGAACATCATCTATATTGCGGAACGTGGAGTTTGCATCATATGAATAAAGGAACATTTTGGTACAATTTTGTCAAAATAAGCTGAAAACATTGCTGGTGTATAATTGGTTTGCAAGTCAATAATTCAACCTAGTTTGAATCCGTATTCGTGCAACCTTTAATTTGACCCTTAGCTGGAGATGGGCTACGCATTTGCTAATGCAAATGTAAGAGAGATAAGTTAATCCTGGTGGTAAAATGTGTCCGGGCGGACAAATATTGCTAGTATAAAGTCCATGGTTTATACAGAATTTACTAGTATATCTAGTCCGATGTCAGTTATTTATGTCCTCAGACTAATCTTCCAGGAATTCATGTCCATGTCATCAATATTCCTAGGTAAAAACGCCCATGTCCTCTATTTTACTAGGAAAATGTGTAATGAAAGAAATCATTTACATGTAAACAATGGAATTGTTAATTCTTGTTTTAATGTTGTTTAACAGTTGTGCATTAATCTTTCAATAAAATGTGTGTGCCCAGACTAATTTTCCTAGGAATTCATATCCAGGTCATTAATATTCCTAGGTGAAAATGTCCATGTCCATTATTTTAATAAGAAAATGTGTAATGAAAGAAATCATTTACATATAAACAATGGAATTTTTAATTGTTATGTTTTAATGTTGTTTTAACAGTTATGCATTAATCTTTTAGTAAAATTTAGTCTGATGTCAGTTACTTATGTCCCCAGACGAATTTTCCTAGGAATACACGTCCATACCCCCAGACTAATTTTCCTAGTAATTCATGTCCATGTAATCAATATTCTTCGGTAAAAACGTCCATGACCTTTATTTTTATAGGAAAACTTGTAATGAAAGAAATAATTTACATGTAAACAATGGAAATTTTAATTGTTGTATGCTTTTAAATTGTTTAACAGTTGTGCATTAATATTTCCATATTTTATTAAAATATGTGTTTTTTAATAATTAAACAGACCGTATTTCATTAAAATATGGGTGGCTTTTAATTATTAAACAGACTTTTTCTAGGAAATTGATATCACAGACTTTTATGATGTACATAATATAAATCAAATATGAGAAATTGAGTCAATTTGGTGAAGATGAATTTGGCAGCTCCTTCAAAGCTTCCAACTGAATATTGACTCAAATTAACAAATTTGTTTACAACATACTTAAACATATATCAGAATTACAAAAAGTCCCACAGGAAACAACAAACAATGCCTGATATCTTTAAAAAGTATAGCATTTTGAGACTGGGCGACTTCTAATTATAATTAACTAATGAAATGACATTCAAAGATTGCTGGTAGGTATATGAACCTGAAATAACAGCATTATTAGATAGAAGTTACTTTAGCAAATCATTTAGATTGTCTTTTATTTCTTGTATTATGTTAACAATCACTGCAGGGTTAAATTATTCAATACAATCTTGTTTGATGCAACTGTTGTGCAAAAATACTGTTTTGATACAATTGCCTATACATGTACAATGTATGCCATGGAAGTATTATATTGTTAATATAATACTTCCATGATGTATACCAACAAATATACATACTATCAAAGGGTTTTTGCTATTAAAATCCTTCATACTAAGGAACAGTACACTGTATGTTTTTCTTATCAGCATAACACTATTAACACATACATTGTACATGTATATATAATATATCACCTTGTTACCGTCTTTTGTATTGACTGATACTTTTGATCTTCGACATACATTTCCTTCAATTAAGACACCAGTACCCCTGAAAAACATTTTGACCTTTAAGCTTATACATGTATATACATGTAGTCTAGATTGGGATAATATATATTTTTGGGGAAAAAAACAACATAGAAACACAAATATAGAAATCCCAATGAAGCTAGTAGATTTATACTTCGACGACCTGGCAAAATCTTTTTCGATATTACATGAAGTAAACATTTCTGATCTATTCAGCATGTTTCTCACTAATTATGGCATGAACCAACGAAGTTTACCCATCTTTGGATATTTTTGATTCTCCCAATGTACAATGATGTAAAATACTTAAATTTTTCTATTTTAGATAAAAAAAAAACCACTGCATTTTAAGAAAGAAATGAAATACAACAAAGGCATGTACATGTATGTTGTGAGACACACATAAATAAACAGATACCCTTGTGACTTATATCTATTGATATTTAATTTTACCAAGGAAATATAAAATTTGAAACTTAGTTATCTCACACACATTTCGTGAAATTCAAAGAAAACAAAAAAAAATCTTGAAATTATCCCTCTTTTGCCAGTGGCTATTATCAGAAGTCCTTTTCTAGTGGTCCAAACGGTGATCTATAGTTGTTAATTTCTGTGTCATTTGATCTCTTGTGGAGAGTTGTCTAGTTGGCAATTATACCATATCTTCTTATTTTTATATTTCTAGTTATGGACTTTGCTATTATCTGATAATAATCATAATATGAATATAAAATTTCACTGCACAATTAAAGAACAGTGTTTTAATCATTCTGTTTTAGGTGTCAGACCACCAATTCACCCACTTCTTCCATTTAGAAAGTATGTAAAAGTAGTTCTTCCCTGACAAAAAGTAGTGCTTTTTATATCATTGTTTACTTAAACTAACAAACAAATTTGCAGAAATGAAACTTTTGGTGACAGAGAAATATATGTAGACCATTTTGAGCCAAAATTTACTTGTCCATGAGTTTGCATTAAAAATTTAGGATTTATGTGCTCCATAGTTTATAACTTATTCAAGATTTCCAGAAGACCAGGGGTTATTTTTAGTAGTACCGGTACTTGACTTCCGAACGGTAGTATTTCGCTATAAGACTTTAAACATTGGTTGAAAATCGGCATGTAGAAAGGTGGTACAATTCAGGATATACAAAATGTACCTGGTTTCTATGAAGTTAAACTTATTACATGTAGGTAAAATATTTAGAAAGCTGTGAAAATTGCAGAATTTTGTTGAATATTTAGGGAATTTGAATTAATGGTCTGACAGCTTTAACGGTGTTCGACAAGGTCCATTTGCCCCCACACGTTTGCACCCTGGGTCAGTTTGCACCCTTTTATTGGTTTTGTGTTAATTTCTTAATCATGTTTTAGTTGATGTATTGCTATAAATAAGTTTTTTTTATTGTTTCAACATAAAGTGACATTCTTAAAACGTAAACAGGTTTCCTACTTCATGCACTTTAACCGTACACCATCATTTATCATTTAAAAAACAGCACTGAAATGTTTAGAGTAACTTCTTGATTAGATTTAAAAGAGCACTAAAATATTTTTAAAAAATCCCTGAAACATCACATTAAACACCATTAACACACAAATTCTATCTTATATGCACTAATATTGTATTAAATTGAAACAACAGTCATAATTGTAATCAAAGTTCAAAGTCTACTGTGGTGGAAAATCGTCAACTGGTGTGCCTGATGGTCCAGGTATCGTGTTCGTTCTCTCCCAATACATTACATGTTCGCACGGCACAATTTCGCCCCCTGGGTTCGTTCGCACTTTTTTTAGGAAACAATACAAAAACTTATTTAAAGCAATACATTTACTTAAACACGATTAAAAATGTATTCAACACAAAACATATAAAAAGGTGCGATCGTGAATGGCAGCGAATGTGATTTTGGGCGAAAGGGACCAGGATTCGATGGTCCATACAGTTTTGATCAAATCCCCCCCAAAAAAATTTCATTTTGAAATTATTTTGAAATTTTTATTAATGAAAATATAAATATTTTGATTTATACATCTAAAAAATATCTAATATTTCAATCGGTTTTTGAGTAGAAATATGGTTCGAACGTGTTGTGTGCAAACGTGTATTGGGAGCGAACGGACCCGATACCGACAAATTATGGGTGACCCGGAAATAATTGGCATAATGTTACAAAATATGAATAGTAAACTACATGTAGTTTCAATGGAATTCACATAATATCTTGTGTTTCATTGTCTTACCCTGATTTCTCTTCAACGTTCCATTCTGAATGTTCTATTGTGATTAGCGTTAAGTTTGACAATGGTTTATCGTTATAAATTCTGCTCATGTTTGTCAATGTTTACAAACATCAAACTCGGAAACAGCTGGGATATTTTAAAATATAAAGCCAATGCCGGACAATTAGAATTGTTTCCGTGTTTCCAAATTTTTTTTTGCAAAAAGTTTTGAATTGACCTAAATTTCAAAGTAACGTAAATTCAGTAAATGTTCTAATTTGACAAATTTCTTTCTCTCATCGAATACAAAACATCTTCCCAATACATGCTAAGAATTGTAACACGATTTTGAGATTTTATTATTTTGCACGCCATCTTACTAATAAGTTTCAATGAAGTTTTCATTTTCTGAAATCAAACCAATGCAGTCATTATTATTTTATAATTAATTGTTTGTTTGTAAATGTGACTTCTTGTGTAGTTTATGATTTTTTTCCCTGACGATGAAGAGTATTGGATTTTAATATTCAACATCTTCTTTGGGAAACTGTCCGCACAAATTAAAAATGATTTGCAAAATGAAAAAGTTTGCTGATATGAAATTTCGGCCCTTTTGCATAACATCTTAAAGTACGAAAAGGCCTCCAGTTTCGTTCTTGGGGCTCTAGGAACTCAGAGTTTTGAACACCAAGATATCACGTTCAAATTTAGAAAATTCTCTGGCCGGTTAAAGTTTTGAGCGACCCATAGGTAATATATAGAGTTTTCTTCTTTATTCGTCATAACGTGTACTTTAAGCAGGTGACTGCACTAAATGTCTTTTCTGAGTTCAGTGGATGTCTGGCTGTAAATTTTAAATGTTAGTTCTGCAATACTCTTTTAAGGAGAAGAGGAGTTCATTGTTAGTTGCTTTCAGCTGATCAAACCATGCTCGGGTATCTTTTAATATGGCTTATTACTGATGATCTTTTTTACTTTAAGGAGTTGCAGGAGAATGGACATAAAATAAGGAGATGTGGTATTATTGCCAATGAGAAAACTATCCAACAGAGACCAAATGAAGCAGATTTAAGCAACTTTTAGAAGGAGGAGAGAGAGGACTTTGTTGGTTTTGGCTGCTACTCATCAATATTTTTGATAAGTCCTTTAACCTATTTTTCAATTTATTTTACTGATATTGGTATAGGCGTATGTTACACATATAAGTGGGAATGATTGGTGTTTCTGGCCTAACATCAAGATCAAAAGTTTGAAAAGTTATATTATGACTGTGGAGTATTGAAAGTTAGATTGAGTACTGAAAGTTATTTTACATGACCGATGGTCTAGAATTTGGTGATGTCTTAGGGTTTGAAAAGAGTCTATTACCAGTCCGCTATTGTGTGATGTCTAATCACTTTATATAAGTTAACATTGTATTTTATAGGAGTAAAACGGCGGGTGTCACGTGTGGGGCAAGATCTACTTACCCTTCCGGAGCACTTGAGATCACCCCGGTTTTTGGTGGGGTTCGTGTTGCTCAGTCTTTAATTTTCTATGTTGTGTTTTATGTACTTTTGTTTGTCTGTTTGTCTTTTTCTTTTCTAGCCATGGCGTTGTCAGTTTAATTTCGACTTATGAGTTTGAATGTCCCTCTGGTATCTTTCGCCTCTCTTTTATGGCTTGGCTTAAACAATTCAGAAAATTTATGATCTTGACATGATTTCGGAATTTTCAAACTGATTTTTGCTTTTAAAGTAAGAAGATTTTGTATGAATTCTAATGAGACAACTATTCCTAAAGAACAAAGGTGTATGATTGCTAATGAGACAACTATTCCTAAAGAACAAAGGTGTATGATTGCTAATGAGACAACTATTCCTAAAGAACAAAGGTGTATGATTGCTAATGAGACAACTATTCCTAAAGAACAGAGGTGTATGATTGCTAATGAGACAACTATTCCTAAAGAACAAAGGTGTATGATTGCTAATGAGACAACTATTCCTAAAGAACAAAGGTGTATGATTGCTAATGAGACAACTATTCCTGAAGAACAAAGAACAAGGATGTTAATAATAATACATCGACAATGAACAAGACGCTCATTATTTAGTAAGCTATAAAACGCTCCGGTATGACAGAACATGGTATTATATTAATACTTCCATGGACAGAATGTGGAACAAAACAAACAATACGAGTCTAGCTGTAAAAAATTTCAAATGGAAATGACTTGCTTCATCAGTTCAGTACATAGCACAAAAAACATACATAAATAATAACATAAAAGGTAACAATTTTACTGCACAAGATGCGCATTTCGACAATTAACGTCTTTTCATTGATGCTCGAGGCCAAAATATTTGAAAATCCAAAGCTTATTCAAAAATTGAAGAGCTGACAAAATCAAAAAAGACAATAAGTATAACCAAAGTATAGCCAAAGCCGGCCAAGGAATCAGAGCTTTGCATGAGAGAGGTATATTCCTTAATTACAAATAAGTTCCAATTTTTGTAACAGCAGTACTCGCAGTTACTGAAAGTTAGGTCAATGCACAATTGCAACTAATAAATAAACTTTGTTCTCCCAGACTAAACTGTTAACCAGTACAACTGCAATGGGTTTTGTTCTATTTTAGCAAAATGTTGCCGATTTTCACATTTGTGTGTGTGTGTATGTATGAGATAAAGTGCCTTCCCACTAGCCCAGTTAATGAAGAGTGATATAACTTCACTTGGTAAAAAGAAGCTCCGATACGATTTTCCCTAATCAAGAGGCCTCTCTACCATATTGACGAGAGCCAACATCAGGCCAAAGTTTGACTCTCTAATAAACCCTCTCGTGTGTTTTCAGGTTGGAGTGCCAAATGTACCAGTAGAGCATATGAATTCTTCCGAATGACTACAGCACTAACCTTGACACCTGTGACAGTAAGGCTCGTCTCTTTCAACTGAACGAAAGGAAGCTCTAGAGAGATAATGAAAGATTGTGTCTTTTCGACTGGGTATGGATTCGCATGACAGGTTATGCGTGCATAGCAGGATACGCTTACACTGTTGATGTATACGTCCCGCTCCTTTTGGAGTTAATACAATTACCTCAGTTTTTGGTTTTACCTTTGTATGTATAGATTTATGAGATTTGAACATCGTTACACTACTGTTACCTTTATAATATCACTTGGTGGAAGGATGCATCACTTTAAAGTTTAAAAAACCCTACTGTTGTGAATCTGATTAAAATGTTGAACAGAACACCAAAACACAAATACTAATTAGGACCTATGAAGATGTCGGTGACGACATTCAAAATAATACTCTGGCGATGAAACGCTAATAATTGAACTTTCAGTAACTTAATTGTAGTAAGATACTTTTTAATAAGTGAAGTGGGAATATAGAATTACTTTACAAAACACCTAATAGACTTTACAGTCATCTTTAAGCCATTAGTTGACAATTTTCCTAGGCGTAATATGCCACAAAGGTAATGCAATATTCCTAAAACAATACAGAAATGGTAATTATTTCATCTACGCTAAAATGTAATTATAAACAAATTATTCTTACCCAGATCATTTACTTAATGTATATGGGAAACAACTTCACCAGAGAATCTAAATAAAAGGAATGAAAAGAATGTCGTTAGGGTATTCGCCATTTTGTAAAGTCGATGTTCTAATTAACATTTTGGACACCAATCACGTTTATCATTCCAGAGCAGCTGACATCATTCCTTGTTTTGTGTGAATTTGTATTTTTTTTTGTTGATTCATTTTTCATTTTGTTTTTCGCTCCGTCACTTCATATACTCAAACTATTTTCCTACTTTAAAAATTGGAAAACAGAAAGTTCGCACTTGGAAAATTAGCTACTGCACCTCATTTGTAACTAATGATTTTTTTATATCAGATGTAGCTCTAAAGCTACAGTTGCACAAATTCAGAGTACCAAATGTTTTAAATTCTATGTTTTTCTTTCTCAATGTTTGCAATACCGACTCATACATTATATAAGCCCGGTGCATTAACTTTCCAAAGTTTTGTTTCGGTCGACTTTTTTGTAATTTTTATACAAAAATCTTGCGAGTCTCAACATTCATGAATTACTAGTATCGCCTATTATGCTTATCGTTTGTCTTTATTTATTTTTGGCCACTGACCTTTAAAAAGATATGACGATATAGGTAACAGTCCTATTAGCTGCATTTTTGAAATTGTTCATCTCCTTAGCTTTTCGCGTCTGCTTGTTGAATTTTTTCTCGTCTTGTTATTGTGGTACATTTTTATTTTGCTATGAAATGATCTTTGTAATCTTTTGAACACCGCAATAAATGGATATGGGTGGTTTTAAATAAGACAACATTCCAAAATATGCTATTAAAATAAACCCAATAAATATATGAACTTTCCCTATATTGCTATTTTGCAAACGCTCCGGTTGAAGAGCGTGCAGTGTTCAGTTTTTGTGATTAATTTTCATATCCTCTATAGACAATGTGCCTGTCAGATGTCGACCTCAGGTTTTGGACTACTCTCTTCTCCCTTTTTTACCCAACGTCTTGCTTAATCATCTATTCTCTACTCTTTTATTTTACCATGAAATTTTTCTTTGTTATATATAATTTAGGTATTTTGTCGTATCAAATAACTTGCACCTCTCTAGTCATTTTAAATATCATGTGTACGATTCCCAGTGTTGCTATGATTTGCTGTCTTGAATAACGAAACAATGTATACTCGTTAAAATTGATCTGATATAGGGCTATAATTCCTATAATAACAATATTATCAGACATCTATAATAATCGTTCATCGAACCAAAACTTGTTGTATACAAAGCTTACTATTACTTCTCTTTTCGACTGGGTATGGATTCGCATGACAGGTTATGCGTGCATAGCAGGATACGCTTACACTGTTGATGTATACGTCCCGCTCCTTTTGGAGTTAATGCAATTACCTGAGTTTTTGGTTTTACCTTTGTATGTATAGATTTATGAGATTTGAACATCGTTACACTACTGTTACCTTTATAATATCACTAGGTGGAAGGATGCATCACTTTAAAGTTAAAAAACCTACTGTTGTGAATCTGATTAAAATGTTGAACAGAACACCAAAACACAAATACTAATTAGGACCTATGAAGATGTCGGTGACGACATTCAAAATAATACTCTGGCGATGAAACGCTAATAATTGAACCTTCAGTAACTTAATTGTAGTAAGATACTTTTTAATAAGTGAAGTGGGAATATAGAATTACTTTACAAAACACCTAATAGACTTTACAGTCATCTTTAAGCCATTAGTTGACAATTTTCCTAGGCGTAATATGCCACAAAGGTAATGCAATATTCCTAAAACAATACAGAAATGTTAATTATTTCATCTACGCTAAAATGTAATTATAAACAAATTATTCTTACCCAGATCATTTACTTTATGTATATGGGAAACAACTTCACCAGAGAATCTAAATAAAAGGAATGAAAAGAATGTCGTTAGGGTCGTCGCCATTTTGTAAAGTCGATGTTCTAATTAACATTTTGACACCAATCACGTTTATCATTCCAGAGCAGCTGACATCATTCCTTGTTTTGTGTGAATTTGTATTTTTTTTTGTTGATGTATTTTCATTTTGTTTTCGCTCAGTCACTTCATATACTCAAACTATTTTCCTACTTTAAAATTGGAAAACAGAAAGTTCGCACTTGGAAAATTAGCTACTGCACCTCATTTGTAACTAATGATTTTTTATATCAGATGTAGCTCTAAAGCTACAGTTGCACAAATTCAGAGTACCAAATGTTTTAAATTCTATGTTTTTCTTTCTCAATGGTTGCAATACCGACTCATACATTATATAAGCCCGGTGCATTAACTTTCCAAAGTTTTGTTTCGGTCGACTTTTTGTAATTTTTATACAAAATCTTGCGAGTCTCAACATTCATGAATTACTAGTATCGCCTATTATGCTTATCGTTTGTCTTTATTTATTTTTGGCCACTGACCTTTAAAAAATATGACGATATAGGTAACAGTCCTATTAGCTGCATTTTTGAAATTGTTCATCTCCTTAGCTTTTCGCGTCTGCTTGTTGAATTTTTCTCGTCTTGTTATTGTGGTACATTTTATTTTGCTATGAAATGATCTTTGTAATCTTTTGAACACCGCAATAAATGGATATGGTTGGTTTTAAATAAGACAACATTCCAAAATATGCTATTAAAATAAACCCAATAAATATATGAACTTTCCCTATATTGCTATTTTGCAAACGCTTCGGCTGAAGAGCGTGCAGTGTTCAGGTTTTGTGATTAATTTTCATATCCTCTATAGACAATGTGCCTGTCAGATGTCGACCTCAGGTTTTGGACTACTCTCTTCTCCCTTTTTTACCCAACGTCTTGCTTAATCATCTATTCTCTACTCTTTTATTTTACCATGAAATTTTTCTTTGTTATATATAATTTAGGTATTTTGTCGTATCAAATAACTTGCACCTCTCTAGTCATTTTAAATATCATGTGTACGATTCCCAGTGTTGCTATGATTTGCTGTCTTGAATAACGAAACAATGTATACTCGTTAAAATTGATCTGATATAGGGCTATAATTCCTATAATAACAATATTATCAGACATCTATAATAATCGTTCATCGAACCAAAACTTGTTGTATACAAAGCTTACTATTACTTCTGTCTTAGACTGTGCACGTTCACTGAACTTTAAATGGCATCGGCGAAAGTGATCGATTCGTCCGTTTACTCCATGACTGATAGGACACATTAAATTTAAAGACAAATTGTTGCTGTTAGCCGATCGTCCAAGTAGATAACCAGACATTTATTTATTTGATGGAACAGTAATATAAAGCATTCCATTTTCAATATAACTGATGTCTGTAATAGGTGATATATACAAACATCGGCAAATATAAGTTTTATAATCACGGTTATTTTTTTCATAAAAAATAAAATTCCCGTGTGTTATAAACATCCTAATCAGACGTGTCCACAGGTTAATTATTTCATAGGAAAGTTAGCATATTATTCCGGGAAACAGTCTTTATTACACTGAAATAATTCATGAATACTGACAACCTTTACATTGATTTTTCTATAGCCTAAAGAATCCATTGGGACTATTGGCTTTTGAACATTTACAACGTTATCCATTTTGAAATAGAATAGTTTAGAAATAGTTACAATGTCCGTGTACAGATTTACGTAACATATTAAGGAAAAACAAGGCGGAATTGCTTTGGGAATGTCAATGGAATTTGAAGTGTCATTATGAGATATCAGAACACACCCGTTGAAGAACAGGTAAATATATTTAACTCTTCTAAATATTTTATTTATACTCCTAGAAAATGTCTTGTTATTTATTTATAAGCTTGGGGATAGGAAACTATAAACAGCAATATGAATTGATGAATTGTGATGTCACATTAACTTTTATTTGTTTTGACGTTGTTAGCCTTAACCTCATCTTTTGTTTGTACTTTTAAGCTCACCAACAAGTGGTTTGAATTAGTTTTACTTTATATATCTTCAGTTCTGGGCGCTTATTCTAAACATTCGAATTGACTGATCAAATTGGTTAGTTAAATCAACGTTTCAAACTATCTCTTACTTACTTTCGGAGAGAAACTTTTCTAATATACACCGGTTTAAAAAAATATAGAAAATGACTAGAGATTGTTGTGAAATCATCTGGTGAGTCTTTCGCTAAACTCCAAAGGGTTTATCTTTACTTAATTCTATATCTGTATGGTCAATCACTAAACTTGTATTTATGAAGAATGTGTTTTCTAACTTTTGAATTAAATTTCTCCCATTTTTCTCTCTAAAACTTCTTTTCAAAAAGTCTTCAGTCAATGCTTAAATTTTTCCAGTATCATATCATTACATAACCAAATTAACGATCACTCATAAATTGCAGTGTTATTTTTTTTTTTTTTTTTTTTTTTTGTGGGCAAATTTTAATTATTTATCAAAACAAATAATAAAGGACTACTCCTAACCAAAGCCAAAATTCATGGTGATTGGAAGTCAAGCTATTAACGGGTTTTCCGGATACAAATGGATTCGTTTTGGTTCCAACAAATTGAATGGAGAATTATATGAACACAAACAGTTTGCAATATTGTTTCAAAATTGTCCTCATCAGGAAATGTTTTGGACTGAACTTTTCGTCAGATGGATGGATTTGATTTTAAGGAAAATCTTTTGTCGATGTTCCCTTTAAATAGACTAGGATATTAAAAAAATCAAATTAGACTAATTTTGAGGAACATGTTGATTGTGACCAACTGAAAAATAATTTCAGGGGAATTAGCCACACCTGTTTTGACCATTATCAAACATTACCAATTTGTATTAGATCTCATATATGAAATTTAATATATGTATACTGAAACAAAGATTTTAACTCTAACCAGAAAGAGTTGACTTCACCCGATTTTTGCCATTCTGAATTGGCTGCCTCCGATTTGGCATCGAGGTTAATCGTTTGCAATGAAATCAGTATCTTAAGTTTATACAGTTCTAACAATAATTTCTACAGGAATTCAATACATATTGAACAATTGTCGTTATCATATAATAGTAAATAGGAATCGACAAATTGAATGAAATCAAGAAATGATTTACCATTGATGATAAGAAATTCCATCAACAAAACAAATTACTAATCCTACTTATTGTATAAGACTCCTATAATTTCATTGAGGTTATTACCACTTAGTACGTAATAAAAATGTTGATGTCTTTTCTTTTTATCATTAAGAAAGAGAATACATGGTCTTTAAAGGTCTTATAAAGAATAATTATGATCTCGATATTGACAAAATCTTTCATATAAAAAGCGTGCCAGGTTAGTAAAAGCAGTCTTTATAGCATCCACGAATATTTCTAAATTGCTAAAAAAAAATGTTTTAGACTGCTAGTACAATAACATAAAAATGAGTACAAAACACTGAACAATTACAAATTAGATGAAATAAAATTCGGCAAGTTCTTCAAATTTAAGAAATAAAAATAAAAAAGAGGAGTGGCGTCGCATCACGAACATATTTCTTTATTCACAATGAAAACAGTAATTTTTAGCATACATTCAAGATATATAAGACTTTTTTATTTTTTTTCCCCTTTAAAAGTCAACTCTGTTATAACTGTAAGGTCAAAATTTTGGGTTTTTGTTTTAGGTTTTGTACACTTGAAAACTGTTGGGTTTGTTTGGAGATAAATTATATTTCAGTAAATTGCCAGTCTAACCCCATATTATTTTTTCAAATTTGTTTACCTCGAGCATCACTGAAGAGACATTTATTGTCGAAATGCACATCTGGTGCAGTAAAATTTGTAACGTTGATTTTTATTAAATATTATAAAATGTTTAAAAACTATGAAAATGAAGCTTTTTTTTAAACACATTCATATTTTACGTAACTTATATTATTGGGCTGCTGTCTCATGGACATTTAACTGGCATCTCTTTTCTTCACTCTACTTCAGTTGTACATAAAGCTAGACCTGAATGATTTAAATGTCTTGGACCAGCAGTCAATTAGAATATTACATATTCCATCTGACATGCATTTTTTTTCTCCAACGTAGCTTTTTGTATTTTTTTTTTTTCGCTATGGCCGACAATGATTTCTGATTACTATGACAAGCCAAGCATTTCCCCACATCTTACCTCGAAGGCAGACATCAGTGGTTGTCGTTTGTTGCTGTGTAACATATTTGTTTTTCGTTCATTATTTGTACATAAATTAGGCCGTTAGTTTTTTCGTTTGAATTGTTTTACATTTGTCATTTCGGGGCTTTTTATAGCTGACTATGCGGTATGGGCTTTGCTCATTGTTGAAGGCCGTACGGTGACCTATAGTTGTTAATTTCTGTGTCATTTGGTCTCTTGTGGAGAGTTGTCTCATTGGCAATCATATATACCGCCTTCTTTTTATATGAATTTTTGAAAACATATTTGAGGGAATAAAATATAGCAATATAGAATATATTATTGGTTATACGATACCCTTTTCGTCGATTACAAATATTACTAAAATAAATGAATTTTCTTCAAACCTCAAATCGACATGACATATCATGTTTCAATATATATTGGATATTTATAAAATGTCAAATAGAATGTTTTAGTCTTTAATTAAAAGTGCATTTATATCTACCAAACCTAAATATATTGAAAAGCATTGACTATTGCGTTAACTGGATATATTGCGATGAAAACAATATAATCTTTAGCAGATACTGACCAAATGACACAGAACTTAAAAACTATAGGTCACCGTACGGCCTTCAACAATGAGAAAAGCCCATACCGCATAGTCAGCTATAAAAGGCCCCGAAATGACAAATGTAAAACAATTCAAACAAACAATTTACCCTCATTTCCCAGAGGCAGTTCCAATTTCCCTGACCTTTTTCCCGGACGGCCTCTATTGCAGTACCTACCTTTTTTATTTATTGTTGATTTGTTCTCGTCTTAAAATATTTGCCACCCACTGGACGTTAAGCAACCAACAATCAATCAATCAATCTCTTCAAAACCTGGATTTTTTTTTGAGTAGTTAGACAAAAACATACCTTGTTTCATTTCAAATATGGTTGTAGTCTTGTAATTGAACCCAGCAAAACCCCTATTGTGATATCAAAAAAATTATTTAAAAAATGTGCATTAAAAAAAAATTTCATTAGTAGAAAATGCAAAAGCTTTAACTAATGCTGCGTTATTCCACAACAAAATGTTGTGCATGCGTTATAGATAAGAAACACAATTAATTTTTCATCGTCTTTTCTATCAAATTTTAACTATCAATATTTTGTGTAATTGAGTTGACCTGCTAATTGAGCTTGCAACTAGATTCACGCAGAAGACAAGGACAGCAGGAAAAATTGGGACTTCATCATATTTAATTCTAGATTTCTAATACAGGATTGCTACCAAAATTCGAAAATATATACTATCAAAGTACGAAAGCAAATTCTATTTCATCAGTCCCTTTGTTGCACTGTCGTAACACGAAATTTCATAAAATTGAGAAATCCATTTCGTTAAATCAATTTAAGTACTATATACAACTTTTATGCATAGTACAACTAATTTGTTTAATTTTTGAAGAACGAGATCCCGTATACTTCAAATGGAAGATGCTACCCATTGCTTATTTCTCATTTCAAATTAATTTCAAAAACATAAAATTAAATGAATGAGAATATCTTTATATATGTCATATATCTTCTTTTCATTTGTTATTTGAATTAGAAAACATTCGTTTTGATGAAATTGAATGTTCATCTATAATTCATTTCAAATGAAGTCTACCCCAAAGCATTATTACAGAAATCCGTTTTTTGTTTATCATGTTAGTAATCAGTTTATCAATATAAACCTTAGATGGAATGTCAGCAGGGTTTAATTGCAAATGAAATGACAAAAGAAGCTATAGGCTAAGATTAACGGTATTGCTCACCTGAAAAAATGAAATCTCTGACGTTTGTATTAGATTCTACTCTCTATGTAAGTCTGTGTATGATCGCAATAAAATCCATCATGCAAGATATCAAAATAGTTATGAATAGCCATTTCATCTTCATAAGATCAATCGTAGCTTGATGTTGATTTAGGAAAAATAAAATGGAAATTTTAATTTTAAAAGTATAAAAGCTGAAGTTGCAAAGAAAAGAATTTAACAGCTTTAACATTTCAAGGTTTAATTTTCTCAGACATGCTATGTTGAGAGACATTAAACATGTTTCCGTGTCTGAAGTATATGTTCCTTATCATTTTCCAGTTAAGGAGTGTTTGTTGATGTGATAATTTCTCATTGTTTGAATGCTTCATCATAGTACCTTCTAGATTTATCTGTACTTCAGAATTCAATCTTACAGTCTATTCGTTTCGCTTGATTCAAAATGGTTTTAATGTTTTATAGAAATGTGGTAACATGGATTAAATTCCAATTAGTATTTAAAATTGTTCTTTAAGGTAGGCATCCGTTTGGCATTTCAGGATGTACATGAAAGATACGCAGCCACATCCGGTCGGAATGGAGACTATGAATCCGATGCTACTTGTACTACTTAGTTTAAAATAATTTCGAAAATTTTGTAATAGAAAATTTTAATAACATAATATCCTTTTTTGTATGCCGGTACCGAATTACTGGAAACTGGGCTGGTGATACGCCCGGGGAATAACAGCCCAACAGCAGAGCTATCGACCCAGTTATATTAATAACATATGATAACTGTACCAATTTTATTTTCCAGATGCGAATTTCAAAAATTTATGTTTACCACCTTTTCCAGAGCTACTCCAAGTTTCCCACGTATCATCTCAATCGACCCACTTTGCAGATCCTACATATTACCTTATAGTAGGGTGCCCAGTGTCCAAAAAGTCCTCTAGTTAACGAGTTTAAGTCACAGGCACTTGTCTCAGAATTTTTTTTTTCTATATACCTTAATATAACACAAGGTACTTAACTCGCAATATTGAAAAATGTAAGCCGGTCGCGAAATTCCGTTATATGCCGATTTCTCGGTTGTCAACCCCACTAAAACTAGTTATGCCGTAAATCTAAATTGATTTATCTACACAATGGTGTATAACACGCCTACTTTTGTTGTCGGAATCATCCGTAGCAATCCTACCCAAGTATGTCAGTCGTAATTATTTCGTTTACCGACGCCAAATTGGAAAAAAATTCTGAGACAAGTGCCTGTGGTTTAAGTTAACGGATAACGCACGACTTTTTTGTTTGCAAATTATAGGAAAATCATTATATTTTACAATCATGATTGTCGTCGTAAGTTCCCATGATCACGATTTTCTAAATTTCGTGTTTTTACAGGGTACCCCAGATACCGTATTGTACGGGAAATCTTTAACATGAAAAATAAAATTATTGTGCTCTTTGTTGGTTGTTGAAATAGTTCTTATGATATATTTTATACATTAACTATATCATATAAAAAAGCGGAAAGTATTTAAGTGATTTTAGTATAATTATTTCAGCATTTTAGTCAGACTAAAATTTTACCCTTAATTTACCACATTTTCATCGAAGGCAAAATTATTACGTGTATCATCACAATAATTTTTACTCTGATTAAAGCAATAAGACAAGGTGCATGTATGTGTCAGATTTCATGTTTGAAATAAAAGTAGTTTTGAAGAAATTAGCAATTAAAAACACAAATTAAGTCAACATTTTGGCATAGATTAAACACGGATTATCCAGTGACATCAATCATTTTGTTACTTACACTATTAGGTCATTAACAAGGACAGGGTCACTCATTACATTTCTCATTTTTGCTTGTTGTGTGGTTGATTTATTTGTTTTGAATAGCCAGCTAACTTTATAAATTATCATTTTCTTCGGAGGAAAATGGTTTTGTCTGTTTTTAATACTTTCAACTATTTATTGAAAAGATATTTTTGTTATAATTGTAGTATAAGAATCAAATCGGTCTGTTTCATAACACATCCGGAATATGGCACATCAAGTCTATGTTATGGTCTAGCATGATGTTTTTGGACCTAAACCCCCCTTGGTGTGAAAGACAACAAAAATGTATCACCGTTCCTGCTATAAATTATACACCAGCAGATACAACTGCAATAATTTCAAAGCTGAATTGGCAATAGGTTTGTTCGAGCAAACCACTGAATCCCATGACCTACATGTGCCAAGCTGGCAGCAGGAAACTTTTTTTTGGATTGACCATTTTTTTCATCTGTTACTACGCATTCTTATTTTTTCCGCGGCTTTGCTGCGGCAAAATTTATTTTTACTTCTGTACACATTTATATCCTTAAATATCCTGTATTTCATGTTGCAGAGTATTCATTTTCATCCGGTCTTGTGCAAGGTCACTAATTTTCAGTTCATACCCGGTCAAGTTATTGATTTTCAAAATCCTCCTCCCCTCCCTCCTTTTGAAATCAAATGGTCAGTCCCTTACTGAAAGCTAATGAAAGGACGTTATCAATTTATAGTCTGAGGCCTATAGAACCGGGTCTTTTATAGCCGACCATACGGTAACGGTTTTTCTCATTATTGAAGGCTGTACGGTTGCCTATAACTGCTTACTTCCAAATCTCCTTATTTTTATATTATACAAGTATTACATAAAATTAACATTATCAATGTTCCATGCAAATAAGGTAAAGACAGATGAACTCGATCACAAAGACATGTACACTTTGCTACCATTCTATACACCAAATATATTTTACCCACTACTTCATGTACTTACAATATCTGAGATAAGGACTTGCCCACTAAAACGTAACCTTGTTCACTGATCCATGAAATGAGGTCGAGGCCAGGTGAACCATGTATGACCGACATGTTGACCTTGCAAGGATACCATACATTAGTAACCAAATATTGTTATCCCAGAACTCATGATAAAAGAGATGCGAAGGATACCAAAGGGACATTAAAACTCATAAGTGAGACATTCACATGACGAAAAAAAACCCAGTTTTTTAACAGTCACTAAACCATGAAAATGAGGTCAAAGAAAATAATTATATGACAGGCGGGAACTTTGTAACACAATGGATCTATATACAAAGTATGGTTCATCCTGTTCCTGTACCCTCTGAAATATAAAGATATACAAATAGTTTACGATGTTTCAGCCTCCACCATCAGATTGTATGCTGTATGCCTCGCATTCTGCAATTTGCTTCGAATGCGTTTTAAATGAACAACTGAAATTAGATCTCTAATCTAAACCTGGTCGGTGGGCTTTCAACTTATTAAAACAGTTAACAATGAAACGTAATTACTACTGCTAGCTTAGGCAATTTTTCTATGTTGTTTCAATCTGATTAAAATTCTGAACTATATTAACTCGCGTGCTCGTATACATAAACTCATATGAGGATAACGAAATCAGAGATCTATATTTTAATAAGATTGATGTTGTTACAACCCTCTTTTTGTAGATAATCTTTAACTTCATGTCAACTGTAGGCCAATTTATGCTCAATAAGGCATATAAGTTTGTAAAATAGATTTATTAACCTGTTTGTAATTGTCATAACTTTGACGGACAACCCTCCCCCTTTTTCACCGTTTGCAGTCTTTCTTATTTTTATAAAGCATAGATATACTCAGACCTAATTCAATTCATTATACGTTAATATTACACCAGTTTTGGAACTATGTACAATTTTATGTGCTTCCACACTCGCCAAAAGATTACTTGATGTTTTCCCAGAAAATCATTACGAACACCTTCTATCAAAAGACGGAAAAATAACATTTTGGAAGGACAACTTATACATGTTGATATCTAAAAAACATCTCAAGAGATCACTTATATTGAATCTTTTGAAAAGATTCCGAATTTGGAAATTCTAATAGGTCAAGGTCACTGTTGTTTAACAACAGCTGAATGAAAATTGTAAATGTGCACCCTATAAGTACAAATGTCAATCTCGAACCATATTTGGTAACATAAATATCAAATTAGTTCTAAATATAGAAACTATAGTTATGATCCTTTGAATTATTTGAATTTATTTTGCTATAAACGCATATATGTAGGGGCGACCAGCTGTCTAAACGTAATTCTGCGTTTTCCTTGAAATTCTAGCTTTGACCTTTGATCCAAATTTAAGAAAATCATGACCACTGTAGACAACGACGACATCAATATTTCGATGAGGCTTGTTCTCCTCTTTCCAATAATATAAAATACAGCCGTATGTTATTCCGTTAACCCAAATCGATAAAATTCGTTGATTGGACACCCTACTATTATTGGTTGACTTGTTCTTGACCTTGATATAGAAACACATTTTGCCACTGAACAAATAGTTTTCAAACAACAAATCCTTTTCGATTGTCGATTAAAGCCTTAATTTTCTGTGTCAACTTTTTCTGAAAAGGTCTTGATGATGCCTATGTGGTTGTATGCTTGTTTACATTTTTGCAATTACAAATTATATAGTTATCTGTCAGATAATAAATGATAGATTTTCAAGGAAGTTTTCATTTGTTCTTAATTAAATTTTTCAGTTTTAAGATCTAAGGCCCATGGTTGACGACCATCAATATGAAGAACAATATTACAAGTACAATTCCTTTTGATAATTTTCTTGCAAACCGTCTGGTTTTTGTCTTTTATACATCCACCATCGTAGTTTGCTTTTCAATTTTCCCTTTTCAGTTATCAACTTTTTACTGATTTTCACTTTAGCATTATGTCGTAAATTGATAAACAAACGTATGATCTTCAGCTTTGTATTTGATTTTATCTCCAAACTGCTTCAATTCGAGCGCCATTAGTGAGTCTTGTGGAACGAAATAATACTATAAGTATCTTTGAGGACTTTTTGCAACCACTATCACCAGCCTAGTAGTCAGTACTTTTGTGTTGACGTTAAATATCAATTATATGTTCATTTTCTGTAAATTAACTGTGCAGTGTATAAGATATTGAATAACTCGAAATAATAAGGTTTTGTACCCCAAGCATTGATTGTATTAGCAGTGTTTGCCACAACGTTTCGAAATTTTCGTTTTTTAATAGACATCAACTTCGTATTTGATATGGCATTCCAACTGTTTTATTCAAGCGCCACTGACCAGTCTGATGTACACGAAACCCGCGTCTGACGTAACAAATTATAAGCCTAGTATCTTTGATGAGTGTTTATAAATCACTCTTTTTTTGTACTGTTGTCTTTTTTTCTACAAGTATTTGCCAATATCCAGACGTGAAATCAAAGGTAGTACATATATGAAATTGCACATAATTAGGATTTATTTCTTTCTCTATCCGGGCAAAGTTTGGTCTAATCTGATTGTAGTTGTTGGCTTTAATTGAATACAGTTTTATCACTATACACATTGATATTTTACTTCATAGAATGTACCCTTTAGTTAAACCATTTTTTAATTAGGTTTTCCTAGCTAAAGATATATTATAGCTTTTTAGAAGAAAGTGAATCTTTTTATGTGTGTGTGTTTTTTTTTTTTTTTTTTTATAAAACACTTTCTGGGATTTGTATTTTATCATTCTTGTTTGTACAAAGACATTAATTGTCCTTTCATGCTATGACTGGTTGATATCAATTCTGACAAAAACATATATCTTTCATTTGTGGTCAAGTGATGTTAGATTTGAGCCTTACAGAATTACACTGATGTTCTAGTTTCCCTATTTCTATGTTATAATTTAATCAAGTTAGATTTCGAAACGATCAACGTGAGACCGGCAATTTCGAACATTTTACCTAGCCTCATTACCAGTGAGTCGTAATCACATCTTGGAGTATCATTCGCAGTAGTCAAGGATTTAGCGGTGGCCATGACATTTAACACACATATATATATATATAATATATATGAGCAATTCAAATCACAAGTCGAATGAAAATGGACAAAACCATGGCGTTAAAAAGATCGAAAAGATAAACAACAGCCCAGGAAACATTACAACATGGCTGGTAATCTACACACGCAGAACAATCGGTTCTGCAATTAAAACCGTGAGAGGATTTTCCGGTTATGCTTGAGTGGAGTAATTATCACCGCTTTGAAAGGTATGTACATTTCTGAATCGCAAGTTTCTAATTCAACTGATCAAAATGTTGAAAATGCTATGCTGTGGCGAAGAGACACATGTATCATTTACTGTTGTGCATGGAGTAAAACTCCTACAAAATCAATCGTCCCACGAGTAATTGCCGAAAAAAGTGACATTTAAATTTTGAGATTATTCTATTAACAGACCTACAAGTTCAAATTTAGCTTTTTTTCTGTCAACGGGATTGAATGTCGTTTTGGGCGGCGTGTACGCTGTCCAAAGTTGATAGACGTCTTAATAAATCTAAAAACTGCCAATTTTCATAATTCATGCGTGAGGGGATCGGTTCTGATTGAGGACATCGTGAATGCGTGAGGGAAGTGCAATCATATCTTTATATCGAAAAATGCAACAATCACTTCAAAGAAAGGCAAGTAACTTGCATAGTTTTATTGAAGTTCATACAAAATATAAATTGACAATGGAAATGGAAATAGCTACAACGTAAATATAAGTGATTCTAACATGACGTTCTTCAAACGCTTTGAGTACACACCCGTGGTAAAATATGAATATATTGTTTGGGCTGTTCCAATCGTACTCCCGCGTCATATGCTTTTTTATGAATGAGCTACCCGACGTCATAGAACGATGACGTAAGAATATAAGCATTTTACGGGAAAATACACACTTGTGAAACCGAAAATCATCACAACAAGGAAACGTAAACAAACGATGCAAAAATGTGTTATATAAGCCATTTTTTGTATACATATAAGACATATAAGTACAATTATCATTTAGATTCATCCAAGCCTATCTAAATATGTTATTGTAAATAGTTTAAGCATGTCATTTATTCAGTTTGCTCCGGTCTTTTACGTCAATTTAATAGTGCGTTTATTAATGGGAACGGCAAATGATGCCTTCATCTAGAGCGCTTCGATCCAAAACATTTGCCGTATTTGTCCTATAAGAATCGAAATAATTCATAGGGGCTTGAATATATCGTGATTTTACCACGGGTTGTCCCTTTATGCCGATATTTTACCCCTCGCTATCGCTCAGGGTAAAATATTTGTCATAAAGGGCCAACCCGTGGTAAAATCACGATATATTCAAGCCCCCATGAATTATTTCTTAATTTATCGATGCTCATGAATGATATGTTCTGTAGATCTGCCTTTGTTGTTTTTGATATGTCGTCATTTTGAGTGAAAAGGTTGCGTCTTATAGGTGTCGAAGTTCTTTTGATCGGCGATAGATATTTAGAAATCGAAAGACTTTTATATATATTTGGTGACCTCAGTGACATATTTTTTAAGACTGGAGTACTCCCAAAGGTTTTAGTTTGTTTCATGGGCGGGGATATCGGGAACTTGTATCTGAACGGCTTTTTGTAGAGTGCCAATTTCAGTCCTCTCTTCCTTTTTCCTTATCAGTTTACATCTATTAAAGTAAATAGAAAAATTGTGCTTTTTAATTAGCATTGATCACAGTTATTGAGTCGAGAAAAGTAACAAGGCCAAAGATTAAAAAAATGTTGGCACTTCCCCTCACGCATTCACGATGTCCTCAATCAGAACCGGAAAATCCTCTCACGGTGTTCATTGCAGAACCGATTGTTCTGCGTGTGTAGATTACCAGCCGTGACAAAGAAAACTAAAGATTGAGCAGCACGAAACGAACCCAAGCAAAAAAAAAAAAAAAAAAAAAACAAAAACGGAGACTCAGAAGCTCTGGTATGGTACATCCATCTGCAAAGTAGGCATTATACTGTTTTTTTTTCATTTTACTTGTCCCCTTTTTGGTCATATATCTTTATATTCATATGTTTTTCCCCAACCTTTTGATTTTTTTTATCCCTTCTAAAGAGGATACATCAAGAATTGTAATTGAAACCAAGGAATTCAGTACGTTTTATTTCAATCTCACAGTTTTTGAATTCATATTTATCCTTTTACGTGTACATGTTTTTTTTAACTTGTTTATATGCAATTTAGCACTCGATTTCATGGAGCCTTCTTAATTCTCCATATGGTGCAACTTTAGACTCTTCGGTAAAACATGTCGTTGCATTAAGTTGTTATGTATATTTACTCCCTTGTGTAAATTCCCAGACGAAAAACATGAATGAAATTGCTATTCTCTTTCATTATTGTACACGTTATATTTATATATATGGTTTTTCCTCAAGAATGAGTAAAACATCTTCCCATAAAACAACTGTTTTTGTATCATAATGGGAGTTGGTTATGTGCGAAAGATTTCAAGGATTATCAATAAACCGCAATTTAATGTGGTTGATAAAACAATCAACAGTAAAGTCTGTTCCCAAAGTAAAGATGTCTGCTTCACTTTGTGTTATTGCTGATAAAGGCTGCATGAAATATCTGCACGATGTTGCAATAACGTGTTGGTGTTTGTATATTTCACATAGTATCAAACTCATGAACATACAAATCAGGTACGAAAATGATCAGGAGACACACAAATTCATAAGTCAGATAAGGATACAAAATATTATGGCTAAGAGGAGAAAAGAGGAAAAGTCAAATCCAATACAAAAAAAAACGATTAAAAACATCCGGTGCTTAAGACAGGTCAACTGTCTTTGTACGTTTAATTCAAATTCTTAACACGTGTCATTATGATTTTATCAAATATTTATTAGAATAAAGTTATCATAGATACCCGGATTGAAATAGACTACAAGAAAAATTTCACCTTCTAAATTTAAAATGAAGACTCGCTGAAAAATTCAGATATTCTGTAGAATTGTTTTACCTAAAGCGGTTCACTATAGAACGCTGCCTTTTGCCTTAAAAAATAAATCTCAAAATAAATAACATGTTTTTTGTATGTATATTTGTGGACAATGATCGAACAGTTTCTTCTCTGAGTAATATCTATGTATTGATGTTAAATGTATATTGAGCCAATGATGATTGGTAGAAATGACAAATTGAGTAGCTGAGAATATGTTTAGTCACCCGATCTATGATTAAATATTACGTGTTGCAAACCTTAAATTGCCTTCCATTCTGAAAACCAATTGTTTCCAACAAGAGATTTTTTTGTAACAGGACACCATTGAATTAATCATTGCTTTCATAGGGACGACCTATTTGTGTATCTGAAGTCGTTAAATAGGTACTCAAATTTCCGTCTTGTCGTGATCAAATAATTGTCTTTTAGCGCCTAATTGAATAATATTAAAAACAGTTGATTTTCTGTATTTAATAGTTTTTTATGTGACAACCTGGAAGTTCCATCTGAAAACAAGTTTCTTTGGTACAATAAAAAGGTAAAACAGATCAATATTAAGCATTATATGTACTTCATTTGATTTTCAGCTTTCCGAGATAGAGATAATTGTTCAACTTTATACTAAAACTCAATCAAAAGAACGTTGTAATTAAAAATACGTATTCCTTTGTGTGTGTGTTTTTTTTATACTGATGCCTTCATTTCTATTCGGATTATATAAGAATAAGGAGATTGGTATGAATGCAAATGAGACAACATCCACGAAAGTTCAAATGAAGTAAACTTCGTTAGGTTCGTTTAAGAGGGGAAAGGTTGTACCTAGACCTACTTAAATTCAATAACACTTTACCGATTTAAATTTGATATAATATCAAGCGACATAAATAAGACGAAAAAAGTTGTAGTTAAGAAATTAAAAAAAGGTTGATGATTTTGTTTTAAATGATGATGACCGGTTGATGCTATATAATCTGTTCTTTGTATGAGAAAGGAAGAAAATATTACTTTGTAAAAATTCTTGCGTCCGAAGCGCTTTTCTGGATTTACCTTCATCTGAAACGCTCCTACCCAAAACATTGAAAGCAGGGGATGTATAAATATGTAGCAAAGTTGTAAGCTATATGATAAAAAAGGGAAATAAAACGAAAAGGCAAATTCAGATAAGTTCATTTTTGCCACAGGGAGATGAGATCTTAGTTTATTAGTAATGTCATGATTTGTCAAGGGTAATTGTAGAGAAAAACATGCTTTTTAACATGTTTTAAATGATAAAATGTATTTAAGTATACATATAAATCTATTTTAGCACCAATGGTTATAAATGGAGATGAATGTTATTGTCTTTTCGATAAATCTTTCATCACAGAAAATACACTGCTGTGCTTTAATGATAATGCCAACGTGAGCATGGTTTCTTCTGATGAAATTTAAAAAATTCAACGTCTGCTCATTCCTATGAATTACGGCGGCAGTAATTTACCATTGTTTCAATCCCGTTACTCGATTAGGAATAAACAAATCAAGCTAACAAACAAAAATGAGGGAATCACATGAACTCCAGAAGGAGCAAGACCGGGTGCGTCGACAGGGTTAGCATCTCCTGCAATGCAAGCATCACCCGCCATTCGAATTCACACACAGTCAAAACGTCACAATCTGGAATGGGATACAGTCGGTAAAATTACAGATCAGACGATTATACTTGTATCTAAAGATCTAAGACGCGTAAACATGTCGCTAGTGAGTTGCAACACCAACACATAATATCGGATAGCCAACAAAACTTATATAGTATCGATTTTAGTAGTTTTTCTTCATAACTCTGTTGGAGCATTTTTTGTGTAGAAGCACAACCCTGTTAATGAAGGCCGCATAGAGGGAACACGCACGAGTGTAACGTATGAAAAAAACCACTTGTAAACGCAGAAATAGAGGAAACTTGATTCAACATATAAACGGGAATTTACCCGTCAGAAAATGCGAGGTAAAAGGAAAACTTCACTTATAGTTCATAACATCCGCAAAAATGTATTAAATAACCTGCTTTTTGATAAAAAAAAAACAAAAAAACTAGAAAATTGAGGATGAAAAATGGGTCAAAATGACGTAGTAATAAAATGATGATTATGTTGATGCCTTCATGAACATTTTTTAATGACGTTTAATTGAATAGAACACAAAGCTGAAACATTAGACATCATGGGATAAGACAGTTTATACGATATTAATCTATATCATTTGAAGTTTTAGTTTTATAAGAAAACGGTCTACAGGATACGCATCTTCAAGTGACCAAAATAACCTTACTAAATGTCTCCAGACCTCTATTCGCATCATTAATTATAAAAGGTATTCCTTTCCATCTTTCAAATAGAAATAGATATATGATACGTGCAACACACTAAAAAGGTCGTGTTTCATTACAAAAATGAAAAAGATCTTCTTTTCGCTAAAGTCAATTGCCATAAATAACGCAGTATAGTTGTTGCTTACTTATTAATCAAAAGTGTTATGGCACTAACAATGGATGTACCAGAAAACATGATTAGTAATATCAAATTTTAGCAATACATTTATATGATAATTCCATCATTTGGTCTAATATAGAAAATAGGCAATTATGGATTGACTCAATCGAAACATTACTACTTTCGATTTAATGCACATTTTTGTTTTTCGAAAATCTTGAGCATTGAATCGGACAGAATATTTTTTCCTGGTAATTACATTACTAGTCAAGACCATACAAGCTCCATACATTCTAGATTCATCCTGTTTTAATGTTGGTTATCTTGGATCTGAAATATTTCTTTTAATACGTTTGTTTATCCATCACAAATTTTTAATTTCTTTAGAATATTTTCTTGTTTTTGTTTCAAGTGCCGCTTGAAAGGTTCAGAATTTTTTAACATTCGGTTTTTTTTTTCGATAATCTAGAGAATTTCCATTTCTTAACAGTACCCGACAGAGATATGAACATTTAGAAATGATAGTGAAAGTTAAGTTTTTACGGCTGACCTATTTGAGCGTGTATACTTCGTGTGGATAGATTTAAATCTTGCATGTTTGTAAGGGGAACCATAAATTATTTGTAAATTATTGTAAATATAAAGACAGATACTTCAGTCAACCCTTTGTTACCAGTGTCGTGGTTTGATTGGCTAAACAAACAACATTTTGAATTCTAAAATGTAATATAACTGGAGTTTTGTTACTGATATATTTATTTTCAGTATGTAATTCATTGGTCCATGTAGCAATCAAGCAAACTTAACTTCATTGTACTTTGTGTACATTGTAAGGAACAAAACGTTACCTGTCAGTCATCGTATCGTTACTCGGACACATGATAGTTTATCCGTCAACCACAGTCTAGAACTAAAGATATTTTTCAATATAAAGCTCATGTTAGCATGCAATCGATTTTGATAACATTTAAAAGTAATATATAACAATGGCTAATATATTTTTTCCCATTTTCATACTGCCTTGTCAAACAACTTCTTATTATGTGTAATGTTTTATTTTAATTCAATTTTCAGATAACGTAAAATACAACCATTCATCACTGAATGACATGGACATATTGACACAAATGCTTCCATTTCCATGATTTATTTTTATTACTCATTCCCTTGTACAGTCCCGTATGATTTAGTCTTTAACATTAACTTAATGTTCTTGTATTTTCTGCAAAGAGAAAAAATGTAAAGGGAAAACATCGGAATCATTTAAAATATAAAAGAAAGATCGACGTGGGAAAAGCTCTGACAAAGTTTATTTCAATCAGGGTTTTTCCTTAAACAGAAATGTTGATCTCCAAATGAAATTACTGGAGTAGAGTATTGTTTTACCACACGGGTTTCTATTACCTTCAAAGTAAACCTTTTTCTTTGACCTATTCTAATGAACACATTAAGTTGCACATGTCCAAATATTGTCAACACTTATATAGTTTGATATGTTGTATCATCATAAATTCTTTACTTTTAAGATAGTGTGTGTATAAAACACAATCTTTGACAAAAATTATAGAACAATCTTAAAGACGACTCAAGATTTTTACATTGAAGCAATATTGCTGTCTATAAGTTATTAGACAGTTACTCTCAATTGTGCCCCAGCTCTTCAGAAAAATACTTTGAAACGAGTGGCTACACATATAATAAAAAATTCAAATTCTATTTCGGTGTTTTTGATAGTGGTGTGATGGTGTTCTAATATCACCATATAGCATATTGTGGAATAGCCATGTTTTAAAATGTCGGATAATGATAAACAAAAAAGATATTTCCTCAAAAGAGAAAGCGAAAGATACCAAAGGGACAGTCTCACCAGTCGAAAACAAACAGACAATGCAATGACATAAAACGAAAAACGATCAAAAGACAAACAACAGTATAAAAAAAACACAACACAGAAAACTAAAGACTGAGCAACAGGAACCTCACCAAAAACTCTTAGTGAGTATTTGAGAAGCAGTCTGTTAGAAGAGCTGGAAACTGAACCCGAAATCAAACTGTTAAGACAACACAGGGAACTAAAACACGCATTTATTCAAACACAATAAACGAAGCGGGGAACAAATCGTGTCTTAGAATTTTAGATACCAGTATAGTCGTCTGATCTGTAATTTTTCCGATTGTGTCCTATTCCCGATAGAGAAATTTTTTTTAAGTTCATGTGATTCCCCACGTTTCTGTCGGTTATCTTGATTTGTCTCTTCCCAATCGATTTACGAGATGTGAACATCGGTAAACTATTGTCGCCTAAATGTTTTAGTTGTCTGTCTTGATTTCGTCATCCGGACAAGTAGTATTTTATTCTTCATAGTCTAGAACGAAAGATATTGGTTGACCTATACAATGTGTCTGTTTCTCAACTCAAAACCGACATGATTTCACGGTGTTAGATCTTTATATACCAGATGGTTGCCTGATAAGTAAATTTACCGATTGTATCATATTCCCTAGTGTATCATTATGACTGAGTGGTGATTCATAGTGTGGGTGATACATACATATCAAGAGACCCTTACCCAATCTGTCTCCTTATCAAGAGCACTCTATATATACAACAACAAAAACAATAGAAAGTGAGTTGAAACATTGTCAGTTGTCTTGCGACTTTCATCCATCTGAAGGGACTTTTTTCAATACTAAGACATTGTTGTTGGTAACGTTGGTCGTTAACGTTGTTGAAGAGATTTTATGACGTTATGTAATTGTTGACGTTTTGCTTTTTGCTTAGCATTTTACGTCGGCTTGTAAATGTTTTAATAAAATATTCTTCCATCTCTTCCCGGAATGCATCGCCTGTTCTATTGCATTTATAGAAAGGTATTACTTTAAATTTTCCTTTTCTCATCGATCCAAATGTTCACTTAAAGGAATGTTCCGATATTGTGGATGTTTGATTTGTTCCTTGTGGATACGTACCCAATCACAAATAGTGTTACCGGTTTTGCCCTATAAATAATTTTTGGCAATTCACACAAGTTATGCAATAAATCAAATTGGATGACTTGCATGTCATATTTGCATTTATATAGAAGGTTTTTCCATTTAGGAAATGTTCATATTGCCGGTCTCTACATAACTGTATCCTTTTGAGCAGATACCACATCTAGTATCCCCATACTCTTTTACTGAATATTTGTCCTGAATTTGGCTTGTGTCAAGTGTTTTTTTTTCAGATTTGTAGGTTGCCGGCAACTGTATATTAAGTTTTCCTTTGGAGCTAGTTGTTTCATTCTCTCGCTTTGGTGAGGTAACGGGAGATTTGATCGCATGAAACTAAATACGTCCGGTAATTTTGGGTCGTGTGTGCATACAAAGGAAATCATTTTATTTTCCGTTTGTTTTTCCTTTGGGATTCTAAGTTCCTGTATGGACAAACGTTTTGCCTTTGGGATTCTAAGTTCCTGTATGGACAAACGTTTTGCCTTTTTTATACCATCATCAATTAGTTGTTTTGGGTAACACTGTTAAATCAGGTATATTTTAAGTTCTTCCAGTCTCAGTGTCCGAAGTTTATCATCAGATACAATTGCACATATCCTTCTGGCCATACAGTATGGAATATTCCGTTCTGTATGAGAAAGATAACACGAATGGAAATTTTAGTATTGATGCGAGTCCGTATTTTTGTAGTATATATCAGTGATAATTTGAGTACCAGATTTTTTATAAGAATATCCAAAATGGTAAATCAGTTCGCTTGTCTCCATTGTGAATTTTATAGAAGGGTGAAGTGTATCTTGTAAATCTCGGATAATTTAAAAAGTCTTCTTTCGATCTGGTCCAAAAAATTATGCAATCGTCGAGATATCTTTTCCAATTATTTTTTACATAGTTTTGGAAAGCTGGATCGAAGATGTCCGCTACTTTCTCATACATTTGTTTTTTCAAGAAATCCCATCACAAGATTTGCATAACTTGAGGAGACCTTGGTTCCCATGGCTGTACCTTTAATTTGCCTATACATCTCCCCATCAAAATAAAAAGTATTCTCTTCAAGAACAATTTCATGGGCTTCGATTAAAAGTCAACATCAAACCTGCTATCTAATAAGTTCCGTTTTTCATTAAGCCAGTATCTGATTGCTGTCAGGCCTAAATCTTGTGGAATATTTGTATACAGGCTTTGGACATCAAAACTAGTTAAAAACGTTTTTTCTGGAACTATGTTTAGTATGTGATTTAAAAAGAAATCAATATGACTTTTATGAATTTTGGGGAAACCATAAAATTACTGCATTTAGGGACGAATTTACATAGATAAGCTATTTCTATGTCTGTAAGCGAGTCCGAATATTTTTCAAATAATTGTTTCATTCTCTTTTTTGTTGTTTTATCCAGATTTTGTTAAAACATTTAACGTTAAATGCTAAACAAAAATCAAAACGTCGACAATGACATAATGTCATAAAACCTCCTCAACAACGTTACCAACAACACGTCTTAGTCTTGAAAAGTCCCTTCAGATGGATGAAAGCTGCTAGACAACTGACAATGTTTTAACTCACTTTCTATTGTTGTTTTTTTTTTTCATAAATATATAATTATGTGCATGTGAACTTTTTTTCATATGTATATATATATATAGGCATTTGAGCACCGAGAAACAGAGCATTATAGAATCAAAGATAACATGAGAAAAAAAGTTCAAGAAGCAAATACTGAAATCAAAGAATGTGGATGATTAGGTTATTCATTTATGACACGACAACACGAATAACGCTAACAAATACCTTCAGGTAAAACTTAGTAGTAAAAAAACTATTAAAAGATAGCAGACTTATATTTTGGTACACCAGACGCGCGTTTCGTCTACATAAGACTCAAAAGTGGCGTTCGAATCAAACCAGTTGGAAGACATAATCAAATACGAATCGTAAGTTGACATGAACTAATGTCAAAGTTGAACCTCGCTTAGCATTTTAGTTTTGATATCTTGAACTTCAAACATGATGTCAATTTAAAGGTGTTTTTTACATCCCTACATAAATAGCACCTTTGCCATAAACGTAATAGTAGCCATTGCCCTAATTGCCTTGATCCATGGAGCAGATAATTTGGATTGAAGAGATCAATAGACAAATTAGCTTAGAACATTATTCTAAATTATAGTGTTTTGTAGTCAGAGGTAGTATAGGAAGCTTTAGATACGTGTAGGGTGTAGTTAGTGTCTGTATAAGGGAAAGTATTATCTCTAATGATCTACAATCGATCCTGTGATCTTATGATATTGTTATAAACAGTGTGATTGACGTTAAACCATTGATTGTAAATGATACTTTTTGATAACTATATATCAAGCAGAAGATGTGCGGTGATTGAAGACGATATATTATTGTTACATTGATTTTATAAAAGCATTTTTCAGAAATTCGATCAACGTTATTAAAAGCAAACTCCATATTTGGCGGTAAAAGTCATATTTTGTAACAGGATAGTTTTTTTTCTATCTTAAACCCAGCTTGCTTTAAGTTGTTTTTACCAATCATGGTTAATAACTTTTTCTAAAATAACTCTAAATAATAATAGGACATAGCCTCTGTTATTTTACATCCCTAAAATGTTTGCACAATGTGATTACATTTTTTAATTGGCTCAATCGACTTCTGACTTAAATCAATACTTAAATCAGGAGTATTTCAGGATTAACCACAGAGAAATTTTTTCTTAACTAATTGAAACTCTACAGGATTTTGAGATTCTTACCATATGCACGTAAACAAATGTTAAGAAGGATACAAGATCATATATTCAATTAAAATTTATGAGTTTACATAAAACGAATGTTTTTGTGTCAGATAAATGACATCTTGGCTAAATTGTTTGTTGTTCAAAATATTTTAAAATAATAGATATATATATATATGATTATTTCATGGCATTTTCTATTAATATTTTGTTGAAAACAATCGAAAATTTGTTGCCTAAAGGCATTTTTTTCATAAATACAGTGTAGACTTTAATACAGTTGTTTTGATAAAAAAAAAATATATCACTCAGATACTCTTTTTAATATAGACTCGTATATTATTTTTCACAGGTTTAAGTGGTCACGAAATAGACATATTGAGCTGACGCAACGATAAGAAATCATGAACCAAATATCTATTTGCACATGTTCCCCGCAGATAGAGCCTCATACAACATCTTTTTTGTGTGCTAATCAAATTACATAAACTCCTTGATAAATGTTTTAAGTATTGACAATTCAGTTGGAAACTCAACATATACCCTTACGAAACTTACCAAGGAGAAAAATCCTGGATAACCATAGGTTTGTTCTATGTTCCTTTGGAATTTCAACCAAAGATGAAGAACTTGATCTTGCGCCACTGTATTGGATACGTAAATTATATGTGTCCTTAAAACAACATTATATTCCTGGGTGTCAAAGTGCTCCGAAAAACCTCTTTCTAAATTATTAACATTAATTTTATAAGCAGGGCTTCAAAGTTTTTGTGAAACTACCTATTCTTGGGGCGGCGTGAATCAGATGTGGATACTAAAACATCCAAAGATCTGTTAGAGTACATACAATCATCAGCATAAGCTTCAATTGAGAACAAAGAAAGGCGAAAGATACCAGAAGGACATTCAAACTCATAAGTCGAAAATAAACTGACAACGCAATGGCTAAAAAAGAAAAAGACCAACAGACAAATAATAGTACACAAAACACAACATAGAAAACTAAAGACTCAGCAACACGAACCCCACCAACCTTTACGACAAAAGAGATGATTTCAGCTTCCCACTTGTGAACTTTCAATTTCTATGTAGCAACATTCTAGCAGCGCCTGCATATTGAGTACTGTAAGTTCAGAAATTATTGTGAGGTTTTTATTTGTGCAAATAATGCGACTGAATAAGTATCGCAATGATAACAACTCGCATTCAGAAATCTGATACAGATAAATGTATGCCGATTTTTCTTGAAATCGCAATAATTAATCTCGTATTATAGTCCATTCTTCAACATTCGCAATAATAAATGCACGCAATGATTTCTGACACTTTACAGTATATATATCTACCATATTTCAGAGCTTGCATTTCTATCATGATTTCCTTGATAGAGGAAGCTATAAAACCTAGAGTTCCAAGCGGGGAAGTTAAAATAATCCCTTCAAAAATTTTACGGACGCCATTACGAGTTGTTTGACCATTATGAAATATCTGTTTCACAGATGACGACTTTTATGTTACAATTGTCGTAACCACAATCCCGTCCTCTTTTCCTCGAATGTGACCTACCGAATGAAATTTATCACCGGGTTTGTACATACATGAGCTACACGACGGGTGTTTTTAATCACCTTGTACTTTCACAACTTGTCTGTGGTTTTCTACAGCAGTTCGTTAAAATTTCTAACCAGTTGAGAGGGTTGGATTGACAAAACAAAATTGCAATTTGGTCAGGATTTTGAATAAACTGCTATAGGTGGAGAGCAACACTTACAGTCAAGTCAAAGTAATAAGAAACTTTCAACAAGAGTTCTACCATGATCCCAAGTCCTTAAGCTTTCATTTCATACCAAAATTTCCCAAATAGTTTACTTACTGTGGATTCATTATCATTCGTGGGTACCAATATTCGTGGATTTCGTGGGATTACATGAACCACGAATTTTAATGTTCAAAGAAGTACACATTTTCCTAAGGCTTGTATAAAAATAAAATTGAGAATGGAAATGAGGAATGTGTCAAAGAGACAACAACCCGACCAAAGGACAGAAAACACCCCAAGGCCACCAATGGGTCTTCAACACAGCAAGAAAAGCCCGCACCCGGAGGTTAAACATGTTTTGTGAGATCTCAACCCTCCCCAATACCTCTAGCCAATGTAAAATAAGCAAACACACAGCAATACGCACAGTAAAACTCAGTGTAAAAGAAGTCCGAGTCCGATGTCAGAATAGGTAACAGAAGAAACTAATCAAAATGACAATGATACATAAATTAACAAAGGACTACTAGCAGTTACTAACATGTCAGCTCCATACCACAATTAAACTGATTGAAAGATTATGTCTTCGTCATATAAAAATCAAGCACAATCCCTCCCGTTAGGGGTTTAGTATCATACAATCATAAAATATATTAGAAGAACATAACCAGTATCATGCCAACAACTGGTTTTCCGATGCAAAGACCCTATGAGGGAATCAATATTAATTCCAAAATATGCCATCTTTCATGACCTGAAAGCAGTATCGTAACTACATCCCTTCTGAATAAGTCTGTTTAAAGGTTTTTCTAGCTTTTGAAGTGAGTGACTACATTTTTGTGCTTTGTATAGAATATTATCATAAAAGATTGGATGTGAAATACCTGAACGTATAAGGTGTCTGCATGTTGATTTATATTTACGAATGATGTCCTTGTACCGATGATAAAATTTAGTAAATGTTTTGACTAGTTTGTGATATCGGAAACCCTAGTGTAATAATTTTTCAGTAATGCTCTACACGAAAATTGATACCAACGAGGAACCATTTTGTTTAAATATGTATTATTTTCTTGTATGTACTTTCAGACCGGGCCTGAAATAGTGGTCCTTTACCTAAAACCAATTAAGAATATATATACTGACATCTTACATCTGAAGGATGTTGTTTGGTAGATTTAGAATATTCACGATTTTCGAATCCAATAGGCCAAAAAGTGGCATCATATAACATTTGAATTCCTTTACTTGATTTTTTTAAACAAGGCCGGTAATGAACTTTATTTCTTTATATGGCATCCATCCGTAAAATTGACTAAATGTTTTCAATTTTTCAAAAGATTAAGGGGATACTACCTGAAAAGCAACTTGCAGCACCTATAAATTTTAACAAGTGCACATGGAAAGTAACTTTCCAATGAGAAATCCGTAAAACCTAAGTAAAACCCCTTTTGAAACAATTTTCAGAATAAAAAAGGGTCAGGAGTTTTTGTCTCCGGATAGGTCAGGGGTATTCAAATTAGTAAACACGTTATAACAAACCTCTAGCATGGATGTTATTGGCAACTATTTGAAAACAAACATGCAATCCCAAGTCAGGAGCCTGTTGTTCAGTTGTTCTCGTTTGTTCATATCTGTCGTTTTTGTGTTTGTTAATTGTTTTATTATAAATTAGGCTGTATGATTTCTAGTTTGAATTGTTTCACATTTTTAATGTAGGGGCCTTTTATAGCCGACTTTACGGTATGTTTTTATCTCATTGATGAAGGCCGTACGTTTGCCTATACTTGCTTACATTCACTTCATTTGAACTCTGGTGGATAGTTGTCTCATTGGCAATTATACCACAACTCTTATTATTATATACAATTTAACACCCTTTGGGTTAATTGGACAGGTATCTATCGTACAGTCAAATATGTTATAGAGTGGTCAAACATGTTATAGAGTGGTCAAACATGTTATAGAGTGGTCAAACATGTTATAGAGTGAGTATTAGAGAAACCAATTTTAAACTTAAATGAAATGTTCAAATCTCTTTAACTGATTTTAAAAAAGAAGAGGCAAATCAAGACAACAAACAAAAATAGAAATTGCATCAACTCCAAAAGGAACGAGAACGTGTTCGTAGCCATGGTAAATGTCTCCTGCTATAATTTCTTCACCCGTTATGCTAATCAACACTCAGACGAAATGTCATATCATACTTGTATCTAAGATGTAAGACCGCGAAAACATTTCGCTAGAGATTTGAGACACCGACACATCGTATCGATCAACCTGTTCGTAATGGTGACTGTAAATCTAATTTAGTGTCGATTTCAATCGTTCTTCCTCATAAATCTGTTGGAACAATATTTATGTAAGATGCACATCCCTGTTATCAAAGTTCGTATGGTGTGAACATGCACGAGCGTAATGTATTAACTGATACCTGTAAACGCCATATGACGTGCTGAGAAATGGAAAGTTGAACTATTGCGGAATTCACACTAGGCGCAATTCAACTTCACCACAAGTTACCACTTAATTTCAGCAAAATATTGAAAGATCGATGAAAAAAAAAAAAAAAAAAAAAAAAAAAAAAAAAATACAACTGTAGTTTGATCAAAACATATCTTGTAATTCAGAAGATTATCATAATATCATAAGTTGACGAAAAAGACAAATAAACAGTTCGAACAAAACTTAAATGAAATCTTAGTATTAAGAAACAAGCACCCATAAAAAAGAGGGGGCAAACTAAGATGCTCAGGATGGGTGAGCCGATTATATCTCACTAATTACAACCGTCAAATAGACATATGCATTCTTAGAGTGTTGAAGGCAAAACAATCGGTATCATAGGATAAGAAAATTGAAGGACATTTTTAAAAAAATCTATTTGGTTAAAGCAACTTAAAACAGTTTTACTATTAACTTTATTTCAATTTCAAAGCAATAGTTTTTCTTGATGATGACAATAATCCTAAAGATTGCTATAAAACTTTGAGATATTATTGTTTTTCTACGTGTTATTAATCTGGGGCATTAAATAACTTTAACTGTGAAGCAGCCATGAATAGGTTTTTCACCATTGCAAATAATTTAAACATCATAATAAATTGTATGAAATGATTTTGAAAGAAAAGAATTGCTCCTCCATGATGGTCGTAAATGCTGTTGAGGGAAATTTTAATCAATAATTGATTCTGATTCAAATATACTTCGATTTCCTGCAATTGTTTAATTCCACCCGTAGCTGTTCGATGTGATACAATCTTTCCGTTTCTTTGTTTAAAATAAAAGAAAATGCTACTTAAACAAGAAAAAGCCATTTAAACATTACCGTAATATAAATCGTTGTAAATTTCGATCAATTCTATCAAAATCTGATAGTCGAACTAATAAACATTAAAACATTTATTTCCACGGTTGGAATTACAATCTCTAAAACTGTCATTCAGATCAAAGCTGTAGAATATGAAGTGCATTAGATAAGGTTTAAGCTGGTTCATTACTTTTGTTGGATACTGAAAATCGTTGCTTGTTTGAACTAAGATAAAATTTATGTTTCCATTTTAGAAATTTGTAGTCCATAACATCTTTATTCTCTAATGTCAACAGCTATCTACCTTCCAACGACGTATGATTGTCGTCCTCAACTTTTTTATTTTATCTACCGGTTATAATCCTGATGCTTTTAATGTGAACAGATGAATTCTAATATGGTGGCATGGAATTATTTTTTACGTATTTTTATTTCCTGGTGGAAAATAAAAAGATCGGGTACCAAATGAGTAAGAAATCCACCAATGTGAACTTAAATAACAGGATAAAAAATTCCTCTACTTTAGAGCAAATCTGATAATATTGTAGGTTAAGCATAACATCATTTGTTATCCTAACCATAGATCCATGCAGCATAAAAGCACTTATAAAAAATATCTGTCTTTTATTTTAAACGTGTCGTAGAACATTCTGTAAATAATAATGGTATTTTTTAAGTATGAATGGGTATTAATTCTGTAAATTTCATGATCATATTTCGTTTTAACTTCTTATGAATGTTAATGTATTGCATTCATATCTTTACATGAAATTACAATAAAAAGACAATAACTGTATACTTTCCATAGTATATAAACTTTTATTTTTCTATTTAAAGAAAAATATAAGATCTTTCACTATTCAAATTGAAACTTTTCATATCCTTCTGTGATTTTGATGCAATTATCATATTTTTTCCCATTTTGACCTGCAGGGGCTAGTTTCACAGGAAGGGATAATTGTGAATATAAGTTATCATATACACCTAGTTTGATATCATTGTTTTTTGTTGGAATTCAAATTTTCACTAGGGTAATGCTTACAACCATTAAACGATCGTCTTTTTTGACAGGATTATAATTATAAACCCCCCTTTGAAAATTCGTAGCAAATATAAAATAAGACATTTTTATCTAATAAGCTACCATTTCATTATTAAAATTGGTACCGTTAATGTTATCATTTCGCTTTGTATACATTTTGTAAAATGATTATATCTTCGTGTGAATAGTACTTATCTAGACATCTGTGCATCAGCCAAAACTGTATGACTACGAAGAACTTTGTTACTGCATGAAAATATCAATACTGCATAAAATTAAACATTTCCTCTTGCAATACGTTTTTTTTTTATTTTAAAAGTATAAATTGTAAGAAAAATAAAGATTTTCTATTTTTCAGTAATTAAAAAATATTGTTGAAAATCCAGAATTTTTCATTTTTTCTATAAATAATCAATGTAACCAGATTCTAACACCTGGATAATTGCTGTTTTCAATTCCAAGATTGAAAATTATTATTATTGATTAGATTCTACAATCTTTCCTGAAAATAGAAATCCAGCTTTACACAAATAGCGTGATATCATGAGGTAAATTGAATCACCGAGATTTAATGTTTGTTTTTTCTAATTCTTAGCTACAGCTAACAAAACTATTCATTGAGTAAGCCAGAATTAACTGCTGTTTAACAGTACGGTATATCTAATATTATGATCGTTTCTACTCGAAATTTTGACGTCTGGTCTAGTTTATGACTCAATAAAAATATAAAGTGCATTAATATTTTCTGTTGCATGAAATGTTCAATAATATTACCAATTATTTGATTTCCATAAAGAATTTTTTTTTTTTATGTATCAAAATTCCTCAGTAATTTTTAAAAAGAGCTAGATTTCAATACAGCCCTGGAAAGAATGTATTGGTTATATATATATATATAAACAAGTCTAAATTGAAAACAACGTTCAAACCTATGATTGCGTTGGATAAAAACCGCAATTTTTATACATGTGCATGTAAAACTAATTTCTTGGTAGAGGGGTCTAAATACAGCACAAACAACATTTTCCAAAAGACCAAAAAGTGAACAGTATATTTTAACAAAACGCATTTGACTAACAGGTCGAACAACTGATGTTCTTAAACCCTGCTGACTGCCATTGGCGATTGCCAAATAAATTGATCACTAGATGTTACATGGATCTTAATTATTAATTTTAATACCAAACAGAAAACAATAAACTTGCGAAAAGATGGTATATCGCAAAAATAAAGTGCAAAAAAATTTTGTTTGTACACCATATCCGGATTTCGACAATAAATGTCTCTTCAGTGATGTTAGGGATCGAAACGGTATTTGGAAGGCCATATAATTTACCTCAATTTAGGATAGACTCTTGAATTTTAAAGAGTCGAAATAGGATGAACGGATCATGTAAACCCGAAGGAAAATATAATACAAGCCCAAACGAAAAAATATAAACAAAACTAAATTGAAAACAACGTTCAAAACTATGATTGCGTTGGATAAAAACCGCAATTTTTTTATACGACCCTTGTTTTAATGGTCTAAATACAACACAAACAACATTTTCCAAAAGACCAAAAAGTGAAAAGTTATTTTAACAAAACGCATTTGACTAACAGGTCAACAAATGTTCTTAAACCCTGCTGACTGTTAGTTATATTGCCAAATAAACAGATCACAAGGTGTTATAAATGGATCTAAACTATATTTAATACCAAACAGAAAACAATAAACTTGCGGCAAATATGGTATACCGCAAACAAATCTGCAAAGATTTTTGTACACCATATCCGGATTTCGACAATTAATATCTCTTCAGTGATGTTAGGAATCCAAACGGTTATTGGAAGGCCACATAATTTACCTCAATTTAGGATAGACTATTTTGATATATATATATAAACCCGAAGGCAAATATAATACAAAAACGTTAACAGAAACGTTGATAAAAAGAATCATTAACTATTTAAAAGGATGTTGTATTAAGGGGTGCATAAGCTAAAAATGATGTTTTTCGTTGAGTATCAGGTACAAGTATACTTATTTTAAATGTCGTTATAAGTATTTGCCACAACGCGGAGTTGAGGTCAAGGTTTGTAAACTTTAAAGCTGACAACCAACAACATGAGATAAGATTTCTTGTTAGATCTAAAATAAATCGTTTTATATGTTTTAAATACAACGATGATTTGTTTACTAGCATTAGTTGTATATCTGAGAACTCTTTAATCGGCCTTTCATGAAATTCCATCAATATAAGAATGCTCAGGTGATATCAAATTTCAGGATTTTATAGTTTATCTGTTGGAAAATATTTTACCAAGGCATCCATCCATTGAGTGTTAATGTTACGTTAAAAATCGCCAATCAATTATCTAATCAACCGAATCTTTTTTAACATCAAATACAACTTCTTTGATTCAGCAACAGGTAATATAAACCCATTGGAGAATGATATTTGAAATTAAAAGCTTGTAATCGAATAAATGTAATAAAGATACCGACGCTTGTGAATTACATTTTACTGATTTTGTGTTTTTTTAAATTCTATTTATTTCTCATCCGTTTACCGCAAAGAGAAGAGAATGGGGTTTTCATGGTAGTGACATAATTCTAAAAACTCCAACTGTTAGACTTTGTATAAAACCTGTTAACAATTAGATTATTGAATTGGGGTACAACGAATTCTGTAAAATGTCTTTGTACTCCTTGTCTAAGTTTTTGACAATGATTGATAAGTAGACAATGATTAATATTGTCAGTTTGTCTTCCATGACAGCTGACAGTGTTGTTAGTAATGAAATTGCCAGTTACAGATTCCTCCGAATATGAACATTTGTTCATACATTGTCAATACAATCGAATACCCTAGATAATTGTCACTTTCTATAAGCAAACTGTAATACTGGTGGTGAAGGTGACTTAGTGTCTACCGAGACTCCATGTTGATAATTAAAAAAGCATTTCATTATCGCCTTTCGTGTAATAATGTTTGGATATTGATTCGTTTTGACGGTAATATTCACCGGGGATGTTAATCAATTATCAATCAACTTTAATTTATTGTAATTTAAAGTTGATGGAAAGCTGTGAAGTGTTTAAAGCTTTCGGTCTACTTCGATTATTCAACGTCTGATTTTAGCTTCTAATATCGTGTAAAGTTATAAATCTTAACACGAACATTTTTTCTAGATGAAAGTATTTGACAATTAAGGATTGCTTCAGTTTTTTTTTTAAATGTGATAGCTATTTTGCAGAGCGAATTGTATGTAAAGTAGTAAACTTTGATAAGAACGATTTTATATGAGAATTCTTATATAAACGCATTAAGTAAGAATTCTTCTATATTTCAATCCGAAAACACTCCATCACATAATCAAATACTGTAAAATTTTGCATAGTTATGAAAACGTATGAATTTGTCTTTTAAGCAATACATTTCAGTCATTTAAGATGGAATTCTTAAATGGATGTGTGGTGTTCATTTGTAAAGACCATCATTGCTCTACACAAGAATTACTGATTTAAATGTTGTATTCGGTTATTTCTTTCTAAGAAGGGAAAAGTCAGAACTCTGTCAGTTAGAAAAATGTAACGTGTCATCATTATTCCAAACAATCACCGATATGGTCAATGTATAAAAAAATAAAAATGAAAATCACAAAAATACTGAATTCAGGAAAATAATTCAAAAAGGAAAGTCCCTAATCAAATGGCAAAATCAAATGCTCAAACACATCAAACGAATGGATAACAACTGTCATATTCCTGACTTGGTACAGGCATTTTCTTATGTAGAAAATGGTGGATTGAACCTGGTTTTATAGCTAGCTAAACCTCTCACTTGTATGACAGTCGCATAAAATTCCATTATATTGACAACGATGCGTGAACAAAACAAACAGACACAATAGGTAAAAATGTCAAAAATAGGGGTACAGCAGTCAACTTTGTGTTATCATCTTAATCACTATAAAAACAAACAAATGTAACGAAGAAGCACAAAAAAGCAAACATCAAATTTAACATCCTCATTTTGCTTTTTTATTATACGATTTTATTTATCTATGTAAAATCCACCCATAAAGGATGGAAGGTTTTAAATACTGGCATAAAATCGCGCGTTTGAAATTCACACAGGTAGACATAAAATAATTTTGTCGTTCAAAGTATGACGGGATACATAAGTACAGATACTCAAATATCAGTTTGGACATGTACAATAGATTTGTTTTATTAGGAAAATCGAGTAATAAAAACACTATACAAATTTTACGGTCGCTATCACGAATAGGTTGACCGATAGGATGTGTTTTGTGTCTGTGTCTCAACCTACAAGAGACATATTTTCGAAACCATTATAGTCGTCTGGCCGGTGAATATACCGATTGTGTCCTATTCCCTGTCCTTTCCACTTCGCTAAGTCTCGATTTGCATGGTGGTTGGGTCATCCACATTATGAAACGTTTAAACAGTCTACGCATTTGGTCTCGTTTGGAGTTACTTCAATTCACTCGGGTTTTGTTTTTAGTTTAGATTGTATATTTAAAATGGATTTACTATTTTGAACATCGGTAAACTCGTGTTTCATCTCTTTTAACACATCTTTGATTTAATTAACCTTTTTCGAATCATGCTTGGCAAATTTACAAAAAAAATTACATAGGAGCAGTTATTTATTTTTCTTTATCAAAAAAAATTCAATTAGTCTTTAGCTGGCCCTAAACAAATATATATACTAGTTCAGTGATAATGGACGTCATACTAAACTCAAATTATACACAAGAAACTAAAAGTAAAATAATACAAGACTAACAAAGGCCAGAGGCTCCTGACTTGGGACAGGCGCAAAATGCGGCGGGTTAAACATGTTTATGAGATCTCAACCTCCCCTATACCTCTAGCCAATGTAGAAAAGTAAACGCATAACAATACGCACATTAAAAGTCAGTTAAAGAGAAGTCCGAGTCCGATGTCAGAAGATGTAACAAAAGAAAATAAACAAAATAACAATAATACATAAATAACAACAGACTACTAGCAGTTAACTGACATGCCAGCTCAGACCTCAATTAAACTGATTGAAAGATTATGTCTTCATCATATGAATATCAGGCACACTCCTCCCGTTAGGGTTTAGTATCATACCATCATAAAATATGAGAAGAGCATAACCCGTGTCATGCCAACAACTGGTTTTTAAATAAATGTGTTTAGTTCCGATGCAAAGACCCTATAAGTGAATCAATATTAAAGCCAAAATATGCAATCTTTAATGACCTGACAACAGTATCGTAACTATTTTCTTAATAAGTCTATTTAATTTTGTTAGCTTCTGAGGTGAATACTGACATTTTATGCTTTATAAAGAATATTATCAAATAAATAATGTGAAATAGACCAAAGCCTACTGAGACGATTTTTTGTTTGGCTTATAATCAATCCTTCTTTACCTTTCTATAATTTCCATGCAAGTGTAAATCTTTTGTAAAAGGGAAAATATATTTACTTTTATCATTTACTCTAGACAAATATATTTTATCGGCTTTCAATTAACTTTTGTGAATGGCACAGTCGTATCATATATCAGTGGACTTCCATTTCCTTGGGTACCATTTACCCAGTAATGCTTCAGTTTATGGCTTGATTTTAATGGTACATTTTGTCTGTAAATTTCCGTGAATTATAACAAACTTTTCTAAAATTGTCTGTTTATTAATTTTTAAATTATAAAGAAGGTTTCAACTCCTTCAGTCAAAGTTGATCTTAGATGGATTTGGCTGTTTTATTAGGTCCTTTTTGGTCATATAGCTCTTAAACTGTTTCGATTCTTATACATCCTAGGCTTTCAAGTATTCGGCTTTGAGCGCTCATGATGGGGTAAATCCAGAAAAGCGCTTCGGCCGCACAAAATTTATAACGTGTTGTTTTCATTTTTTATAAAAACAAAGATTGCAACTTTCTCAAGCAGAGTTGACCATATTTATCCCTTCCATTTAGGATTTTTTTGTTTTAAAGGTATTATATATTTGGCTTTCTAAACTTTGACCTCGAGCATACTCGATCAAGGTTATTCCAGAAACATGTGTTTTAATTCACGATAATCATACAATTCTGGTTTTTTATTCAGAATTTGAATATTTCCTTGATAGTGAGATGCTTACAAAAATGTTACAAAACGATGTATTCTCCACGGAAAATATGAAGAATATTCAAAGTATCATTGGCACCATTAGACTTATTTTATCGTTACAAAAAAAGTAAGTTGCAAATGTATGCGGATGTTTTTGTCATCCAATGAGACATCTCTATTCAAAATTTTCCATTATAGGTCAAAGTACGGTCTTCAACACGGAGCCTAGGTTTTTTAACGATTATCTAGAGAGCTTTGATTCTGGAATTTATCTTGTCATGAATAACACGACGGAGCTACTTTTGGAGCTGATACTGCTTCCCTTCCGAAGCACATAAGTTCATCCTTATTAATGACATTTTTACCTATTATGTCTGGTTATTTTGTTTACACATTGTTGTCAATGTAATGGAATTTTATGCGACTGCCATACAAGTGAGAGGTTTAGCTAGCTATAAAACCAGGTTTAATCCACCATTTTCTACATAAGAAAATGCCTGTACAAGTCAAGAATATGACATTTGTTATCCATTCGTTTGATGTGTTTGAGCTTTTGATTTTGCCATTTGATAAGGGACTTTCCGTTTTGAATTTCCTGGAGTTCGGTTTTTTTGTTATTTAACTTTTCACCCCAAGGTTTCTTTTAAATGTATGTGTGGTTTCTATCGGTCATATCTTTATCCTGCAAAACTAAAAGGGTTTGTACATTTGTCAATATTTGAGGATAAGAATAGAAAAATCGTCTAATTCGTTTTGTTATAAACCAACTTTTCATCGACTACGAATTACTGATTTTAACAAAAATAACGCACTAGTATCACTTCTGAAACAGAAACTTCAATGCAGGGTACCAAGATTCACGTACGTTCTCAACTGGGTTCCTGAACTAAACCTTTAGTTTTCGGCTTAGTATTTTGTCGACTGCAATTTGCCTTTTCGTCTTTTTTTTTTTGTCCATGGTGTGGTCTGTTATTCTTCTATTTATAATTTTGGTTGCCCCTTGGTGTCTTCATACTTTTTTTTTAAATCGTTTGAACTTCTATGTCAGTTTGCCTAACGATTTTTTTTAATCATTGGTATATTATTTTTGGAATCTGGTAATATTGCCTTACTAATGATTTGACAGCATGTTTTATCGAAGTCTCATCATCCATTTTTAAGATTAAAGTTTCCGTACTTTAACGTAGACGTCCTTGGTTTTCCTTTGTAAGCTCACATCACTTAATAATCAGCATTCATGTAACGAAAATCAGAGGTGGACATAACATGTAATGTATATAACCTTTAAGTTTATTGCAGGAAACTTCTCCCTTTTTCGAGTAATAGTAATGGCAAATTCAAACAAACAATTGAACAAGGTAGGAACCCTGACATCAGTTGTTTAGTTGGTTTTAAATGTTGTATTCTAACTTTCCTTTTACAGAATATATTTTTCGACAGCTCTTTGGCAGTCTCTCTTGAATTTAATCACAATTTGTCTAGACTCGCTCGAATAACAGCTTGACAATGTATTGTCTTCTTTAGGAGGGGATTGTCTCATTGAAATTAACCCTTTTATTTAAAATTCTACAGCAAATATTAGCTTGTATGTAATCAAAGAAGTGTTCGCGCAAATCAAATGCATTATACACAAAATACGTTTTACTTACTATTTGGTAGATATATCAAATGTCGAAGATTTTTGTATTTACATTGAAAGAATAGCTGTGATTTTAGTTCTTAGTACATCAATTTCAAATATACAAAATTGCTGTTTAGGGAATGAAGAGACAAAATATTCACGCAGTTATAATGATGTTCATTGAGGTGTCAGTTTCTCTTACATTTCTATCAATCTCACATTAATCGAGTTTGTGGAATAAAACTATGCTTTTACTTTAGGGAAAATATTCAACCATCTATACGTGAATTCATCTTGATATATATTCTAAAACGTTAACAAGAAAATGGAAATTCCTGATCAAATCGCATTAATTTGCATACTTTTTATGATAGAAATACATCAGAACAATTTTGTGTATTCCCATGAAAATGTATTTCTGCAAAACTAATCTCAAGATACAAATATAGAAAGAACCGGAAGTCAAAGTTCAACCTTGCTGATTAAGATTCAACCTTATTTTTGAATTATAAATTGATGGTTCACAATTATAAAGTCATGCTACTGCAAACACTTGCTCTGGCTACTGGGCGATTGATATTTTCATTGACGGAATTACCAGCAGCAGCGTTATACATTCGGTCGTTGTTTTCACATATTCTAACAATTCAATACATTCAATACTTATTTCAGGAAGATCTTCATTTGGAACGGTCAAAAGTGTAACATTAACGTTTTCAATTAACGAATAAGCGACTGTAACTTTAGTCTATTTTATTTTGCATAAATCAGGAGATGTCATTCAGGTTGATGTAAGCTGGGGAATTCCTATTGATTGTCATTCCTTTGGTTTTTGTTTTAGAAACAATCATCAATATATTCCATTTAATCCCTCCGTATCGTGTTTACATGCATAATGCTTTCGGAATTATACTTTTGGTGAATAGGAAATTATTCTTTATCTGATTGAGATATTAAGATTAAATATAAACAAAAGTCTTCATATCTTCTCTTAGAATACACAATTGCGTTGCGAGTGTAAGGGACGACATCAAAAGATCAATGTAGGATAAAAAACTTAAATCAAATAGTTTGGGGTGGGGGTTAAAATTGCTGCAAGTTTTGTTTATCCAAAATCGATTTTACTTATATTCATATTGGTCAATCAATTTTTTTCAAATTAAGTTAAGAGGGGGGTGGGGGGGGGACAGTGAAAAAACTATGTGAATTAAGTTTTTTATCCTACATTGAACTTTTGATGTCGTCCCTAAAACGGTGTCTCTTATTTGGTACATAACTTAAGCATTGCAATTAATATAAATATAAGGAAATGTGGTATGATTGCCAATGAGGCAACTATCCCACAGAGACCAAAGGACGAGGACGTAAACAACCATAGAGCATCGTTTTAAACGTGTTTCTGTCAACTGAAATACAGAAAACAAGATTAAACGAAAATTGATGCAAATGCAGTGCACAACTTATAAGTGAAATAAAGCCATAGACTGATATTATCATTCAACTTGCATGTTCCTTCCTGATAACAGAAAACAACGATTTTTTGTAAAACTCTTTATCGTCCTTTAGTTGGATGCAAAAAAAATGAAAGGAATATTCCCTTTATTTAATATATACTACAATCGTTCTTATTACATTTTTTCAAACGTTCCTTTATTGTGACATCACCGATCATGTTCGTGTTGCTCAGTCTTTTAATAGTTATCTTGTGTATTTTTTTAATTACTTGTTTGTCTTTTCGTCGTCTTTCGTTTTTTACCATGGCCGTGTCAGTTTCGTTTTTTACCATGGCCATGCCACATCGATTAAGTTTTGAACATTTGATAAGGGACTTTCCGTTTTGAATTTTCCTTGGAGTTCGGTAATTTTGTTATTTTACTTTTTATCTCTTTGATATTTATTTGTTTTATATACCAATTTTAGATAATAATGATTCAAACGAAATCTGTATATTTTCAGCTAGAACCAATCAGACAGTCCTTTTGTGGTTCCCTTAGACGAGATGCGCACTGGAAATGTTTGATTCTGACTGTGTTGATGTTCGGATGTCTCATAGCAATAGTGTATTGTAGACTGGCTACCGTAACTACTTTTGTTGTTAACTTTTATACTGCTCACATACCGGATACCAGAACAAAACAGACTAGCCCATGTGACGCTGGTTATATTTACATCCCCGTGGCTTTTGTTATCATGCTTTACTTTGTATATTTAGTCGAGTGCTATCATTGTCACACTAGAATCGAATTACAATATAAAGTGGATGTTAACACTGTTTATGACAAGATAAATAGTATGCGAGATGCCGTTCCGATTTTGTGGTGGAAAGCTCTCTGTTATCATTATGTTAGGAAGACACGACACATAACCCGATACAGAAATGGCGATTCTTATACAAGTACCCAGGTCTATTATGAGAGAGTAAACACTCACACAGCTGGTTCTGCTTTTAATTTCTCACGGTGTGGTGTAAAAGATATTTCACCAGTTTTGTCAAAATTAGAATCATATCCTGCAACGAAAATAAGGTTATCTAAAGGATACTCTTATACATGTTCTGAATCAGAAAACGAATTCGACGAACAAAGGAGTCGGTTTTTCAACGACAACGAAAGACGAGATGATTTTATGGAAACGCGTGAAGGAATGGATTTATTGAATGTCAATTTTAGGGAATATATGATCGCTTTTTCCGATCCAGACAATCTTCCTTGGTACGCGTCACAAGTTTTATTTTGGATTGCATCGATTTTGCTATTATCCTGGCCACTTCGTGTTGTAATTGAGTACAAAACGGCTTATATACATTATCATGTTCATAAATTGTTTGGTACACATTATATAGATCCAGTTACAACAACGGGTCGAATGACTCGAGTTAATACCATGGGAAGTGTAGAATTAGAACAGACTATACAGAAAAACTATGCAATGATACCAAGTTATTCCGAAGCCTTATTGATAGCACCAGACATGTCTTATGATATTAACAATTCACAATATAAAAGAACTCCTCGAAGTTTAACATTTACTTCTTTGTCTGCCTTATCGAAGACAGATAAAGTTGATGAAAATCTGTCTGATACGTCTCCTTTTATAAAACGATGCAAGAGTTATTCTATTGTAAACAAAGGCCTTGTTTTACAAAACTGTATGCATATGGATTCAAACTATGCAACTTTTAGTTCGAATACTTCAAGATATAAGCCTCGACGAATGTTTACATTATTTCGGAGGGACGACGGTACACAGAGTAATATTTCCTCGCCGCAATCACCGCAAGATTTTTTTGTCCGAATAAATCCAGCGACTTCTACAGCTCGGTTGACACGATCAAGTAATAACAACAATTTCTACAGGTCAACATCAAGCATATCTGAATTACCTGCCAATATTTCATTTCCGGAACCGCCGCCATACAATGAAGCATTAGTAATGACTCGTCCTCTGCCAAAAGTGAAACCTCCTTTACATGAAATGGATAGACAGCTTACACCCCAGTCTGAAAGCGTACCGTACTTAACAATTATGGAAACATCTCTTTGATTTTTTATACCCCCGCTTTAAAAAAGCGGGGGTATACTGTTTTACCTATGTCTGTCCTTCCGTCAGTCCATCTATCCATCCATCCGTCAGTCCGTCCGTCCCATGAATATTTTCGTCGCATTTTTCTCTGGAACTACTTGACAAGGATTTCTGAAATTTGGTTTCAGGGTTTATATAAGTAAGTTACACCGTGTGATGCGTTTTCAGATTCATCACTCAACAACTTCCTGTTTACCGAAATATTTTTTGCGATAGCCGGGTCACATTTTCTCAGGAACTACATGACAAGGATCAAATTTGTGGGTTTATATAAGTCAGCTATACCGTGTGATGCGTTTTCAGATTCATCACTCAACAACTTCCTGTTTACCGAAATATTTCGCCGGGGGTATCATCAGTGAGCAGTAGCTTACAGTTTTACTTGTTTATAAATATTTTTATCATTTTAATTACGTGCCAAATTAGAGTTTATTTGACGTTTGTTATGCAAACATGATTACATTGTTTAATAATATTTTATACATGTTAATATATTTAATACTGTCACTCTCTGTCTCTCTTTCTCATGAATTTCACAGAGATTCAATTATGAAAACCAACTCAGAAAATCACTTCGAAAGTGGTAAATTTAAACGACTCAGATCATTTATTGTGGATATAATTATATTTGTATATACTATCAATTTCTCAATCAGTCAATACCAATACATGTTGCTATTCTCTCCGTCTGTGAAAGTTCATCCATTACAGTTTTTGTTGAATTTTACCGTTTCGGTTCTCTTTGGAAATGTCTTTATTTCGGTTCCCAAAAGATGAAAACTTAGCCCGTTTTATGAAAGTAAAAATCAGAAGGAGCCCTCAAATGGAATGAATTGCATGTTGTTTTAAGTTATTAGTTTAACAAAGTTAACTATATAGTCCTCATTAGTGTAAATATAATAAGATGTAGTATTATTGCTAATCAGACATCATTCCACCAGAGTCTAAATGACTTGGATGTAAGCAACTATATGTCACCGTGCGGCTTTCAACAATGAGCAAAACGCATACCGTACACTAAGCTATAAAAAATCCGGACATAACAAAATGTGAAACAATTAATTAGTGTGTTCGCTATTAATAAATATTAAGAAGATGTGGCATTTATGAACAAAACAACAAACAAAAAACGAATATTAGTTTGTTTAATCAACGTATAATATACTAGTAGGGAGCATGGCGCCCTTTTTGCAGACATAAAGGATATATTGAAAATCAACCAGTCATTGAATTTTTATTCCTTGATTGTTGACAGTATACAGAAAACAACAAAATAAACTAAAGACTGAGCAACAAGAACCCAACAAAAAACAGGGTTGATCTCAGGTGCTCCGAAAGGGTAAGGAGATCCTTGCTACATTTGATTTTTTAATTTCAGCATACCTGAAAGCCTTTTGGAAGGTTGTTGAAATTTCCTTTCAGTGTAAACATGTTTTGGTATGAACATCCAATACAAGTGTTATGCCCTATCTGACAACCTGAATCCGGTCCACAATTTGGAGCGTTTCTTGGTGCTTCATTGGTAAATATAGCAATATCAAACACTATATCAATACCCTATCAATACTATACATCTGGCGATCGCCCACATCCCCATCTTTGATTAGTGCTTGTTCGTCTGGTTTATATAGCAAATGGCACAAATGATGTAATATGTTGGCATACTTTTAAACACACTTGAATTCAGTACAGAAATCTTTAGTTTGGTCTGGTATATATTGGAGAAGATTAAAATGTTCAGAACTACCTTCACAGAAAATACATAGATTTCCGAAAGGATAAAATAAGACGGCAATATATCATAAATGACAGCTACAATTACAATAATATATCAATATTAATTGCAGATTTCTTTATTGAAGATATATCTGATATCATTGATTAAGTGGTTCATCAGCCTTAATGAATACTTTGAAGACTATTAGTCTAGTATCGGAAAACAGCGAAATTAGTGTGTTTATCCTGTTAAGGTATTGAATTTTAATGTTATCCTTTTTATAAATATTTAAAAAAAGTATTATAATGTTTTTTCATCATATCTATCTGTGTGTTAGCTGGACAGAAAGTTTCAAAACCTTATCATTTCCAATGGTATTCAGTTAGCAGCCATTTGATTTTCTGGACAAGAATGTTATCTCAAATCATAGAAATTTTTGTCACAGGTCATTTAAGTTAAGAGAAAGCATGACCTAGCCCAACTATAAGTATCGATGTAGGACCATAATTGTTCATATCTTTATATATTTAGTTATGTTGTAATTTATTAAATTCATTACCACTGTTAGTACCGATATAGATAATCTTTAAAGATTTTACTGCAGTATTAAAATGGTAACTTTTAAGAATAAGTTTATTAAAAGGATTGATAAATTTACCTGGATCGCATCTCTACAAACAACATCACCATATGGTTGAATGTTGGTAATAAGTTTTGTACAGGTACAGCAGAATTTCCAAACCAAATCTTTGTGTATCTATGACAGAATTTAGTAAAGTTTTAAGTAACTTGTAATAACGAAATCCTTCACTTCATAATTTACCAGTTGTGCATAGGTTACGTTAATGGACACTTTAAATTAACGCCACTACAGTGTACAAACATCGGCATAGCGAACATTTGGGAAATATACACGCCGTCAGAAGAGTCAAATGAACATGACCGGCAATAATAAGAAAAATATATCAATAGGGAACGAAACATCGTCTCTTTTATCGATAATGTTTGTTTCCCAGATAAAACTGGATTACCCAATCTAGACTATGACTACTACTGCTGTTTATATTATATCTATTTGAAGTCTGTTAAATGGAATTTAGACGTTTTTTTTACTGACTTTGGCCCATACCTATGATTCTTAACAAGACAAAAACCAATACGAAAAATAAGTCTGCATACAGTAGTTGTCGTTTGTTGATGTGGTTCATAAGTGTTTCTCGTTTCTCGTTTTTTATATAGATTAGACCGTTGGTTTTCCCGTTTGAATGGTTTTACACTAGTAATTTTTGAGGTCCTTTATAGCTTACTGTTCGGTGTGAGCCAAGGCTCCGTGTTGAAGACCGTACTTTGACCTATAATGGTTTACTTTTATAAATTTTGACTTGGATGGAGAGTTGTCTCATTGGCACTCATACCACATCTTCTTATATCTATATACAATTAATGTATGACTATTAATAAAATCGTGCCCTTGAAAATTTCTTAAACAGAATTAACACTGTCGACGCACAAGATCGCTCCTTTTGGAGTTCATGCGATTTACTCTCTATTTGTTTGTTACTTTGATTTGTATTGTAATAATCGATTTATTAGATTTTAACATCGGTAAAAACAACTGTTGCCTAAGTCTACAAACTTGTCACTCTCGTTAAGGTCTTCTAACATCGGTATTCTCGACAATATAGTATATTTAACTGAAAAGAACCAGAAATTAACAATATAAAAAACAGTGAATTCTCGTTCTCAAATGAAGAACAAATTGTGGTTCATACGAAAAATATCTGATTATAATAATATTTATTTAATACTGGCAGAGGCTAATAATGTTGATTTCACTCGTAATTAATCCATATTTCCCTTAATATTATGGACTTGTCTTAGCTTCTGCGCTATTTGCGACCGTGGAAGACCTATCGCAGCAAAATCGGGTTACCCGAAATTTCAACTCGAAAATGCTTAGAAACATTTTAAAGAATCATATTTTTTGCGAGAAGTAGAAATGGGCTACATGGTTGAATAAAATGTATCTGTCAGTTCCAACCCAATTATTTATTTACTTGGATATTGTTATTTTCAGATAGACTAAAATAACTATTGAGTCATGTTTGTCATTAATCCTCATGCTAAACCATTGTGTTTTTAGCATCTTGAACATGTATATACTCCTCGTGAAGACAGAAATATATAACAAAAGACAGCTGTTGGAAAGTGCCGATCAATTACTTAGACAAAAGCATCTTAATAACAATTTATTTTAATCAGCTTAATGTATCTTCCTTGTATCGTGTCTTCCCATTACTTTATATTAACGTACAAAATGTCCCTAATGGAATTCTAAGCTTCTTATACATAATATGTATAGATTATGGCCAAAACAAGAATGGGATTATAAACTTGACTCTGATAGTAATTAACTACTAATCTATGAGAGGAATGGTAGGTATCAACGTTTGATACTGAATTTGGTGCACACGACACGTGTGTCTGGTATAACCGCGAAAATAATCGTCTGGTACGCCCGGAAGTAAAGGTTTGTGAATCTAAGCTAGCAATTCAAAGTTAGACTGGTAGTTGCGCATTTCGGTTCTAATGTATTTCCGAAAATATGAGAATAACAATGCAATAAAATTCCTTTCTAGATAGAAGAAGAATGATAAAACCTTCAAAATGGGTCTATATGAACATGTTTTATGTATACTTAATTGGATCGAAATTCTACTTTTGACCATATTTTGTGCATTTGTAACATTTTCATGCCAGTTTTAGTAATAGTTTATTGCAAATAAATGCAGAATGGTGCAATGAAAACATAGAAAAGAGATTATATATTTCACAACATTAACTGTTGGAAATCAAAGCAATGAAAAATATTAAAAAATATTATTACAAACATATGCACACGAAACACAATTAAGCTCTATTTGTTAGAAAGTCAGGAAAAGAGGATGATTAACATTATAAAGATTAGTACTAACTAAGTACATACAACCTTTTAGAAAATAATAAGAGGTTAAACAAAACAGCCAAAATCATCCAAGGTCCACTTAAGCTTTTGTACATTACATTATTTATTACTGAAATTTTACATTTGTTTATATAAGTATTTGGGCATCTTTTTACAAACACTCCCCCATGAACTATCTGGTCTTTATCAATTTGACCATGACAATAATGAAAAAAGTCGACTTGTTTACTCGAGAATATCATTTACAACTTTTAAATTATTTCCAGATACCGTGAAACATTATTATATTGCCGCTCATTTAGTACCTATATGTATCGAGGGCTACAAATTTCTTAGTAAAAGTTTTTCTCAGACATTTCAAAATGGATAAAGGCATCAATGATTTGTATTTATTGTAAGGTTACAGAAACTTAATGTTGGATCAGAGACGTTATAATCCAATCCATCTGAATGGTTTGTGTCTTCTCTGACAAATATTCCTATTCGTGAGGTTACCAGATGGTTCGACTGCATCAATCATGATGGCATGGTTCTTTTGGATCTTTCTGTTGGTCAAAGTAGTAAGTTTTCATATCACTCACAATATATTCGGTAAACAACGGTGTATTTGATATCAAACGGAAACCAAAGCAATCGTCATTTGCTCAGTTACAGCAAACCATAAATATAGATATATGACACGTACTGTTAAGTTGTTTTATATCAAGAGACCCAGCCCCGTGTTTCATACCATAGTTTTTGGCGATTTTTAGATACACATTCTATTGGGTTGATTTGTCCTTTTTACACCCACTAACATATGAGGTCATACCAATGTTGTCATTTTCGTGTCACTGGCTAGTCCAATTTAAACATTTGTTAGGCATTTACATCAATACTGATATGGTTAAATAGCTTGCATCGGGTGATTTTGTACCTTAATTTACCCGGATTCCCTCTCGGATCCCTTCTTTTGAATTTTAATTTCAACGCACGATGAATTTTTCGAAATACTAAGAATTTTTTACCTCAGGAATATACTGCCTTAGCTGTTTTTTATGGCAAGCCGTTCTTGTCAAAACTATGTTTAAACCATTTTTTCGAAAAAATTACACACTGAGATTTAAGAACCTTAAATAACACACTGAGAAATTGAAATTACACACTGAGATTTAAAATATGAAAACACACACTGAGAATTTAAAATTACACACTGAGATTTTAAAAAGACACACTGAGATGAAATAAATTGAAAAACACACACTGAGATTTGTTAATTACACAATGAGATTTAAAAATACACACTGAGATTAATATGCAAATTACTAATGAATATTCATGAGATGAATAATTCAACAGATTAATATCTTGGTCTCCCGAACTCTTGCCATTATAATGAAATGCGGTTCCTACAACCAACATTCGAAATAACTTTCAAGACATAACAAATTTTTTTGCTAACTCGTATTCATAAGTTTTTTGCCTTTAATTCAGATTATTACTAACAGTATATCGGGATTTTTGCTTAAAGCTGTTTAAGCATGGTCCCTTTTCAAAAGTCTTTCAACTGTTACCCTGATCTCGCAAGGTAATCTTTTATATTTTTGTTACGTATATATGCTATAATAAGCACTTGGGGAAAAAATTCACTGCATTGTTTGTATTTTTGCAGATTGTTCCAATGTTTTCTTATAATTTTAATAAAGTTTTTCACCATTTGGTTATATTTTGTAATGAGAGTAAGTGGGTATTTTTCTTGTTCTATTGGTCTTTAATAACGTAGTTTTCTATTAGTTGTATTTTAATGTTTTTATAAAACATTTAGCGCCAAATTGAAGGACTAACGAGTTCTGTGCCCTAGTTGTTTTAAGCTTGTAATAGATTCAGATTAATTATGCTAATTAGATATGTGCCCATAAAAGTGCGCACAAATCTCAGTGTGTAATTTTAAATTCTCAGTGTGTAATATCAAATTATCAATGTGTGTTTTCAGTTTATTTCATCTCAGTGTGTCTTTTGAAATCTCGTTGTGTAATTTTCAATTCTCAGTGTGTAATTTTCATTTTTTTCATTTTGGTTATCTCAGTGCGTTTTATGAAATCTCAGTGTGTAATTTTTAATTCTCAGTGTGTGTTTTTAGGTTTTTTAATCTCAGTGTGTTTTTTTTAATTCTCATTGTGTAAATTTTTCGAAAAATGGTTTAAACATAGTTTTGACGAGAACAGCTTGCCATAGATTTTGACAAAACTTTTCTGAATTTTGGGTCTTCAATGCTCTTTAACTTCGTACTTGATTTGGCTTTTTAACTTTTCGATTCGAGCGTCACCGCTGAGTCTTTTGTAGACGAAACGCGCATCTACCTTACAAAATTTGAATCCTGGTATCTATGATGAGTTTATTCTATAGACAGTTCTTCGTGAAATGAAAAGAGAATTGACTAAATTCAAGTAAATTAGTTGCCCCATATAAATTTTATAAGTGTCAATGTAATAGTCGCTACAGAGGATATATACATAAATCCAAGACAGTGTTTCGAACACTACATTAATGCCTGTAACGTAGACAATACAGAACATATCAGTTATCCAACAATTGTGTTTAAAACCTAACTGTCTGAATAAGGAGATTTATTTGTCAATTCTTTCTAGGTCAGTTGTTATTTGACGGTTTGTTGTTTTATTGGTCTTTTTTATTCATTTTGAAATTGAAAAAAAAAGATTTAGGGTGGTATAAATAATGTTATCGCCATATGTCAGATAAGCATTGCTGCGATATACAAATATTTTGATTATTTATTGAATTTTTTTTAAATATTCTGGATCCGTTTATGATATTCAATTATGCTAAGTTTCTATCTTCTTGAAGGTTCCACTGAATTCTTAACATGGTATTTTAAACCATATATGTGTTAGTTCAGACTACGTGTAAAAGACGACAATGGAACAACTATGTATAGTTTATATTGAAAAACAAAAAAGAAAAGTATCTTAAAACTGACGACCATCTAATTCGTTTTGCAATATAATTTGTCTGTGTCTTCGTTAAGATGGCATTATACAGGATCAGTGTAAAATGAACACTACAAAACAAAATGTCCGACAGAGGATTAAGAACATACCATAAAATTGCTTATATGTGCAAATTTTAGGAGTCTACGTGGATTACTTGTATTAAGTAGAAGCTATTGGATTCATCATTCAGTTATCCATCAATTGTGGTTAAAACCTAACTGTCTATATGAAGAGATTTATTTGTCAATTCCATCTAGGTCGGTTGTTATTTGGCGGTTTGTTGTTTTATTGTTTGTCTTCATTTGAAATTGAAACAAATGATTGAGGGTAGTTTTTTTCCAAACATACATCGACGAGTCTTATAAGATTAAATGTCAGTAATATCGCTATAAATGCATCCGGAAAACAAAAGCAAAGAATGTTGCTATGATTAACCGTCTCGTGGTAGCATTCGGGAGGTTATACGATCGATCCAAAGCAGCGGTCAATCCAAAGACGTTTGCTACTTATTAAAAGACATGTTGGCCCCATTGCATTCTGTAAGAAAACAGATAAATGCTAATTTCCACTGTAATTTTTATATTCAATGGTTAATTAAAGGGATATGAATAATGAACCGAAGTTAAATGTATAGTTGCGTGTATATGTTGCTGCGTCCGATTTTCTGAATTAAGCAAACTAGGAAAGATCAGAGTGTAAACCTAGGGCAACCAAAAGAGAATAAATACAAGGGTAAGAATGTAATCAGAAAGGGTTCAACCATAACAACCAAAGGTCAAATTTACTTTAGGTGGTTACAATTTTAGTTTTATAAAATAATAAAAAAAACCTCTGCTATTTGAAAGATGTACTTAAAAAACGTGAACACTTCCAAAACATTGACTTTCGGGTAGACGATACTTTCGTGAGTTAACATATCCCTGGCTTGATAATGACACTTTTAAAAAATGTATTAGGCTTAAAACATGAGAGTGCGAACCTCCTACTTACCTGACATGTTTTTAAAACTTCAATGTATATTGTATTTCACACATTGGACTGAATTGTTGATAATTATGTCATTTTAAAATGCTGTATACAAACATATAGTTTTTTTCCAGATTGGAATTATCAAATAAGCTTTACATACTATATTAAATTAAAAAATATATTTGAAGATATATTGTAAACTTTGCTGTCTTAAGTGCGTGTGTTACGTTTTATGCTCCTTTTTGTTAAATTTGGCGTTTAAAACAATTTCCAGAGAAAAAATATATTCTTTGGTCATTTGATATTGTACAAAATGCTCATCCCTTTAGATTTTGTTTTGTTGCTTGTAATGATACAACAAATGAAACATGACTTAATTTGTATAACTTATGTATACTGCTTTAATTTCCCAAGAGTTATATCCGTGACAACCAAATTACTTTCAAACGTAGATATGACCGAAACAACCAAACGAGAAAGTTAAGATTTTTATTGCAGCATAATTCGTTAATTTTTATCGTTTTAGATGTCAAGGTTATTCTAAATTTGTAACAAGGACTTCAATATTCTCGGTTTGATCTTGTCTTGGGTATATTCAATGATAAAGTGACTTTTATTCAAACTGTATTACCAGAACAATAACATATAGCATAATTGTGCTTATTGCAATAAACGTCTTTACCTTATCTAATGATTTCAATATCTCTATTTTTTTTAACTTTTGTTGAAATCTAAATTTTAGTTTGATAATTGCTAGAAAAACAGTAGATTCCCCACAAAGGGTTGGAATAGCCCTAAAATTTCATGCTATTCAGTTATTTGATGAAAATATGAAATACAAATTCAATATAAACATACTCAGATACATTTCATCAGTATTGATGTCATTATGACATCATAATTATGCAAATTGACTATGTTTTGTAAAATTTTCAAAGGCAATATTTACAACTTGCATGAATCAATATGATGCTCTGTCAGAATGTTTATGTATATCAATATAATTTGGTCGAAGGGAGTTGACAATGTTGTTCATATGGAAATAGACGTATAGATAGCAGTAGACTTGTCTAAACATATTGAAATAGCTTACATTTAAACAGGAAACTTGGCTTAAATCTGGCAGTTTTCACTGATATGTTTCCTGCTATCAACATTGTCTAAAACGAACAGTAAAAAAAAAACCAGAAATATGTATTGTTCATCTAAATTAATTTGCATATTTTAGATCTTAACTATTGGTATTTAGATATTACAATACAAAGCCAAGTTTTATTTCCCAATTTGGGCTTTCCTGACCTTTCTCCTTTGTTAGTACGTAAATGGACTATGATGCATGACATACATTTATATAAAAATTATATTTACAAATTTGATGAACGGAAATTACCAGGTTCTATATATCCCATCTTCTTTGAGATTTTCCAATGATGAGTTTTCTGTTTTACCCATGACGTAACTTGTTGCATGTTTCTGTCTCATTAACTCTAGGACGCCGTGCCATTGAAAGCTATGAAACAGAAATCAACGTACCACTTGATTATTCCAAAGGTTATATGAAATGGAGTAGATAGAACGACTGCTTTACATCTCCGCTGCAATGATTAATATGTATTTCGAGTTTGAATTGACATCATTCATTTCAAATAAAACCATTGGGTATTCAATTAAAATCTTACAACGCAAATAGCTTTACCTCATAAAAAATCTTTCCAATCATCATTTTTTTTTTACTTACAAAATTTTGATTAATATAAAAACAGCTAGCATAAAATTTCAAATAAAAGAAATAACAATTGAAAAATATCGTGCGTCCGGATCGCTTTTCTGGATTTACCATCATCAGGAATGCTGAAATCTAAACGTTTGAAAGCTCGGGATTTATAGATACGTAGAAACGTTATAGGAGCTAAATGACCAAAAGTGCCGAAGAAGAGTAGCCAAAATCTTCTAGAGTCTTTTAGCATCCTGTAATAATACCGAAGAGATGAGTATTTGATCATTCCTGTACACTTAAAAATACTTCGTTTATTGTTTGACGTCCTTGTTTAATACATATGAGAAGGTAACACCTCACGAAACGAAATCTGATTTTAATCAGCTACAGTTAGAGGAGGGGATAAGGGCCCGTATGCATAAAACATCTTAAGTATTCCTTAAACTTAGATGTCACTAAGAATTTCCTTAGTTAAGTATAATTCTTAAGTCGTATGCATAAACTTACTTAAGTCTTCACTTACCTAAGGAATACTTAAATCGGAACCTTTCTTTAATTACCGTATGATATGTATTAGCTCATCGCATGTACTCATCCGTGTAAAAGTTTGTTATGATTATTTACATTGATTGATCAATACATACTTAATTAGTAGCTGGGGTTAAATTTATGTTGATATGTAAAACAATTCAATAATACGTAACATAACATTTGATAAATTGGCGAATAAGAGAAAAGGTTGACATGTCGATGGATGGGCATGGGAAGAAAAACATATTTGTAATCCAAAACTTCCCCCTACTTACTAGTAATCTTTAATTAATCTTTCATGGGTGTTGGTGGATGGAGGTGCCTGTTTATTTTCTAGAGACAACAATATATTTTTAACTGTAACAAAACATGCTAAAGGTTTCAATGGCGTATCACCAGTGTAGCATTGTAAGCATGTGCTTACAAATAATTTTATAAAACATTTTTTTTCAATAAGAATTTTATTATATTCGTCCAGCTTCTGGTTGGCTGCCGCCCCCTTCCAGACCCCCTGCTTATAATTTCTTTTGGGGTTTTAAAAAATCTATTTCGAATTGAAATAAACTATTTTACCACTTCCCTTTTACAACAATAAAAAAGGGGTAGGATCAATTTTCCACGAATCCATATAAAAACAGGGCCATTTTTCAAAAATCCTGCAAGCTTTACTAAAACACACATTATTAGATTCATATGTTTATGGTAAGGTATTATCAACATCTTAGCGTACTAACAATATTTTCGTTTACAGCAATATATCACTTAATATAATAAGGAAATATGAAAACTAATTTAATACGGTTTAGGTATCATAAATACGTAATATACACTTTGAATTCCATGGGGTAGGTCTTAAAACTTTCCGATTTTGTCCCAGTAAGTGAAACAACTTGCCTTACATCTTTAGAATAAAACAAAATAATTGAAAATATTCAACCGATGGACCCCCCCCCACACACCATGACACACACAGAAAACAGGATTTTGCATGCCTGAAGATCCTCATCTCTTCCTTCCTTCATACTGTTTTTTGACTGATGGTTACAATTGATACCACGCGGTGTATTTTAATAATTTAACGTTCAAAGTTATTTGTGTAAATATGCACGTATAGAGTAAACAAAAGAAAAATAATAGCACGAATTCCATGCGTGTAAAAGTGAATCCTTTTCGGTATACACAACAACGAGATTGAGAAATACGTGTAGAATGAAGTTATAAAACTACCCTTTGTTATCTCTTGATGTTTTGATTATACTTGATTTTAAGAAAATTACAATGATCGTTATATTTAGTAATAAACAAACGAAATATTACTGATATAATTATCAATCAATTAAACGGTAGCTAAGCTATTAATATTCTGCAAAAAACGCATACTTTCGACTGATTTTTAACTATTTTTGAAAATTTAAGGTAGCTCTATAGGTACCTGAGACTTAAGTATAATCTTAGGCGTTTTCTTAGTATAAGGGGTTTTATGCATACCACTTTAGTTTTGTGGGCGTGACTTAAAACAACTAAGATTTGATTAAGGAAATACTTAGTTTAAGATTTTTTATGCATACCACTTACGTAAAAAGGGCGGAGTTTCCTTAACTTAAGTGTTTACTAAGGAAAATCTTAACTTAAGTAGCTTTATGCATACGGGCCAAGGCGTTTGCGCAATGCTAGGCGATGTTGTCGTAGATATGAGAATTGAAAAGTATAGGTTCCAGCCCCGATCGGGGAGGAAGTAAGGAATCAAACTACTCTAACATTGTTAGGTTGATTTTCTAGGCACTTTATATATATAAATACTAGAACACACCCACGACATCGCGGGTCCGTGCCTGAATAAAAGTGCCTATGTCTAATTTTAGCAATTTTTAGTATTCGTGTCATCTGATAAATTCATGCTGATTGCAATGTGCACAGTTTTCTCTGGTTTGAAAATCTTTTTGTTCGAACCCGTCTTGGTTTCTTACATGATTTTGTGATTTTTCATTTTCTATATTTAGAGGATGGCCAGACTTGGAAACTGGGTAGGCAATGCTGGTATTAAATCTGTACCGATACAGTGTGTTAAATATCCTCCTTAACACCATAACCCATGGTGGTGCTCCTACTAAAGGAGGAAGATACATAACATACAAACATACTGCAACCGGAAACTACATGTGACATATACTATGTGTATCTGTATCGGAATCGACCCGGAACTTGTTAATTACCGGTAATATTAATTATGTGGAAAACAAAAGGGCCTTGAATGGTGTAATTTTTAATCTCCACCATTGTCGTATATTGGTTATATATAAAGTTGAATTCTTTGATTCGTCGTGTTTACGTCATGCCGGCTAACAAATTGGACCTCGTTATTTTAGTATTATAGATATAATTCGTCTCAAATTTAGCCCAACAATGTTAGATCTATAAATACGCGTTAGCAAATTTTTGTTCTTCTCTCAGCGGGATTCGAACCCTTGCTTCTGTGACATCGTGGCATCACCGCCTGCACCGTGTCCAGCGCTTAAGACCACTCGACCACATAAAATATAACTTTCGGTGGTCAATGTAATACCTTTCCTCGTCGGCTTTATCTAAGGTTGTGACACAGTACATGATGTATAGTGGCAAGTAGATAGATAGTGTACTTTTCACTCAGCAATTTTTTCTGTCGTAAAGGATGATAATGTTAACTACCATGCCGCCACATCAAATTTTAATTTTTCATAAACGTCTTAACATGTGACAACTTTATGACAGACATTCTCCTTCGGATAACACGTGGTTATTCAGGGCAAACACCATAATATATATATAATTCGTCTCAAATTTAACCCAACAATGTAAGATCTTCAAATACGCGTTAGCTAATTTTTGTTCTTCCCTCAGCGGGATTCGAACCCTTGCTTCTGTGACATCGTGGCAACACCGCCTGTATCGTGTCCAGCGCCCTAGACCACTCGACCACCTAGGCTACACAAAAATATATATCTTTCGGTGGTCGATGTAATACCTTTCCTCGTCGGCTTTATCTAGGGCTGTAACACAGTACATGATGTATATAGTGGCAAGTAGGATGGTATATCTTTCAGATCAGCTTTGTTTTGTCCGTCTTAAAGGATGATAATGTAATTACCATACCGTCACATCAAATTATATTTTTTTAATTTTTATCATAATATATTAATTATATTATATATAAACGTTTAAACATGTGACAACTTTATGACAGACATTCGTCTAGTTATACAGGGCTAACACCATAATATAATATACATAATTTGTCTCAAATTTAGCCCAACAATGTTAGATCTACATATATACAGTATGTAGACTTTTATATATAATATATATGTTTTAACTTTTTTATCTATGTGATCAGTTGAAAAGGGGAAAGATACCAGAGTGACATTCAAACTCGTAAGTCGAAAATAAACTGACAAACGCCATGCATGGCAAAAAAAAAAAAAAGAAGAAAAAACACCAAAAGACAAACAACAGTACACAAACCACAACGTAGAAAAAAAGACTAAGCAACACGAACCCCACCAATAACTGGGGTGATCTCATGTGCTCTGGCAGGCCGGGTAAGCAGATCCTGCTCCATACATGGCACCCATCGTGTTGCTCATATAAGTAAAACCCCGGTGCTAAATCTAATTCGGAAGGTCACATTCTGCGAAAAGAGGAGAGTAAGTATGTAATTATTTTTACTGCTTTATTCTTGATTTAGTATGCCCCTGATATTTTAAAGATATTTGTGTCATTTTGTTGGCGTCTCATTGATGCACACACATCACCTCTCATATTATTCTATTATTCATAGTTATCACCTTTAATCAGTTGCAAATTTTTAACAATGATAATCTTTATTCAGTAGCTGTCATTTCCCAAAAGTTTATGAAACATAAACATGCAACAAGTTACTTCATGGAGCAATTTGCGCAAAAAGAAAACATTATTCGATTCCAGCGATCTGCAGTGGAAAAGTTCTCCTGTCGATACACTCATTCATGATAAGATTGTTCACTGGCATATTCTGTTTAGCATTGACCCCAGTTCGAAACAATAAGCTTATCTTACAATAAAGCTTCTTTTAACAAAAGTTAATTGACAAAAGATTTATGAATGTTGTTAAGAATTCTGACATGAAGATTTAAGGGACGACATATAGTTTTGCATTGAATCGATTGGAGAATTATTTCTTAAGGAATGGATGAGGTGTGATTAGTTTTCTCTTGGAGATGGAAAACTCTGGCTTTTGTCGACATAAAGATTTACAACAGAGATGGTCGGGGCCGAAACATTGAAATAAATCACTGGAGGCGTATTTGGAGAGAGTTTAATATCTCTTGCAATCACAAATATTTGTACTTCCTATGGATATCAATCACGGTACTATGTCTATGACACCTATTAATTAACGTTTGGATTTTTCTTCTGAAGTTGTTTTTTAATAAACCGATTTATAGATCCGTTCATGGAATTAGACGACATGAAAGTCAATATAGAATCCAAACTTTTGAAGAGTTGAACAAATATCAATCTTTGCAGTTTTCAGAAATGCATCTCCTTAATCTAAAATTAAAAAATCAATATATTTGTCTGTGTTTCCAAGGTTAGTGGCATGTAATTCGATATTGCCCGTTTCTTATTGCATTGCTTTAACTTAAAAACCAATATCTAGTACTTTCAGTAACTCATAAATAGTATCGAATTCTCATTAGATAATTTTGAATCCAAACAAACCTAAAGTGTTTTATGAATAGAAAACCCGGAACTGCATTTCATGATAATATCTAATTGTACAATTTAATTATGTGTCATAAAACAAATGAAAAATATTGATTTTCTATGTACCTGTAGATTAAGTTCAAATAAGGTATACGCATACAATGGCATCTGTTTTACTCTTAGTTAATGAATGAGAATTGTTTTCTTGAACAGAGCACCAATGTCCCTTGCGTTGCAATATTTATATGCCAAAGGGCAGAAACTATATATATGTAGAAAATCTTTTTAAAACTTTTTAATAAATATCTTACAAGAAATGTAGGAACGAGATCGCTTACAATTGTTATTTTCCATATACTGTCTTCGGTCGTGTATTATACGCATTTTTCACCCAAGGCATATACTTGGTAGGGTGGGTTCGTAGTATACAGTATTTAGGCTCTAAAGACGTTTTTTCTTCTTTTTCATTATTGCATCATTTCAAAGTACAGGTGTGACATATAAAAAAGAAGATGTGGTACATCTCTATTTCTATTTCCAAAGGGCAAAACTACTGTAAAAATAGTGTGTGGGCACTCTTCCAAGACCTTGTTGATATCAGCCTTTGATATAAACTTCATAAAAATTCGACAAATTACATGTAAGTGTTGTGAGGGTGCGATCAATGTCATGTGCAATATAAATTACATTTCAAAGGGACATGACTCCTGTAAAAATAATAGATCAGCACTGATTTTCGAACTCACTCAAAACATGGCTGATAAAAAAAATGAGATAACATTTGATAACAATCCTAAAAGAAATGTAGATGTGAGAGTGCTTGCAATAAAACTTCCTACATAATTAATATTTCCAAGGAGCATAACTCTTTTTTTCTAAGTTGATCGTCACTGATTTTCAATTATATCCTATACATGACCAATATAAACCTTTGACATAAATTCCATCAATATCTGGCAAGAATTGTACACTTGAGAGCACTATTACAAGTACATTGCAATTTTATGTAGACTTTATATATCTACGGTACATAGCTCCAGTAAAATATATCAAATCAGCGCTGAGTTCTGAACTTGTCCGAGACACTGCTGATATAAACCATTGAAATAAATTTCACAAATATCTGGCATGAATTGTAATGATGTAATTTTCTATAAAATTGACAATTTTAAGGGACATAACTCCTGTGGAGATAAATTGATCATCGCTGATTTTCGAACTCGTCCGAGACATTATTGATATGAATCTTTGATATAAATTTCATAAATATCTAACCAGAATTGTTTACTTGTTAGCGCATTAATGCAATTTTCTATAGAGTTAACATTTCTAAGGGACATAACTCCTGCAAAAATAAATTGATCAGGCCAGATTTTTTTGGATTAATTTCATAAAAATTTGACAAGGATTGAACACGTGAGAGTGCTTATATGACCGGAGGGACAGACGGACGGGTGGACGGTCGCCCGGTATTTCTATGTCCCCAGTAATGCGTCATTCGTTTGTCCAAATATTGCCCTGTATTTCATTTATTTGCCCGACCTTCAAAATATCAAGGGTAAATAATACAGTAGTAACAAATTTTAGCAATTTGACATTTATCTCCATAGTTGTTGATATATTTTTTTTTTTTTTTTTTATCAATGACTAGTTTCAATATAGGAATTTTAATATTAACACCTCAAGAGAAAAAACTATTTTCCCTTGAATCTATTTAACACCTTTATTTTCAAACTTTTTTCAATCTGTACCAAAGCTCACACTAACGCAGCTACATATGAGTACTTTTATGCTCTAAAACTATCATGGCTCACTTCTAAACAGATAACAAAATCATAAACGCTGAAGATATACCAACCTCATTTTAACCAATTTTGGCAAATTTTAAGTTTTTAACCAAGATTTTAATGTATAAATAAGACATGATCAACGAAACCAAAATTCAGTATTAAGTAAAACTTAAGACTTTCTTTCTAATACAAGTAAGGCCATGTTGGTTAGAGAAGTTCTTCAATACAAAATTTTACAAACACTTGTAAAATTTGCTATTTTGTATGAAATGCCTTCAAAGGCAACATGTTGCATGTAGCACCGTATAACATTTTGTTTTTAAGAACACATGTAAAACTGTTGAAAAATGTTTTTATAGCACAAGATATGACTCTTTAATGACAGAACAACTTGGTAACGTTTATATTTTCTTAATGGGAAATTGGTTCTAATTTTCTGCATATTTGAATTTTATGTATTTTCTGAAGATTGATCGAAAAAGTGTAGTCTCGCACCTTCGGCGGAAGGGAAATAAGTCATTCTTGATTCGTTTATACAAGATTTCGTGATGTCGTGTTTGATATAAACATTAGTTGTTCCTTGTGAATATTTTAAATTTTGCTGAGGAAAAATGAGAAATTATATAACTTATATATAAATATATATATATATATATATATAAATCTACACAGTTTTACTGTAACCTTCTTGTCCATAAGTCTTTGGTCTGTTATAGAAATTAAAGTTGCACATCCGCAAATTATAATAACCTTCCCAACATTAAGTGGAATGACTGCCATGGTGATTTGAGAAATATACAAGAATTACACTGATTAAACCACAAGTGTACCTCTTCTTTTAAATTTATCTCAGAGTTAAATTAACTGTTCTATTTCAAATAAACATGCGTACAAATATTGTCCTTTTTATATTATTCATAGACAAAATTTCACCAGGAGCTTGTTACAGTAATATTTCAAAGATGTTAATCTTTGCTGCATATATAATATTTTGTAAAAATGTATCAATACAGAAACTGAGCCTTTTCCATACTGAAGTAGTTTTAAGATTGTTCCTCATAAACCTGTAAGAGTGATATAATTTCCCAAAATGTACCTTTGCTTGTGGTATGCCCTTATGTTTTACACAAATTGTGACTTGGATGGAGAGTTGTCTCATTGGCATTCATACCACATCTTCTCATATCTTTTTAAGCAACTAAGTTTTTTAGCAACCCGGTTTACTTTTTGTCACTTGAACTTTCAAAATGAGAATATTGTCTTTGTGTAAATAAATACAATTATAAATATTATTTTACGTAAAACACACAAGGCGTGCTGTTCTCGTCGTTTACTGTATGTATAGAAAAAAAAACTGATATTATCGTAATATAAATCAGTGTTTTATTTCAATGTGTTTTCTTCATTGCTAGAAAAAAAAATCGTTTCTAGCAAACAACGTGCCAAACATTGAAGAGTTCCAGTTGTAAGTACAAAAATTGTGTCACCAGTTTTTCCACTGCTATTGCTTTAACTCAATACAAATATAACTTTTCATACGGTAGCCGGATCAACTTGGTTTGTACTAAACAGAATTTGCATACTCGATGCGGACTCATAGTAACATGACAGAATTGCATTCGACTTACAACCTGACCTCCAGTTATTTTATTGTTAGATATAACATACTGAACTGATCAATCTCATTAATCATAGCAAATACTAGTCATAATAATCTAACTTAACAGATTATGTATTACAGCGTGTATTATGATGTACATGCATTATTACATATTTCTTATACATAAATGTGCAGAACGGATATCCCACTACGTAAGGGAAATACTTTAATATTCTATAACATATTACATACGTTATATATGATTTTACATATTTATGGGCTGAGGAGAACAAATACAATTTGGAGACATTTGCCATAGACATTGTACTTTCTACTTAAGAGTCTTCCTTAAAATCAAAATCCCGGATTAGAACTTTATACAGCCAGTTTCATCTTAAACGTAAAGTTCACGAAATTTGTCAATTCTATTTTTTGTTTTACAATTGATGTATTATATCCTTTTGGATAAAGTCCCATGAATTATGCATGTGGGGATAATTCCTGCTGATCAAAATTAGATTTGAAGGACATACGATCGAATTATTTTCAGAAGGTTGTATTCAAAGTCTCAAACATTCTGAAGGAATAATGACCGATAGTGAAAACACACAGGCAGGGTAAGTCTTTCATTCTTCCGCAGGGAGCAATGTTTTCTGTACATTTACATAAGAATTATGACTGCTATGTGTTTATTGATTATAAGGTTTGACATCCATTTGTCTTATAGTTCCATTTATATTACCATCAAGTAATTACTTCTTGTCCATATTGTCTCTTTCAATAATCATATTTCCACGTTCTGTATCATTTTGAGTTGTTAATTTGCTAATTAAAAGGAGAAAAATACAGTCATATATATAGTAATATCAAATACTATATGCATGAAAACAAATCCACATTTTAGCTTGGCTTGTGTTTTATTATTTCATTGCTTAATCATACTTCAGGACCATCCATTCAAGTATTTCTTTCAGTCTGTCGAAAAAATACCATCTAGGTCACACAGCTTACGGTTCGTACTTTTATTCTACTGCACTGAAGTACGGACAATCGGATTAACTGCTTCAGGATTTATTCATATGGCGTATACAGAAGAGGGCAAAGGGATCGAAAATAAGGTTTATAGTATCATTGAGATAGTGGGATGAGAATTAATTACTTATTATGTAACATATAACGTCTATCAATCCTAAACAGGACAAATACCTTGCTGTAATATCGAACAGAATTTGTTATGCACTTTACCGAATTTGATTGGTGTATTTACTTACAACATAACAATCCACGAAACATAGATATAATCATTTTCGCTAGAGTTTCAAAAAGTCAAGAATCTCACATGGTAGCTGATAACATAAACGTATGACTACCCGGAATTCTTTGGAGAGCCTTTGCACTTCCTTCTAAAACGAGGTTCCACGAGAGCATAAAATTTAGGCAAAGAACACTAGTTAAGTTATCTATGTACATGTATATAATAATTAGACTTATTAGTATATTCAACTGTGACATTACATATTATCCTTTTCCCAGGAATTCAACAAGTAATCGGGATTCCGAGGTATACAATAAAACTGTATCTCTTATAATACAGAAATAACCCTTTTCAAAACCCTAAATCTGAAACCTGTTACCGTTGTTCTTCATCTCATAGTTACAGTGAGGCTTTCAACAAAAGCAGAGACATAATTATACATTCAATTCAATTGAATATTGTATTGCCATTGATCACTATATATGATAACTCAAAGGTTATATCGACAAACAATCAAATAAGAATAATAAAATAAAATATAACACTAACATGTAAACGTCTTGTGGTAGTCAATAAATAAGTCAATATGACTCCACACCTTAGTTCCAATGACTGTTTTATGACGAAAACTCTGAGCGAAAACTATTGTTTAATTTGACCATGAGATGTTGAGTTAACTATCATATTTTGATTGTTTCATCTATTTTATCAAAATTTAAGATGTCCTTGTTTATAGTTTTATATCTTTTAATACTCTATTATATTTTTTTGCAATTTAGGAAGAATTGTTTTTCGTCTTCCAGTATATATTGCAAAATGTACAGAGTCTCGTCTCTATGGATCTTTAAATGTCTGCATTTTTCTATTAAAAGAGTGTGTTCACTCATTCTTAATCTAGTTATCAAAATTTTCTAAAATAAAAATAATTGCCATTTAGGTAAAAATATCTATTTAAGTTAACTTAATAGCTTTATATATATACGTGTTGTTGCTTTCATCCCAGTCATTTATTCTTTTCTCTTTTGATGTTAACGTTTATAATATGCATTACATCGTGATTAAATAAGCATTTTGTTTAATGCTCTTTTGTCTTTGATAAAGGGTTTATCATTTGTGTTTATAAACGTTAACTATAACGTAAAGTTGAGAAAATATGTATTCTTCCCAGAAAGTCTATTTAAGTCACAGGAAGTTTATCTATTGATAAAATTGAGAATGGAAACGGAGAATGTGTCAAAGAGACAAAAACTCGCCAAAAGAGCAGAAAACAGCTCAGGGCTCTTGTCTGATTTCGTTGTTTAGGTATTTTTACTCAATTATATGCCATGTATCTGTCCATATAGTCGAAACTTCAGAGTTATCTGTAAGTACTGGTTTAATTTACCAAAGAGTCAAATAAGTTATATGATACATTTACCAATATTTCATCGAGAAAGGATCACGTTGTACGATTTTAAGGAGAACAAGAGGCTGTCAGAATGACAGCAAATCGGATTTTCCTGCAGAGGTCGAACCCTGAACAGTTGAGCAAGTATGGACACTACATTTAAGCTTAAAACAGCTCTGAATTTGGATTGTGATTAAATATTTGACACAGCATAGGTTTGTGACACAAAATGAATGTGGTCAAAGAACTGAAATATTTGAAATTGGACATTTAAATACCTATTATGGTCCAATATCCAAAATCTAAGTACATATTAGAATCAGCATATCAAAGAACCCCAAGAATTCAATTTTTGATGAAATCAGACAAAAGTTTAATTTAGGACCCTTTGGACCTCAATGTGGACCAATTTGATATAGGAGCCCACAATCCAAAATCTCTCAATACATGGTTAGATTCAGCATTTCAAAGAACCCCATAAATTCAATTTTTGTTGAATCAAACAAAAGTTTAATTTTGGACCCTGATTTGGACCAGAAACTGGGCCCAAAAATCTAATATTTAAATACAGGTTTAGATTCAGCATTTGAAAGAACCCTATATATATTTAATTTATGTTGAAATGAAACACAGGTTAATTTTATCCATAATATTTTCTGTGCAAAGGAAATAACTCAAATTGGATAAATAGTTCTCTAAAATAAGATATGATGCAATTTTTCAAATTATAATTAAGAATAATTCACGGAAGCCATAATTTGTTGGACATTTACACATGGCCAAGGCCATGTATAAATATCTAACAAATCTATGGCTTCCATGAATTATTCGATTCTAATAGGACAAATACGGTAATTTAAAACTGAAGCGAAGGTAGGATTGCCGTGTATGGCTGTTCTATTTTACCCCTGTAAGATAAAAGCTACATATTTCAAATAAATCTAAGTCTTACATGAATTATTTCTTAAATAAGCACTAGAAAATGTGTTCAATTCTCATAATTCTTAACCCAAACATTTTTTCCGTTGGTTACTTTTACCGTCAAATCCAGAGTTGACATGTCGTAACTAAGGAGTGAGCCGCCATGTTGACTTGCTGAAATCCACAAATGTGCAAATAATGCAATAGAATAGAAAATGAACAACACCTACCTCAAAACTCCATTTTAATGCAATATTATACGAACTTAGGGCGTATACTTAACGGAAACGTTCAGCTTGAGAGTTTCATTCGTATGACGTCATGATATGACATGACGTTAATGCGCCAAGATCATTCATGAAATTTCGCGGAATTTTATTTTATTTTGATTTTATACATTTTTAAGCTTTTGTGCATTAATTCTTTTGTTATGCATTATAATAGGAATAACGGTTCTGTAGTTTCTTTTCAATTTCAATTTGAACACAACGAAATCGACATAGTGTTTGCACATAGGTAACAATATATGTGGATTTAAGTGGGAGGTAAATAGTAACAGCCACCAATATGCACATCTCTGAGTCTGCGCTAAGTATAGATATATCGAGAATTTTATCACGGTGTTGTTTACAAAGCGAAAGAAGCACGTCATATTAGAATCAATAATATAATAACAACAACCAGTGATGACTAAGTTCTCTAAAATTAGATATGATTTAACACTCAAACATTGTTAGAATCAGCACATCAAAGAACCAAAGAATTCAATTTTGATGAAAGTAAACAAAAGTTTAATTTAGGACCCTTTGGACCTCAATGTGGTATTATCTTATTAATAATGAAAAGAAATACAGGTTTAGATTAAGCATTTCAAAAACCCTATATATATTCAATTTATGTTGAAATCAAACACAGTTTAATTTTGGACCCCAATTTGGACCAACTTGAAAACTGGGCCCAAAATCAGAAATCTAAATATATGTTTATTAATAGACAATATAAGCTTAGTTTTTAATGGAGTTCACTTCATCAAAAAAAAAAAAAAAAAAGCATTCAGAAAATTAGTTTTTACAGAATAACAAACAAACTTGCCACAAAATTCTTCAACCATTTTATCAAAGAAAAGAAGAAAAAAATCCAAAATTTTATTTATCATTAATACAATGTCTTTTCAAAATCTATAAAACTTATCAGTAACAAGAAATAATTGTAACAGGATGCTGTTACGAAGTCTCGCAAACAAAGCTCCAATAATTCGTCATTCCCATGGTCGCCTGACATTGGGCAAAGTCCAGTACAAATTGGTTTGTGATATGCATAAGTGACGCCTATGGATTGACCCTGTATGTCATTCAAATCTTCTTGAAATTACAAACAGGAATACATATGGTTTAGGGGTGGAGATCTCGACCGTTTACAAGTTCTCAAAAGGGGGTGATCCCCAAGGGACTTACCCTTTATTTCATATGATTTGTTTTATTGTCCCATACAAGAATATACATGGTTTAGGGGTGGGGATTTCGACCGTTTACAAGTTATAAAAAAGAGGGGGTGGGGTGGGGTTACCCCCATGGACTTTCAATCTATTTCATTTGATTTGTTTTATTGTCCCATACAAGAATATATATGGTTCAGGGGTGGGGATCTCGACCGTTTACAAGTTCTCCAACAGGAGGGGGTGGGGGTGACCCCAGGGGACTCGCCTTTTATTTCATTAGATTTGTTTTATTGTCCCATACAAGAATATATATGGTTTCGGGGTGGGGATCTCGACCGTTTACAAGTTCTTAAACAGGAGGGGTGGGGTGACCCCAGGGGACTCGCCTTATATTTCATTTGAATTATTTTATTGTCCCATACAAGAATAAATATGGTTTCGGGTGGGGATCTTGACCGTTTACAAGTTTTCAAAAAGAAGAGGGGTGGGGTTACCCCAGGGGACTTCCCCTCAATTTCATTTGATTTGTTTTATTGTCCCATACAAGAATATACATGGTTTAGGGGTGGGGATTTCGACCGTTTACAAGTTATAAAAAAGAGGGGGTGGGGTGGGGGTTACCCCCATGGACTTCCCCTATATTTCATTTGATTTGTTTTATTGTCCCATACAAGAATATATATGGTTCAGGGGTGGGGATCTCGGCTGTTTACAAGTTCTCCAACAGGAGGGGGTGGGGTTGACCCCAGGGGACTCGCCTTTTATTTCATTAGATTTGTTTCATTGTCCCATACAAGAATATATATGGTTTCGGGGTGGGGATCTTGACCGTTTACAAGTTTTCAAAAAGAAGGGGGGGGGTGATCCCCCTGGACTTCCCTTATATTTCATTTGATTTGTGTTATTGTCCCATACAAGAATATATATGGTTTAGGGGTGGGGATCTCGAGTGTTTACAAGTTCTTAAACAGGAAAGGGGGTGGGGTGACCCCAGGGGACTCGCCTTATATTTCATTTGATTTGTTTTATTGTCCCATACAAGAATATATATGGTTTAGGGGTTGGGATCTCCACTGTTTACAAGTTCTCAAACAGGAGGGGTTGGGCAGGGGACTGGCCTTTTATTTCATTTGATTAGTTTTATTGTCCCATACAATAATATATATGGTTTCAGGGTGGGGATCTTGACAGTTTACAAGTTTTCAAAAAGAAGGGGGTGGGTTGAACCTGGGGACTCCCCCAATATTTCATTTGATTTGTTTTATTGTCCCATACAAGAATATATGGTTTAGGGTGGGGATCTCGACCGTTTACAAGATAAAAGCACATTCTCAAATTGAAGGGGGGGGGGTAAGAATATATATGGTTTAGGGAGACTTAATTATCTCCAAAATGTCTAATAATGAACAGTTAATTTCAAACTTCATTTATACAGGCTTACTAGTAAATTTCAAACTTTATATATACAGTCCTACAGATCTTATCAGGAAACAGAAAATTTTCAAATAAATCTGTCACTCCAATGATTATCATATGCTAAGATATAACCCAGATCTAATTAATTATAGATAATTTTCAAATAAGTCTGTCACTCCAATTTTTATTCTGAGATAAGACAGATCATTACATGATAACAAGAGTAAAATATTTAAAAATTCTACTTTTGGATATTAAAAATTGCGATAACTCACAAAAAAGATATACTAAAATCTTGAAAATTGAACTAGACCTTCATTAAGTCCCAGGAAACAACATATTTAAATTTGAAAAAAATTTGTTAAAGCGTTTTCATGTTATTGTGCTGACACTGTTTGGCAGCCGCCAGAGATCCGCCCAGCCGCCGTACATCACCATTTAATAACCGATATTTCCTTCGAAAATCCGGTTAAAAATACTGTTCTGGCTTTTTTTATAAGTTTAATGAACTTTGATTAAATGAATCATTGCATTTTATCATATTTCCTAAACATTTGTATTCAGTAACATTTTCCGATGGTTCTTGCAGATTTACTTTAGAGCTCTTTTCCTAGTGCTTGTAGTTTAAAGGTTTGGTTGGCTTGTGTGAAATAGTAATTTGTACGTCAATATTTTTGTGTCAAATTGTACTATTTTTGTTAAGCCAATAATGTTTTTATGATCATTTTATGACTGATGTGTATTAGATTTTCTATGATAAGATTCACAGAATGAATTCACGTGTAAACAAATGAATTGGGGTCATGTGTGTTGTTTTAATTAGTTACCATGTAGTAGATTAAGAAATATGAGACCTGCAGACGATAATTCTAGAATTCTAACGGAAAGCATATTTGTGAAATAAAATACATTTTTATTTTTTTGCATTTGTATATTAAAAGAAAGTTTTTAATGAAAACATAGATTTTTGTAATTGGTTAAATTCAAAAATCATTTTTATATCAATTTTTATTAACTTTATTAAGTATTTTCCCGGGTTTTGATCACGTGGGTTAAGTGAAATTTTGGAGTTTTGGGAACTTTGCGAGATACGCACGCTGACTGTTCAGATATAAACAAGTATATTTTCTCAGCAGGAAAGATTCTCATGTAAAAGTAGAGAGAATAATATTACACAACAGAAGTGGTTGTATTTTTGAACCTGAACAATTATACCATACGCTGGGGACTTACTTATTACGACTCTAATAAACGATGTCAACATAATGAGTTGTTTTACTGCCATGAAAGATCCCACTTTCACACTTGCTCGCTTTGTTTGTATAAATGTTTGCTCAAGCATTGTAATTAAGATTGACATCTGCAATGAATAAAATGAATAAATAGGCGGGGCTCCAGCTTGTATACATTATACTTATTGGATGTTAAGTATGAAGCCCCGCCTATATATTGATTGCAGATTTCAATCTTAATTACAATGCTTAAGCAAACATTTAAATAAAATCAAAGCAAGCAAGCCAACCAAACCTTTAAACTACAAGCATTAGGAAAAGAGCTCTAAAAAATATAAAGGACCACAAAGGATATGAAATTATTCTTCACCTCAAACTTACATTGAGGCTTTCATATGGCCAGCCGTTTTACTATTTATTCGAACTTCAAGATATCTTATATAATCTAGTTTTATAAGATATCTCATAAACTTTATAAGATATCTCATAAACTTGATAAGATATCTTATATACTTTATAAGATATATTATATACTTTATAAGATATATTATATACTTTATAAGATATCTATATAAAGTTTATAAGATATCTTATAAATATTTTTATATAAGATACTTTATACGATATCTTATATAGTTTATAATAGTTTATAAGATATCACATATAATTTATAAGATATCTTATAAAGAAAATTATATGAGATATCTTATAAACTATATAAGATATCTTGTAAACTATATAAGATATCTTATAAATCATATGAGATATCTTATAATGTTTATTAGATATCTTGAAGTTAGAATAAATAGTAAAACGAATTGCCATACTTTCAACAAAAGAAGAAACATAATTATAAAGCATATGCAAAACTGTGTATACATGTATATGTCTATTACTAGAACCCTAGTTATGGTCTTCTGGTATTATTTACATTTGATTGTGAAATAAAATACGAGAAGATAGCTCTTAGAATATGCTTTTAGAATATCAAAAGAAAACAATGGGGTCATCGTACGTTTTTTACCTGCAATAACATAAAATAGAAAAATTATGTTGATTCCTTCAGAAACAATACTATTTCTGAGTGACCTTCCCTTAATACCCTGATATAAAATGAAATCAAGCAAAAATAATCTACTTTAGTGAAATATTATTTATTATTATAAGCTGGGACATAATAATTATGTTTGTATTTATAAGAGTCCCAGTTATAAGTTAAAGTCACAAAAATTGTTCATTTCACATTACTTAATTGCATTTCTGCATAAAATTTGCTGACTTGATTGAAAATCTATACTTATTTATTGTTTTCTGCTATTTAACAATCTAAGATGGCGAATAATGGTTCCCTTACTGCTTTTTCCCTATATCGATCACCTTTTTAAACTTAATATAATAAAACTTTAAAAAATCTTTTTCAACTTTCATTATTAATTACTTTAGATGGCTTGAGTAGGCATGCAAAATATTTTTGCTGTTTGATTTGGGAAAATAGAGTTGAGTGAGCTCTGGTATTTTTTTAAACGACTATATAGTATTCTGTACTTTAGATTCCGAGAAGATCTCAGTTATCAATAGGAAGATTGTTCTAAGATATCAGCTACGGAGGAAACGGAACAGAAAGCGTTAAAGCGACAACAAAGTTAAACTTCAAGGTAGATAATAAAGAACTGCCTATTAGATGCCGAATATTTCTACGTAATCACCCGAAAGGACGAGCAAAAATACAAGATGCTTGGAACGACAAACCTTATCGCACCATAGATAAGAAAGACAACATGTATAACGTCGAACCGCTTATCGGACGTGGAGAGTCCAAGCATGTTCATCGACGAGAGATTTTAGATACCAGATATCTAGTGAGAAACAGAAACCCTAACTTTGATCATCCACAACCGTGTGGTCGTGTAGTGAATGAACGGTCAGAAATCGTTGATAGACAGGACAGCGATGATGAGGATTTTGTAATACTTATATAGCACCCTTCTGTTACGACTAACGATGAGAATGGAACTAAAGAAACCCTAGCTAGGACAATTGAAGTGGAACATGTTCCAGAGATTATAGACGACCGTATTGATGAAAAAGTAGGGGAGCCTCTTGATATAGAATCACCGATACCAGAATCTATTGAAAAAGAGGATGAGGAAAATTCTGAAGCATCGGACTCTCAGTAAAATGACGATGTTTTATCTTCGGATACGGCAGATGATTGCAAAAGTGGAAATCAGATTGAACAGAACACATCAGTACCAGATCCTTCAATAGAGGATGATGATGATGATGATGATGACCCGCCATTGCGAAGAAGTCAAAGGTCAACCGCAGGAAAACATGCTAATCCATTGAACTTGCCAAGATCAGTTAGCCAGAACGAGACCGTGGCCGTGCAAAGTGTTAAACCTAACATTGATCCAAGCGTTTTAGCTAATATAGCCCAGTCTCATTTGCTTTTGGCTCAATTTTGACTAATTCTTTACAAAACTAGCTTTAATATAACATTTCACAGTTAAAAGTAAAAAGCAAATTTTAGCATAGCACTTGTTTTCGCAATTTTGTACATATTTTATTTTGTTTTAGTAGTGTTATCGGGGACGTTAATACAAAGTAGGGAGTGTGAAATAGTAATTTGTACGTCAATATTTTTGTGTCAAATTGTACTATTTTTGTTAAGCCAGTAATGTTTTATGATCATTTTATGACTGATGTGTATTAGATTTTCTATGATAAGATTCACAGAATGAATTCAGGTGTAAACAAATGAATTGGGGTCATGTGTGTTGTTTGAATTAGTTACCGTGTAGTAGATTAAGAAATATGAGACCTGCAGACGATAATTCTAGAATTCTAACGGAAGCATATTTGTGAAATAAAATACAATTTTATTTTTGCATTTGTATATTAAAAGAAAGTTTTTAATGAAAACGTAGATTTTTGTAATTGGTTAAATTCAAAAATCATTTTTATATTAATTTTATTAATTCTATTAAGTATTTTCCGGGTTTTGATCACGTGCATGTGAAATTTTGGAGTTTTGGGAATTTTGCGAGATACGCACGCTGACTGTTCAGATATAAACAAGTATATTTTGTCAGCAGGAAAGATTCTCATGTAAAGGTAGAGAATAATAATACACAACAGAAGTGGTTGTATTTTTGAACCTGAACAATTGTACCATACGCTGGGGGACTTACTTAAAATTACTTATTACGACTCTAATAAACGATGTCAACATAATGAGTTGTTTTACTGCCATGAAAGATCCCACTTTCACACCTGCTCGCTTTGTTTGTACAAATGTTTGCTCAAGCATTGCAATTAAGATTGACATCTGCAATGAATAAAATGAATAAATAGGCGGGGCTCCAGCTTGTATACATTATACTTATTGGATGTTAAGTATGAAGCCCGCCTATATATTGATTGCAGATTTCAATCTTAATTACAATGCTTAAGCAAACATTTAAATAAAATCAAAGCAAGCAAGCCAACCAAACCTTTAAACTACAAGCATTAGGAAAAGAGCTCTAAAAATATAATGGACCACAAAGGATATGAAATTATTCTTCACCTCAAACTTACATTGAGGCTTTCATATGGCCAGCCGTTTTACTATTTATTCGAACTTCAAGATATCTTATATAATCTAGTTTTTATAAGATATCTCATAAACTTTATAAGATATCTCATAAACTTGATAAGATATCTTATATACTTTATAAGATATATTATATACTTTATAAGATATATTATATACTTTATAAGATATCTATATAAAGTTTATAAGATATCTTATAAATATTTTATATAAGATACTTTATACGATATCTTATATAGTTTATAATAGTTTATAAGATATCACATATAATTTATAAGATATCTTATAAAGAAAATTATATGAGATATCTTATAAACTATATAAGATATCTTGTAAACTATATAAGATATCTTATAAATCATATGAGATATCTTATAATGTTTATTAGATATCTTGAAGTTAGAATAAATAGTAAAACGAATTGCCATACTTTCAACAAAAGAAGAAACATAATTATAAAGCATATGCAAAACTGTGTATACATGTATATGTCTATTACTAGAACCCTAGTTATGGTCTTCTGGTATTATTTACATTTGATTGTGAAATAAAATACGAGAAGATAGCTCTTAGAATATGCTTTTAGAATATCAAAAGAAAACAATGGGGTCATCGTACGTTTTTTACCTGCAATAACATAAAATAGAAAAATTATGTTGATTCCTTCAGAAACAATACTATTTCTGAGTGACCTTCCCTTAATACCCTGATATAAAATGAAATCAAGCAAAAATAATCTACTTTAGTGAAATATTATTTATTATTATAAGCTGGGACATAATAATTATGTTTGTATTTATAAGAGTCCCAGTTATAAGTTAAAGTCACAAAAAATTGTTCATTTCACATTACTTAATTGCATTTCTGCATAAAAATTTGCTGACTTGATTGAAAATCTATACTTATTTATTGTTTTCTGCTATTTAACAATCTAAGATGGCGAATAATGGTTCCCTTACTGCTTTTTCCCTATATCGATCACCTTTTTAAACTTAATATAATAAAACTTTAAAAAAATCTTTTTCAACTTTCATTATTAATTACTTTAGATGGCTTGAGTAGGCATGCAAAATATTTTTGCTGTTTGATTTGGGAAAAATAGAGTTGAGTGAGCTCTGGTATTTTTTTTTAAACGACTATATAGTATTCTGTACTTTAGATTCCGAGAAGATCTCAGTTATCAATAGGAAGATTGTTCTAAGATATCAGCTAAGGAGGAAACGGAACAGAAAGCGTTAAAGCGACAACAAAAGTTAAACTTCAAGGTAGATAATAAAGAACTGCCTATTGGATGCCGAATATTTCTACGTAATCACCCGAAAGGACGAGCAAAAATACAAGATGCTTGGAAAGACAAACCTTATCGCACCATAGATAAGAAAGACAACATGTATAACGTCGAACCGCTTATCGGACGTGGAGAGTCCAAGCATGTTCATCGACGAGAGATTTTAGATACCAGATATCTAGTGAGAAACAGAAACCCTAACTTTGATCATCCACAACCGTGTGGTCGTGTAGTGAATGAACGGTCAGAAATCGTTGATAGACAGGACAGCGATGATGAGGATTTTGTAATACTTTTATAGCACCCTTCTGTTACGACTAACGATGAGAATGGAACTAAAGAAACCCTAGCTAGGACAATTGAAGCGGAACATGTTCCAGAGATTATAGACGAACGTATTGATGAAAAGTAGGGGAGCCTCTTGATATAGAATCACCGATACCAGAATCTATTGAAAAGAGGATGAGGAAAATTCTGAAGCATCGGACTCTCAGTAAAATGACGATGTTTTATCTTCGGATACGGCAGATGATTGCAAAAGTGGAAATCAGATTGAACAGAACACATCAGTACCAGATCCTTCAATAGAGGATGATGATGATGATGATGATGACCCGCCATTGCGAAGAAGTCAAAGGTCAACCGCAGGAAAACATGCTAATCCATTGAACTTGCCAAGATCGGTTAGCCAGAACGAGACCGTGCAAAGTGTTAAACCTAACATTGATCCAAGCGTTTTAGCTAATATAGCCCAGTCTCATTTGCTTTTGGCTCAATTTTGACTAATTCTTTACAAAACTAGCTTTAATATAACATTTCACAGTTAAAAGTAAAAGCAAATTTTAGCATAGCACTTGTTTTCGCAATTTTGTACATATTTTTATTTTGTTTTAGTAGTGTTATCGGGGACGTTAATACAAAGTAGGGGAGTGTGAAATAGTAATTTGTACGTCAATATTTTTGTGTCAAATTGTACTATTTTTGTTAAGCCAGTAATGTTTTTATGATCATTTTATGACTGATGTGTATTAGATTTTCTATGATAAGATTCACAGAATGAATTCAGGTAAAAACAAATGAATTGGGGTCATGTGTGTTGTTTGAATTAGTTACCGTGTAGTAGATTAAGAAATATGAGACCTGCAGACGATAATTCTAGAATTCTAACGGAAGCATATTTGTGAAATAAAATAAAATTTAATTTTTTTGCATTTGTATATTAAAAGAAAGTTTTTTAATGAAAACGTAGATTTTTGTAATTGGTTAAATTCAAAAATCATTTTTATATTAATTTTTATTAATTCTATTAAGTATTTTCCCGGGTTTTGATCACGTGCATGTGAAATTTTGGAGTTTTGGGAATTTTGCGAGATACGCACGCTGACTGTTCAGATATAAACAAGTATATTTTGTCAGCAGGAAAGATTCTCATGTAAAGGTAGAGAGAATAATAATACACAACAGAAGTGGTTGTATTTTGAACCTGAACAATTGTACCATACGCTGGGGACTTACTTAAAATTACTTATTACGACTCTAATAAACGATGTCAACATAATGAGTTGTTTTACTGCCATGAAAGATCCCACTTTCACACTTGCTCGCTTTGTTTGTACAAATGTTTGCTCAAGCATTGCAATTAAGATTGACATCTGCAATGAATAAAATGAATAAATAGGCGGGGCTCCAGCTTGTATACATTATACTTATTGGATGTTAAGTATGAAGCCCCGCCTATATATTGATTGCAGATTTCAATCTTAATTACAATGCTTAAGCAAACATTTAAATAAAATCAAAGCAAGCAAGCCAACCAAACCTTTAAACTACAAGCATTAGGAAAAGAGCTCTAAAAATATAATGGACCACAAAGGATATGAAATTATTCTTCACCTCAAACTTACATTGAGGCTTTCATATGGCCAGCCGTTTTACTATTTATTCGAACTTCAAGATATCTTATATAATCTAGTTTTTATAAGATATCTCATAAACTTTATAAGATATCTCATAAACTTGATAAGATATCTTATATACTTTATAAGATATATTATATACTTTATAAGATATATTATATACTTTATAAGATATCTATATAAAGTTTATAAGATATCTTATAAATATTTTTATATAAGATACTTTATACGATATCTTATATAGTTTATAATAGTTTATAAGATATCACATATAATTTATAAGATATCTTATAAAGAAAATTATATGAGATATCTTATAAACTATATAAGATATCTTGTAAACTATATAAGATATCTTATAAATCATATGAGATATCTTATAATGTTTATTAGATATCTTGAAGTTAGAATAAATAGTAAAACGAATTGCCATACTTTCAACAAAAGAAGAAACATAATTATAAAGCATATGCAAAACTGTGTATACATGTATATGTCTATTACTAGAACCCTAGTTATGGTCTTCTGGTATTATTTACATTTGATTGTGAAATAAAATACGAGAAGATAGCTCTTAGAATATGCTTTTAGAATATCAAAAGAAAACAATGGGGTCATCGTACGTTTTTACCTGCAATAACATAAAATAGAAAAATTATGTTGATTCCTTCAGAAGCAATACTATTTCTGAGTGACCTTCCTTAATACCCTGATATAAAATGAAATCAAGCAAAATAATCTACTTTAGTGAAATATTATTTATTATTATAAGCTGGGACATAATAATTATGTTTGTATTTATAAGAGTCCCAGTTATAAGTTAAAGTCACAAAAATTGTTCATTTCACATTACTTAATTGCATTTCTGCATAAAATTTGCTGACTTGATTGAAAATCTATACTTATTTATTGTTTTCTGCTATTTAACAATCTAAGATGGCGAATAATGGTTCCTTACTGCTTTTTCCCTATATCGATCACCTTTTAAACTTAATATAATAAAACTTAAAAAATCTTTTCAACTTTAATTATTAATTACTTTAGATGGCTTGAGTAGGCATGCAAAATATTTTGCTGTTTGATTTGGGAAAATAGAGTTGAGTGAGCTCTGGTATTTTTTTTAAACGACTATATAGTATTCTGTACTTTAGATTCCGAGAAGATCTCAGTTATCAATAGGAAGATTGTTCTAAGATATCAGCTACGGAGGAAACGGAACAGAAAGCGTTAAAGCGACAACAAAAGTTAAACTTCAAGGTAGATAATAAAGAACTGCCTATTGGATGCCGAATATTTCTACGTAATCACCCGAAAGGACGAGCAAAATACAAGATGCTTGGAACGACAAACCTTATCGCACCATAGATAAGAAAGACAACATGTATAACGTCGAACCGCTTATCGGACGTGGAGAGTCCAAGCATGTTCATCGACGAGAGATTTTAGATACCAGATATCTAGTGAGAAACAGAAACCCTAACTTTGATCATCCACAACCGTGTGGTCGTGTAGTGAATGAACGGTCAGAAATCGTTGATAGACAGGACAGCGATGATGAGGATTTTGTAATACTTATATAGCACCCTTCTGTTACGACTAACGATGAGAATGGAACTAAAGAAACCCTAGCTAGGACAATTGAAGCGGAACATGTTCCAGAGATTATAGACGAACGTATTGATGAAAAGTAGGGGAGCCTCTTGATATAGAATCACCGATACCAGAATCTATTGAAAAGAGGATGAGGAAAATTCTGAAGCATCGGACTCTCAGTAAAATGACGATGTTTTATCTTCGGATACGGCAGATGATTGCAAAAGTGGAAATCAGATTGAACAGAACATATCAGTACCAGATCCTTCAATAGAGGATGATGATGATGATGATGATGATGATGATGATGATGATGATGATGATGATGATGACCCGCCATTGCGAAGAAGTCAAAGGTCAACCGCAGGAAAACATGCTAATCCATTGAACTTGCCAAGATCAGTTAGCCAGAACGAGACCGTGGCCGTGCAAAGTGTTAAACCTAACATTGATCCAAGCGTTTTAGCTAATATAGCCCAGTCTCATTTGCTTTTGGCTCAATTTTTGACTAATTCTTTACAAAACTAGCTTTAATATAACATTTCACAGTTAAAAGTAAAAAGCAAATTTTTAGCATAGCACTTGTTTTTCGCAATTTTGTACATATTTTTATTTTGTTTTAGTAGTGTTATCGGGGACGTTAATACAAAGTAGGGGAGTGTGAAATAGTAATTTGTACGTCAATATTTTTGTGTCAAATTGTACTATTTTTGTTAAGCCAGTAATGTTTTATGATCATTTTATGACTGATGTGTATTAGATTTTCTATGATAAGATTCACAGAATGAATTCAGGTGTAAACAAATGAATTGGGGTCATGTGTGTTGTTTGAATTAGTTACCGTGTAGTAGATTAAGAAATATGAGACCTGCAGACGATAATTCTAGAATTCTAACGGAAGCATATTTGTGAAATAAAATACAATTTTATTTTTGCATTTGTATATTAAAAGAAAGTTTTTAATGAAAACGTAGATTTTTGTAATTGGTTAAATTCAAAATCATTTTATATTAATTTTATTAATTCTATTAAGTATTTTCCGGGTTTTGATCACGTGCATGTGAAATTTTGGAGTTTTGGGAATTTTGCGAGATACGCACGCTGACTGTTCAGATATAAACAAGTATATTTTGTCAGCAGGAAAGATTCTCATGTAAAGGTAGAGAGAATAATAATACACAACAGAAGTGGTTGTATTTTGAACCTGAACAATTGTACCATACGCTGGGGACTTACTTAAAATTACTTATTACGACTCTAATAAACGATGTCAACATAATGAGTTGTTTTACTGCCATGAAAGATCCCACTTTCACACTTGCTCGCTTTGTTTGTACAAATGTTTGCTCAAGCATTGCAATTAAGATTGACATCTGCAATGAATAAAATGAATAAATAGGCGGGGCTCCAGCTTGTATACATTATACTTATTGGATGTTAAGTATGAAGCCCCGCCTATATATTGATTGCAGATTTTAATCTTAATTACAATGCTTAACAAACATTTAAATAAAACAAAGCAAGCAAGCCAACCAAACCTTTAAACTACAAGCATTAGGAAAAGAGCTCTAAAAATATAAAGGACCAAAAGGATATGAAATTATTCTTCACCTCAAATTTACATTAAGGCTTTCATATGGCCAGCCGTTTTACTATTTATTCGAACTTCAAGATATCTCATATAATATATAAAATATCTTATATAATCTAGTTTTATAAGATATCTTATAAACTTTATAAGATATCTCATATACTTTATAAGATATCTTATATAATCTAGTTTTATAAGATATCTTATAAACTTTATAAGATATCTCATAAACTTGATAAGATATCTTATATACTTTATAAGATATATTATATACTTTATAAGATATCTATATAAAGTTTATAAGATATCTTATAAATATTTTTATATAAGATACTTTATACGATATCTTATATAGTTTATAATAGTTTATAAGATATCACATATAATTTATAAGATATCTTATAAAGAAAATTATATGAGATATCTTATAAACTATATAAGATATCTTGTAAACTATATAAGATATCTTATAAATCATATGAGATATCTTATAATGTTTATTAGATATCTTGAAGTTAGAATAAATAGTAAAACGAATTGCCATACTTTCAACAAAAGAAGAAACATAATTATAAAGCATATGCAAAACTGTGTATACATGTATATGTCTATTACTAGAACTCTAGTTATGGTCTTCTGGTATTATTTACATTTGATTGTGAAATAAAATACGAGAAGATAGCTCTTAGAATATGCTTTTAGAATATCAAAAGAAAACAATGGGGTCATCGTACGTTTTTTACCTGCAATAACATAAAATAGAAAAATTTATGTTGATTCCTTCAGAAGCAATACTATTTCTGAGTGACCTTCCTTTATACCTGATATAAAATGAAATCAAGCAAAATAATCTATGTTAGTGAAATATAATGGTTCCCTTACTGCTGTTTCCCCATATCGGTCACCTTTTTAAACTTAATATAATAAAATTTAAAAAATCTTTTCAACTTTCATTATTAATTACTTTAGATGGCTTGAGTAGGCATGCAAAATATTTTTGCTGTTTGATTTGGGAAAAAAAAAAGAGTTGAGTGAGCTCTGGTATTTTTTTTTTAAACGACTATATATAGTATTCTGTACTTTAGATTCCGAGAAGATTTCAGTTATTAATAGGAAGATTGTTCTAAGATATCAAAACAGTATGATCAGGACTATTGTATAAGCTTATTACAATAAATGGTCATTAAACTCCTTTCGTTCTCATCGCTTTCTATATAAAGGATATCTTTGATTTTAGCTTTGTAACCAACGAATATTTTTGTTTGGCCTATCGTATTTAGTTCATCCATTACATTCGGAGCATATCGGGCCTTTTCTTGCTTTGTAAGGGTAACGTTAGACTTTTGTAAACAGAAAATACAAATATCCTGAATATTTATTGCTTTCACTCCTGTAGGCAGCTGACATACACATTCATCATGTGGATGGGACAAGGGTAATATTTTATGATCTAAGACTTAGGGTATCGTATAATGCAGAAATTTCACAAAAAATCGAGAAACTGCAAGTGGTATAATTTCAAAACTCAGGGGAACGAGAACAATTTTTTTTTCCGAGAGTGTTTCCATTGGGTAGAGGCCCAATTTTGTTATTAATACCATTGCCTAGCCCGTCCTCATAACTTCTGATAAAGAAAAAAAAATGCCCTGCCAATTCTGATGCTATACTATCAACAAATATTACAGATTTTGATTGAACAGCAATCTAGATAATAGAATGATAGTGATGATTTTGTGTTTAGCATGTCTAATGCACAGTGGCAAATATTACATGCTTAGCAGGTCAAGAACATAGAAATTTTATATGGATATGAATCCTGCTTTGTACAACCTGATTTTCAGAGACAAGTGCCTGAGCATCCCTTAGTCTTCTTCCAACCGATAGTAAAATCTGTGCCAAAGGGCATCTGTTTGGCTGTACCAGATGTACAAATAAGCAGGCACCTCCTCTCAGAATTAATATAAGGGATGCCTCGTGTAGAGATAGACATGCTCTGAGCCTATCATCCTGATCAACCCCTATTGCAAGACATATCTTATATTGTATTGATTGTTACTTTTTTCTCATCCTGAATATGCATGAAATATTTGCTACTGGACATAAAGCAATTATTATAACTAGACTGACATCTGTTATTTTGATGTACTAGTTTACAGAGTAACAGTCAGCAGAATATATGTCACTCTGTTATGGAATAGAAGTTCCTCTATAATAATAGTTCCAAGTGGAAGAAATATTCTTGAGTATTATTTCCACTGGAAAAATATTACAGTATTTGTTCGGAAAAAAAGTAGGATATAGAATATTTATTCCAACAGGAAAGTATATAATAGTATACACTTATTTACTGGCTCTGAGGACAATAGCAAGGTTATTGTCCCTGGAGGCACCAATTATTTCCCCGACACGAATAAAATATTTGCTACTGAACACTCAGTAGCCAATAATCAAGTAGTTAAACCATAATTTCACAAACGTAAAAATTCTGTCAAATTATATTCTGTATTGACTTCATAATAATTTGACTGCGCAAATAGCACAGTTGAAGGATAAACAGTCAATCAGAGGTTCCGGGAGACTAGTCAATTCAAATTATTCAGTAGGTACGGGAAAATATCCCATAAAAAGACTATTAACCCGTAAATAGTTTTTGAAACTATTAACCAGTTAAAAGTCTTCTTCATGTTTTTCAAACAATTTTGTAAAATTTTCCTGAAAAGTGTCACATTTTAATTAAAGAAATTTTATGAAAGACTGGTTTTCAGGCTTGTAGGTCAAAAAGTTTTTGTGAAAACTATGATCTATTAATATTTAAGCTTTCATTTCTTAAAATACATCATATACTAATTGTTTTGGTTTTTTTCAGTCCAAGTTATGAGGAAGTCCATGAAATTGCTAAGACTCTTGAAGGAAAAACAAAATACAAACCGAAGCTAGGTATTGTTTGTGGATCAGGACTAGGAGGACTTGGTGATTTAGTAGAAGAAGCTGACATCATACCCTATGATGAAATACCACACTTCCCTGTCAGCACAGGTGAGTATTGTTATGATTGTTGAAGGAAAGCAAGTACATGTAGAGGCCATTTATGTTGTATTTCTCATTTTTCAGTTTTAAATATATATTAAAATACATGGCCTTTTCCATATCTGTAGTGGTATCCCCTGAGACCCCAATATCAGCCAGAGACGTGTATTAATCTTTTTATTATATACTACCGATGTACGAAAGCATCCAGGCTGATAACCCCATATGTGACGACACATAGGGCTGATATGGGTTATCAGCCTGGGTGTGAATTTATGGCTAGTTTACTTCCGCTCATTACACATATGCAAAAACTGTCTTAATGCTAAGTATATGATTAAATATAATTTAAGTTGTGTTACATGTATGTATGTCATATCATCAATATTTATTTTTGTTTACACTTCTTGGACAGAAATAATATCATTTATGCTGAGAAAAACATGCTATCCGTTATAAACATGAAAATGGGTAGGGTTAAATTCTAATGTTTAATTTTGTTTGCAGTTCCTGGACATATGGGAAAGCTGGTTTTTGGAAAGTTGAAAGGTCAGATAGTGGTATTAATGAGAGGAAGATTACATTGTTATGAAGGATATCCTATGTGGAAGGTAATGTGGTTTATCATAAATACACTAGAAAAAATCAAATTAAATCACCTTTATATCTCGCAATACATGTATGATGATTAAAGAATTTTTTATACGACCGCAAAAAATTTTGCGGTCGTATATTGGTATCACGTCGTCATCATCATCGTCGTCAACGTTGTCAGCGTCCTCTGAAGACATTTGGTTTCCAGACAATAACTTTAGTAAATGTAGATAGAAATCTATGAAATTTAAACACAAGGTTTATAACCACAAAAGGAAGGTTGGGATTGATTTTGGGGTTATAGTCCTAACAGTTTAGGAATTAGGGGCCAAAAAGGGGCCCAAATGAGCATTTTTCTAGTTTCCAGACAATAACTTGTGGAACGGTGTATTGATCTCTCTGAAATTATACCACAAGTTTCCATACCACAAAGGGATGGTTAGGATTGGCTTTGGGGGGTTATGGCTCAAACCCTTTAGGAATTAGGGGCAAAAAAGGGGAAAAACAAGGGTTTCCTGGTTAATGGACAATTAAAAAAGAAAATTGTGAGGGAGGGCCAATTTTTTTTTTTGGGGGGGGGGGTCAATTCGCAACAGCATAGTGTATTGCACAAAAGCTAAAAAGAAGGGGTAGGTTTTTTTTGGGGGTGGGGCAATTCAATCCGCAACAGCATAGTGTATTGCACAAAAGCAAAACATTGAATATAAATTCAAAACATATAACCAATTCTAAGTTCTTTGACTACAGTTATTCTGTGTCAGAAACCTATTATGTGTCAAATATTTAATTACAATCCAGATTCAGACCTATATCAAGCACGAATATTGTGTCCATTTTTGCTCCAACTGTTCAGGGTTGGACCTCTGCGGTCGTATCCAGCTGCGCTCTGCGAAGCAATTTATTTCCAGTTGAGTATCCAACAACATTGAGCAAGGTTATAAAAGGTTATAAAAGTCATTTAGAAAAGCCATTATTTGCAAATTCCCTTGTGAATAAGAAAAATTAAAAAGAGTCAAACCTCAACAAGATCTATCAATTAAACTTTGATACATTATTGTATGTAGACAACTATTTTGCTGCTTATGAGATTGTCCTATGATGGTATCATTTTAGATTCTGTGTTTTTTTATAGCTCTTTGGTCTTGTGTGATTTCTTAATTGTCTGTGTATAAGTAAAATATCCTAAGGACCAAAAGAATTACAGAATTTGCATTTATTTTATTTGTTACCAAATACAAAGTAGACTTTTCATGATTTTAATAGGACAAAAAAGAATGATAAGGGATTCAAAAAGTAAATATCAATAATATGATATCCAAAATAGCATGCCAAAGCCAAATAAAAAGATAAGCATTAATATACAGAACTTTTCAAATACAGAAAACAAAAGATGAGTATGCTACTGAAAACTTGAACCCCACTTTACAAAATGGTGAACACTGGTGCTGAAGAAGCCTTAGCAGTTCCTATTTTTCAAGTTTACAAATTTGTTATTAAAGATGGATAAAATAACTAAAATATAATTGAATCAGATGGGCAGACTTAAGCCAAAAAATCAGATATCATATAATATTAAAAGGTGAACATTCTCTATTACAGACAACAATACCTATACGGGTTATGAAGGCTTTAGGTGTAGAAACATTATTTCTGACCAATGCAGCTGGAGGGATCAATCCTGAATTTAACACAGGTGATATAATGATTATAAGAGACCATATAGACTTTGCTGGATTGTCTGGTGAATGTGTACTCAGGGGAGCTAATGATGATAGGTGAGTCAGAACAAATTATAATTTTATTCAACACACTGGAGCTTTTGGTCCCTTTGTCCATTTTACGTTGAGCCATAGGTGATTTAACAGAAAATGTGTAAAAATAAGGAGATGTGGTTGATTGCCAATGAGACAACTGTCCATAAAAACCAAAGGAAAAGGACCTGAACAATTACAAGTCACCATACGGCATTCAACAATGAGCAAAATCCATACCATATAGTAATCTACAATTCCCCTGGATGACAAAATATGGAAAAAATTCTAAAAAAAAAACAGCTAGATTTATACTACAACAATAACATAAAAACATTTATGGCAGACAGCAACCAACAACAAATAACGAATAACACTGAGACTCCTGACATAAATTCATAAAGAATGTGAAAGGTTTAATATGTTTGAGACTGTTCTATGAGATCAGTACTAAGAACAAAAACAAATGACAAAAAAGACAAAAGACACAAAGTACTGATCTAAGAGTACTATTATTTGCTAGTTAAAAGGCCAATTTGAACTCATAAATAAACTATGTTCTGTCTGACAATAATGTCAGTTTAAGAACACCTCCAATTGATTTAGTGTAAAGACCTCATAAGCAGTCTGAGAAAAGCATGATTTTATGCATTGCCAAAATATAAGTGTTGATAGGATGCTGGACCACTTTGAAGGTGTTTACAATACAAAATTAGCTCAAGTTTGTGCTATCTATACTCAGATTTGGACCTAGATTCTTAGCAACAGTTGGTACATGGGATGATGCTATGAATGAGTTAGCAGAGAAAGCTGCAAAGGAATTAGGACTTGGAGATATACTTAGACGAGGTGTTTATGTTATGATAGGAGGACCTACATTTGAAACAGTAGCCGAGTCCAGGCTGCTGAAAAATTTTGGTGCAGATGCAGTTGGTTAGTATAAAACACACATGAATATGTTCTCTAAATTATTGTCTAAATACTTTGCTTGTCACAAAAATATAAGGATTATCATGTTTATATTCTAATTCAATTGTTCAATCTAACATGTAAAAATACACATGTTCATACACACAAACACACACATGTACATGAAATTAATGTAATGTGGATTCTAATTTGATTGTACTGTACTAATCAATAATTTTTGTTAATATATGCTTGTGAGATTTTGTTGAAACCATGACATCAAATATCAACAAAAAAATACAATTTTAGCTTAAGCTGCACATGACCCACATTACATCATTTACATTATCTGTTCAGATTTGAAAAATTTCACCATAAAATAGAATTTAAAAAAGACATTCATAGCATATATTGTTGTCCAGCAAAGTACATTGTATAATATGTTTATAAAAGTAAAGAATTTTTTATTAAAAAAAAAGTGGATGAGAATGTAAAAATATTTTTATCACAGACAACATATTTTCTCTATAGGTATGAGTACAGTAGCTGAAGCTGTTGTTGGACGTCACATGGGTATGAAGGTGTTCGGTATATCATTGATTACAGATAAATGTTGCCTTGACTACACCACAGCAAAGGTTACAACACACGAAGAAGTTTTAGCTATAGGTCAAAAGAGGGCTAAAGATCTGCAAAGTCTAGCTTTAAAAATTCTAGAACTAATGCAATAAGTTAAAGCATAATTTTAGATTAGGTTTATGTTTATTATTTTTTTTTTAACATTTTTTGTTGTTTTTTTAATTGGTTAGTTTAGCTTCCTTGCCAGCCGTTTGATCTAAAGATGCATAATGTTTACTGGTCAGCATTTTGGTTATAACTTTCAGATAATCAAGTTTGATTGTAGTAATTTTATTCTGTTTAATGCATGAATTCCTAAAATAAATCCCTATTGAATTGAATTCCTATATCAGTGTATAGCCAATATTGTTCTATGCAAAAGAAAAATAATAATTTTGAGGTCTTTTCACTTTAATAAAGGATATGTAAACATGAAAATATCAAAATTTAAGTAAAATGTAACACTACTGACAGTTCTTGTCATAAGAAGGCACTTAATAGATTAATTTTTGCTATTGTAGACAAGCATTTGACACCTTGATAATTAATTTATGTATTTTGAAATAGTTTCAATTACATAACAATGTAACAGACATATGTTTCAAAATCAAAAAAACAATATTTCAAAATACATGGTATTTGACTTTCTTTTAAATGGATAGTGACATAATTGATGGTACCTAGGCTAAAAAGTTACATAATAATATTTATTAAGGAATGAATGTTATATTTTTTTCTGTCTATGAAGAAATAACATCAAAAATGTGGTGCACACTGAATAACCCGCACAGCAGGTTATTTAAAAGTCAAGTGTGCATCATATTTTTGAGGCTATTTCAAAAAGACAGAAAAAATATTAAAGTCAATCCCTATAATTTAATTCTAAATTCTATTTTTAAGGAGTAAATCATGAAAAAACTTGATGACATCACGGTCACATGACAAAATTGTGTTTATGAGCTGATAGACAAAAAACTTTTAGCCAATCAGAAGACTTGTTACATCCAAAATTAAATTATTTGGCTATAATATTTACCCATGTTATTCATATATTGTTTGTCAAACTGTATTAACTTATTGTTAAATATGCAATTTTGTGATATATACCATGTGATATGTGTATATTTTAGTTGTTACAATTTTTAATATTCAGATTTGTGATAATAAGACATACTGTTAACTTTTGGATTATAGTAAAGCAGCTTTGATATAAATGAAGTAATTTTATTCAGTTTGATGCATGAATTCCAAAAAAGATATCCCTATTCAACTGAATTCCTATATCATTATATAGCCAATATCTTCCTATGGGAAAGTCAGTGATACTTTTGAGATCTTTTTAGGTGAAAGTCAAACCTTCTTTAAAGGTCACCTCTATTAAGCTAATGCCTGTTTTTGCCAGGTCATCCTCTTTTTGTCCCACTGTTTAAACCTTAATTTAAAGGTTACTGCTCTTATCAGGCAGTTTTATCTGTCAGAATCCGAGGGGATATATTTGACCCATATAAGTGATCGATTGAATTTCAAAAACCAATTAAAAAAAAAAAATAAATAAAATGATTATTGAGAGACTCCTACATTAATTTTCTGGATTTAATATTCATGCCAGTTACTATCAAAGGATTTTACATTGTACATTTAAACACAAAATGAAATCCCATTTTTTAATGCAAATTTTTATACTTAGCAGCTGAGCAGAAAGAAATTGTGTACATTAAAGAGCAAGGGTCTTCAGAAATTATTGCAATGTTTTTATTATTGCGAAAAATGCGACAGGGTTATAATTGCAATAATTTAAACTGGCATTTTGAAATTTTTTATATGAATTTTTAATTCTCAATATCGCAAAAATTAAAATCGCATTTTAGTCTAAAATGACAAAATCACAATATAAAATGCATGCAATAATTTCTGAATTTACAGTATGTCAATGCAGTAACATTTAACTTGATTTATTTTCTTATGAACTGTCTTTTTATTATTATTTGGCCAAAACATTTTTCTCTCTGACAATTCATTAATACTCTGTAATCTGTATAGATGCTTAACTCATACAGGTTTAAAAGTAAGTTGCTACAAAAATGTCACATAAAGACTAAACTAGTAGACAGTGGTAATTTAAATCAAATTAAAAAATTGACATAATAGCTTATATAATATATCCAAGTTATATTTGTATATAGTTGATGTATAAATTTAATTAACTATTTATTATATTAGTTGTTGATTTTTAATAAATAATTTTAATTTTAATTATATTCAAATTAGTTATACGGGTTTTATACATTTATTGAGTCACATTTTGTTTTGAACTTTTGGAAGACTTTCTACCAGAAAATCAAATGTATATTATTTTGCAAGACAAAATCCATATATGAAACTCATATGCTGTTAATATGCAAATAATCACAACTAACATCAAAATACATTCATATTAATAACAAAACTTTTTGCTATGAGAGTAATTTTATCTTGTATTCTTGCCATTATTAATGAAGCCATGATTTAATAATTAGCTGAAATGGCTTTGCAGCTTGAAATGTCTTGTAAACAAGGATCGAGAGCTGAGATTTTACTTAATTTTTAGTTCCCATTGCAAAATAAGTGCAATCTTAACCATTTAGTACTGACCAGCACTTTGGTTTGTTTTAGAACCAGTATGTCACTTCAAGGTGAATATTTATACATGTGTATAATTTATTTTACTTATCTTTTCCAACCCAGAGCAGAAATCCTTGATCTTAATTGTGCATATATCTGTTTCAGTCAAATATTATACATGAGGGTTTGGATGGGGTTTCTCAATTCTTTATTTTGTAAGTTTTTTGATATTTTTTCTCTACTCTTTTTCAATTTTGACCATTATTCTCTATTCTTTATATTTTACCACCCCATTATTCTCTATTCTTTATTTTTTTTCCCAATTTTTCTCTATTCTTTATTCTTTTAACCCTCTATTTTGCACCTTTTGTCCATTATTCTCTATTATGTAATCCCCCTCCAGACCCTCATGCATTCTAATTGAATGCTATATTTTGAGATCTTGTATTGTAACATGTAATGGTATTTATTCATATTGTTACACTTGAAAAAAATGTTTGCCAAATGTTAAATCTCATATTGGTTTGGGTGAAAAGCCATGAAGCAAATTAAAAATATAACTAATTTACTAGAACTGACATTGTTATAATTTTTACCTTAAATGAAAATTAACATTGACATTTTCATCATAAAAATAACTATTGTGTAACTGCATATGCATAATGAAAATTGTTGGTACATTTTGCTTTTTAATCTACTAAGATCTACTAGTATGCATTTAAATTTTGTTAATGGTGTTTTATATGACTTTTCCTTATACATGTTAGACTGTTAACATTTTGCTATGTCCTAACAGAAGTGATGTTATGAGAATGTTGGAACTATATACTCTAAATTCAAAAATTCTTGTGATGGTTTTATTATTGCAAAATCAGGTATCTATGACTACAAATTTTCCGTGCATCCATATTATTGATACCATGAAAATAAAGGAATCTACAGTATACAGTGAGACTAAGACATGTCAATTAGATGAAACATTGCACTGTTAATGTTCACAAATTATACATCACCAGTTTACTAGTACAGAGTATTTTTCATAAAGCTTGATGCTTTATTGTTTGTTGTCATCTTGATGTACTGTAATCAACATAATATATATACCGTGACGGTACCCAAATTGCACCTATGTTGACAGTTTTTTCACCTACGTTTTTTATGATAAAGACAAAATTTCCATTCTGTGTTTATTTTGTAGCCGTATCCTTCTTAATTATATAGGTACACCAATTTGATCTTTAATTCCTATTGAGTCATAGAAAATGGGTTTGAATCGACCTCCAAACTATCCATGATTCCGTAATGAGGAGTACCCAAATTGCATCCATGCTCAAATTCACGTCATTAAAAATCAAATAACAGATGTTTTGTTTTATTTTTCAAATATTTAGAACAATTTGACATTAGTACATGCTCACTGTTCATTTTTTTTTAAATGGATGCTTGTAACATATTTTTTTGTTCATTTTAAAAGATGACTTTTGTGAACGTCGCATGGCGGCATTTTTGTACATTTTTCTTTTCCAGTGAAAGCTTCATCTGTTGATATAAACTGTGAACATTTAGTGTATATTTGAATATATTTACCTATTTTGTAAGACGTGTATAATGGCAAATAATCAAAATACAAATTGTTTAGTCTCAAAGAAAACTTTTAAGAATTTCTCAGCTGTTTATGTTGAATAGGTGCAATTTGGGTACTGTGACGTTATAGCTTGTTTAATAAGTTATTTGATATTTGCTACATTTAATAAGGATGTCAACCTTTGAAAAACTCAAGTGAAATCAAAATATATAAATATAATTTTTTCTAAATTGTACCTTATAGCATTTGTAGTATAAAGCATAACCACAGGAAAAAGGAAATGTCATTTTTATAATTTAAAACTCTTTAAGTATGGACAATAATTTTAATTGTTTGTTATTTGTATTCTTGTTAGAACATAATGCATGTTGAATGTTACTTTGAATTTTTAATCTTGATAAATATGTTAATATTTGTTATTGCCAATAATCTACTATGAGACTTCCATGTTAACAGATGTCTCCCCTCTTTTGAATGTTAAGATTTATCAAATTATAAATGCTGTTTTGCGTTAACTGTGATACCACCGAATCTTTAAGCAATGTTATAAATCCATCGTTTTGCACTTTAATAAATTGATGTTGTATAAATTTTGTTTTTGTTATTTTTGGTTTAAGATAACACTGGTGATATACATGCGACTTCTTGTTTGTTTTGACAAGTTGATGTGGACAAAATTTGAAAGCAAAGAAGATTTACTGTTAGTCCCTTTTTGATCTAAATAAAAAAAAATGTTTAAAATGTTTTGAGACAGCAACACAACACTATGCAGCATACAACCCAGAATTTTACATACCGTAGAAAGGCTTGTATAGTTCGCACTGGTACATAGTCCGCACCCCTTCTCCACACAAAATTTTAGGTAAAAACTTTTGTAACTGTTAGAAAAGGTCTAATGAAACTCCGGTAATTTCAAATCCTGTGCGGTCGTTTGCGGTATTTTCTTGAAAACCTGTTTTCCATTATCAAACAGAAGCTGAAACTGCTTGTAAATGATTCTAGAACGCTTCATGGTTGTTAAAATAAGTTTAATTCACTTAAAAAACAATTTAGAAACTTGTGTATGTTTAAACAGGAAGTTTAAAACCACGTGTAAAAGAAGAAATTAACCGGTGAGAGTCGAAATCCGTACATGACAGATATCACTATAATACGACTTTGAAAGTAAATCAGTTCCATCCTTTGTAAAACAGTCTTTAATATATCTATCACATTAATGTTTGAAGGGTCTTAAGCTAATACAAACCATATTAGTCAGTATGAAACACCAAAACGGAACGAACAATAACCGATTACGTTTTGTAGTTTACAAATTCTAAGCTGGTTTACGGTTGTCTTTTTCACTATGTTTGTATCGTTTCAATCAATAAGATACCAGTTTATTTCAACCAATGCATTGAAAAGAAACGAGAAATTTGTAATGAAAGGTTTAGTTTTTATATTTATCAGTATTAATTTGATATTGAATAGAAATAACTTATTAATATGGATGAGTTAAAATTATTAGTTTGAAAAAATGGTAAGAGCGCCCTCTACAATATCAATAACAAAGATGGCGGAACGTAAACAAACCATCTCGCCCGCGAAATTGAAATTTTTCTCTTATTTCTTGCTTATTGTACTCTATAGTCCGCACCCCGTCTGGAAGGTCCAATTTTGGAGAATAAAACCGCGGACTATACAAGCCTTTCTACGGTAATTGTCATTTCATTGACTTCTGTTCTCAAATACTTAATGACCTTCTTACAACAGTTTTGAGATATATTGAGGATTAGTCAGGAACAATGACTTGCAACTTATACTGAACTGAAGTAATTTTCAATTTCATAATTTTTCAATAACTCAAAGAACTGGATTCTGAATCTGACATAAATAAAACAAACTTAGGAGCCTGTAGTTCAGTGGTTGTCGTTGGTTCATGTCTGTCATATTTGTTTTTCGTAAATTGTTTTGTCATAAATTAGGCGGTTAGTTTTCTCAATTGAATTGTTTCATATTTTTCATGTCGGGGCCTTTATAGCCGACCATACGGTATGGGTTTTTCTCATTATTGAATGCCGTATGGTTGCCTATAATTGCTTACATCCACTTCATTTGAACATTGGTGGATAGTTGTCTCATTGGCAATCATACCACATATCCTTTTTTATATTAGATAAAACTCTAGTAGCCAGTAAAAGCCCAGTATATCTGTGCCAAGTTAGGAGCCATGTTGGTTGATTCACTGTTAAGTTTTGTACTTTGTTCATTTGTGCCAATTAAGGTCTTTACAATTATCCCTATATTTTTGGAATTTTAAATTGTTTTTTTTTATGCTGTCATTGACAGTTACACCAATTGTCTTTTTATTCACATTGACAGAGTTGTGTTTATTAAGGGAATCCTAGAGGACCAGAGTTATCTACTTTATACTTTCTCTTATTCTAAGGTACTTTTTAATGGTATCCGGGAATTTCTTGTTTAATTTTGTATACAGCAGTTAAGAGATGTTAATTGTACTTTTTTGGTATCATGTATAAACATGCTTAGTGGTTTTTATACGACCGCAAAAAATTTTTGCGGTCGTATATTGGTATGACGTTGGCGTCGTCGTCTTCGTCCGAAGACACATTGGTTTTTTGCACTCTAACTTTAGTTTAAGTGAATGGATCTCTATGAAATTTTACCATAAGGTTCAATACCACAAAAGGAAGGTTGGGATTGATTTTGGGGGTTATGGTACCAACAGTTAAGGAATTAGGGGCCAAAAGGGCCAAAAATAAGCATTTTTGTAACTTCCAGACAATAACTTGTGTGTAAGTGTATTGATCTCTGACATTGTACCACAAGGTTCCATATCACAAAGGGAATGCTGGGATTGATTTTGGGGGTAATTGCCTCAAAATTTTAGGAATTAGGGGCCAAAAAGGCAAAAATAAGCATTTTTCTAGTTTCAGGACAATAACTTGTGTGTAAGTGTATGGATCTTTCTGAAATTGTACTACAAGGTTCCATATCACAAAGGGAAAGCTGGAATTGAGTTTGGGGGTAATTGCTCTAAATGTTTAGGAATTAGGGCCAAAATAAGCATTTTCTAGTTTCCAGACAATAACTTGTGTTCAAGTGTATGGATCTCTCTGAAATTGTACTACAAGGTACCATACCTCAAAGGGAAGGCTGGGTATTGAGTTTGGGGTGATGAATCATAAGGGGGTTCAAAAAAATAGGGGGAGAGGGATTTTTTTTTTTCCTTTTTTTTCCTTTTATTTCTTTTTTTTTCTTTAAATTTTCCATTTTAAGTTGGTTATTTCCGATTTATATTTAAAAGCAAATAATTATGATATGGCAGGAGATACAGGATGTGTAAATTATTATATAATAAGTATTGTGCAATAGCAAGAAATTTTCAATTGCACAGTATTGCGCAATAGCAAGAAATCTTCAATTGCACAGTATTGCGCAATAGCAAGAAATATCCAATAGCACAATATTGCACAATAGCAAGAAATTGTCAATTGTACAGTATTGCGCAATAGCAAGAAATATTCAATTGCACAGTATTGCGCAATTGCAAGAAACATTCAATTGCACAGTATTGTGCAAAAGAAGATACTTTGTATAAATTGCTTATTTCTTGACCAATTTCAATGGGGTTTTATTCTTGAATTCTTGAGGTTCTTTAATATGCTGAATCTAACCGTGTATTAAGTTTTTGGATTTTGGGTCTCATTTTATATTGGTCCACATTGAGGTCCAAAGGGTCCAAAATTAAACTTTGTTTGATTTCATCAAAAATTGAATTATTGGGGTTCTTTGATATGCCGAATCTTTCCGTGTATTTACCCTTTTTCAAATTGGTCTACATTAAGGTCAAAAGGGTCCAAAATTAAACTTAGTTTGATTTTAACAAAAATTGAATTGTTAGGGTTCTTTGATATGCTGAATCTAAACATGTATTTAGATTTTTGATTATGGGCCCAGTTTTCAAGTTGGTCCAAATCGGGTCCAAAATTAAACTTTGTTTGATTTCAACAAAATTGAATATACGGGTTCTTTGATATGCTGAATCTAACCATGTATTTAGATTTTTAATTTTTGGTCCCGTTTTCAAATTGATCTACATTAAGGTCCAAAGGGTCCAAAATTAAACTTAGTTTGATTTTAACAAAATTGAATTCTTAGGGTTCTTTGATATGCTGAATCTAAACATGTATTTAGATTTTGATTATGGGCCCAGTTTTCAAGTTGGTCCAAATCGGGTCCAAAATTAAACTTTGTTTGATTTCAACAAAATTGAATATATGGGGTTCTTTGATATGCTGAATCTAACCATGTATTTAGATTTTGATTTTGTGCCCTGCTACCAACTTTGTCCACATTGAGGTCAAAAGGGTCCAAAATTAAACTTTGTTTGATTTCATCAAAATTGAACTCTTGGGGTTCTTTGATATGCTGAATCTAACCATGTATTTAGATTTTGGATATTGGACCATAATAGGTGAATGTCCAATTTAAAATTTTTAAGTTCTTAGACCACATTCATTCTGTGTCAGAAACCTATGCTGTGTCAAATATTTAATCACAATCCAAATTCAGAGCTGTATCAAGCTTGAATGTTGTGTCAATACTTGCCCCAACTGTTCAGGGTTCGACCTCTGCGGTCGTATCAAGCTGCCTCCTGGAGCATTTTATTTTACCCCAATTTTACTCTTTTAGTTTATGAAAAAAGCTGTGAAGAATGTAGTAAATCTCTCTCATACTGCTATCAGGTAATATTGACATAATTTAAGACTTTACTTTCTCTTTATTGTTTGTGTTGTACTAAACACAGGTTGGGGGAGGAAACATGTTTAACCCTGCAACAATCTATACCTGCCTATCTAGAATCAGGAGCCTGTAATTCAGTGGTTGTTGTTGATTGCTGTCTGTCTATATGTGCCTATCCAGAATCAGGAGCCTGTAATTCAGTGGTTGTTGTTGATTGCTGTCTGTCCATATGTGCCTATCCAGAATCAGGGGCCTGTAAATTCAGTGGTTGTTGTTGATTGCTGTCTGTCTATATGTGCCTATCCAGAATCAGGAGCCTGTAATTCAGTGGTTGTTGTTGATTGCTGTCTGTCTATATGTGCCTATCCAGAATCATGGGCTGTAATTCAGTGGTTGTTGTTGATTGCTGTCTGTCTATATGTGCCTATCCAGAATCAGGAGCCTGAAATTCAGTGGTTGTTGTTGATTGCTGTCTATCTATATGTGCCTATCCAGAATCAGAAGCCTGTAATTCAGTGGTTGTTGTTGATTGCTGTCTGTCTATATGTGCCTATCCAGAATCAGGGGCCTGTAATTCAGTGGTTGTTGTTGATTGCTGTCTGTCTATATGTGCCTATCCAGAATCATGGGCTGTAATTCAGTGGTTGTTGTTGATTGCTGTCTGTCTATATGTGCCTATCCAGAATCAGGAGCCTGAAATTCAGTGGTTGTTGTTGATTGCTGTCTGTCTATATGTGCCTATCCAGAATCAGGAGCCTGTAATTCAGTGGTTGTTGTTGATTGCTGTCTGTCTATATGTGCCTATCCAGAATCAGGAGCCTGTAATTCAGTGGTTGTTGTTGATTGCTGTCTGTCAGCTGTTGGCTTTCTCTTTTGAATTGTTTACATTAAATCATGTCAGGCCTTTTTCAGTTGACTATATGGTAGGGGTTTTGCTCATTGTTGAGTGCCATACGATGACCTATAGTTGCTTACATCTGCATCCTTTGACTCTGGTGGATAGTTGTTTCATTGGCAATCATACCACATCTCCTTATTTTTTAACAGCTGAGATCAGATGCATGTGCTTTAACTTTATTGCACCTTCAAATACTTATGTATTTCCAAAGAACAACTTGAATGTTCTGGGAAAATAGATAACAAGAAACCAATTTGAATGGTTTTACATTTAATATGAATTTAAAAACATGATGAAATTTTATATATTCCTGTCTATTGCAGATGAAAGTTATTACAAAAGAAGACGATTTCTAAGTCGCTATTCAAACTGGTTCTTATTCTTCAGTAAATATGCTGCCAAGAATTCTATAGCATTTGGTGGTCTGAAATGAAATAAGAAGTAATTAATTGTTGAAACTATGAATTAAAAAAAGATAAAATAAAATACATATATTGTATATTTACATTTTTTAGCAATGGCATTGTGTGACCTAATCATACATGTACGGTTATACCATTATCTGTCTTTCCAAAACTATTTCATCTTTTTAGCTGACTTTTAGATTTGAAATACATAATTTTAAGCTAAAAAATGTAGTTCAATTTGTTCCATTGACCGCCATATGACAGAAAGCCTTCAGACTCCATACAAATCTTTCATAAAAATCAATGGTACTTATCAATCAAAGTGCTTGTGAAAAATAAAGGGCAAAGGTTGCTTTCAAGTTAAATTTTGCAATTTTGTGAATTTAAAATAAAACATTGAATTGTACTTAGCTAGGCAAATAATAAATATGAATTGGAGTTATCTTCTTTTGTTCATGATTATTCATTTGTAGTTGAACCTACATGTATTTTTATCACAGATTCATACGCCACACATTACTTATATAGATAACAATAAAGAAAATTCTTCTTGATAAGTATAGTAATTCAAATACACATCATATTGTAACTTGAATATCTAACATATCATTAATAAATTACTTGACATTGACTGGATAGGATCTAAAGAATTATCACTTCATTGCACTATTTTGTTTGAACTATTTTGTTTGAGCTATGAAAGGTAGTTATAAACCTTGGAAGATATAGATATCAAGTCAGTACCATAGGGTTTTGGTTGCATTTCATGCAATCTTTACCCAAAAATGTTCTTTGTTTTACCTTCAGAGATTTTGTTTTGTTTTGGTAATTGTATTGATAATAAGTAGCAGTCAGATTTTGTTTTCCATTCTGGTTGACATAAGGAACTCAAATATGATCCATGGAGACATCTTAGTTTGTGTTCACACTGACCATTTGAAACATATTTTGTGCATACAAGTTTTATTGTTTATCCTGGTTATCAAAAACAAATCAATTGTTTGATATGCATTCAATTCTTTTCAAAAGCAACTGACAGCTTGAAGCATTTAAAAAAAAAATAATGGACTGAAACCTTATTAATGTTCGAAAAGTTTATTTCATCTTATTCAAGCCTGTGTTTACCAAGCCTCACTTGCTATGGACAACAGCATTTGTTTCTTACTAATTTATCATATTTTGTATCCTCAGTAGCTTTGATTTTTAAAAACTGTGTACCAGTATGTAATTTTTGTAAATGTAATTGACTGCCTTTAGCTGACAACATATTCAGATTTTACTCATGAGGCAAAGAAGGCCAGGCTTCTAAGAGGCTTGTATTAATAAATAAGACGACTTTTTTTACTGTAGAATCTATGAGAATCTATATCATTTCTTGATTCAACAAGACCAATACCTTCTCTGGACCTGTGTCACTGCATGCAATTGATTGAGGTAACATGTATACTGAAGCATAACTGATTATTCCTTTTCATTGAAACCCAAGAAAACTTAACGACCATTTTCCTTGTATAATGAGTGTTGTAAAATTTCTAACAAATGAGCATACAGAAAGTGGCTGCATGGCAGATGTAAAAATTGCTTACACCTTAAAAGTCAACATCATTAAGCTGCAGACAAAATATAAAATCATTCCCTTGTATTGAAGCCAAGAAAAATTTAATTTTGACAAAAATTTTCCTATATAGCTAGTACAATATCAATGTGTGTTGTAAAATTTAAAACTATCATCAAACATGAAGTGGCTGCACGGCAGATGTAAAAATTGCTAAAACGCTAAAACTCAACATTATCAAGATGTAGACTTAATATAAAATCATTCCCTTACAAAGAAGCCAAGAAAATTAACGAAAATTTTCTACTACAAATGTGTGTGAGGTGGTTACTAGACCTGCTTTTGCAGTTTAAAAGTAATCAGTTTTAATTTCTTTAGCACTCCTTCAAGTTTTTTATACGAACAATACTTCAATATTACCAGTGTCGAAAAATATAAAAGTAAATCAAGATATGGGTCCATAAGACACCATGTCCTGCTTGCACTACCTTATTTTATTTCCATGTTCAGAGAACTGTGAAATATTGATCAAAAGCCTAAATTTGTATACCGGGATATATCAAACAGCTTTCTTCATAATGAACATGTGACATGTTTACAAAGTTTCAGGTTGATGTGATCACAAACTACCCTAAACCAAAACTTTAACCTGAAAAGGGAAGTACTGACAAATACACACAACAAAACATACTGCCCCTCTTCTATTGTAGTTGGGGACCTCGGTGGCCGAGTGGTCTAAGTAGTTACTACTGTAATCACTAGCCAGTCAACACTGAGGTTGTGAGTTCGAACCCGCCTAGTAAGGGTGCACTCGACTCAATCTTAATTGACTAGGATTGTCAGTTTTCCTATCGAAGGTCGGTGGTTTTCTCCGGCACCCGGCTTCCTCCACCAATAAAAACTGGCCGCCACGAAATAGCCCAAAAGCGGTGCTTAAAAGTGGCGTTAAAACACAAAAAATCAAAAATCAAAAATCTATTGTAGTTGAGGCATAAACAAGAATGTGTCCATAGTACATGGATGCCCCACTCACACTATCATTTTCCATGTTCAGTGGACCTTGAAATTGGGGTAAAAACTCTAATTTGGCATTAAAATTAGAAAGATCATATAATAGGGAACATGTGTACTAAGTTTCAAGTTGATTGGACTTCAGCTTCATCAAAAACTACCTTGACCAAAAACTTTAACCTGAAGCGGGACAGACTCCAATCCTCATTAAGCTGGTGAACATTACAATTATTATTAATCTGTGTGCAAGTGTATATTCATATGAATGTAGTTGTTTACCTGTACATTTTCTGGAACGCCTGACGGTAAAGGTGTACTACTTTGTTGATCTGTAAGTGCATCTCCGGCGACTGAACCTGCTGTATTCTGATCTAAACAAATATATAAACACACCATTTTCAAGATCAATGTCTTGTGGATTAACATGTACAGTACATGTAATTCAAAGAAATAAAGTTGCAATATTTTTTAATTTTTTTAAAGAAAAAAATTAACAATAACTATTTCCAGTCAAAGCAATTCCAACAAACTTAGTTGAAACTTGTTTCGAGAGTTATTCAGTCTCATCGGCCTTTATCATGTTTATACCTTCATAAGACTCCTGTATTTTTCATCATTTTTAAAAAAAAAATTTGTTGTTGCAGTCTTCACGATAAACTTTTGAATCCACCAAGCCAAAAGCTCAATTTTCTAAATTTTAGTTGGATTCTGTTGGCTTGGCAGAAGAATTTTACAAGCCCAAAAGCAATTTTACAAGCCTGGGCTGGTGGTCTTGTGGTTAAGCGTGAAGACTGTTGTTGCACTGGAGGACTGTTCAAATTGGGGTTTTCTCAAGTTGATCAGACTTTTAGAGTTATATTTATACAATCCATAAAAGCAGCAGTCTGTCTGCTGCTAAAAACATATTTTCACTTTTGGTATTTAGCTCCATTTTGTCTCTGAATGACCTAAGATCTGTCTCCAAATAACCTTCTGATGTCAAGCAACAATCACTTGTCATGTAAGTATGACATCAAATTTTAAATTGTGATAGTGTAAAATATATTGTTTTCATTCAGGAAAACTTCAATTGCAGTGGGAAAACCAAAGACATCCAGAATGAAAACTGTTAAACAGTTTACTTTCATGGGAAGCGAGGAAGTTTTACTTCAATTTCCTCTTCTAAATCAACAAAAAAGTTATCAAATAAAAGACAGAAGTAAAACTTCCTGTTTTCCCATGAAAGTAAACTGTTTAACAGTTTTCATTCTGGATGTCTCTGGGTTTCCACTGCAATTGAAGTTTTCCTGATATAAACCATTATTTTGCTGCTTTGAGTTGCGCCACAAAATAAGACTATAATTGAGCTGAAACTTGTCTGTATCCATACAGGATTCTAAATATTTGGGGTCACCAAGTCAAAAGGAAAACAAAGATGAAAAGAGGCCAAATAGACAAAAAACAAGGGTAAAATTTAGTATGAGGAGAAATGAAATTCAACATGAAATTTGGGATATGTTCAAAGCTTTCTTTGGCTCATGAACGAGGAGGCCAAATGATGCCTTCCAATTAAAGTAAAAAGGTATGAATCTTTTAGCTCACCTGGCCGAAGGGCCAAGTGAGCTTTTCTCATCACTTACGTCCGTCGTCGTTAGCTTTTACAAAAATCTTCTCCTCTGAAACCACTGGGCCAAATTAACCAAACTTGGCCACAATCATCATTAGGGTATCTAGTTTAAAAATGTGTCCGATGACCCTGCTAACCAACCAAGATGGCCACCATGGCTAAAAATAGAACATAGGGTAAAATGTAGATTTTGGCTTATATCTCTGAAACCAAAGCATTTAGATTAATCTGACATAGGGTAAACCTAATTATTTCTTATGCAGCAAAATACTGCAATCTGATTGGTTAATTACCCGGTGTAAATAACACCCCACCCTTGTTCACCCGGGATAAATAAAATTTTGCCAAAAAAAAATTTAAAATTTTAAAATTGCCAAAATAAGGAAAAAAAATTAAAAAAAAAAAAATCAAATAAAACAAATATAAAATAAAATAAAATTTAAAAAAAAAAATTAAAAATTTAAAAAAATTTTTCCCGAAAATTCAAAAGAACAAATTTTTTTCTGAATCCCAAAATAAAGAAAAAAGTATTTGACAATGCGCATAACATCGGCGTTGAAAAATGTAACACTCGAATTTTTCATTAGCATTTTCAATTTTACATCCCGGTTTAAAAATGAGTACAGGAATTGTTCATAAGAAATAAATTCGTTATCTTGGTGTAATCGGGGTGTCGATTTTTCACGTTGTTGAAAATTCATACACCATTCGGCTGCGCCTCAGGGTGTATGAATTTTCAACAACGGTGTAAAATTCTGTACACCCTGATTACACCAAGATAATATTATCAGGTCAAGATCTATCTGCCTGAAATTTTCAGCCTTCATAAGACTCCTGTATTTTTCATCATTTTTAAAAAAAAAATTTGTTGTTGCACCCCTTGGAGGACTGTTCAAATTGGGGTTTTTTCTCAAGTTGATCAGACTTTATAGAGTTATATTTATACAATCCATAAAAGCAGCAGTCTGTCTGCTGCTATAAACGTATTTTCACTTTTGGTATTTGCTCCATTTTGTCTCTGAATGACCTAAGATCTGTCTCCAAATAACCTTCTGATGTCAAGCAACAATCACTTTTAAGTATGACATCAAATTTTTTAAATTGTGATAGTATAAAATATATTGTTTTCATTCAGGAAAACTTCAATTGCAGTGGGAAAACCCAGAGACATCCAGAATGAAAACTGTTAAACAGTTTACTTTCATGTGGAAACGGGAAGTTTTACTTCAATTTCCTCTTCTAAATCAACAAAAAAAGTTATCAAATAAAATACAGAAGTAAAACTTCCAGTTTCCCCATGAAAGTAAACTGTTTAACAGTTTTCATTCTGGATGTCTCTGGGTTTTCCCACTGCAAGTGAAGTTTACCTGATATAAACCATTATTTTTGCCTTGTGAGTTGCGCCACAAAATAAGACTATAATTGAGCTGAAACTTGTCTGTATCCATACAGGATTCTAAATATTTGGGGTCACCAAGTCAAAAGGAAAACAAAGATGAAAAGAGGCCAAAATAGACAAAAAAACAAGGGGTAAAATTTAGTATGAGGAGAAATGAAATTCAACATGAAATTTGGGATATGTCCAAAGCTTTCTTTGGCTCATGAACGAGGGAGGCCAAATGATGTGCCTTCCAATTAAAGTAAAAAAGGTATAAATCATTTTTTTTTTTAAATTTAGTTTTTCCAATGATGTATTTACTTTTCAAATTTCCATTATTAAAGAAACTAATCCTTCAGAACTTTTTTTACTCTTTTATTTAGATAGTTATCTACCTATTTAATAATAAGTCCGCCATATTGTTACAAGACAGACAAATCGAATTCTTGAAGTGAAATTGTACTTTTTTTGAGTAAAAATGACTTACATGTAGATCTCAAAATTATATACTTTTATATATTATACTAGAACACACCCGCGACATCGCGGGTCCGTGCCTGAATAAAAGTGCCTATGTCTAATTTTAGCAATTTTTAGTATTCGTATTGTCATCTGATAAATTCATGCTGATTGCAATGTGCACAGTTTTCTCTGGTTTGAAAATCTTTTTGGTCTAACCCGTTTTGGTTTCTTACATGTTTTCATGATTTTTCATTTTCTATACTTAGAGGATGGTCAGACTTGGAAACTGGGTAGGCAATGCTGCAGGGCTCACACTACTTCAGAATCATAGGAGAAGTGACTTCTCTTTTGAAACTGATAGGGAGAAGTGGTGAGATTTGAAAGAAGTGCTCCTTCGCGCCCTGCGCTACAATGTTTTGATTTTACTATAGTATAAAGGGTCATATGTAAATAATGTTCTTTTATATTGTTCAATTCATATCTGAGTATACAATTAAATTAACAGTTCAAATTCAAAGTTGTTTAAGTTTAGGTTCTTGTGAGAAACTACCTACTAAATATCTAGCACTAAAAGAATTTTTTTAGGTCAAAAGGTAAAGAAATTATAATATATGAATTACAATTCAATTAAAACTATCTTGTTTATCATGTTATGAAATTCAGTGTTTCTCATCAAAAAAACAAAGTTAAGCTGGGCCATAATATATTGAAATTAGTAGTTAAGCAACTTTAATCAATATTTTGAAACAATCCATATAAATTATATGGAATTATATACATTAATCAATTAGATCTAACCAAAAGTCTGTTAATGCGTGTGGAATGCGTAATTTTTCCTTTTGGGATCAATATTCTTCTGTCACCTTTTCCATTCATGCGTCCGTAGTTATTATTGTAAAAATACGGATTTCCATCATAGCTGGTCCGGTACCGATCCATAGTTAGTAAACGATTAATGGCGGACAAGAAAATTTACAAAAATAAACGATGTTTGACAAGCTATTTGGAAAGGAATAGGACGTTTTAATGCAATAAATGGATTAAACATTTACTGGAGGCAACTTTTATCACTTTCAAATGAAGTAACAAACTTATTTTGCACGAAAGTTAGATTGATGTACGCTCTCTGAGTAACAAGTACCGAAGTGCATGCAGTGATAAAAGTTGTCTTTTATTAAATAACCTGCTACACACTGTAAAGTCAATGCTTAAACCCCTTTTCTTAAGAAAATGAATCGTTTATGTCTGAATTTCTTTAATAATCAATAAGAAATTGATGTTTTATCAACTTGGTAAAATTGAAAATGTCCGATGACGAAAGCGACTGAAAGCGTAGTATCGTAAACAACAGGGCGACTTGTTTTCGCTTTTCAGGGTCTGGCAAAGCGGTGACGGACGGAAAGCGACTTCTTCGCCCTAGTCGCCTGGTAGCGTGAGCCCTGTGCTGGTATTAAATCTGATACAGTGTGTTAAATGTCCTCCTTAACACCATAACCCATGGTGGTGCTCCTACTAAAGGAGGAAGATACATAACATACAAACATACTACAACCGGAAACTACATGTGACATATACTACATTTGTATGTGTATCTGTATCAGAATCGACCCGGAACTTGTTAATTACCGGTAATATTAATTATGTGGAAAACAAAAGGGCCTTGAATGGTGTAATTTTTAATCAACACCATTGTCGTATATTGGTTATATATAAAGCAGAGTTCTCAAAATCTTTTTTCACCTGGTGGTCCTTGAAGAAAATCTGCAAGTACTCGCTATCATTTCTATTGCAAATTACCAAAATTGTGTTGGTCCTTCCCAAAAATGTGGTGGTCAAATCCCTAGGACCGCCACATTTCGAGAACTCTGATAAAGTTGATTTCTTTGATTCGTCGTGTTTACGTCATGCCGGCTAACAAATTGGACCTCGTTATTTTAGTATTATAGATATACTATTGGTATCGGTGTCAGACTCGACCCGGAACTTCTTAATTATTGGCAATCTTAATTACGTAGAAAACAAATGGGCCTGGAGTGGTGTAATTTTTAATCAACACCATTGTACTATATTAGTTATATATAAAGTTGAATTCTTTGATTCATTGTTTTTACATCATGACGGCTGACAAATTGGACCTCGTTATTTTAGTATTATAGATACAATATATAAGCAGTATAACACCATATAAAATAAAAAGTTTTCGGGTAACATTTATCTGTTCTCGGGTCAATATTTAATACTTGGGAGTCTCTGGAAATCGTGGTACCCCTTTATGCCACTAGCACTGTGCATTTATACATGTAAGCGAATCAATCAATCTTTTCAGTTTCTACTGCAATAAAGTGTATGACCAAAATGCCTTGTTTAAATTTTGAATTCATGTGATTTGGATAGGGAGAAGGAAACAGAAACTTTACAGGATCAGAAAGTTTTTAATGTCAAATTATGAGAGTACAAAAGACAAAAAGGGGGGTAATAAATAATTTTAAAAGAAAAACAGTAGATCACAACAGTGTTATTTTCAGAGACAGGTATATTGATAATTTGTAGCCGTTATTTTTTTCGATATATTGTGTATTTGATATTGCTTTAATGTGTAAATAACACATGTTTTACTCGTTTAACGGTTAAAATATAATGAAAATAGTTTCTTTCTCTACGAACCGTCTGCCATGTTTGTCTCTATGGGAAAATAAACTGGTCCTAGCGTAACACATTGCATGAGAACAAACACCGAAAATCCTAGGAGACCAGTCGGAAAAGTGCGCGAAATATCTAATCACCATTTCAAATTTAAATATTTACTGAGTGTAACGTACCATAATTATATTATTTTACTGTCGGAAGATACCCAATAAGATTTTAATTATTGTGAGGAATTCACAATTACAAATAAAATTACATGTACATGTGCTATATATTGAATTCATTATAGTGTTGTGTATATGATTTGCAATAAAATCTGTAATAAATGAAAATAATTTAATTTTGGATGTAACCCGTTTTCTGATTGGCTGAGAGAATTTGTTTATCAGCTCATAGACATAATTTTGTCGTGTGACAGTGACGTCATCAACGTCTTTTTCATGATTTACTCCTTAAAAATGGAATTTAGAATTAAATTATAAGGAATGATTGTAATATGTTTTTCTGTCTATTCGAAATAACATAAAAAATGTGGTGCACACTGTTAAATAACCCGCTACGCGCGTTATTCAGTGTGCACCACATTTTTTATGTTATTTCTTCATAGACAGAAAAAAATATTACAGTCATTTCTTAAATAATTTAATTTTGGATGTAACGCGTCTTCCGATTGGCTGACGTTGTTTTGTTTATCAGCTCATAGACATAATTTTGTCATGTGACCTTGACGTCATCAACGTTTTTTCATGATTTACACCGGTTTAAAATGGAATTAAGATTTAAATTATAAGAAATGACTGTAATATTTTTCTGTCTATTCGAAATAACATAAAAAATGTGGTGCACACTTTAAAATAACCCGCTACGCGAGTTATTCAGTGTGCACCACATTTTTTATGTTATTTCTTCATAGACAGAAAAAATATTACAGTCATTCCTTAAATAACACTTTAATTTTCGTGCGTCAAGTCGAACTCTCATTTCTGGATTTATCTTCTTCAGGAACATTTGAAAGCCAAGAATTATATAGATATATAAACAGCTGAATACGTAAGGAACTTTCTTGGCAAAAAAAAAAAAAAAAAAAAAAAATTAACAGAATAGCCTAATGCATAGCTGAATTAATTTCGTAACAACTAATCAAATTTATTGCTTGGAATCTAAAATCGTGTAAATTTGATATTGTTAGAAATTAACAAAACAACACAAGGGCGATTAGAACGATACTGGCAAGATTCTACACTTTAAAAAGACACATTAACATTAATGCAATGTACAAATCACATGTCAAGTTCTGAATCACAACAACGATCTTAACCCAAGATATGTAACTCTGGTCAGATAGTGCATCTCTCAAAGTTTTAGATACAAGCATCGTTTAGAAAGGTGTTTACATTGAAATTGCCTGTATGGCAAAATGGTCTCTTAGTTTGATGGCAGTTTTAAATGTTATTCAAATGATAAGTCAATGGTTAACTGGTTAAACAAGTTATCTCCCTTACAATGGAACATGTTTTCAAGGACACACTAAGTTCACATAAAACCATGTAGTGTAAAACTGGATTTCTCATTCGACCAACCCATCAAAAATCCGTCGAAACATAAAAAAAAAAACTAAACCCCGATAAATACTAGTATAACCTTTAATTATAGACAAGACTGGTCTTTTCTTCCGCTGTTAGATCAATAATCTCTTGTCGTTTCGTTGTTACTCTTCTTCTTGCCTAAAGCATAAATTTAAAAAACGTAATATGTATTATCGACTGTCTTGGATTAAACGACTGAAGACAGCATATCCCCTGGGTCTAAATGACAATAAACTATGACAAGGGAACATATCATATGTTCGGTGTGAGCCAAGGCTCCGTGTTGAAGGCCGTACTTTGATTTTTTAGACATTGTTTTACATTCTCCCTTTTTTATTTAATATCGTATTTATATTGTGTCATAGATCAAATTTATTCGTTCAGTGTATGTTTACTTGTTTTGTTAATATGTCTTTTTGATTGAGTTAAGCCATTTCAATTGATATTTTATAGTGTGTCTTTCTATGTTGTAATGTTACACTACTATTTCAGGTTAGGGTGAAGGTTGGCGCCGGTTAAAACGTTTAAACCCGCTGCATTTGTTTACACCTGTCCTAAGTCAGGAACCTGTTTCAGTGGTTGTCGTTTGTTAATGTGGTTCTTAAGTGTTTCTCGGTTCTCGTTTTTTATAGAGATAAGACCCTTGGTTTTTCTGTTTGAATGGTTTTACACTTGTCATTTTGGGGCCCTTTATAGCTTGCTGTTCGGTATGAGCCAAGGCTCCGTGTTGAAGGCCGTGCTTTGACCTATAATGGTTTACTTTAACAAATTGTGACTTGGATGGAGAGATGTCTCATTGGCACTCATACCACATCTTATATCTATATATAAGATATCTTATATATTATATGAGATATCTTATATATTATATAAGATATAAGATATCTTATATATTATATTAGATATCTCATAAAGATTATAAGATATCTTATATAGTTTATAAGATATCTGATAAAGTTTATAAGATATCTTATATTGTTTATAAGATAGCTCATAAAGTTTATAAGATATCTGATATAAAAAATATTTATAAGATATCTAATAAACTTTATAAGATTTCTTATATACTTTATAAGATATCTTATAAACTTTAGAACTATATATATTATATGAGATATCTGATATACTATATGAGATATCTTGAAGTTAGAGTAAATAGTAAAACGGCTTGCCATAAAACTGGTCAAATACAAATTAGTAAATTACATGATATTATCAAGGAGTGTGACACAATCTCGTTCTTCAGCCCATTCTATGCATATTCGCGTATAATTACAGCTTTTTGCCACCATAGGCTGTTCCTGCATATCATCGGCAATAAACCTGAAGATCATAAACGGCATTTTCTGAAAATTAAATATATTAACAGAGGTATTGATTTCAATAACTTATCGAGTATATTTAAGGACTCTACCATTCAAAACTTTATACCTCCCTATTTCGATAATATCGAACCACCTATTATTACGTATACATATAAAAAAAAACCAGCAGAAATTTTATTTTGAATTATACGTCAGTAACATCAGACGTCAGTGTAGAAAATAATACTCCTCTAACTGGAGACTGTGAATCGTCGAATTTTTGATATGATCCCTATGGTCATGTTATTACGGGGGACGTCAATATCGTTCAAGACCGAGAGGTTATAAAATTTGAAAAATGGACCAAAACATCGCCCTCCATCTATAATAGATTGGAAACAGTGTCGTCAGGTCACAAAAGATGCTCTTTCATCGTATTGTAAAATTGGTGTAAACGGGGAAAAAAACTGATAAAAAATCATTCTTATTTAAATAAATGTATGAAAGTTGCGGATATTCGAATATCACATTTTGAAAATAATTCAGAAATAAATAAAAGAGTTCAGATAAGTAAAAGAGTACATAATATGCCTATTTCTAGAATAAGAAACAAACCATGTTTTCTCTGACTGTTAATGACTTGTGTGACGTCTGTACACTAAATCCATTGGACGTTGGATGTGTACAGTCACTACTGATTGATATTTTAGTATTAGATACATGATTTTTTTTTATTAGTTTTTATTGGCTTTGAACTAGCTTTCAGTAACTGCGAGTACTCTCAGATCTGTACTGAGTGTCCTTTCGTTGTTAGGGATGAAGGATGGATAAATACCCTGCCACGTCCGGTCTGTATTTATGTTTGATGTTTTTCTGCTTTGTATCGATCTGATGCGTTAAGCCTTTTTCAACTGATTTTTATAGTTTTTCTTATATTGTGCTGTTACACCACTGTCTCGGGTAAGGGGAGGGTTGAGAGCTCACTAACATAACCCCACCACATTCTTTATGTGCCTGTCCCAAGTCAGGAGCCTGTAGTTCAGTGGTTGTCATTGGTTCATGTATGGCATATTTGTTTTTCGTACATTGTTTTGTTATAAATTAGGCCGTTAGTTTTCTCAATCGAATTGTTTCATATTTTTTATATCGGGGCCTTTTATAGCCGACTATACGGTATGGGTTTTTCTCATTGTTGAAGGCCATACGGTTGCCTATAGTTGCTCACATCTACTTTAATTGAACTTTGGTGGATAGTGTCTCCATTGGCAATCATACCTCATCTCCTTATTTTTATATTCAAGTACTTTCAAAGCGGTTTGTGTTTGTACCGGCCGTTTGGTTGTACCTATAGAAAACTTATTTCAAACTGGATAGCACATCCTAATTTTTACGGAGATGTTGTTTACAACGCACGGAAATTTAAAACGATCCGGGTAAACTTGCTCCTTTGAATAAGCTAATTTTAAAAGGTTACCAATTCAACACTGTAATTAGATCTTTGAATATTTATTTTTTGGTATTAATATTGATTTTGCTATCAGTAAATTAGAATCAAACTAAATATTATTTTTATATACATATGCACATTCATGACGTCTATACACTCCATATTCTATATTCCATTCTCAATTTTATTTACTAAATCCATTGGGTGTTGAATGTGTACTGATTTATATTTCAGTCTTAGATCCATGATTTTTTTCCTTATTAGTTGTTATTGGCTTTGAACTAGCTGTCAGTAAGTGTGAGTACTCTCAGATCTGTACTAAGTGTCTTTTTGTTGTGGGAAAGTATAAGCACCCTGCCACGTTCACTCTGTGTTTTTGTTATATATACTTCTATTTGTATCCATCTGATGAATTAAGCCTTTTTCAACTGATTTTTATAGTTTGTTCTTATGTTGTACTGTTACACCATTGTCCCAGGTTAGGGGAAGGGTTGTTGCCTGCCTTCAAACTAGTTTAACCCCGCCACATTCGATATGTGCCTGTCCCAAGTTAGGAGCCTGCGATTGAGTGGTTGTCGTTTTTTTTTTGCTGTTTCTCATATTTGTTTTTCGTTTATTGTTTTGCATACTTTGTTCTTATGTTGTGCTGTTACACCACGGCCTCAGGTTATGGGAGGGTTTGGCGACAAAAAACTAGTTTAACTCCGCCACATTCTGTATGTGCCTGTCCCAAGTCAGGAGCCTGTTATTTAGTGATTGTCGTTTGTTGCTGTGTAACATATTTGTTTTCGTTCATTATTTTGTACACAAAATTAGGCCGTTAGTTTTGTCGTTTGAATTGTTTTACATTTGTCATTTCGGGGACTTTTATAGCTGACTAAGCGTTATGGGCTTTGCTCATTGTTGAAGGCCGTACGGTGATCTATAGTTGTTAATTTCTGTGTCATTTGGTCTTTTGTGGAGACGAGAAAAAATCAACAACCTGGTTAACGATAAAACAATAAACAATAAACGCAAAATAAATATGATAGACAGCTTCTGTTTAGGAACAGGCAAATAAAGAATGTGGAGGGGTTAAACATGATAATGAGCGCTCAACCCGTCTGTAGCCCGGAACAGTGGTTAGCAGTGGGATCATGGCTTGATTCATCAGATCCACGTCATGATCGGCACGTAGCTCGGAACCAGTGGGATCATGGCGGGCAACAGTGGTTAACAGTGGGATCATATCTTGATCATGGCTTGATTCATCAGATCGGCACGTAGCCCGGAACAGTGGTTAACAGTGGGATCATGGCTTGATTCATCAGACCGGCACGTAGCCCGGAACAGTGGTTATATAACAGTGGGATCAGGGCCGTAACTAGCCTTTCATAAAAATGAGGCAAAATTATTTCCGAGCGGAGCGAGGCGATTTTTTTTGGCGAGGGGTCTGAAAAAAATGACGCAAAATTGTGCATTCTGAGCGTTTCCCAGACCCTTTCTTAATCTAAAACGCAAGTTTTGTTTTAATTATTTTTTCGACAATATTCTTGTCTAAAAGCAAAATATATAGATTCAGTGTAAGACATTTTAGTTTTTAGAGATAATATCAAAAATCGTAGTTCACATAGTCAAGTGTGTGGCTGCTGTTTTTTGTTGTTTTTTGTTTTTTTTTTGTTCTTGAGTTTCGGCTTGCAGAAAAACGTATTATTACCCTTTAATGATTCGTTCATTGTTGAAGACCCTCTAGCGACTGTCAAGATGAAGAACAGGAATAAAAGCCATTGATAATTGATATTTTTTCTATTTATTGTGTGCGATTTTGTCCCATGCACATTTACTCCTTATCCCTTTATTTTCTATTTTATGGCCAGAACACGGCTTAATGCAAGTTTAGCCTTTCAATGTAAAAGGTCATTTGGCAATACATTATTTTCTTTTAAAATGATTTGATTCCGGGAGATTGTGTTGTCTCACTTTAATTTTACCCATGCCAGCTATTTATATTTATTTACAGAAAAGAGAGTCAGCTTTATATTCTTTAATATAAAGTTTAAATTTCCATGAAAAAAACGACCAATTTTTCTATGTACGGTAGCATCGTATCTTCTCAACTTGAACATCTTCTCGAAAAAATATCTGGACATTGGTGGGCATGCAACATTGCCAAGCCACACATGACTGTTCGCTAGTCATCATAGATCTTTCCTATTCTTAAGTCTACACAAAGCAGAGAATGCACGTTCACAACAAGGACTATTAGACAAATGAAGCCATTGTCATAAAGATCGATTGATTGATTGGAGTTCGTTTAACGCCGCCTCAGAACAAAAAGGTGACAGCTAATTTCAAATATTTTTACAATTTAAAGTAGTTTTTAAAATTAGGCAAAAGGTCTTTAAATATAATTAAACTCAAATATGAAACAAAATTACTAATTTTCAAATTAGATTCAACACAAGGAGAATAGTCATAAAGAAGGGCAATCAATGAACAAAAGACAAACCCGGGAATAGATAAGACACATAACGACTAACAATAGACAATCAGCACTAAAAACTAAAAATAAACATGGATCCCGAAAAACAAGGGCGACGTCAGAAAGTGAACAGAATTTGCTTTTTGCAAGACACTCACCGTGAAAACAATATGATATGAAGACAAGCTTTTGTATCAGCTTATTATTATTATTTTTTTTTTTAATTTCCAACATGAGGCATTTGCCTCATTTGCCTCAATGTAGTTACGGCCCTGGGGATCATGGCTTGATTCATAAGACCGGCACGTAGCCTGGAACAGTGGTTAACAGTGGGATCATAGCTTGATTCATCAGACCGGCACGAAGCACAAATCACAACTGACATAAAGACAAAAATCACAAAGTGCTGATCTAAGATTACTCGCAGTTACTGTATATAAATAAGAATATGTGGTATGAGTGCCAATGAGACAACTCTCCATCAAAGTCACAATGTGTAAATAGTAAACAATTATAGGCCAAAGTACGGCATTCAATACGGTGCCTTTGCTCACACCGAACAGCAAGCTATAAAGGGCCTTGAAAGCTAGTTTAAGGCCAATCACGACTTATTAATTAATCATGTTCTCCCAAACTATGCTTTAATTTATCAATAACGAAATTAATTTCAGTACCGATGAAAAACAATACTTTAACATGTTTAAGATCTTTCTATGGTGTAAAATTGATAACATTTCAGAATAAGTTTATTCCAAAGATAAATGAAATTACATGAATATAATCTAAATTTGCGGGAATTATAACAACATCACCGTAAACATTGGGATGTGATATCCCATTTGTAGTAAGAATCATACGGGTACAGAAATTTTCATAAAATTCGGCAGTATAAATGTTCCTTTCGATCAAGAAACAGTAAATGGACTATGACACAGATTTTGTTAAACATTTGCATACAACTTGGCCACCTTTTATCGGTATACATCAGTCAAAGGTTGTTTTATGTGAAAAGTTACCCGAAACGTCGAGATAAGCCCAACTTACGTCGCGTTATATAAAGCGTTTTTTCTCCGTATTTTAATACCAACTGGGTCACAGGCGCTTGGGTATATGATAGATATTTTTTTTGGATTTTTTTGTTGTTGATTAAAATATTAAATTTTGTATATTTATACAACATATCTATCACTACTGCGCATGTCTCACCTAGTTTCGAGTGATTTTACCAACTCTGAGACAAACCGCCATTTAAATGGGGGTTTGTCTCCGAGTTGGGAAAATAGAGAACGGAAACGGGAAATGTACCAAAGAGACAAAAACCCGACCAAAGAGCAGCTGGCCCCTAAACAATAATATGTACTAGTTCAGCTAAATGGACGCCATAATAAACTCCGAAGAATACAAATGAACCATGCAAAATTAAAAAAAAAAAAAAAAAAAAACACACAAGACTATCAAAGGCTAGAGGTTCCTGCCTTGGGACAGGCGCAAAAATGCGGCGGGTTAAACATGGCTTCAACTAGTTGACGCCACAAAAATACTACGAAACATACAAATGAATAAAAAATAAAAAAAAAAAAAAAAAAAACAAAGGTTAGAGGTTCCTGACTTGGGACAGACCAAAAATGCGGCGGGGTTAATCATGTTTTAAAAAATAAGTACTTTTTTCTCGGTTGCATAGTACATGTGAACACTTTTGGAGTTAAGCCATTTCAATTGATATTTTATAGTGTGTCTTTCTATGTTGTACTGTTACACTATTGTTTCAGGTAGGGTGAAGGTTGGCGCCTATTAAAACGTTTAAACCCGCTGCATTTGTTTGTACCTGTCCTAAGTCAGGAACCTGTTTCAGTGGTTGTCGTTTGTTGATGTGGTTCTTAAGTGTTTCTTGTTTTTTATATAGATTAGACTGTTGGTTCTCCTGTTTGAATGGTTTTACACTAGTCATTTTGGGGCCCTTTATAGCTTGCTGTTCGTTGTGAGCCAAGGCTCCATGTAGGCCGTACTTTGACCTATAATGGTTTACTTTTAACACATTGTGACCTGGATGGAGATGTTGTCTCATTGACACTCATACCACATCTTCTTATTTCTATATATGTTTACAATTCAGTTGCAGATCCAGAAATTTCCATAAGGGGTGGGGGTGGGGGTAGGGGTGGCTAAACAGACTGCCATAAGAGGGAGCACGCTTAGTCATGCTCTAGTGATTCCCTAAATATTCAACAAAATTTTTCCCTGCCCCCACCTAAATCCGTCTCTGCAATTGTACTTATGTCTATTTTTTTCAGAATACGTATCTGCCACCTCACTCGTTCAGTGCATTGTTTAATATGTAATTATTGTATGAGGGGTCTGTATGGAAGGGGGATGTATTTTTTAGGCCATTATTCTCTATTCTGTATTTTTTTGCCTTTTATTAGGTCTTTCCACTTTTTTGTGGAAAGACCTATTGTATTTCTTCTGATTATTTGTTTTCTTCTTCCGCCAAATTTGTTTCATGCGGTGTATAGTGGTTTGCAAGATGTCTCTTAGATTTTTTGCATATGATATCGAACAGTTATTGCGCTTTTGAGACTGACCCTGTTTAATCAAAGACTTTTTATTGTAAGAGTTATCTCCCAAAACACTGTTTTTGTTGTTTGTGCATCTCCTCCGTAACCGAAAAAGAAATCGACAAATTTATGTTACCTAATTACCCGTTATATCCTTAGGATGTTTTGTCCAATTTTCAGAAGCGACACGAAGACTACATATGAGAGTTATTTCCCCTTCTGTATTTGACATAAGTGATCTATTAATGTATAGAATGATTGGTAAGTGGAAGAGACCTATAGTTTTTTGGTTTGAGGTCCTTGGTTCACTAAAATGAAATTGAGGTCAAGGTCAAAGGTCAAGGTCATATTCCAAATTTTGACTTTTCCTTGTTTTATGATCTCCTCTGTCATTTTTAAAGATATATATAAAAGAACTATTTTTGCCTCATTGTGATGAAGATATGATACATTTCGTCTGAAACAATCAAATGACATTTAATAGGAGTTATTGTCCCTGAAATGGTTTAATTTAAGGTTAATTGATTATTACTCCAACTTGGTACATGATAAAGCCATATGGTCTTTTGCAAAATGTTGGGTGACAAAAACCTTGAAAAATATCAACCGGAAGTGACCTTGAGTAAATCGGAAGTAGCCATTTTTGCACTTATTTCATGGAAAAGTAACTAGAAACTTAATATTTGTGGAACACGAATATATAAACCTATCATTTGAGACAGGAAATGACCTTCAGTAAACTGGAAGTAGGTAAATATCTCCCTTATTACAGGCCGAAGTTTATAGAAACCACATATTTTTGAAATAAGTGTGAATGAAGCTATCATATGAGACCGGAAGTGACATTTTAAAACCGGAAATAGCAAATAATCTCCCTTATTTCAGGCAAAAATATATAGAACCCATATATTTACTGAATCAGTATGAAGAAACCTATGCTAGGACGCCAATAGTAATTTTGAGTAAACCGGAAGTAGCTTCTCATCAATCATGTAGAAAATTGATGCGGAAAGACCTTCAATTGTTCTCTGAATAATTGGTTTTTTATTCTTTATTCTTTTTTTCCCTATTTTTCTCTATTCTTTATATTTTTGGCCTTTTTCTGCATACAATGATAGAAAGATATTTTATTTTTCAAGGAGATTAAGAATATTTGACATTAATTTTCAGATCTCTTAAATGATGCAAAATATGTTTGGTTATTTATTAATTAAAATTTGTCTGTCCTATTATATTTAGGGAATTATTTTATTAAATGTCTAGATCAGTGTTAGATGAAACGCCAATTAACATACTTATAATAACCAGGATTATTGAAACGAAATTCAAATGACGCAAATGACAACTCAAAGTACAAAGAATTCAAACGTGAAGCACAGAAACAAATACGCAAAACATACTGGAGATATATAGAAGACATAGTCATACCAAGCAGTGAAAGCAATGAAAAACCAAATTGTATGAAACGCTTTTGGTCATATATAAAACACAAAAAATCAGATGGAAATAACATACCACCACTGAAATCAGATGGCCTACTTCACGAAGATTCATTTGATAAAGCCTATATATTAAATCAACAGTTTAAAGACGCGTTTTCCAATAAAGATGAATTTACCAGCTCCCAATACAAACAGAGATGCAAAATGACTGGAAACTTTGAAACAGCAACAGATATAACCATAACAGAAAATGGAATCAAAAAGCTATTTCTAGCACTAAACCCACATAAAGCAGCAGGTCCAGACAACTTAACACCTAGAGTATTAAAAGAGATGGCATTACAAATAGCACCAATCTTAACAGTGATATATCGAAGACCATATGAAACTTGAATAGAACCAACGATATGGAAAACAGCAAATGTATGTCCAGTTTTTAAGAAAAGCAAACGATTTGAAGCTATCAATTATAGACCTGTATCTTTTACCTGCATCTGCTGCAAAATTATGGAGCATATAGTCACCTGCCACATAATGAATCATGCAGATAAGAATAACATCCTCTACAAAATGCAGCATGGGTTTCAAAAACAATTGTCATGCGAAACACAACTAGTTGAGTTCATCGAAGACATCACGAGGAACCTTGACAATGGACAACAGACTGCCTCATCATGGATTTCTCGAAGGCATTCGATAAAGTAAGCCACAGTCTCTTAATCCATAAATATCATCATTATGGAATCAAAGGAGAAACAAATGCTTGGATAAAAGGCTTTCTTTCTGATAGAACGCAGCGAGTTGTCATAGAAGGGGAGAAATCTGACATCATAAATGTAGAGTCCGGAGTCCCGCAGGGATCAGTACTGGGACCAAGCCTCTTCCTTTTTACATTAATGACATGCCGAACAAAATTTCATCAACAGTGAGGCTTTTTGCAGATGACACCATTGCATACCTCACTGTCTCATCAGAAAGCAACATTCTACAAGAAGACCTCAACAAGCTAGCCACGTGGGAAGAAAAATGGATGATGCAGTTCCATCCCGATAAATGGGTAGTTCTGCCAATTACCGGCAAAAAGAAGGAACCAATACACAATAATTATATCCTCCATGGCCACAACTTAGAACATGTATCATCAGCCAAATATCTAGGAGTCACCATAACATCTGGTCTAGAGTGGGGTGCTCATTTAAACAACATCTATCAGAAGCAAATCGGACAATAGAATTCCTTAAGCGAAACTTAAATATAGCAAACAGTGAAGGAAAAGGCATATACAGCTTTAGGTAGACCAACAGTTGAATATGCAAGTTCAGTATGGGATCCTCACCTACAAAAAGACAAGCATAAACTAGATATGATACAAAGAAGATCAGCAAGGTATGTTACAAACAGGAACCACAACACATCATCAGTTGAATCCATGCTACAAAAGCTAAATTAGCCAACACTAGAGGAGAGAAAAAAGAACGCTAGACTAAACCTCTTATACAAAATTTCGAATGAGGAAGTAAAGATTTATGCTGGCGACAAATTGATACCACCAGGCAGACTATCAAGACATACTAACGTTCACTCTTTAATTCCAACATGCAAGACCAGCATCAGGAAAGAGTCCTTCTTTCCACGAACGATAAGAGATTGGAACACCTTACCTGCCTCGGTGACCGCTGCAGAAAGTCTTGACTCGTTCAAGAGACTACTGCATGCACATTAGATCTCAAGTCCCATGTTTTTATTTGCACAATGCATAAATGTTATGTACAGCACAAATTTTTCATTTCTGTTAAATTATGTTTTTGAACGGTGGTAACTTAGTGGTAGAAGTAGAACTATTTTAAGGTTCTGGTCCTGCCTTGAAGAAAAGTGTACATGATTTATGTAAGATTAAGAAATATACGGAGGTTTATATAATTATATCAACATTTATCGATCTGATGAGTTAAATTACGCCATTTTCAACTGATTTTTATTTATATATTTTGGTGTTTTAACGCCACTTTTAAGCACCGCTTTTGTTTTCGTTCTTATTCGATTGTAATTAAGACTGTAACACCACTGTCCCAGGTTATTTTTATAGTGGTTGTACTGTAGTCCCAGTTGAGCGCTCCCAAACATGTTTAACCTCGATCGCTACATTCTTTATGTGCCGGTCCCAACCCAGGAGCCTGTAGTTCAGTGGTTGTCGTTGGTTCATGTCCGTAATATTTGTTTTTCGTAAATTGTTTTGTTATAAATTAGGGCGTTGGTTTTCTCGATTGAATTGTTTCATATTTTTCATGTCGGGGCCTTTTATAGCCTACTATACGGTATGGGTTTTTCTCATTGTTGAAGGCACTACGATTTCCTATAATTGATTATATCAACTTCATTTGAATTAGGATGGATAGTTGTCTCATTGGCAATCATACCACATCTCCTTTTTTATATTTAATATTTCATTTTAATGTAAATATTGTCTCATTGGCAATCATACCACATCTCCTTTTTTATATTTAATATTTCATTTCAATGTAAGAATGTTTTACAATATCATGGTGTATTGTTTTGTGTATGTAAATGTCATGTTGCCCATCGATGGCTCTTAATTGGAACAATACATATTCTTATTTTGTATGATAGTTTAGACTTAAATAAACAAATTGTGGATACCATTTTTATATATCTTATTAACATTTTGTATGACCAATATGAAAATGACATTATGGTCTGCTTTGGATATTGTGTTAAAATGAATAAAATGCTCCGCGGGGTGCAGCTTGATACGACTGCAGAAGTCGAACCCTGAACAGTTGGGGCAAGTATGGACACTACATTCAAGCTCTGAATTTGGATTGTTGTTTAATATTTGACACAGCATAAGTTTCTGACACAGAATGAATGTGGTCAAAGTACTGAAAAAATTGAAATTTGACTTTTACCGATTATGGTCCAATATCCAAAATCTAAATAAACAGTTAGATCCAGCATAAACAAGTACACCAAGATATATAATATTAGCTAAGATTTTAAAATGCTCGATAAAGGAATTTAAGCTGTAATTGGTAGAAAGCCTTTTATTAAATTAATAATGTTTTGGTGTTTGAATATTGTTACAAGTGGGGTACAGATGGATGTGTATGGTAGCTGAGGTTTATTTGTCATCAGGTAATGATTAAAGCTTTTAAACATATTTTGACTTTGGGTGACGGGAAAGGGGAGGAATTCCCTTTTCTGGACATCGTTAAACTGTTATGATTTAGAAATTGATATTGATAATTGAGCAGTTTTAGGAATAAATGATGTGTGGAAATGAAAAGCAAAATAAAATTATATCTAAGTTAAAAGAATAATAGAATTATATTATAATCAACTGAAGATTTGTTTATTTTTTTTTGCAAAATAGGATAATAAAATAGGATAAAATTATGGCATGAATTGGTACTTGTGGTTTATGGGATTGTAATTCTAAATGGTTGGGATGTTATTCTTATTACATTTGTGAATTTGTGGTAAGAATTGTTCAGAAAATTGATATCAAAAGGTGACATTAATGTTGTGTTTTAGAGTGGATTATCATTAAATTGTGGTATGAGTTATTTCCTTTAAACAGAAATGTCAATTTGATAATTTTGTTGATGCATCTTTTTACTTATTTAAAGTGCAGTAGACAATTGATGTGATGTTATGGAGGAGGTAATTTTTCATTGTTTATCCGTTTTTGTGTATGACTTTGATTGATAAAATGTTATTTTTTGATTTATTTAATAAATTTGTATGGACCAAAATTTATGTGATTCATTTTAGGGGTAGGGGTTCCTGCAATGCATATCTGTATATCTATATTATTGAATGTCTAAGTGACATTAAATTATTAAATAGTATTTGTTGTATATATAGATGTTGTGATTAAAATATTTGTAAGGATGCATGGACTAAAATTGAAGTTGTGGTTTAGACACGGTAAGATTAAGCATATCTAAGATGCCCAATATTTCAAGATCATCTAAACACCATTGAAATTGATCAGAAATTGCTTGTTTTTAACCCCTTTTTGGCCCCTCATTCTTAAGTCAATATGACCATAACCCCCAAATTCAATCCAACCTTCCTTTTGTGGTATGGTACCTTGTGGTACAATTTCATAGAGATCCATTCACTTATACTCAAGTTATTGTCTGGAAACCAAATGTCTTTTGACGATGACGACATCACCATACCAAATTTTTGCGGTCATATTAAATGAAGACATTGTGGTCTAAAAGTGTTCAAATGAAATATGACGTAATGGTTTGATTCGTATATAATATTCTCTGAGTTGAAATATGACGTTGTTTTTGCTTTTTATATGGTTCAGATGAAATATGACATCCAGGTCTGTTTTGCACAGTGTTGAGAGCATGATATGCAGTATGGGTTTGGCTTATTGATGAAGGCTTTACAGTGACCTATAGTTGCTTTTATGCCATTTGGTCTCTGATGGAAAATTGTCTCATTGACAATCATACCACATTCATAATGAATACAAAGTAAAATATTTGTAGCAATTTATGAACATTTATATTTCTGTTGCTTCAAGCTTTCCTAATTTTCTTGGAAGTACAGAAACATATACATGTATCTCACATTAAAAGCAGTCTAGGAAAAGCAGCCCCATAGTTACAGATGTCATGTTGGTTGACTGTTTCAACATTATCCAACACACATTTAAAACAAGAATCAAGGTATACTATTATCAAGTATAAATTCACAAGCTTCTATGTAAAACCATATAAAACTTTCTTTATGGTTCAAATCATATTGCATGCCTTATTGAGTCAAGGATGTTAGCTTGAAAATCAACCAGCCACCAGTTTTCAAAACGAGTTCAAAAAGGTCATATCAATTTTCCAATCAAAATACCCTTCCTTGGCATGTGTTTCTCTGATTTATGGATGGATACAAGTTGCTGAATCTGAAGTTTTCAGTGTATTGTTTTGAAAATTGCTGATTGTCTATAGACATTTTTCTTTTGACTATGGAGTTATATGCTTTTCTTTTGATTTAGTTTTTAATTACCCCCTTTGCACCTTCTTACATTTTTAACACCATTATTTTTTGGAAAATTTCTATTCAATGAAATAATGTTGGTGATCAAGCACATTTCTGATACGGAAACATTAAAGAACCAGTTCTCTATCATTTAGTTAACACAGGGTAACTACAGAGAAGTATTTTACCAACTATGAACCATTTATAGTAGCAGCAGCCATGTTGGTTTGTCAGTCATGCCATTTATTTTGAAGGTAAATCCTCAGAATGACACAAACCAACAAAATTCAAGATCAAGCACATTTCTGATACGGAAACATTAAAGAACCAGTTCTCTATCATTTAGTTATCACAGGGTAACTACAAAAGTATTTTACCAACTATGAACCATTTATAGTAGCAGCAGCCATGTTGGTTTGTCAGTCATGCCATTTATTTTGAAGGTAAATCCTCAGAATGACACAAACCAACAAAATTCAAGGGTTTCTAAAGAAAAAAATCAGGATGTTAGTTTTCTTGTTTGAATTGTTTTACATTTGTCATTTTAGAACCTTTTAAAGCTTGCTATGTGGTGTGGGTTTTGCTCACTTTGTTGAAAACAGTACAGTGACCTATAGTTGATAACTTCTACTTTAGTTGTCTCCTGTGGAGAGTTGTCTCATTGGCAATCATACCACATCTTCTTATTTTCATATAACAAAGAAACAATGATGTCAATAGCTCATATGGCTAAAATAAAAAAAATAAAAAAAACAAAGTGTTATTTTTTAATATTTTATGTCATCATCAGACTAACTTATATAAATATATTTATTACTTAGTGCAACAAGTGAAAATATTCTTAACTTGTGAAAATTCAATAATATACCAAGGAATGCCCTCACCTTCTTCAACACCCTATTTCAGCTGTATATGAACTGATAATTTCCAGCATAAAGTAAATAACCATGTTATAATATTCTAAATATTATGAACAATGAATTTCTTACATATCACAGGTAACTTCAATACAACTTTGTGTTTTAGTTAGTTTCATTCTCTCAGAAATGAAACATAAAATATTTCCTTGACAGCATCAAAATACCTATAACACACCCTATTACCGGTCATCATTTTAGAAGATACAATAGAATGTGTTCCAGATTGCTGTTGAAAAAAAATTGTTTTTGCAATCGTGTACAGCAGATTGTTGTCTGCATTTTGATTGACATTGCACTACAATGGATTTTGAAATCGTGTACACCAGATATTGATCTGTGTTACCTGTTGCATCTGTGGTACCAATAGCCAGTAATAAGGTGTGTATAACAAATTTGTTTCCTCAGATATTTTTTACTGAGTCCTGCAATAAATATCATTGGAATGTAATGAATTGAAATAAATATAAAGCCGGAACAAAATATTTTTAAATATAAAAGTAATAAATTTCATCTTATGAAAATATAAAAATAAAAATAGTTCCAACCTTTTCTTTGGGTGACGATGTTTTATACAGGGAATGATTGAAGAAAAGAATGTAAAAATTCTGTAAAATATAATATTTGGACGGCATTCTCTATTGTCAACCATGGAAAATGACATGAATAAAATGAAAGGGTGATAATTTATACTGCAGAGTATTCAATTTATATATCTACACGAATCCCTGAATATAATATTATTTTTTTAAATTAAAACAATGGTATCTAAAATATCTATCCACCAAACACACCATTGGTAAAACTGGCAAGTTCATCAAAATAATTAATTTTTACAGTTCATCCCAACAAAATTCAAGCCTAAATGTTACATACAATGATCATAAGACCACACATCTTTATTTACCCTATAGAAGGCCAATAAGCCATGTCCATGAAGTACCTAATAATTCTACATACGGCAAACAGAAGAACCTAATGTGTTTTCTTCTTGTGAAGAGACCATTTTATTTCTATATGAATAAAAAATATTCACATTTTGAGAAAAAAAAATATACTGATAACATAATACATAAGAGAAAAAAAGTTTTCTTTCATACACTGCAAAACCTATTTATTTGATAATTTAAGTAAACATTAAAATATTTTCAACAGATATCAATTTAGACCAAATAAATATAATAAAATGCTTCGCTGAGCACAGCCTGATACGACCACAGAGGTCGAACCCTGAACAGTTGGGGCAAATTTGGACACAATATTCAAGCTTGATACTGTCTGAATTTGGATTGTGATCAAATTTTTGACATAATAAAGGTTTCTGACACAAATTAAATGTGGTCATAGATCTTAAAAATCTATTGCGCAATACTGCGCAATTGAAGATTTCTTCTTGAAACTTTTCAAAAAATTTGAAATTTGAAAAATAAAAAAAAAAAAATCCCCCCAATCTTTTTGAACCCCGCCCTTTGAAGCAATTACCCCCAAACTCTATCCCAGCCTTCCCTATGAAGTATGGAACCTCTTAGTACAATTTTAGACAGATCTTTACACTTAAACAAAAGTTATTGTGTGGAAACAAGAAAAGTACTTGTTTTTGGCCCCTTATTCTTGCATGTTTGGGGCAATTACCCCCAAACTTTATCCCAGCCTTCCCTTTGTGATATGGAACCTTGTGGTACAATGTCAGTGAGATCCATACACTTACACACAAGTTATTGTCTGGAAACCCCAAAAATGCTTATTTTTGGCCCCTTTTTGACCCCTAATTCCTAAACTGTTGGTACCAAAACCCCCAAAATCAATCCCAAACTTCCTTTTGTGGTATTGAACCTTCTTGTTAAATTTCATAGAGATCCATTCACTAAAACTAAAGTTATTATCCGGAAACCAAATGTGTCTTCGGACGACGCAGACAACGACATCATACCATTATACGAACCCAAAAAAATGTTTGCGATCGTATAAAAATAATAATTGTAAATTCAATTTCAATATGTATTAAAGGATCATAATAGACTGGTTGCCCAAAGAGTAAATACAGACATGGAAGAACAGGTACCAGATAGACAAGGTTCCACTGTAAGTTGCCATAGTAACAATGTTTTATGTCAAGTGAACAATACCTCTCAAATTGTCAGTATAAAAAATTTGGAATGTTGCACATTTTATCATTACACCTCTTAAAAAAAAAACAATAAATATTTTAACAATTCAACAATGCATAGATTTCTTATTTTAATTATCACATGTACTATTTTGATATACAACTGGTTTATAATAATTATAACCATATTTTTATATTCAATTTCCATATATAGCTGTTGTTACCATTATTTTGTTCATTTATCATTAGTAAGCCACATTTGCTTGCTGTTATGACATACTGGTACATTCAATAAAAAAAGAATTTGCATAATAAAATAATCTTGATATAAATTTGGATTTAAACTTTTATATCATATACTTTAAATTTGTTCTTATATTTATCACATTGTAAAGAAATATGTTCTCAGACTAGAAAATAATGAATTGATCACAGAAAATAAAGAAAATTCTTTATGAAATATTTTTAACTGAAGTAATACAAATTTTAATGACTAGGAATTTGTTATTTGTTTAAAAAGGACAGTTTCATTTGTCAAATATGAAAATATGACTAGTGCCATATAAAATAAGAAGGCTTGAAGTATTATAAATGAAATATAAATTTTCTTACAGAAAATCAACAAAATGAGATATTTGTAAAAAAATATCTGTTATCTATTAATGGATGTGTGTACAATTTTGTAAATGACTCCTAGATTCAGAAGGTTGGTAAATGTAAAATGGTAATGAATACATATATGTGTAATGTGTGTAAAAATAAATATTATGTGACGATCTTCACTTTTCATCCATGCATACAACAGAATAAATATATAACTATTTGTTCATCCATCCCTCCAGTCTTCTTTCTTCTTACAATCACTCTGAAATATATAATATATAATCATTAAGACTCACTTATTAACATTAAATATGAACTTCTAATTCAAAAACTGTTATCACAGAGATATGTCTCACTTCTTGTAATTTTGATAATGCAAATGTTGAAATTAAAACAGCAATACTTTAACATGTAAGTTATGCAAATATTCAAAGTCGATGAACCATGACTGAAGGTACATGGCTAAACAATCTCCATGGAATGAGATGTGCCAATGCTAATACAACTGCATACCAAATACCATTGACTTATAATAAGTCGTTCCTTTAAACAAACCTAAACACAAACATTAACTTGTAAACTATGTAAAAGTTTCAAAGTCAATGAACCATGATCAGGGTGGGGCTATATAATCTCCATGGAACGATACTTGCAAATGCCGATACATTTGCATACCAAATATCATTGACTTAACATTAGCAGTTCATCTTAAACTGATCTAATCACAAACTAATACATGTAAACTAAGCAAAAGTTTCAAAGTCAATAGACCATGACTGAGGGGGGGCCAAATATTCTCCATGGAAATGAGATGTGCTAATGCTTATACAACGTAACACCAATTAACATTGGCCTTCCACTAATGGTTCCCTTGAACTGACCTAATCACAAACTAATACATGTTAACTTAGCAAAATTTTCAAAGTCTATAGACCATGACTAAGGGGCGGAGCCAAATAATTTCCATGGAAATGAGATATGCCATGCAATGCTTATACAACTGCATACCAAATATCATTGACCTACCACTAGTGGTTCCCATAAATTGACCTAATCACAAACTAATACATGTAAACTATGGAAAGTTTCAAAGTCAATAGACCTTGACTGAGGGGCAGGGCCAAATAATCTCAAGGTAATGAGATGTGCCAATGCTAGTACAACTGCATACCAAATATCATTGACCTACCACTAGTGGTTCACCATGAACTAGACCTAATCACAAACTAATACATTGTTGACGCTGCCGTCGCCGCTGCCGACGCCGGAAACAACATACCTAAGTCTCGCTTTTGACTTCGTCAAGGCGAGACAACAACTGGTAACAACTATATTTGGCTTTTATCTAATTTCTAAGAATTAGAATTATACTAAAATGACTTTACCAGAATTAGTAGCAATAAATTAAGAAATTCTGATTTTAACAACAATATCTTATTTCATGTGAAAACAGTTGTCTGGGTTATGGAAATAATACATTAACTTTAACAGTGGAGTTCCTTATTAATTTGATAAAATCTTAAATTTCTTAAATTCATGCACAATGTTTCAATTAAGAAAACCATTTATGTTGTTTTGAATGTAAGTGTTTGTAAACATAGGTAACCTTTTAAATCTTTTTTCCTTTTTCAATATTTGAGAAATGTATGTAAAATGTAAATGAAAGTGTTGATATCAGTTAATGCTACATTTTACTGAACTGACAAAGCTTCAGAGAACAACACTTTTACTATGCAACATTTTACTAAGAACACACTAAAAATGTTGACTAAAGCATACCGTATTGAGAATTTCTTTCCTGTTGACCATACATTTTTTTTTACATTAAATCCTATAAATACGACCATACTTTTTTTTTTTTTACATTAAATCCTATAAATACAAGTTTTATGAACAATTTAATTTTTCTTCTTTGTAACCAAAATGCTACTAAATATAAGATACTAAAATTCTGTAAAAACTTACCACACTTTCATTCATATATCTCCACAGTTTCTCGAAAATATCTCATAAATTCTCACTAATAATATCATCTAACATACTAAATCTTTGGCACCAAATATATCACAGAATTATAATACTGTTCCTGAGTCATCATGTTCGTGGCAATCTCCGGTGTCTGAGAATTCGTGTTTTAATGTCTGATGAACGAATAGGACGAGTATGCAAAACTTCTTGTTCATATCTTGGAGACAAATAGTTACTATGGACGGAATCAGAATCATGGTCAAGTGATCTACATGAGGACGACCTTGACATTGTAACATTAGATCGTTCATCATAAAGTTCATAGCTGCCACTTAAATTAGTAGTATTTAATGAATCACAAGCAGAGTTTGTATAACTGGAATAGGGTCTGTATATACTGGAGCTTGTTCCATTCCTTCAATAAAAAAGGTCAATTCTTTTAGCACACTTTTCAAGCTAATATTGACATAAATAATGCATTTCAAAATTTCAAAAATTTTTTTTTTTTAAAGTGCTAGTCTAAACTTTTAACCCAATTTTCTTGTCACTAACTAGTTCAAATAAATTTTATCAAGAGTTGAATTAAAAATTGTAATTCATCGAAATCAGTATTGCTCAGGTAATATAGCTTGTTTTAGGTAACTGTACCATTTATTTACCTACATTACATGTAAGCAACTTTATATAACTTTTGATAAAAAATATAAAATTGACCATTCCCAAGATTGATTTTAAGATAAATTCCAAGAGGTCAAAAGCTTTTGAGAATTTTTTCTTAACATGCTACAATCATTAAGATTTTACAATTTCTGTTAGAACTCACTTGCTTTTAATTGGTACAAGCTGCCTCATAGTTAGACTAAATAAATACAGGATGTCCCTATGAATACACAAACAAAGAGTAGCAATGTGTCATACTGTACCTGTGTGAATTAAGGGTTTCCTCAGCTCTTGAAATCTCCACTTGGTTTCGTTCTCTAGCTTCTTGTATCTCCCTCAGCAGTAGTTCAGTTTCGTTTACACTGTTAACACTCTCTAACAATGTTTCCTGTTCAAATGAATGATGAGGACTAATAACATCAGTTCTTAGATTGTACTGTGGCGAAACAGATCTATTAAGCTGTGGTGAAATGGACCGGTTATACTGTGGAGACATTGATCTACTGTAATTTGGAGATGAAAACCTGTTAAAAAGAGTTGGTGTTGTTCTGCTATATGACCCTGATCTTCTTGACGGACTATCAGTAGTATAGGTTTGTTGACGCAATGATGAATAATAGTTGGCATCAGCTGAATAGCTCCGTTGACTGGTTGATGAGTAAGTATCAGTAGAATATCTTCTTTCGCTGGAGGTAAAGGATCCAATACCATTCTCTACAGGTTCCGTGACGGATATAGAAATACGTGGAGAAGCAGTAAGTGTTTCACTGGAATAGGCTGAGTAACTTCTTGGACTTGCTACAGGGGTATAATCCACATCATATCTTTGTCCAACATAAGGAGAACAGGACCTACTTATTCTGTGTCGTACATCCTCTTGTTCAGTTGCCTTGACAACTTGTTTGCGTAGTTTGATTAAATATGCAGCATGTTCTGAAGGAGACATTGTATGAATATTAATTTTATCATGATTCCTAGGACTGGCACTCCTGAACTTTCTATCAATTTCATCAAATGCAGGGCTTATCCTGTTAATAGATTTGACAGTATTAAAATTTTGTTGCTCCATTTTCCTCTCTGCTTGAAAGGCTTCAATTTCTGTCTGTCTCCTAATCCTATGTAAGTCACGGTTTCTTCCCAAAGGCCTACCTCTACCTTTTCCAGATTTAATGTCCAATCTTTCCTTACATACTTTAATATCATATTTAGATTTGCGTAGATCTTCCATGTATTTTGTGAGGTATTCTTTAGTGACAACATGAGTATTGTGTTCTTCCTCAATATCAATAACATCTTGAATGTTATTCCATGTATCTTCCAGTGAGCCAAGCAACAAGTCAGTTTGTCCAATACAGTAGTTTAATTTGGCTTCCAGTAATTCTACAGTAAGACTTGCAGGTAGATAGTTCAATGCCAGCATTTCTATGATCTCCACTCGTTCTTTGTGTAATCGATCTAGTTCACTTTTGATCTGGTTACTGTTAGGATCCTTCCTTTGGCTTCTTTGAGGTGGTTCATAAGCAGGTAGAATTTCATTGTCTGTTTGTGTAAAGTCATCTGAGATGTCAACAGAAACTTCGGTTCCCATACTACGAGTATTTCCTTTATTTTTAGTATAAGTATCAACTGACAGAGATCTTGGAAGTGACATTACTGGTTTCTTGTCCGATTTTACAATTGCTGGTACCTTATCTAATGAACCAACTGCTGGTTTCTTTTCTGTTGACACCGGTGGTAATGATGTTATCCCAGCTGGTTTCCTGCCTGATGTTACTTTTGTCATAGTCTCTTTGACAACAGTTTCTGCATCATTTCTGGGTATATCTCCTTTATAATCAATTGTGTAGGTTGGCATGAACTTGACGTCAGTTTTGTCAGTTTTCGTTATAGGAGAAACAGGCTCATCAGTTTCGATTTTTGTCTGCACTTTATATTCTCTAAAATTTGGTCGAGTGACAGGTTCAGTTCTTGATTTCGATGGAATTGTCTCCTTTTTCCTATTTGAAGGTTCATCGTTATCACTCATAACATCATCTATCAAGTCGTTCTTTAATTTGTCGTCATTTTCTTCGTTCTGCTGTTTCAATTCTTTCTCTATCCTTACATAATCTTTCCACACTGTCTCCAGCTTTTGAAGTTTACTTTCAGTATCATCAGTTTCTGATCTATCTCGTTTTGTTTCAGTGATGTATTCAGTTACCGATGTCTTTTCAGGTACAACCTGAGGTTCATTATCCTCTGATATAATGCTGTATTCTCTCGTTTCTATTGAATTCATATCAAATGTTACTTGTTTATTTTCATTATTTCTTTTCTCTAACTCCTCATCATTCAAAGTTTCTAGTTCTTTTGTCATTTCAAATTCAGTTTCTATCACCCTTTTAGTTTTGTTTTTCAGATCATCAGTTCGTTGTTTTCTTTCAGAAGAAGCTTTTTTGATAGCTTGCATTGTTTTCTCATGCTCCTCCTTCAGAGCATCCATTTCAGCCTGACTAGCCTCAATATCTGGTACATAAAATTCTGTCTCCATAACATGCTCTCGTTCAGTCAGTATTGTTTGAACTTGAGTACTGTCATGTTTTGAATGATGATGTTCTGATACTTTTTCAAAGACTTCATCTCTTTCTTCCTTCTCATTGTCACTTTCATCATCTCCTTTGTCATCTAATTGTTTTCTTTTTATTGTTTTAGTTTCAAAGGAGTGGTGTTCTGATTGTCCAGTTTCTGAGGTACGTTGGGAAGAATCACTCTGAGATGAAGTTGACTGTTGTGAGGAAGTAGACGGTTGTTCATTCGTATTCTGACGGATTCCAGCTTGTGTTCGCATGATGTAATCTTTCGACAATGTATATCTACTATCATCTTTCCTGGGAGATACAATGTCCTCAACAATATTCTCATCATCAACATATTTTTCAATAGGCACTTTACGTTCAAATTTAAATGTTTCTGATAAAGATGGTTCATGCAGTTTTCTATCTCTAGGTACTGTGAATGTCAAAACCTCTTCAGTAACCTCTTCTTGCGGAGATTCACGATCTATAAGAATTTCCTCATCCATGTGATGTCTTTTAAATGTTCTAGGTTTAATCTTAAGTGACTGTAGATCTCTCTGTAGAGTTTCTTTCCATTCTGTAGGTTTTGTTTGGGTCTTTGTTACAACCTCCTGAGTTATAACTTCTCTTGGTGATTCAATATTCTCCTCATTAACCAACCATTGATTTGTTTTTGTTGGCCTTGTTTTCCATGATAGTGTGTCTCTTGTCCTGTCCCTGTGTGAAATATAAGAGGAAAAAGTGTCTTGCTTTCTGTCCTGTAATGATGGTTCTGTTGTAGAGACAATGTCTTGTCTTCTGTCCTGATTTGATGCTTCAGTCCTGGATACAGTGTCAGGTTTTCTGTCCCATTTTGAAGGCTCAGCCGTGGATACAGTGACTTGTTTTCTATCCCATTTTGATGATTCAGTTGTGGATACAGAGACTGGTTTTCTGTCCCATTTTGATGGTTCAGAAGTGGATGCAGTAACTGATTTTCTATCCCATTTTGAAGGTTCAGTCGTGGATACATTGACAGATTTTCTATCCCATTTTGATGGTTCAGTCCTGGATACAGTGACTGGTTTTCTGTCCCATTTTGATGGTTCAGTCTTAGATGCAGTGTCAGGTTTTCTGTCCCATTTGTATGGTTCTGGATCAGATATTATTACCTCTTCCTCTGTGATCCATTCTTGTGGAGATACCACTGTTTCCTCCTCTATATGTTCCTGTGTTGTTTTTCTTGGTTCTATCTTCAGTGAAGTGAGATTTTCCTTTCCACGTGATGTGTATGATTGAGTGTTGGCTTGTTCACTGACCTCCCAGGGCATAATGGTAGTTACTGTTACAATTTCCTCACTTTTTGTTTCTTCTGGAGATTCAACAACTTCTTTTTCCACATATTGTGTAGTTGTCTTTGGGTCTGTTTTCAGTGGAGTTATCCTTTCTTTCCCACTTTGAGTTGTTTCCCATGGCATATAATCTGTTATTGTCACTATTTCCTCAGTAATTGTCTCCTGAGGAGAATCAACATCAGCAGAATGATAATCGGATTTCTGAGGTTCTATTTTCAGTGAGAGTGCATCTCTGTGGGTTGTCTCTGAGGATGGCAATTGTCCTCCTATTTCACTATCTGTAGGCTCTGTGTTTACTATTATTATTTCTTCTACAGTAATTACTTCTTCTGGTGACTCAGGTCTTTCTTCCTTATTTTCTTCTTGAAAATATTGTGGTTTGTCATATTTTTTTTTAGTTTCTGATAAACGTAAATCCTTCAGCCTCTTTTCCTCCTGATAAGATCTGTAAGTAGGGCTAATATTTCGCTCATTCATGTCAGCCTCCTGTTTTCTTGATGCAGTAAAATCATAAAGACTAGTATTGTCACGATAGTACCTATTTCTAAATGATGAGGCATCATTTTGCTGTAATGACGAGTAAGATGATTTAGATTCTTCAGATTTCACATCCTGTTCTTCTTTAGAGCTGGTCTGTTTTGGAGAGGTTTTATAAACGTTCTCACTATATCTTGGATGTATCCGCACTCCATGATCAATTTCTGTATTGTCATTCTTGACAGTAGTATGACTTTCAACAGTATCATGTTTTCTGACATCAACAATACTTTCTGAAGGATGACTAGTATTTGTAGCTATTGTTTCTTGTCCATTTTTCTTACGACTTTTCTCTAGACGATGCCATTCAGAACTTTCCACATTCTGTACGTAACATTTGTTAACAAAGTCATAAAACATGACACAATTTTCAGTATACACTTCCTCAGAGCTATCTTCCCCATCACTGGTCACATGTTTTTCTGAAGATTTCTGATGTTGAGGTTTAGCTTCAGTTCTTATGGTTTCTTCTGATGATTTTAAAATGCTTCCTGTCTGCATATTAGTTCTATCAACAGAGAACAAGGAACCAGATGCTGATGCAGTTTCTGGTTGTTGGTTAGCCCATGCATAGTTCAGGGAGGCAGTGGTTGTTGTGATAGGTTGTGAACTTGCCATACTCCACACAAAGTCAGTTTGGACAGATATTTCGCTACTTTCCGTTACTCTAACTTCTGGTTCATCAGTTTGTATGGAAATTTCTGACTTCTCCAAATTTTCAGGCGGCAAATCATATGTTTCTGTAAAAGAATGTTTCAGATTATATTCTGTCTGTGTGGATTCTACCATTTTTGTTTCAGTTGTTTTAACTGTATCTACATCAGTATTGTTTAAGTTCTCCAGTGATTCTGTTGTTTGTGTTGAAAGAGACGATGTTTCTGCAGTGACAAAATTTTCCACAGAACTAGCCTGACTGATATCAGCTCCTGGTAACCTCTGATTTATATTTCTTAGCAATGGTATAGTCTCTAACATGAGGGAGGACAGATTGTACCAGTTTTCTGAATCTTCTGAAGGATTAAACTGTGTCATCCTGCCTTGTAGAGTAACCATACTCTGAGATCTTAATGGCGAGTCTAAACCTGGCAATACTTGTACTATTTTGCCATCAGGTGATATAAACACTGACGCATCTGTCTGAGTTTCAGAATCGGCCAAAGCTGCCTGGGTACCAACAGATACAAATCTAGACGGTGATATCAGCTGTCTACTTCTTTCAGGAGTTCTATCTTGAGCTCCTAAGATGTCTTCAATATTGCCATTATGATCAAGTTGTGACTGCTGGGTTTGAAGTGGGAAGAGGGAGGAGTATAGAACATCCTGATTTATAGCATGAGAAGGTTGTTTGTCCTCTGTGTCGTCTACAACACTTGGTGCTGGTGTTGGAGGCATGTCAGGACTACCAGTTACAACATCCTCTCCTTCAAGGTCAGGTTCAATATCACCGATATATTCTTTATCTTCCTTCTGTTCAAGTTCTCCACTGTTACTTTCCGAATGTTGTACATTTGGAGGAAAGATGCCTTCATTATCACTTGAAGTAGTAATTTTTTCAGGCTTTTCCATATCCAGCAAACTTGTTGATCTTGATCTATGCATTTTTCTCTGATTTGAAATTTTACGTGGCAAGTTATCTGATGAAACAGATCTGGTTGGGATGGGCAGTATAGATTCATCAATTCCAAATTTATGTCGGAGTGGTTCCTCGTCCTCTTCTTGACTCGAAAAAACTCTTTTATTCTCATCAGCTGTATTTGTTGGATTAACATCATAAACTACTATTTCCTCTACAATCTCAGTCATAAGTGGACTTGTCTCCCCTGAATACAGAGGATCACTTTGATTATCTCCCATGCTGTCAATATTCTCAGATATATCCTGACTATCAAGGTATTGTTCCTCTGATATTTCCTGACTTTCCAGACCAGTTTCCTCTGATATTTCTTGACTATCAATACCAGTTTCCTCAGAAAACTCTGGACTATCTAAATCATTCTGTGATAAAATATGTTCCATGTTTGTTATCATTTCTTCTTGACTATCCATACTCCCATCAGAATCTTTATAGTCACTATTTTTATATGAATGTGTCTCCCCATTAGCATGATTTTGTGACAGAATATTATCATTAGATTCATGAACTTTATATCCTTCTTGTTTGGATGTATAATGTTTCAGTTTCTCCATACTTTCTCTGGTATGTGACTGTCCCATAAAAACAAAAACAATACTGTCATTTGAGCTACTAGAATGAAGAGATGCAGCTTCCTCATACTGGTCCATACAGTTCTCAGACACAGATCTACGGAAGTCAGAAACATCTACATCTTTCCTGATATCTGAAAGAGACGAATATTTTTCCATATTCAGATTTTTAGAGTCCATCATTTCTAAAAGTTCAGCAGAATTTCGGCCTTCTGGTATACTATTAATCCCCATTTCTATGCTGGACCTCGAGTCATCATTATGTCCATCAATATTGTCATTTTCATTCTTGAAATATTCTTTCTCCATTTCACCACCACTACCAGAATTAAGACCTGATGCAAACTGTTCATACATGTCGTCTGCTATGATTTCACCAGGTGATAATGATCTATCACTTGATTCTTTTTCCACAAACGTTTTGTTTTCAATACATGCTGGCAAGTGATGTTCATGTCCGCTAATAGTATCGCTATCACTTATTGCTCCGTTATTTTGATTTTGTACATTTGACAAATATTCTGTTCTTTCTGACATGAGTTCCTCCAAGTCCTCGTCATCAAAAACATTACCAGAATCTTTCTGTGGAATTTTCTGAACACTTTTATTGTCTATGTCTACAAGTTTTGGCAAGTATGATTGAGCACCAGAAGAAGGTTCAAAAGATGTTTCAGTTTCAGTAGTTCTTACATCAACTAAATCAGGACCAATATTTCCAACACCTAATAACTTATCAGACAGCTGACTTCCTCTTGGTGATACTGAAACAGAATCTCCATCTGTGAAATCAGAACTGATGGCAGAATCGTCTTTACTTTTTCGACTGTATTTTAAATCCTCGATTTTCTTCTGAAGTTCATTTTTCAATGTTTCTCTTATAACTTGTTCCCTTTCTTTCAGCTGTTCAGTGTTAACAGACACAGTTTTTAGCATTTTCATTTCCTCTTTGTATTTTTCATTGATTAAGGCTTTAGATGTGTCAGAAATATCTGGTATTTGAATGTTTTCACATGATAGGTCATCCATTATATTACCCTCCCTAGGTGATTGTTGTGGAGTTTTATATTCTGATGACATAGAGCTTGTTCTACTCATTTCAGCAGTAACATACACATCTTCGGATGATCTAGAGGTGTCCTGACTTGTGGTTGTGGATTCGATGGGCAACTTTTGCTCTTCTGAGGTAAATGATCTTGGTGTCATATCTGTTGTTTGTTCCAGATTTTGAAGTTCATTTTCACCATCATGCAAAGATGTGCTTTCTGCAAGATCATTATCCAACTTTGTTTTCTTGCCACGGGGAGTATTTTCATGAGATTCAGAAAAGTATTTCCCATAACTAGCTAAAGAATCAATATCATCGGAATCATAAGCAGCTGAAACGCCTCTCCTTCTATCATATATCATTGTCCCATAGTCTGATGTAGTATCTGATTCTCTTGGAGATAATGTATCCTCTACTTTTCCTATAAGTCTATCACTGTCAATAGGATAGTTTTGAACAGTTGTCTCCACAAAATGTTGCTCATCTTCTTCAATATTTGACCGCTCAGATCTTATTTCCAAATTTGAATCAGATCGATCAGAGGACAATTCACTTGATGCACGAAATGTTCTTTCCGAAACTATATTTCCAGAAGGAGTTTCATCAGTTGCTTGATTTAATTGGAACTGTTGCCGTGTAATAGTTTCATATCTGTTTTCAGAAATATTTGATGTTCTATCCATAATGTTAATGTTTATGCTTTCAGGAATATTTTCTGTTTCATGGCCAGGTGAATTAAGTCCATATGTTTTATACTCAGTTTTTTCAACATTGTAAAGAATATTTGTTTCCTCAGGTTTCAAGGTCACTTCATATTTAACAGGTATTTGTCTTCCTGATGGTGGCTCTTGTAATACCATATAACCAGATTCGAAAAAATGATCGGACGTTGAAGGTGTTGCAGGGGAACACGTTTCTGTTTCCACAATCACAGCATCACCGTCAGATTCTGATCCAGATTCCATATCAACATTTGCATCAAAATTCAGTGGTATGTCAGTTATATCCGCTGACCAAGTATCTGGAGTAGTATGCGAAAGATCAGAAAGTTTGCAGTGTTTACTTTTCACCATTTTCTTTCCACCTGGTGATTTTTCCTTTCCTCCATCACTATGACCTTTTGGAGATTTAATACATTTATCAACAGAGTTCCACACACTGATAGGTGATGCTGACAGAGAATGCAGCAAACCACCATCTGTCTGTGTTGACATTGGTGATCTTATTGGCAGTGACATAAAAGTACTGTCCGTCTGCTGACTTGCATCCCTTGTCTCAGAGGTTGACCTTGAGGATTGACCTCCAGATGATACAGAACTTCTCCAAGACATTTGTCTTGAATCTTCTAACTGATCTTGTCCATTGTATTCACAAGATTGTTCCTCACTTTGACTGAGATTCCTAAGTTGTAAACTGGGAATATAGTTCCCATTAACGTGACGATTTTTCTGTCGGGTGCCATACTGTTCCTGTTCAGAATCAACTGCAGAATATCCATTTGGAATATTCCTATCCATACTAATATCCTCTAATTCATCATTTTGTGTTATAGAATCAGTTAATTCATCAATACAACTATTTAAAGTCTTGGCAATATCTACAGGTATTTCTTCCTTGTTCTTCTTTCCATCCCGAGACTTCCTGGATGGAGATTCATCTGAGTAGATGCTGTCATTCTCAGAAGTAATATATTCATCAGAACTTAATCCTTTTGATTTCTTGCCAGAACGATCTGCTGACTTGGTATTTGGACGTCTCCTCCTTCTTGATGCTGAATCAGGTCTTGAAGATGATGATTTACTTTGGCTTTCTGCAAAAAAACAAAATTGACATTATTCAATGCTGCTTCTTGATAAAATTCACTTCAATCTTCAGGCTTATTTTTTCAATACCTTCCAATAATGATCAATTTCTTTGGTAAATATACCTTCCAACAACTTCACATGTAATATACTATTTAAAAGAATCAATATAAATTTTCAGGGACAAAATCACAGGTTTTAATTCTGTTCAGTAGACCAAAACGTTGTTTAAAATGTGAATATTATCACCTTTAAATTGAAATATCTCTCTTCTCTCTGCCAAGAAATACACCTACATGTATATGTTTAATGTATTCAGTTTTCAATTTATAAATATAATTATATTCTCACATCAAAAATGCACTCTGGTTCCGAACAATTTAATTTATCATGTTTTAATATCGTGAATTTGTAAGCAGTTTCCATCACATGTAGGTAGATATAAAATGTTTCCCCGTATTTATTTAAACCCATCCATATCGTTGATATCAAATTTATCAACCTAAAAACGTTATTTCAATATCAGCAAACAATACAAGCTTTGTGGAAATGATTGAAATGTAAATATCGCTATTTAATTTTCTAAACTTAAAAGGTCCGTGACCAAAACTAGACCATCAGGTCGTATTATTGAACAATAATCCCTATTTACAAATAATTTAATGGAATTTACTCAAAAAGATCTCTTACACAAAAATTAAATGGCATAAATAATCTTTATAAATATTGAGTAATTTTACAAATTAAACTTAAAGCGATACATATCAATTAAAATTTTTTAAAAGGGAGGCCTGTGGTGGTTTTATGGTCAACACTAGTTTAAAGATAACCAACACATCAAGGAATTTGATTATAAAAAAAAAAAGATTTTTTTTTTTCTCTTGCTTGATTTTAAGTTTAAAATTATTAAAGAATAAAACCACACATGAAAAACATGTGTCTTTGCTAACAAGAACACATCTACCATTATCTACAATCACAGTACTAGACAATTATTTTGATGTAGAAAACTGTCTTTTGTTGGGTGGCCTTCTCAACAAAGCAAGAAACTTTAAAAAACTGATTTAATTTTGGCTTGGAAGATATGAAGCAATTAAATAATTAAAGAGAGAAACCAAACTGATATAAAATAATTAGCTGATCTGCACAGTTTATATCGAAACCATCTTTCTATTGAAAGAATTCAAGCTAAAACTCGACAGAAATTGTTTGTTTTGCACCTACAATTGTCAGTATTTATCAATAAATAGTTGAAGGTAATTTGATCAAATCATATCATCTATTTGATCCATAATATTGATGTGTTAAAAGACCTTCTACTGATAACTGTATGGCTGACAGAAGAATGTCACGGTACATGTCAAGGTACATTACAAAGGGATCTACAGTGGATTACAATTGACATACCCAAGTCAATGTTTACATTTACAGATCAAACTTTCCTCAAAGACATAATCAACAACTACTTGATTCATTTTATGCTTAAATTCATAACTTATAAGGTATCTATTTTATAAAATGGTTATAAAGCTTGCTATATTTTGTGTTTTATAAAAAAAAGCAATCAAACCAGAGGACACAATATACAGAGGTCAAACTTTATCAAGTTCATTAACGAACAATTTAAGCAAAAATTAACTGTGAATTAGCTTGATACTGTACTTAAGGTCAAGGGACAGTCAATGGGCTACGTCACAGATTTTGGTAAAAGTTTGCAAATTTGATACAAATGTTCACCTACTTTGAAAGAATTCAATCAGTAATATTTCAGAATATAAAACAGATAGATGCATTATTTTCTCGATTTTCAGTTAAAGTTCAACGAGCCAAAGGTGTATGAAAAATTTTAAGAAAATCTGTGACATAGCCCATTTACTGTAACTTGACCTTAACTAAAGTTTTCAAATTCATAATATACTGTGAAAGCTCTTAAATTATTATAGAGTTAAAGAGTTTTGGAAAAACAAAGCATACATGTCAATTTTTCTGGATTTGGTAGATAAGCAGAAGCAATAAATATAAATTGCATATTTACCAATCATTTGCTTACTAACAAAAATTGAAACCCATGCATCAATAACATTTAAAATGAGAACTTGAATCGAAGAAAAAAGATTCTTTAACTGTATATATTCTTATGTATATACTAAAACCTTTCAAAGTTATAAATTCTTGCCAACAAATCCTGATCAATGAGACATGAAAATCATTAATCCTCTAACACCAGTATATATGGAGTTATAAAATTTGAGTTTAATCCAATTTGAAAACGTTGAAAAATTCTTCAAAAGAGTTAATCCAGTACATAACTTTAAACAACCTTGTAGTTTTTTCTTAAAATACACTTGTTCCCAGGATCAAATCCAGAATTTTCAGTAAGAGGTTTGTGCAAGTAAACCCAGGGGAGAAAAATGATGTCAAGTTGTTGATTTCAACAAAGGTTGGAAAGAAAAAACACCTGCCTATTACAATCTTACTCAAAATTTCTCAGTGTGTATATTGGTCTTAAAGTTTGAAAATTGATAAAAAAAACACATTAAACAACATTTTTTGTGCCTTTCAACAGATAAATATACACATGTGCCTTTTATGATTAACAATCTATATGAATTAAAATGATGGAAAAAAGATCTTGATTTCTTTCATTTCATTAGTATATCAATAGAAGTGGCAGTGGGTTTCAAAGTCTCTTAGTCCTATACCTAACTAAACAAACTTCTCCAAATACTCCTGCAGACTACGTGCCTTGTTTATAGACTAGGAATATCTGCATAATTTATTATCGACAGTTATATAGGACTGTTTTGCAATGGTCCTTTAATTATATCATCACATATAAATCTTATGTGTCAAAACCCTAGGTCTTGATAAGGATCTGTCAATGGGGGATCTACTGATAGACATCTGGTTAGCATTTTGTATTGTTTACTACAGTGAATGACCCTCTTTTATGATGTCCAATTTCAATGGAAATTTTTAAGCTTCCCAATAAAGGCCCGTTAAATACATTGTAGCTGTTGCTCCCATTTTATATGCATCAATAATAGGTGTTTTACTTCATTGTCGGCAAATCTTACAGAAATCATTAGGACAATCAATTGGCGATTAAATTCCATGGGTATGACCGCATTCATTCTCAAAATCCATCGACAAAAAGAATGTCATCCTCTATCAAAACATGCCCCCAAAATTAGTGATCTTTTAATACTGTCCTGTTCTTAGATAAATATTTTTTTTGAAGGGAATAAATATTTATATTTTCTGTCTATATTTGTATGTATGTAACAAGTTTATTTTAGGGTTTAACTGATTTTCTAATGCACGTATATACGGAAATATGCTGACAGCACTCACAATCTTTGTAATTTGAACCAAAGGAACCCCTGAAGAAGTGGATTAAGGTTAGCTTTAAAGCAATGTTACATTTTGCCAAGTTTCATGATATCTTCACAATAAATAACATACTGAGTCAAGTTTATTGTAAAATCCTTTTTAGTTCTTAAACTTTGGGTGACTGCCATATTAAAGTATATAGCGAAATCTGGTTGTTAAAACCTAATGATTTTATGATTAACATATTTTATCTTCAGATAATTTTGTCAAGACGCTTGTGTTGCTATAAAAATCTTTGTATTTTGGAATGAAACCAATAATTTTAAGGTGTTTCCCTATAAATATGTGTTATATTTGTGCTTTAAATATTAAGCATATATACAGTCATATTTTATAAAAAAAAATACACCATTTGCTAATTTAGGTATAAGAATTTCCCGTTCATAAGTATTAGGTAACATGTATTAGAACTCCCCATTCATAAGTATTATCTAACAGAGCACAAAAATTAGCTTTGTTGAAATTGTTATACAATATATTTGAATTATTTGTCCCATTCAAACATTATTTCCTGCCAAGTTTTAAAACGAATATCTTAATAAACACCTTAGTTGTCTTAAAATTTAAAGGAAAATGGGAATAATAAGAATTTAAATGCATTTTTTTGTTGTTGGCTAAACTACAAATTAATATGGATAAAAGAAGATGTGGGGTATATGTCAATGAGACAGCAACCCAACAACACAAAAATAAAATGACATCTAATGAAATTTCTAATATGACGCTCTTCAAAAGCTTTTGAGTCCTTAATTAAATTCAAAATAAGTTTGTTCAGTTAGAAAATAAGTTAATAAACTAATGAAAACGATATCAGTCTTAAATATGAAGTTATTGAACATTTGACTCAGGCTTACTGTGACGTATTAACATAAGCATTGTGACATTGTGTCTTTTCGGACAGAAACACACACAATTATTACATTTTCATCATTTGTAAATTCATCTTAGAGGCATATAACTGTAAATTGTTTTAGCTATTGCTTGAGGTAAAATATTCGGGATACAGGGCCAACCCATGGTAAATCAATATCAATTCAAGCCCCTTGAAATATTTCTTAACTGATCCAAAAATAAGAATATTTTTACCAATTTTTTATCCTAATTCTAATTCTCAATTTAAAACCAGTTCTAACCCATGATTCAATTCTTTTTCTTTATATTTTGAACTAATAAAAACATTTTACTTGTAATGTATCTAGTGTCAAAAATTAAGGGCAAAATACAGACATTTTTTCATTTGTTTTATAGAGGTGTCATATTTGCTATGCAGTACATGTGCAAGTCTTTTGAAGATCTGACAAAATTAAACATTCAGAATACTACTAGAAAGTGATATTTACATAATCTTTGTGCAGGTAAACTATAATTCTTGTACGTTTAAATTTCAAACTTAAAAACTAATAATCCCACACATTTTTCAATATGTTAGCAAACATAGCTTAAACCAAATTAAACACGTAACTTTTTACCTGTTTAAATATGTTAAGGAATTTTGGATTTTTCTGATTTATTTCAAATCTAAGAAAATTTGTAAATGTTTAATATGCATATGTTTTACATCAAAACATTACTATTATGTGACTATGTATAAAAATTAACCAACTGCATCAAAAACTTTTATCAAACCCACAAAGCAGGTAGCATGTCATAAAATATACTTATCATTAACCTGACCTTTTATGCAGTAAACATCTTTATATCCCACAGGTTCAAATGTAACAAAAATAAAACACTATTTTGTTCCCATATGTCAATAAAACTCTGTAAGATCAGACCCAATATACATTCTGTAAGTGTTTTTCTGATCAATTCTTGGCAATCAGCCAATGTAGATTTAAACCCCGGACATAGAATGATTTAATTGTATCGTAACAAAATAGAAGTTCTTATACCTTCATAACTTTACAGTTGGTTTTCTTGATGGTAAACAAGTACCCTACATATATAATTATTTAATGAAAGTATACAAATTTGTATAATGTGTGAAAAGTTTTGACTTGGTCAGGGTATTTTACAAATCAAATTTGACCTTAAGCCAATATTCTGTCAAATTAATAAAAATATTAACCATATCATGTTCTCAATCAATTAATTATCACAGTTTTAAATAAGATTATATAAATCAAATCAAATTGGGCTATTAAATTGAAAAATTTCAATATTTCTATATTAACAAAAAATAGAAATATTTAAACATACCATGTAAAGTTCTAAATATCTTATTCTTTAATTAAATATCTTACTTTTATGCCTAGAGGTGAATGAAAGACAAACAAGAGTGTACACGCTGAAATGTCTCACCTGCTTTACTTATGGCTGAATTTATGTTGAAAGTTCCTTATATTAAGGTTTTACTACAAGTATATCATAAATAAAACATTGTTCAACGAACCATGAAAATGAGGTCAAGGTCAGATGAAACCTGCCAGTCGGACATGTTTACCTTACAATTATTCCATACACCAAATATAGCTGACCTACTGCTTATAGTATCTGAGATACGGACTTAACCATGTAACTTTAACCTTGATCACTGATCCATGAAATAAGGTCAAGGTCAGGTGAACTCTACCTGACTGAAATGTAGACCTTGCAAGAAAGTCATATACCAAATATGGTTATCCTATTACTTAAAATAAGAGAGTATTTCACTTTTAAAGTCACTGCACCATGAAAATGAGGTCAAGGACAATGGACAAATGAAAGACAGAAACTTCGTAACATAAGGTATCTGCATACAAGGTATGGCCCATCTTCTACATTCTGAAATATAAAGCTTTATACAAATGGTTTATGCCATAGCTGCCGCCTGAATGTAATCCCTACATCTCGCATTTTGTGACTTTCGTCGTAATTACCTTAGAAATTACTTTTAAGCTTGTCTGGCTATCTTTGTAATAAATGAATATACATTTTTATATTTATGGAATATATTTTGCTCAATTTCAAACCCTTGTAAAATTTGCCATAAATAATTAGTGGTTGTATAAACAGCTATTGTCAAAGATTTTCTCAAGAAAACAAGACATTCTGTAAATCAGCTATTTCCCATAAATCATACCCCCACTCAAGATATAAAGTATTCATAAACAGGCAGTAGAACATCACAAACTGAAAATTTGTAACATGGTGCTGCATATAACCAGATGAAGCTTAGTGCATTATAATACTTGCAAGACATTTTAAAGATTTAGTTCCTGTAGTACAACTGCTAATGAATTGAAATTGTATCACTGTTTGGCACAAGATAATCCCTAGTGTCATAAATGAAAAAGCAATGATCTATAGTTGCAGTGAAAAATGTGACAGATATGTGTTATGGACAGAGGTAAACTAGACATCATTGAGATGGGAGCCATCTCTGTGGGCCCCGCTGTAAATAACGTGTGGTAAAAAATTTGTATCTTTACCATAGGACATGGGGTTGTCAACTGAAACCAAAGTTTTTGACCTTGAACTTTGACCTAAGAAGTTGTACAAACATTATGACACACCCTCTGGTGTTGGTTAATATACATGTCAAGTATAAAGTATGAAATTATAACGGTTCTCTAGATATAGAGCGGACACAATTTGTTACGGACGGACGGACGGACTGATCACTATAGGGCAACCCGCCACTAGGTGGGGCCCTAACAAATAAAACCTGTCTCCTTTCGAGCAGGGTAATGATGATAATTTAATGCCAAGAGAATGATAAAGTGACAATAAATCTTTTGGAGGTTATATTTGGAAAACTTACCAGGTGAATCACTGGACATCAAATCTTCAGATTCAGTACAAATGCCACTTCCTCTTTTCTGCATGGCACGTTTTCTGGTGGCTTTTCTCGCTGATGACAGTGAGCCTCCATTTGTACTGGTGTACCTGGAAAATAATGATAAAATGCAAGTCATCACATTCCTATAATCAATTAAATCTTATATTATAATGGATTTGTTTTTATTGATACTAGAGCTAAGAGTTAAGTCGAATATAGATGTTTTGATCCTTAATGATTATATTAAGGAGAAATGAATCTAGATCAAAATTGATAAAATACCTGAATTAATTTTAACACAGTGCCGTTAATCAATTAATACTGATAATAATTGTTTTTATCAGGTATAAAAATCAATAAACATGTCAATGAATATACATAATAATCAGATATAATACCTTGACTTTTTACTTTTTCTAATTAGTAAAGGTAAGCTTCTAAACCTCAATGTGAAACTCCAAGACATATCTATCTTGTCAAAGAAACATTAACCATTGAAACAAACTAACCAAACATGAAAAAAATCTGATAAATTCAAGGCAAATTTAATTTACATAACAATGTACATGTTGTTGATAAGTTATTGAGCCATGTAATACTCAAAAGTTTATGTCTACCCAGAATAATTATGTACATACAAACACTAAACTTGCATTAAAGCATTAAGTTCAATGATTCAACATTTTTGTGATGATATGGCAAATAAACAAGAAATGTTTTGTGTCAAGAATTTTTACATGATGCTACTCAGAAACCTTTTATATAACATGTATAATAACATAACTTGTAATAGTCCTTTAGCTAGTAAAAATAAAATATTCAATAACAAATGAGAGGCCACTTCCCAACCTTCCTTTATTTGAAACAATATTTTTTTATGAAACAACTGATTACGTCAATCATGTCTGGTTAAATTTTACAGGAAAATCAGTATCACCACACATTTAACCCATTCATCAGCCATATCAGCAATTGTTGTTAATTAATCTGACAGATGTTAAAAATAATCATATCATTGAAATAAAGTATTTCAAAATAAAGACAATATACAAATGCTGTATCAAGCAAAATTCTGTAAACTGCCCTATTGCAAGTCTGCTATGATCAAACCTGTGACAAAACATGGTTGACACAAGTATATTTTACCTGATTCCTAGTATGACAATACCCATGTAAATTAAACTTAACTTAAATGTGCATTTTGCACATTGTGCAATCCTTGCGTAAAATTTAATTAAAATCCATTGAACAATTTTGAAACATTTAGAAAGCGTGACAACTTTCTTTTTCCAATATGAAAAATTGAAATATGATGATCATCATAACCATACCAAATCATAATACTGGTAATAAGAAAGTCTCTCAATATGGGATCAGTAATTTTTTAATACTTCGACTGACAGAACAAAATTTTCCAATTGTATATGTGTGAGTATAATTATAAATACACAACTTACTTTGGTGATTTATTATCCAGAGCTTCCTGTAGAACTAGCAGTTCTTCCTGAACTTCTTGTAAAGAATCATCACTGGCAAGATCATCACCACAACCAACAGTAACCAAATCTGGTGAGGTTGATACTCCTAAAGTCCTTGTTTCAGGTTTAGATCTTCTATGTTTCGCTTTATTCAATTTATTAGGATTAACAGAATTGTCTTCAGAACATTTTGGCGAAACCTTTTCATGCTCATTTTGAGTTTCAGCACCAACACAGTTTGTCTCTTCAAAGAGATTTATTGGTTTACAAGTGTCCATATCATCTTCCTCAGAGACAGACAAATTAGTAGCATCTAGTAATTGTGTGTTTATTTGATCTTTGTTATTTCTATCATGAAGGGTTGCTTGTTCCAATGGCAGTTCACTTTCACAAGGTATTGATTTGTCCAAAATTTGACTGTTTGCAAGTTTACCTATGTTATTTGTAGCCTTTGCAGCTTGGTGCATTGCACATGTACAGTTAGCAAAAAAGCTGTTTGAATTATCAGGAGTGACTGACTCGGAAGCACTTTGACATTCAATGTTTGTATCACTGATATCATTTAACCCTGTTTGTTCACTGTCAGTAATGTAACAGATTTTGCATGGTTCACTGACAATATCTGTGTCATCAGTACTTAATTTGCTTTCTTGTTCACATTGTTCACTATCAAATCCATCTTGTTCATTTTGTTCACTATCAAGTTCTCTGCTACCCTGAGCACTGACACAACATAGTTCTTGATTCCTATCACAGTCTTTTGTTGTTTCCTGTAAAAGACCACTGGTTTCCTGATCATCCTCACTTTTTACATCACTTGTATCCATTCCACTAATCTGAACTGATTTTGCTGACATAACTAGCTCCACTTTACCCTCATCACATTGAACAGATCCAATTGGATGATAAACAATAGGACTATCTTCTATTTTGTCCATTTCTGCAGTTAGTACAATTTTAGTTTCACTCCTTACACACATTTCATTTGAAACAGTTTGTAAATTTTGTAAATCTTTTGATATCCCACAAACTCCTTGTTCACTTTGTTGTACCTGATCTTGAGGAATCTCAGTAACATTTTCCTCAGTATCACCCTCAGTTCTGATAACAGTGGCTTGATTTTCCTGTCCTAATACTACCACCTGTGACAAATATTTATCTTCTTCTAGTGTCTGATCGCCATCATAACTTAATTCAGAACTGAAATCTTTTGATTCTGACAGATCAGGTGATGCTGGGACAGATTCTTCTTTAATACTGTATAATAAACTACCTGGGAAGTCCGTAGGATATTGTATGTAGATCTGTGTACGCTCTTCCATCATGTCGTCATCATCATCATCAGCAACCTCATCATAATCAGACAAGTCTTGTATCATCTCCTCGGGTAAGACATTTTCTAAATCGGGTTCAATGTCAGAAAAATATTCAATGACACCATTTTCAGTGTTATCTATACTGTATTCATTCATTTCACCATTATTTTCATTTCCTTCTTCACCTGAGCCATTTAAAGAATCGCTCATGGCTTCCTCCTCATGATCCCCACTTGGTCTTGATCCATCTAACGAATCTTCATCATCTAATGAATCAGAATAATATTCTTTGTTGTTATCAAGATATTCCTGTTTAGATCTAGACACATTTGAGTCTGTATTATCAATTTCTTCATTTTCTATCACAAGCATTTCTCCTGTAGGAGCCTTCCAACCCCAGCTTTGTCCATTGTCTTGCTCAATGATTTCATCACAACTTCCTTCAGTTTCAAGCTCACTATCATTTCCATGGAATTCATTGTCAATTTTATCTGTTTCATCTGAGTTTTCATTTTCCTCGCCATAATCTAAATCCAAAAGTTTTTCTTCACTTAGGCTAGAAATAGCATTAACTAGCCATTGATAGTTATTTTGACCACTTTTTCTTAGCTTTGTGGGTACAGTTGAGGTAGGATGTGATTTATGCTCTCGCTTACTTCCTATTCGAATCATGTTTTCACTATTTCCTTGTGCCACTAATTCACATGTATCAACATTTTCAGTCCGATAAAAGTCATTTTCAAAATTGTCTAACCTATTTGCTCCAGAAGAAAGTGTGTTTTGGCTACTGTTATGTGACTTGGGAATTAAAGGTTCTCCCTCACAGTATGACACATCTATAATTGGCATCAGATCAAATGTGAAGTTGGCTGACCTGTTCATGGCCTCATCAATATTTGTATTGTTATCACTAACTTTAACCTCTTTTTCATGTTTTACGTCAGGTTTTATGACAATATAAGATTCCTGAGATGTACTGTCCAACTGACATTCCATAAAACCTGCATGGTCCTCCATAGAAACATGAAATTTTTGATGACCTTCAACATCCTCCATAGTTACTACACTGTCTTTTCCTTCACGTACAGCCATAGAAACCTGACATTCTTGTCCCTGAGCACTGATGACCCCTCTGCTAAGGAATGTTACATTATCAGTATCATCAGACACAATGACTGACGGAATGTCCACACTATTTCTATTTGACACACTTTCATCCTGACTTACACTATGTCTATAATTAGAGTTATCAACTCCACCTGATAATTCCATTTCTTGTGAATATTTTTCAAAGGCATCTGCCAATTCTTCTCCCGCTGGTTCGGAGTGTCTTCTGAAGTCATCATCAAAGACATTTCTTCTGTTGCCTTTTTTTCTCCTCCTAACAACTTGTGATATGTCGGGAGTAGAATGCATGATTTGATCGTCCCCTTCCTCTCCAACAGCTTCTGGTACACTTGCTAATGAGGTACTACTTTTCACATGTCGTTTTGAAGCATTCCTTGATAAAGTTTGATTTTCATATGACTGTGATGTATCAAAAGTACTGTCAGTCTTTGACGGAGAGGTTCTCCTTCTCTTTTCAGGAGTCGAATTCTTAGTAGTTCCATTATTATTATGTAATCTATGAGGGGAACCACTGTCTGATTGTAACCCTTTCCTTCCTCGGGTTTTGTGATCTGCAGCTGGCGATGAAGTCTTTTTACTTTTTGGTTCATATTTGAATTTTGGTGTTGACTTTTGATACAGTCTATCGGTAACACTTTTTGCCCCTGTCGAAATTTTCTTCTTAGCACCTGAATTTAATTTACTTTTATTATCTGAGTGACTACTGTTTAAATCTGATTCTGTACTCTCAGAATCAACAGACATCATGGAAGACAATGAAAACTGATGAGAAATAGCTGGCAAGTCACCAACACTTCCTCTATTTAATGCTAACATGCTAGATGTCTTCTGACCAAATTCTGTTTCTACTGGTAAGTTACTAAGAACCTCCACACTACAAGCAGTCCTAAGTGGACGTGGTCTATCTGATTTTACATTTAAAAGATCCTGCTTTTCCTCTATATACAGTTCCAATTGCTCCTCTCTTTGTTGTATCTCATCTAATTCTGATTCCTGAAAAAAAAGATAATTTTGTAATCATTTTCAGCAAAAACTATTTTTAATCAGTAATAAAACATTCATAATTGTACATTCTGCTATTCAAAGTATGTAAATCCAAACCAATACTTATAATGATAAACTTTTGTAATTTTGTCTGAAATTATATAAGAATTCTTTCCCAATAACCTGATAACTGTAAATAAACACATTTTCTTCATATCACCTGCTCATTTATATGTTTATTTTAGTCTGTTATAAATGCACTCTATAATTGACAATGATCGATTTAATAAGTTTTAAAACAATGTTTGTTATTGTCTTCCACAATCAATATTCATGATCTGAAGCAGACACAACATATATAAATACAATACAAATTAAAACATAAGAAATAAAACACTACATGCAAATTCAGACAATTCTATCAAATTTAAATTCTACCTATTAATTTCAATCAATTAGAGGTTCACCTTATCCAATTTACTGCAGTACTGCTTTCAACCTGTGTAAAATCTTATTATAAGACTTTAAAAATTCTTTTTATATCAAATTTCTACTGAACCTTATTTCCCAAATAAAAGTATTTTGGACAATGGTAAGTGGTTATTCTATATATCTATTTGACTGTGTGCCAAATTTGTTGTTTGAGAAAAAAATTGCTGTTTCAGGATTACTGAAGGGCAGGAGATTTTGCAAGGTTTATTTTTACTAATTTTGCAATCAAGATAAAATCATGAAAAGAGAGTCAATTCTTTCAGGAAGATGAAAATAATAGACAAACAAAAAAACATGAATAATAAAACCTTGCAAACAGGTCTGGTCTTAAAAATTACAAATTTTAGACTCCACTGAAATAAACCTCTTTACAGTTTTTGTTTTGAAATTCTCTAATTCTTTTAGGCATAATATATATTGTGAACTTATTTTTTTTGATAAACAAAGCTGCTTTATTATATTATGAAATCTTCACAGGCTGAAATTCAATTATCATATATAAAAATTCTTTGCTTTTCCATTCTGTGGTATCGATTTTCTGTCGGCATGGGAAAGGACAACAATGCATGATGATGTTGTTAAGAAATAAAACACAATTTTTTTGCAGACCAACAGAAATGATCACATTCTGCCTATATTCATCTTTAAAAAAAAAAGGCAGAAGATACCATGGGAACATTTAAAATCCTTAAGTTAAAAAGAAACTGACTATGCCTTGGCAAAAAAACATGTAAAATGATGTACAGACCAACAAGTCCGCAAACACAGCCATTTCATAGAAAACTAAAGACTGAGCAACACGAACCCCACCAAAAACAAGGGCTGATCTCAGGTAATCTCGAAGGAACAGATTCTAACGTAACATCACATGCATTACAACATTGTTCAACTCAAAATGTAGTAAACAAACAATAAACTAACCGTTTTGTTTATTTCTGTATACTGTTTGGCATCTCTCTGTCGATATTGTTCCTCTATTTCTTTAATCTTGACCAACTGGTTTTCAATTTGATGTTTAGATAGTTCAAACTCATCTTCTAAATCATCAGTCTTTTTACGAAGAGATTTTTCAGTTTCTTGATGAGAAAAAGTCCTCAGTATTTCTTTCTGAACAATAGTTTTAAGCTGGCCTTCAATAGAAAGTTTCCTTCTTCTAATAAAGTCAATGTAAACTTCACTAGGGTCTACGTCTTCTGGGAAAACAGAATCATCATCTGTACTTTTAGATTTACCAGTTCTAATTCTAGTCAATTCACTCTGTAGTTCTTGGTAGACTGCAACATAAAGATATTTTTGTGCAATATCTAAAACTTCTTCAAAACTGAATTTAAAAATATAGTCTATCATGCAAAGGACATATAAAATAATGGCATTTTTGTTTTTGATACTGACTTTATCAGTAAGAATTTTAAGCAAGCATGCTAGGGTGTGCCGATATGCGAGCAGATGAAGTCAGCTTCAAAATAAAACTTCATTATTCTTTTTATCAGCAAATTTTATTAACTATATGATTTTTAGTTTAAAATATATTAAATTACATGAATTAGTTAGTAAAACTACCCCAATATAACATGTACAAAATGCTTTAAAGGTCATTTGGTTGTTTGAATGAAAGACTTCGCATGCATACCATTGATAAATTAAATTACAGTTGACATGAAAACAAGACTTTGCTGCATTGTTATGTGAAGTCACTGCCTAACATTTTAGAGTATCATGTCCTGTCCTTGATCTTTAAATAGGCAGCAGAATCAATGGGAAAATGTACAAATTGCCAATAAAGAAGTATCTTACCTATGTGTGTCTGAAATTTCAATCTTGTTGTCCTGACAAAAAGGGTTGAATATGTTGTTATCCAGGAGTCTGGGTAGTACTCATTTATTTCAGAGCGAACCAGTCGCAAGTCTTAGTATAGAAATAAGGAGATGTGGTATGATTGCCAATGAAAAAAATATCCACCAGAGTTAAAATGAAGTGGTAGTAAGCAATTATAGGCCACTGTATGTCTGTCTTATACTTACAAGCTTCTCTTTCTTTCTCCAGACACTCTCTAGAATACTGTAGCTCTTGGTCAGCCTTCTGTCTCTGTATAAATGTCTCCTCCTTTAATTTAATCAATCTTTTCTTTTCTTCCTCTATTTCATGTAAATGATGATTATGAGTGTTCCACAATTCCTCCTCCTTTAATTGTCTTTGTTCCTCAGCTTGTAAATGTTCTTGTTTTAACCTTTCTAACTCTTCCCTGAAATAAAACATTCAAATTTGAAAACAAATTTATTGTACAAACAAAAACAAATCTCCTTACAGTCCATTAGCCAGTAAGGTTAAGCTGACATAACATTTTCTAAATTTCTTATGGCTCCTTCAAAGTGTTTGTAAAATCTTATGCATGCAAAAATATGAATAAATTAGACCCTATTGATCTGCATTATTACCTTAAGAAATAACTTACATTTATAATTACCTTTTCAAGCTAATAAAGGTTATTTTGATAGATTTTTACAAACTGTACAGCTATGCTAGAAAGGTATAGTACGTGGAAGTACATTTCTATAATAAACTTCCAACAGATCTACTAAAAACAAAATTCCATAGGTCAAAAGTTGGCCATATATTAAATATCTTTTAGTGAAAACATTATCTAAGGTATTTTTGTGCAAGTATTTGAATAAAAAAAAACATTCTTGCTCACAACTACTGAATTTAGATGTTTGAATTTTTGCATATTTTATACTTGTTTATTTCGTACTGGAAATTGGGCCCAAGTCATAACAATTTCTAATATAAAGGGATATAACTTAATTTACAGTGCTTTGGCTTAAGTTTATATATAAAAAAAAACACTTTAAATTAAACAAGATATACATCAATCATTCTTACATGACTATTTGTTTATTTTCCATTAATAGCAAAGTATTTACAATTAATGTTCAAACAATATTTGGGTGGGACTTTCTTTTGTAAAGAATGACTAGTAAAAGAAAAACGTCTATATCTGATATTTCAATCTGTCTCCAAATTACAGGTCTGACATATAAAATGTAACAGTAAAAATTTCTCTTTTATCTTGCCTTTAAATAGAAAGTAATTGACCATTTTAAATGACTTTCTTATCACTCAAGATAAATATGACCCCTAATATTTGTATTGTTACATATAAATATGTCTCATAAATAAAAAAGGAATTTCAAATTTTGACAGTTATAACACCTCAAAGAACAGTTAAATTCTACAACTGAAAAGATGTCAAATTTTCGGCAATAAATTTGGAACATGTTTCCCACATAGCCAACTTGTCAAATAAACTTTGAAGTTTATATACAATAAGTAAAATCAGCCAAATTTTTGAAGCACATACCAGTTAATAAATCATTCAAACAGTATAGTCTTTAATGTCAGCGGGGACCAACATATATATTATTGGAACCACTAGCAAGACATTCCATCATATCTGACGGTATCGGCAAAATATTTACATACATAGTGCAATATCTTCCTTTTTTTTGTTGTATTTTCCCCTTTTTTAGTTAGTGTGTACTTTTATATTTCCCCCATTCAAACATTTTTATTTTAGTTAAGTGTGTACTTTAACTTGTACATATAACTTTTATACCTGATAAACGTATATAAGTATATAAACCAAAAGTAAAATTCAACCTATCTTTAAAACGTGCTAGCACTTACCCTTCGCCAACAAAACATGGCCATGCAGATGAATATCCGAAAACAATCAGTTTGGATAATGAATTATACATTTTTTCCCCCTGGAGTACATATTACATAGTGTGACCGGTTATAGATGATATAAATAAGGTTTAAAGTCAACACCTTCAACAACTGCAGGTATATAATCCAGGTATAACATAAAACCTTTACAAATCACTACGTACCCTCTTATCTTCTGTCAAAGGGTATCCTTTAACAGTTATTCATTTCTCAAGTGTATTTTTATTATAAATTAACAACCTGCTGAAAGTTAACTTCTTGAGATTTAAATTGACTGCTTATGCTAATAAGCTTATTGTTCATAAAGATTGGATGGTTCCATGAATTAATAAAGACTTATCTGTTATATCCTTTACATAATAGGACAATGCTACTTAATTGGGGGTATTGATTTAATTATTGAATTATTATAAATAATTCAACAGTTTCCATAGAAATGTTTGAATCTGTTTACTTTTATTATTAATAAGAACAGAAGGTAAAAGAGATTTCTCATTCATTACCTATAAGCCTGCCAGCATGACATTAAATCTAACAGGTATAACTTCCTAATCTCATAAAAGAATGGATAAAATCCTAACGTAAGTTTAAAATCATTTATCATATTGAAGAATTTAGAAAGACTTATAAACTATTGTATCTTACCTTAATAAGCTAGAATCATCATGATATAATGACATTATGCATTACAACTAATAAGTAATCCTTTGACATTTCTCCATGTTGAAAATACAATTCCAAGCATCAGTTAACATTTTTTTTTAATTTTTAATTTTTTACATTATTTCCATGTCACTGAAAGCCATAATAACATTTTACTTTAAATTCAATTAAATATTTTAAAGATCTTAAAACTGTCAAATGAGACATAAACTTAAAAGGTTAATGGAAAATGTTTATAAATAAATCATGTTGTAAAATTTGTAACATTCACTCTCTATGGTTATAATGAATAGAAGTGGAATGAAAAAAGGTGCCAATTACAGTAAATATAAGGCTACACATAGTCAAAGGTCCTATAAAGTAAGATTTAATAACATAAAGGCAACCAGTATTCAAAGTTTAGTTAGGGTTAAGGCAAGAAAAGGATTATTGTGAGGAAAAGATAACCATCTTGGTAAAAGCAAGGTTAAGCATAAGGATAGAACAATGTAGATGATAAAGGTAAGGGCTTAGATAAATGAGTTTAATGATAGTAAAAGTATGAACCAGTGATCCCATGTATCTAAATAATACAATTATATTCAAAGTATTTGAAAAGCAAAAGTTTCGGATTTTTTTTTCCAGAAATATTTGCAATCTGCATAATCACAATTAAAAGAGAAGCTGCATTAATTTACAACAACTGCAAGGTACCCTAAAAAAAGAATTCAAGGAAAGATGAAACAGGAAGCAGGAAAGCAGCAATACCAATCAAGCACAAAACTATACCAGCAATTAAATAACAATTAAACAGCTCAACAGAAACTTGCCAATGATAAAATTAACTGAAAAAGCAAAATATTGTCACAACATTAGTATTAATTATTCATACTTACTTTGCTCGTTCTATTTTCTCTGTTTCAGACTGGTACTGATTCTCCAATTGTAAACTGAAAGATAAAACACCTGTATTTACACCTGTCAAAGTAGATTGTCAGGTAGCTATTCTAATTATCTGTACAATATAAAAATCAATCAATGTTGTTCAATTATTACTAACAGTAGGAGCCCATCAAATCCAAGCAGTTAGCAAATCCAATACAGTCCATTAAATATGTAAGGATTATTCATAAAAGGTAATTATTAAACAATCATTGTTATCATGGATAAAAGGTGCAAAAAACAAGCTTAAGCAAGCTTCCTGATATACAAGAAAATCTCAACTTCCATGCAAAAGCTACTGATACAACTAATGATTTCTTATTATGAAAAAAATAGAACTCCATATCATTGGTAACAAACTCAATATTGACAACAAAAACAAAAACAAAATATCAGAAAGTTTTTTTTTGCATATGTAAATAACTAAATTAAAAATGCAAGAAAAATGTACAAAATCAGAATAATGGTTCATATTTGCTTGTATTTCTTATCAGTTTTCAGATTCCAAATAACTTAAATGAAAACAGTTTTATTACAGTAATGTGATTTTCCTAGTATGATGAAGCAACATTGACTAACTTCTGACAATCCAGATAAAACAGAAAACATAAAAATCACAAAGATTTGTTCAATAAAAAATACCACAATCCCCTAAATGACTGAGAATAATAGTTACCTAAATATTTCTTTAAGTGGGCATAAGTAAAATTTTGTTGGACCATGCTTTCAGAAATATTAGCAGAATGATTATCAACTCTCCCTCCAGTGCCGATAAAAATAATCTTCCTTCCATATTTGTTTCCAAAAATGTTTAACATGGGAAAATAAAATGCTTCACTGAGCGCAGCCTGATACGACAGCAGAGGTTGAACCCTGAACAGTTGGGGCAAATTTGGACACAATATTCAAGCTTGATACTGTCTGAATTTGGATTGTGATATTATTTTTGACATAATATAGGTTTCTGACACAAAATAAATGTGGTCAAAGATCTTACAAATCTATTGCGCAATACTGTGCAATTGAAGATTTCTTCTTGAAACTTTTCAAAAATTCGAAATTTGAAAAATTTTGAAAAAAAAAATAAATCCTTTAAAAAAATTGTAAACAAAAAATCCCCCCCCCCCAACTTACTGAAACCCTCCTTGGAGCAATAACCCCAAAACTCAATCCCAGCCTTTCCTTTGTAGTATGGAATCTTGTAGTATAATTTCAGAGAGATCCATACACCTAAACACAAGTTATTGTCTCGAAACTAGAAAAATGCTTCTTTTTGGCCCTTTTTTGGCCCCTAATTCCTACATGTTTGGGGCAATTAACCCCAAACTCAATTCCTTTGTTATATGGAACCTTGTGGTACAATGTCTGAGAGATCCATACACTTACACACAAGTTATTATCCGGAAACTAGAAAAATGCTTGTTTTTGGCCCCTTTTTGGCCCTTAATTCCTAAACTGTTTGCCCCATAACCCTTGAAATAAATCCCAACCTTCTACTTGTGGTATTAAACATTGTGGTACAATTTTAGAGCAATTGAAATACTAATACACAAGTTATTGTCCTGAAACTAGATAAATGCTTGTTTTGGGCCCCTTTTGGGCCCCTAATTCCTAAACGGTTGGGACCATCATCCCTAAAATCAATCCCAATCTTCCTTTTGTGGTATTGAACCTTCTTAAAAAATTTCATAGAGATCCATTCACTTAAACTAAAGTTATTGTCCGGAAACAAATGTGTCTTCGGACGACGATGCAGACAACAACGACATCATACCATTATACAATCCAAAAAATTTTTTTGCAGTTGTATAAAAATTACAGACAGCAAATGCAAGTTAGGTAAAAGCAATATCTCATATAGGCCCATTGGCTAGTTCAGCTCTTAATTCACTCAATTTTCTCAACTTCATGTCTAAGCCCTTTTCCTGGTTCTCTGATATTTAACAATAAATTGAGGACTAGTATAATTACTGTACAACTGTAGTCTGTAATTTTCAAATGTAAAAAAAACCAAAACTACGGTAGCATGATGCATACTCATAACAACATATCAAAAATGCATACTTAAATCGATAACAAAAGCCACAGGTTGTTCAAGAATTTAAGCATCAGCAACAGTAAATGAAAAAAATATCAAACCATAATAGCTATTAAGCTCACAATTATAAACTATAGCTGTTGCACCTGAAGCAAGGGGAGTAACTCAAAAACATAATTAGGTAATAAATTTTAAACATGCACTAAAAAAATCCAAGACACTAGCAAAGATGTCTTTTCATGCTATATCAAAACTGTTGAAAAAAAAAAGAAATTTACTAGAAGTATTGCGAGCAAAGCTCACAAAATGATACACTACCGCCCCACATAAAGCAATGGCAAAGCTTATATGATTTTCTTGGGAAAACACCAAAAATAACTCAGATAAAAATACAAAATAGGAAGTGCACAATTGCATTATATGGTTAAGATTCTGAGAAAGTTCAAATAATTGTGATCTCGTTAAGGAGGATATGCAGATACAAAATATGTACATCCCCAGATCAATCAATGGCACAGGCTATGATTTGCTAAAAGAAACCCCCAAAATAATTGAATAAAAAATTAAATTAGAGGTGCACAAAGGCATTATATTGTGAAGATTCCAAGAATGGTCAATTAATTTCGGATAAGGGATTTATGAGATGCTGAAAAAAATGTATTTTGTAGTGTGCACATATGACAAAGTCCATGTCATGCCAAAGTTATCCATCAAAATTCAGTGGGATGAAGAATTGAAATGGGAGGTGCAAAATTACAAAGTGTGTGTAAGATTCTGTAAAAGTTTCAGAAAATTCTGTCTAGTAGTTCAGGAGCAGATGTGGATAAAAAAGTGGTACAGAGACAAAAAGACAATGAAAGAAGAGATGGAAATACCAATGGACTGACTGACCACATCCCTTTATATTGCCCCCATCAGAAAGCAGGGGATGGGATCGGGTGTTAGTGTAATGACACTTTCAAAATAATTATGTCAGATATAAATTACATTCAGGTTCTGACCCGACAATCTGATTGGTCTATTGCTTTAGAAATTTAACCATATGACCAAATAAGACCCACAGTTATTGGACATGCCCACATTTAACGGTACTTCTCTGTATCAATTTTTAAAAATCTGACCCTTTATACAAATATATTTTGTTTACAATTAACCTTGCGCACATATTTTAAAATAAGCAGTTTTGAAAATTAAATACATCCTTTTGTAGTTTTATTGGCATGTAAAAGTGACGACTGTGTATATTTAGACCTGCAATATAAACTTTCAGTTTGCTAAACTCAATCAACAGCATACAAATAATTCTGATCATTAATGATAAATTATAATGCAATCTTCTTTTATTCACAAGGGCTATTCTTGATAAAAATGTAAGGGAGTTGGAAAGCACTTTGTATAATACATGGGTGATAGGATTCAGAAAAGCTTTCTAAACACAAATACACACTTTGATTTGGTGGCAGGTCTTGAAAATAAAGCTTTCCTACACCCCTTCCCCTACATTTTGTGTTGAATAGCCCTAAATAAATCAATAAACAAAGATGTAAATGTAATAAAAACAATACACATCAAATCATTCTTTTATTCATAGCCATTTAAAATTACTACATTTCACAACTACAACACAGAAACATTTTTTTTCATATGGTATTTAACCTAAAATGCATGCATTCTTCATATATAACAATAAGCAGTTAAAATACATCCTACCAATGATATTTTTAGTTGTTGACTTGAATTAGTACCCAGGGTATCAAAGTATATGAATATTACATGCATCTGATTTCAAATAAGCCATAAAACCATCTGATTAGTTTTGACAGATCTGATTTAATGTAGTTTTAGGACACACCATGATGTTGACAAAGATGGGTAAAGCTCTTTTCATGCACATGCTTAAAACTAAACAAAAAAATCTAACACCAAGGGTTATAACTAAAAGAAGCAAAACCCAGAAAGAGGCCAGATAAAAGAGTTGTCTGTCCTTACTTACCAGAATTCGGTGGAAGCATACAAACTATACAGAAAACAAAGTGCATGTTAAAATCCCCACAAAACATGCAAAACACCTTAAATAACTAATGATGTCAAATTCAACTTCAAATTTCCATTACTTTGAATCATGTCAATAAACTTTTCCTGTTAATTTGAAGACTTTTAATTTAAATTTAAAAAAATATATCTAAAATAAAAACAAATGACTGTAAAGTCTATTTTAATTTTAACATTTTCATTATTGTATTAAAAATTACTGTGTTAAATTTTTTTTATCAAAGAAAAAAAAAGCAATCTCATATCTTAAAAATATAATTCAAAGATGACCTTTTTCAAAAAGTTTGCACTAGAAAAAAAAATCTGACATCACAAGTTGAATTAAGGATAGCTGAAAAAAGACCTGGAAAAAGGATTTATCTTTTGTAATATAATTCATGCTTAAGGATTGAGGGTTTCCCCATGCAATTTCTATCATAAAAACAGACATTAAAGAAAAATTCTATTAGTTTAATTTAAAAATGTTTCCTTATTTCATATGATGCTTCAGACATCACCATTAAAAATGCATAACTCCATAACATTGCTTGTTAATCTTGTCTCTCTTTGTCCATTAAACAAGCATGACATCTGTTACTTTATGTTTCAAAAACAGCATGAACTATGGAATGATTCAAAACTTTTTTTTGTGTTATTCTTTATTTTATCACCAATCACACTTTAGCAGATGATTCAGTTATCACTCAAATTTTAATGAAACCATATGTTAGTGCATATGGGAAAATGCCATGAATCATTATTTATGATAATTCATATGTTAAAAGGAGTTTTCATAAATTGAGTAGTGATCTTCATTGTAAATATTAATATGTCATATATGTCATATATGCAAAATTATACAAAAATAAAACTACATTGCTGAAGGCATATAAAATTTTAGAGTTATTTCATTCATGTTTTTGTTTTGGTTCCCCTACTTTCATATACTGTAAGTTCAGGGAGTTTTAAATTGTTTTTCATAGTGCAAACAATTGCAATGGGAAAAGTTTCCCAAATTAAATGCTGACATTTCAATTTTGTTGCATTATTTTTATTGAACCATTAAAGTGAAATTTTAAAGTATATCTAAGTAAATTTATGATTCACTATTTAACTATGTGATCAATGTTTCAGAAAACAATCGAAAATTTTGTTGAAATTTTGGACATAACATTTGATAAGGAGTATTTATGTCCCTTTAGTGTATATAAGGAGTGATATTTTAGTGATGGCTTACCAGTGAGTTCTGTTGGCTGTTACAGTCCTATGTTGGTCTGTTTCCATGAAAGATGGACTTGGTTCATCTAATAAACATTCTTGAGACTACAAATACAGACAAAAATTGCATTAATTTCTCGATTTTAATCATTCCATATGTTATATTGTGTGTTTGTTGTCGTTTAACGCCTTTTTAGACACTTTATCAGGACAGCTAATTTCTATTGGTACATCTATCTTTGAACATTTGTTGAAAATACTTCACATACATGATATTTAAGCCTGACAAAAGGGGTACATTTTCATTGAAATAATACAATTACTTAGCTGTATTTGTCAAAACTTTTAGGAATTTTTGGTCCTCAATGCTCTTCAACTTTGTACTTTATTTGGCCTTTTTAACATTTTTTGATTCGAGCGTCACTGATGAGTCTTTTGTAGACAAAGCGCGTCTGGCACAAATATAAAATTTCAATCCTGGTATCTATGATGAGTTTATATATAATACCAAACTTCAACTTTCTTCCACTTATCTTTTTAATGTTCGTTATCAAGAAAATAGAGTTTTTAAAACAGTTTATATTTAAAGATATACAAAATCTCAGCTTAAAAAGATCCAAGGTTACAGGATAAAACTGCAAACTGGGGATTCATTTATTTTTTAATGGTACCAATTCTTTGTGGATTGAGGATATTTTATTTTCTGGTTTTGCTAAAGTCAGTTTACAGACCTATATAAATTTTGTACTTCGTCAACCATTTAAAATGTGTTTTACCAACACCCTCAAAATCCATTAAAATTGGTACAACGGGAATGATAATAAAATCAAGTCATAAAATGGTTGATACAACTTAAATATAAGTATAAAGTACTCACAGCTCTTCTTTCCCTGAGTACAGCTGCCTCTGCTGGGTTGTTAAACCTAAACATCTGACTCTTTCCAAGTATGACACTATCACCTGTAATTAATTATAAATATCTATGTTGGATATCTGTTTACTTAAAATATGTCAATGTGACAGCAACCCAATGACATAAAAAATGAAAATGACTTTTAGAGGCAAAATTGTAAATATGTCAAGCTCAAAATTGTCCAGTCCAGATTAGCTTAAAAGACTACAGAAGATTTGTCATCGATAATTCACTACTTATATAACAAAATAAATGGAGAATGTGTCCATGGTACACAGATAATGTCCCCACTTGCATGTAACATTATAAAGGGACATAACTAGACAACTGTAAAAGTGATGCCACCCAAAATTGAACTTGATCTGCGTTTTATGGTAATAAGCATTGTGTATTAGGCAAACTAAAGTTAGAGAACGGAAAACAATTTTGAGACATACATACAAACGGACAAAAGTATCACTTAATGCCCCCTAGCAGCTGGATTGAAAAAAGTCTACAAAGAAGATATTCTGATATTCATGACAGAAAAGTAACTACTGAAAATGAAATAATGATACTATATTCTAATACTTACATCAGAACAAAACCAGTTACACAAAAATTTAGCAATTAGTTAAAAAGGACCATAATAAGGATTAAACAATGCAATCAACCAGGAAAAAGCCTACAAATGCTTCTTCTCACCAAATTATATAACATATAATACTACAGTGGCATGTTCTTTCAGTAAAACCAAACACAAACTGTTCAATAACTATGGTAGAGCATATCAGATCTTACTCTCTTCAAAACTGGGCAACGATACCAAGATACTAAATTTCTCAAAATGTATTTCAGTAACTAATGTAATGTAAAGACTATTTTACCTTGTTTGAGAAGAACTGGTGCTTTACAATCCAGTCCATTGACTGTACAGTGAGAGCCTCTGTTTGGATACAATGTAACACTGCCATCTACATTCTTGATTAAACAGTGTTCTCTCTGAATCCCTGGACCACTCAGAACTGAAAAACAAATTGAAATATATTTTTTGTGACAGTCATTCATCTCTCTGTTTACTTTTAACACTATAATACTTAAAATTTCTATTCGTTTTAACAATAAAATATTTAAACTTCTACAGCTATCATAAAATGTTTCTGACAAATATCAAATAATGACATGAGATAAAAGGAAATACAAATTAAATTCAAATAAATTCAAAAATCAAATCAAACAAGAAATTTAATTTCGATATAAGGTTGAATTTTAGATAAATAATTGATCAATTGTATAATGTAACATGATATCAAATGGGAAAATTACAAGAAATCAATTCAACCCTCTCTTATCATTACATAAGGTAAGAACTGTCTCATTTGAACATACTGTGGATTCATATCAATATTTGTGGATTAAGGAAAAATTGTATTTTTGTGATTTGATTTCGTTGTTTTACAAAAATCTGCATACCAGCCTATCAGAAATTTGAGCTTTGATGAACATTTAAATTCTTTTTAACCTTTACCAACTAAATCCATGAAACTTGGTATCCCTAGAATAGTAATGCATCCACAGTACATGATAACCAGGAAACAGGACAGAGAGTTATAATACAAAACAACCAAACATGTAGGGCTGTTCGAGAAATTAGTTGTATGCATGGGGAAGTTGGAAGGCACTTTCATTTGAATTGATAGGTGGTGGTTATTTTCAATAGACAGCCTGAACAACTATAGAAAAAAATCAATTACAATTTCATACATGGTGGGGTAAAATTAAAATTTCCATTCAACCTCCATATAATACTTTTTGGAACAGCCCTAACATACAAATTGTACATGGCCATAATTGTAAACAAGAACATTATTCAGATATTAGTTTTATATTGTTTATAGTTCAGTTGTTTTACTGACTTAACTACTGATTAATGTTTTTAACACGTGTGATATCATGTACCCTTATTTCCTACAAATTATGTAATCATGCTATCCTATCAATGTTTTGTTTGGGTATCCGTGGCATATTCAAGATGCACAGCTGACCTAATGTTTAGTTTAAACACACTCTACTTTCAACAAGACTGGACACAAATTATACACTTGACAATTTCCCCTCTTTCTTGAAATATTGTAAAATGAACTCAGAATATTTGTAACCTATGGTTACACATCTAGTTTTGATTTGTCTATATAGTTTTAATTGTATTATTGTATTACCTATATCCTGCTCTCTTTTGGCATCTTCTCTTCCTACCAGAGTCTTTCCTTCCTGCAGAAACAATAGAGAACATTGTATAGGCAGCATGTATATGAATATAAGAAGATGAGGTATGAGTATCACACGAGACAACTCTCCATCCAAGTCAGAACGGCCTTCAATACGGAGCCTTGGCTCACACCAAACAGCAAGCTATAAAGGTCCCAAAAATTGACTAGTGTAAAACCATTCAAACAGGAAAACCAACAGTCTAATCTATATAAAAAACGAGAAACACTTATGAACCACATCAACAAACGACAACCACTGAACATCAGGTTCCTGACTAAAGACACTATATTATAAACATTGGCACATATTTTTAAACTAATAATTGTGATTGATTGATTGTGGCTACTTAGCACCACTTTCAGCACACTTGGCTATATCATGGTGTGCCAGGAAAGAACCACAACCATCACAAGAAGAGTGGAAATCCTAGTCACCTAATGCAACTTACAAAAGTGGAGTTCGAACTCATAACATCACTGTTGACAGGGTTGTGAGCTTTATGACATTATTAAACTAGAGGCTCCAAGGGGCCAGTGTCGCTCACCTGATATTTTCATTTACAATTGATGCATGAAATAATGCAACCGTTATACATTTGCTTTAGTTTCAGAGATATAAGTCAAAAACTGCATTTTCCCCCTAAGTTCTATTTTTAGCCAGGTCTGACATGTTGGTTGGCAGGCAGGGTCATTGGACACACTTTTTAAACTAAATACCCTAGTGATGATTGTGGCCAAGTTTGGTTAAATTTGTCTAGTTGTTTCAGGAGAGAAGATTTTTGTAAAAGATTACAAAAATTTACGAAAAATTGTTTAATTTGACTTTAAAGGGCAATAACTCCTTATGGGGTCAATTGACCATATTGGTCATGTTGACTTATTTGTAGATCTTACTTTGCTGAACATTATTGTTGTTTACAGTTTATCTCTATCTATAATAATATTCAAGATAATTACAAAAAACTGCAAAATTTCCTTAAAATTACTAATTCAGGGGCAGCAACCCAACAACGGTTTGTCTGATTCATCTGAAAATTTCAGGACAGATAGATCTTAACCTGATGAACATTTTTACCAATGTCAAATTTGCTCTAAATGCTTTAGTTTCAGAGATATAAGCCAAAAACTGCATTTTACAAAAAATTGGTAAAAAATTACTTTAAAGGGCAATAACTCCTTAAGGGGTCAACTGACCATTTTGATCATGCTGACTTATTTGTAGATCTTACTTTGCTGAACATTATTGCTGTTTACAGTTTATCTCTATCTATAATAATATTCAAGATAATAACCAAAAACTGCAAAATTTCCTTAAAATTACTAATTCAGGGGCAGCAACCCAACAACGGGTTGTCTGATTCATCTGAAAATTTCAGGGTAGATAGATCTTAACCTGATAAACATTTTTACCCGTCAGATTTGCTCTAAATGCTTTAGTTTCAGAGATATAAGCCAAAAACTGCAATTTACCCATATATTCTATTTTTAGCCATGTCGGCCATCTTGGTTGGCAGGCGATGTCCCCGGACACATTTTTTAAACTAGATACCCTAGTGATGATTGCGGCCAAGTTTGGTTAAATTTGGCCCAGTAGTTTCAGAGGAGAAGATTTTTGTAAAAGTTAACGACGACGGACACCAAGTGATGAGAAAAGCTCACTTGGCCCTAAAATTTGTAAGTATCTTTATTTAATTACCAATGGAATGATTTCACAAACCAGTTTTCCACAGTACTGTTTAATACAAAATTGTGGCAGATTTATTACCAAAGAAGCATTTCAAACCAAAAATTACAAAAATTAGTGTAAAATGGGGATTCAGAAACCCGATCTCATAGAACTGACCAAAATTATTTCTGAAAAAAAAAATTCTTGACCATCCTAATTTATCATTTCAGTCAATGACCTTTCAGTTTAAGTCATGTCTGGCAAATATAACCATTTCCTGACCATTGATCTACGAAATCCATAAAATTAGTACTCCATGAAAATAAAGTTCAATTTTGATGAAATCAAACAAAGTTTAATTTTGGACCCTTTTGACCTCAATGTGGACAAAGTTGATAACATGGCCCAAAATCAAAAATCTAAATACATGGTTAGATTCAGCATATCAAAGGACCCCATATATTCAATTTTGTTGAAATCAAACAAAGTCTAATTTTGGACCCGATTTGGACCAACTTGAAAACTGGACCCATAATCAAAATCTAAATACATGTTTAGATTCAGCATATCAAAGAACCCTAAGAATTCAATTTTGGTTAAAATCAAACTAAGTTTAATTTTGGACCCTTTGCACCTTAATGTAGACCAATTTGAAAATGGGACCAAAATTAAGAATCTAAATACACGTTAGATTCAGCATATCAAAGAACCCCATATATTCAATTTTGTTGAAATCAAACAAAGTTTAATTTTGGACCCGGTTTGGACCAACTTGAAAACTGGGCCCATAATCAAAAATCTAAATACATGTTTAGATTCAGCATATCAAAGAACCCTAAGAATTCAATTTTGTTAAAATCAAACTAAGTTTAATTATGGACCCTTTGGACCTTAATGTAGACCAATTTGAAAACAGGACCAAAATTAAGAATCTAAATACGGTTAGATTCAGCATATCAAAGAACCCCAAATATTCAATTTTGTTGAAATCAAACAAAGTTTAATTTTGGACCCCGATTTGGACCAACTTGAAAACTGGGCCCATAATAAAAATCTAATTACATGTTTAGATTCAGCATATCAAAGAACCCTAAGAATTCAATTTTGTTAAAATCAAACAAAGTTTAATTTTGGACCCTTTGGACCTTAATGTAGACCAATTTGAAAACGGGACCAAAAATTAAGAATCTAAATACGGATAGATTCAGCATATCAAAGAACCCATATATTCAATTTTGTTGAAATCAAACAAAGTTTAATTTTGGACCCGGTTTGGACCAACTTGAAAACTGGGCCCATAATCAAAAATCTAAATACATGTTTAGATTCAGCATATCAAAGAACCCTAAGAATTCAATTTTGTTAAAATCAAACTAAGTTTAATTATGGACCCTTTGGACCTTAATGTAGACCAATTTGAAAACGGACCAAAAATTAAGAATCTACATACACGGTTAGATTCAGCATATCAAAGAACCCCATATATTCAATTTTGTTGAAATCAAACAAAGTCAAAATTTTGGACCCGATTTGGACCAACTTGAAAACTGGGCCCATAATCAAAAATCTAAATACATGTTTAGATTCAGCATATCAAAGAACCCTAAAATTCAATTTTGTTAAAATCAAAGTAAGTTTAATTTTGGACCCTTTGCACCTTAATGTAGACCAATTTGAAAACGGGACCAAAATTAAGAATCTAAGTACAGTTAGATTCGGCATATCAAAGAACCCCAATAATTCAATTTTGATGAAATCAAACAAAGTTTAATTTTGGACCCTTTGGACCTCAATGTGGACCAATTTAAAACGGGCCCAATATCCAAAAACTTAATAAACGGTTAGATTCAGCATATTAAAGAACCCCAAGAATTCAAGAAAAAACCCATTGAAATTGGTCAAGAAATAAGCAATTTATACAAAGTATCTTCTTTTGCACAATACTGTGCAATTGAATATTTCTTGCAATTGCGCAATACTGTGCAATTGAATATTTCTTGCTATTGTGCAATACTGTACAATTGACAATTTCTTGCTATTGTGCAATACTGTGCTATTGGATATTTCTTGCTATTAGCAATACTGTGCAATTGAAGATTTCTTGCTATTGCGCAATACTGTGCAATTGAAAATTTCTTGCTATTGCACAATACTTATTATATAATAATTTACACATCCTGTTTGGTGTGTATCTCCTGCCATATCATTATTATTTGCTTTTAAATATAAATCAGAAATAACCAACTTAAAATGGAAAATTTTAAAGAAAAAAAAAGGAAAAAAAAATCCCCCTCAATTTTTGAACCTCCTTATGATTCATCACCATAATGAGACTACTGTAATAATAATTCTTGATAATATCACATCTTTTAAAATCGAATATGGCATTAGTTGTCCTACCTTTAGATGGTAAATAATAACTCCAGTACTAAGGATGTCATTGTCCATCCCTATCAAGTGTGGCATTTGTGAATCTATCAACACTCCCATGGAGCTGGCTTTATTTAGCCCTCTAATACTCAGGTCAGATTCCTATAAAACAAACACTATAATAACATTTTTTCATAATACAAAAACTTACTTCAGACTATGGCATATTGGAAATTAACAACTTCTATATTAAAATTTTGTAAGTAATTTTTTCTTCATCGTCTCATTAATTTTTTCATGATAAAAATAAAAGTAACATGATTGCCTTTTCTACTCTTAAATCAACATGATCAATGTTTCAAGAAGACACTGAAGTAGAAAGCTTAGTAATGTTTTGGAGGAAATTAGTTTGTTTAGTATACTCAAATATTACCTTGATGATTTCATGTGCCTCCATCCATTTATCCATCCAGGTTTGTGTCAATTTATTTGCCTAAAAATAGTACATTTGAAATGCATTTAAATACTAACTCTGGAAACAGGACATCATATATTATGTCTGGGCTTCCTAAAATAAATGTTTTCATAAAAATGGCAAGTTCCATTGAAAGACAAGAGAACTTGAATGATTAAAAGTAATTACCAACATATTGTTGCAACAAGGTGTAAAATTAAGGATTGCCAATACAAATGTAGCAGGATATTTATCAAGATCATCGACTTTTCATGCAAAATTTCATGTATGTCTTGAAAAAGATATTCAACGAGCATTGTTTATTGTCTTTTTGGTGATGATATTAAAAATTTGGCTTTATAATTTTGAATTTTTGCAAAATAGCACTTGATCTGTTAAACTTTTGAGGAAATATTAAAAAAATTGGACCATTCCTAAAATTGTAAAGGTCCATCTGACCTTTTAGATAATTTTCTAAAAGATCAGTTGGAAAATCAATACAGTCAAGAGCTCATACATACTGTATATCAACATCTGAAAAAATTCATTACCCTTCAATTAAGGAATTACTAATTTTTTTGGTGACATTCTGATAATTATCTTAAATGAGTGTCAGAATACCTGATAATTTTTAGTCATCTATTGCTTACTGTTAATCTTGTTTTTTAACCTTCTTATTATTTATGATTCTTCATCTTATAAATATTAACTTACCCTGTCTTCTTGAATCTGAAGTTGTTGTTCAAGAGCTTGTCCTGAATCTTGAATTGGAAGCATGCTTTCTCCCTGAAAATTATTGGTTGTAGAACTGAATTATCTCCCTTGGGCTGTATTATAGAACTATATGCAAATTGAATGAATTTTTTATATCAAATATTTTTATATGGATGTCATGAAACAATTAATCTTATAAATTTGAGATTTACAACAACAAAATGGAAAAAGTAAAACTACTTAGAAAAGCATAAAATTATTTATTTAGGTACTTTTCTTAAAACTTGATCTGCAAAAACTAATGATTTTTGGATATATTTTAAAATTTATGTAGTCACACACTTAGTTTACATATAATTATAAGCAGTAAAAATCTTAAAAAATATGCCTACTAGTGATATATCAAATATTTTTTTACAAGTGCAGCCAAGATGTAAAATTTTCTTTAGTGAATGTGTTACCTCTCTGTGCAACTTTTGAAATGGTACAACATACATCACATCACTGGTAGGATAAAACCCTGTAATACAAAAATCTACATCTAGCCAAAACATGCATAAGCTCCATGATTAATCTAGCTTGTGTTAGATCTACTGATAGAAAACTAAAGTTCATGTTAGTGACATATCTTTCATTTAGCATCTTACTGGTAAGCTAACATTTCTAATTTGCAATCAAATTAGGGATAACTGTATAGATATTTGCGACAGTAAAGTTTTTATGAAGGACAAGCTCAAAAAACTATAGGCTCCCAAGAGCCTGTGTCGCTCACCTGATTCTACTTTGGTTTTGGAAATCATGTAAAAATAGACAAAAATCATAACAGATATCCTAATAATAATTGAGGCCAAATTTGGTTTAATATTGGCCCTGTAATTTAATCAAAAGCAGAAGACTTTTGTAAAGTTTACAGAAATTACCTATAAATTCATTGAAATTGTAGAAAATGACTTTATAAGGACAATGACAAATCAGCTACAAAGTAACAACACTTGGTCAGCACCTCAAAAGAACCATAGGGTCCTTTGTTAAACTAAGTCCCCCGTTGGCAGCCATCTTGGTTGATGGATTTGCTACAAAGTAACAACACTTGGTCAGCACCTCATAAGGAACATTCATGCCATGTTTTATTTCATTCCATTTAGTGGTTCTCTAAAAGAAGACATTTGTATGTATTTTCCATAGGGTCCTATGTTAAACTAAGTCCCTCTCTGGCGGCCATCTTGGATGATGGATCGGCTTCAAAGTAACAACACTTGGTCAGCACCTCATAAGGAACATTCATGCCATGTTTGGTTTCATTCCATTTAGTGGTTCTCTAAAAGAAGACATTTGTATGTATTGTCCATAGGGTCCTATGTTAAACGAAGTCCTCCGCTGGCGGCCATCTTGAATGATGGATGGCCTACAAAGTTACAACACTTGGTCAGCACCTCATAAGGAACATTCATGCCATGTTTTATTTCATTCCATTTAGTGGTTCTCTAAAGAAGACTTTTGTATGTATTTCCCATAGGGTCCTCGTTAAACTAAGTCCTCGCTGGTGGCCATTTTGGATGATGGATCGGCTACAAAGTAACAACACTTGGTCAGCACCTCCTAATGAACATTCATGCTATGTTTTGTTTCATTCCATTCAGTGGTTCTCTAAAAGAAGTCATTTGTATGCATTTCCCATAGGGTCCTATGTTAAACTAAGTCCCTATCTGGCGGCCATCTTGGATGATGGTTCGGCTTCAAAGTAACAACACTTGGTCAGCAATTCAAAAGGAACATTCATGCCATGTTTGGTTTCATTCCATTAAGTGGTTCTCTAAAAGAAGACATTTGTATGTATTGTCCATAGGGTCCTATGTTAAATGAAGTCCCCCCACTGGCGGCCATCTTGGTTGCCTACAAAGTTACAACACTTGGTCAGCACCTCATAAGGAACATTCATGCCATGTTTGGTTTCATTCCATTCAGTGGTTCTCTAGAAGAAGTTCAAAATGTAAAAAGTTAATGACGACGACGGACGACGGACGCCAAGTGATGAGAAAAGCTCACTTGGCCCTTCGGGCCAGGTGAGCTAAAAAGCACTTGACAATCTGATGGTCTCCATAAAAAAAATCCAGATATAATTTTTTTTTCACGCTTGCCCTGAAACACTGAAAAAATACATACATAAAGCGCACCTGAGTATAACACGCAGGGACAATGACAGAGAAAAAAACCTGTGGCTTATTTAACGAATTTAACGGTATCTTCATTCTTATGCCACATATTAAAATAAATTGCATTTTAGTAAATATTTTAGGTATGACTGTAATATTTTTTTTTTCATGAAGAAATAACCTCAAAAAATTTTGTGCACACTGAATAACCCGCATAGCAGGTTATTTAAAAGTGTGCACCACATTTTTGAGGTTATATCGAATAGACAGAAAAAATATTACAGTCATTCCTTATAATCTAATTCTAAATACCATTTTTTAGGAGTAAATCATGAAAAAACGTTGATGACGTCACGGTCATATGACAAAATTATGTCTATGAGCTGATAGACAAAATACTTTCAGCCAATCAGAAGACGTGTTACATCCAAAATTATATTATTTTGGCTTAAAATGCAATAAATGCAAAAGTCCATGAAACTGTTACATCGTCTCTGGCATCTAAACAATGTGACAACAAAGGTATACTCTCGATGTTTAACATAAACTCTAGATATATTTATACTTTTTCATACGCTTATGAACAGTTTAAATATTGACAAAAAGATTTTGAGGTTCAAAATGTGATTTTTTTGTTTATTTTTTAAGAAATTACATACTTAAAAAATACAGATTTCAAAATGGTGGCTTTCCTTAGTTACAGACTGGTAGAACGTGGAATCTAACCCTTCAAAATATTTATCAACTTCTAATGAAAACTAGTTCTAAAAAACAAATTACATAAGAATTGCTGTTTATCAAGTAAAGAATTGGTGGTTGTGGTCAGTATCTGTGTTAAATAATTCAAAGCATTTATTATTGTCATACCACACATATATCATGTGTTGTAGTCATTAATATAACTGTGAAATAATTGGGGAATTTGAGCATACCAAAGCTTACCATAGCAGATGTGGCAAAAGAAGTCATCCATAACATATTTTTTGCAAAGGAAATATGAAAATGATTTGCAATTTTTATTTCTAATATTGTAAAGATATCTTTATCTTGCAACATCTATATAGACAGGCAATCAAGACACTATAGCATCTATAACACTGATCTATCTAGCTTAGACAATGAAGCAGACAAGACACTCAACCCATCCTAAATATGGTGACACGTTTTAAATTAGCAAACAAGACATTTTGTTAAGCTTTATAATTTCCCTTTCATTCCAGCTAACCTTACATGAATAATTTCAAGTCTATCTTTCTCTTTATTATACAGTTTCAGAACTTTGACCAGTGAATTTTGCTTTACATTTTTAAAAGAATCCAAAGACAATCAAATACTTAACAAATATGCATGCATGTATATATGGACAATGAAAATTCTGAAAGTGCCTTAGATCTGAAACTGTAGATTATGGAGTAGAAAAATATCTAAAAACGTAGGAGAAGACAACTTACCATTTGTGAAGTTGACAGCAACTGTTTGAGTCTGTCAATCTCTGATCTCAGTTCTCTTATTAATGTCACACTAGCATCCTGCAATACAATAAGACTAAGTTAATAATAATCATACGACATTGTCAAGGGGATGCATGCAGGGGCCTTTAACAGAAATTCAATTCTTAGAGCGGGTTAATTGAATTTATCTAAACATTATCTTATCTTTAAAATACAATTCTGCATGAACATTAACTGCTATTTAAAATACATTAAGAACCCTCGCATGGTAATAAAAAACGAAAATAAATGTATAAAACAATTATCTTGTATATTCATGTTAACTGTATAAAGAAAAGCCTACATAAAATTAGCTTGTTAGATGATTTACACATTGACGAAAATTCTGTGCTCATCATCATAAAGTTTAAGACCAAATATCAAATCATTCTATAATACAGAAGCTGATTAATATGTAATACAAGTTAAAGACACTGGACAGACATACTGATGGTCAAGGTCAGACATGTGACAGAGTTGTCAAGCCACAACTGGAGATTTAGAAATTTTCAGCTGGAGTTTGGGCCTCATAACTGGAGATTTTTTATTGACATTTTTATCGACGTACGCAATGTTTATTTTGGTGTTTAAACTGCATATTTTCCTTTTTTGTTAATGATTCTATAATAGCCGTTTTTACTTAATAGAAAAAGAAGATAAGGGGTTATCAAATATCTATTTATTATATATATAGTTCAAGATAAAGTGATAAGCCATCATATATAGTTGGTAAAAGTATCTCTGCTTAAGCTACATTGTCAATTTTGGTACCACTACTGAACAGTGGTGTTGAATTGATAGAGTTGTGAGCTTTCTGGTAGGTAGCTGTCTCCATATGTTTGGTTAAGTCATAAGGGTCACCATAGTCAGCTTTGCAACAAGTGTAGTAGGCATAAATACCATATTTGAGTTCATTAAGACATTTGTCTTTGAGGTTCAGTAATATTACTGTTCAATGTTTTCAACAGCATCAAATTAAAGTCGTTGTTTATACAACTTAATCCATTGTCTGGCAGTATTTCACTTTTAATCATGCAGGCGTGTGTCTTAAACTTGCTAGTTGATCACCAGGTAATTGCCAATAATCTTTTATTGCTGTATATATACAGTCTAATCCTTAACACCTTCATTGATTACTCGAGGCTATTGTCAAAAACAATAACAGGCAATGGTGACTTCCGTTTTCTCTGACTTTTCCTATATCAATTTCGAGTTTCTCAGACTTTTTCTCTGTCAGTAACAAATTTGTAAACAAAAATGACAACTGAAAATTTTTCGAGGTTGACATTTTCAAAAAGTGGAAGATTTCAAATTTTAACGGGAGGGACGGAAGAGGGTCTAAATAGCGGGAGATTTTGACTCCCGCCGGAAGAATCACATATATGCAAGGTTAATGCAGTATACCACCCACTCTGTGAGTAGGTTTATACAAATTTCATATCAATATAATGTAGACTCAAAGAACTGTAAATCAGTAAAATGTAGAAAAAAACTATAAATTTTTAAAAGTTATAATTATAAACTGACCCCTTGCATGTGGTATAAATTTAATACAGATAACTGCAATACACTTTTTAATTAACCCTGAGAAAAAACAGGATTTTCTTTTAAACTGGTAACTGAATGAGAACTTTTCATCAGAGCAAATATTATTTTTAGTGGGAGGGTGAAAGCATACATGTCTAAGGAGAAATTATTCAAGGTTTTGAAGGTCATCTTAAATATATTTTTAAGTATTAAAACACACAGGAATGTTTGCACTCAACATATAAGTTAGAAACTCATATTACTTCAATCAAACTTGGCATGTTGATCTTAGTAATATCATTATCACTTATATAAATTCCAATCCATTATATTAAAGGTGTGAAAAGAAAACCATCAAAATATTTTATATTGAACTTCCCTGTAGGAAAAAATGTTTAAGCAAGGATTAAAATGCGTGAAATGTCTTAATTTAGATCCTATCTCTTTTCTGACAATATTAAAAGGTATCTATGCAATAAGCATTTTATTATAAGTATGAATAGTCTATTTATATACCACACCTTCTGTACTGTCAAAATGACATCTTGTCAAAAATTAAAGTGCATCACAAGTACATATCATGTACATAGGATAGTAATTTAACGACCTGAATTGTCCGAACAAAGATTTATCTCATATTATTTGATTTTCTTTTAATGGAACAAATCTATATCATACATTATTTGAATTTCATTCAACAACTTCATAAAGACATGTTTTGTTAATTACAAATGAGATTCGATAATCAACTTTTTCTTTCAAAGAATAAAAGATTATATTAGCAATTTAAATGTCTGTGCGTATATAATAAGTAATAAAAGATGATTATGATAGGAACAAGGGTGCCGTCAATTTTTAGAATTGCATACCAACTGTAAATTTGCAGTTATTCTTTAATGAATGCATGTCACTACAATGATTACCAGATAACCATTTATTACGCAAAATGCAATGTCTACTTGGTTTATGCTTTTCACAATTTTCTATAAGATCCAATTCAAATGGCAACCATTTTGATTATTGAGTACATGTTTATTTAGTTTTTAAGGGGGGTTGACTACCAGTTATATTGATTGTTTTCTCTCATGTTGAATCAACCATCTAAATAATCTTGATATCAAAATATTTAATTATTATAATTTACTTCCTAAGGAAAAGTAATAATTCTTTCAGTTGATGTTTTACAGCAAATTTTTAGACACTTACATTGAAAACTTAACCTTATGATTACATCTGTAACATATAAGGAAGAAGAGCTGATATTAAGAAAATAGTGAACAGATATATCAAGTTAGATATTTGAGAAAATAATCAAGAGGACAGACATGAGATTTCCTCAGTCCAATGGAAAGTAAATTTCTTCTTATGACTGGTATTTTTCACATATATCCCTCCTAAACACGATATATCTGTTTAATTATATTGAATATCAATAGAGATGGATAAGTTACTGGTAAACATTGGAAATTCAATTTCAATATTCTGTCACCTGGCACACATGGCTATTGTGATGTTAGCAATTAAAAACAGAGTTAAATAAAGTGTACAATAATTATGGGTCGCTGTGAAGGGTAAATTTGGCAAACACCATTGCAAGAATGGTAATAAAAGAGATATCCTTGTGCAATTACGGGGTATCTGTTCAATATGAAATGAAATTCAACAAATGCAAGAAAATCCAAGAGAAATACACAATCTATCACCCAATCAAAATCTGCTACTTTTTTTTGTCTTTTCAGCATTATACCTCATTGATCTTTGGTTTATTCACAATGTTTTTGGCTCTCTGTGCATATCTGAGGGTACTGATGGTTTCGTTGTAACAAATACTGGCTGGGGAGATAGCTGAAAAAATAAAAAAATAAATAAGTAATAGTCAAATAATGATTACTGGCAGGGGAAGATAGCTGAAAAAGTATAATAAACAAATAACAGTCAGAAAGACATAAAACTCTTCAAATCAATAAAATATGAGACAAAAGTCATTTAAAAGTGCTAAATAGTAATGCAATCAAGAACAATGATTATTGCGTACAATTGTTGCATTCATTTAATTTTTAAAAGTTCACTGCATGTGGTATATAAGACCACACCGAAAAGATAAATAAATCGAAATGCTCAATTATATTTTATTTAGGGACATAATATATAAATGTTGAACACGACCTGCCCCTTCTTTATAAACTCATAATCTAATTTTAATTGGATATTTATAACAATCACACACTTTTACTATAATGTCAAACAATTTAGGGAGAAAATATAAGAAAGAAAATAAGAATATAAATAAAGTTGTAATGTAAAATTGATTGAATGAACTCAATTAATGTTTTCTTTCAACTTTTGACATAAACATTCTTAGGTTCAACTTCCAATTTTATAGTCCATATATCCTACATATTTTAAGGTACCAGAACTAACTGTTAATCACAAAATCTTATCCAGCTCTAAGCCTATTCTACCTTCAAGAAGAGTGAACATTTATAGATTTCTGATAGAGATTTATGAGAGAAACAGTGGTAAGATCTAAAAATTTAACCAGACCACATGTTCATGTACCAGACTCAACTAGATATCATTGAGATGGGAGCCATCTCTGTGGGCCCTGCTGTGAATAATGTGTGGTAAAAAATTTGTATCTTTATCATTGGACATGGGGTTGTCAACTGAAACCAAAGTTTTTGACCTTGACCTTTGACCTAAGAAGTTGTACATAAATTATGATACACCCTCTGGTGTTGGTTTATATACATATCAAGTATAAACTTCGAAATCATAACGGTTCTCAAGATATAGAGCGGACACGATCTTTACCATAGGACATGGGGTTGTCAACTAAAACCAAAGTTTTTGACCTTGACCTTTGACTTAGGAAGTTGTACATATATTATGACACACCCTCTGGTGTTGGTTAATATACATGTCAAGTATAAACTTTGAAATCATAACGGTTCTCTAGATATAGAGCGGACACAATTTGTTACGGACGGATGGACAGACAGACAGACTGATCACTATAGGGCGTCCGCCATTCGGCGGGGCCCTAATTAAGGGACCTTACAGTTAACTATTCTGTTTGAAGTAGTTTGGTTGCTTTCTCATTTGTAAACTGTACACAGATAAATTGAAAATTTAAGCCTCACAGAAATAAGATTAAAATTGAGAATGGAAATGGGGAATGTGTCAAAGAGACAACCCGACCAAAAGCAGAAAACAGCCCGAGGCCACCAATGTGTCTTCAACACAGCGAGAAAATCCCACACCTGGAGGCGGGCTTCAGCTTGTATGTCAATAGGACAACAAGCACCGCAAGTACTATATTAACATGTTCAGTGAACCATAAAATCAGGGTCAAAACCTAAATTTCCTTATAATCTTAAAAGATCATGTCATAATGAACATATGTACTAAGTTTTGAGATAATATGACCATAACTTCATGGTAAGTAACCGTAACCAAAAACTTTAACCTGAGACAGGATTGACCAACGGACTGACAAAAGACAGATGACAGACTGAAAAACACAATGCCCACTTCTATCATAGGAGGGGCATACATAAAACTTACAAAGGATCTCATAAATGACTTACTGGCAATCATAATTGTTTTGGAGTTTCCACCAAGACTGTCTTTCAGTAACCATGTCAACACAGAGTCTCTGTATGGTATGTATGGTAGACGCATACGTTTAGGACTACAGAAGGGGCTGGCCCTCCCTTCACCACCACCACTACTGGCAAAACTCTGAGTGGACCCTAGACTGTCAGTACTCCATGATAATATTGATTTCTCAGCTGCAAAGTATAAAAAGTTATTTCTGAAGACAAAAAGAAATGTGATTGTTTTGTAGGTCTAAAGTTAGAACAAGAATTATTAAAGAAGACATGTTTTTTCTTCCCTAGATTTCATTTTTTCTTCAAGTCTCTCCATAAGTTACGGACATAGTATGGTTTAACAAGTTTTCTTTCTTGGAAATATGTTTACTTTACGAGTGTTTTTTAATTCTTGTAAAATGACCTGGTTTTGAGGTATATAATACTTTCAAATAGGTAACCTCTTAAATTGGTGAAAATAATGATGAAAAAAACAATATTTCAGCCAAATTTCAACTCTTTGATCTTGTTAAGTTTCCTTGAAAATTTCTGACACTGCATATATTTGATATGCTATAAATTTGTCAACCTTTCCTAGATTGATCTTAAAGTAAATATTAGGCATACTAAATTGGACAACATTTTGGACCTTAAGTAACCTGAATCAATTTGTCTGAATACATTACGTAAGATTTCTTTTAACATATTCTGTATGAATACAGTATCTTAAGTTACCATAAAGTTGTGTAAGTTTAGTGCACCATCTTAAGGATTTGATGAAATATTAATAACATATCCCAAAGACATGGAAAACATGTTAACATTTAGATTTAACATACCTAGGGTTTTGATAACATTTCCCAACGTGACAAGAGATTTGTTAATGTTTGACCCTTCTTTGAGTCTACCTTTGTAATTTAAGCTCCAGTTTGGATCCGCTCTCTCACTGAAAATAGAATAGAATAACCAAATCAATTACAATATGTTGTAAACATTCAACATTTCAACATATCAATGTAAACCTGTTAATTTATTTAACAAAAGGATAAATTTCATACATTTGGAATTTGAATTAACATTTGCTTTGGCATTTCTCTATAAAAAAAATGAAACAGAATAGAGAATGGATTTGGGGAATGTGTCAAAGAGACCACAACCCAACCAAAGAACAGAAAACAGCCTAAGGCCACCAATGTGTCTTCAACACAGCAAGAAAATTCCTAACTCAGAGGCTGGCTTCAGCTGGCCCCTCAGACATCAAGCTCCTTTAGTTTTGTTATCTTTCATTAATGTTTTTCCATGCAAGTTTAATGCTTTTCCTAGCAAGATGAAACAGGGCACAAAATATAGTAGTAAGGGGTAATTTTCATTCAGAAATTATTCAGAACAGAATAAAAACATGACAAAATAGTGAACACTATAAATTCATAGTAAGGCTTTCTATTGTAAGCTTTGTAAGTCAAATCCTCTCTAACAGTCTCCAGAAAAAAAGACCTAACAAGAACAACCAGAAATACCATGTCATTGGGTCACATTTACTACTTCATGCCAGAAGTTCTTAAATTGAAACTTTTTTTTTATTCCTAAGATGAAAATAATATTTATATTTCAATTCTTTAATTTTTCATCAACTCCAGATAAAACCACAAAAACTGCTGCACTGAGGTAAAGTAACATGTGCAACAAATGGACGTTGATCTTTATACTAACATACTGGATACAAAGCAATTTAATAGAAATAACAACATTCCAAAAGCAATTTTAAACAGCTTTTAACAAACAAAAATAAACAAAATGAAAACTGTCTTATATAAAGAAGTCAAACGTTAAATTAAACTACATAAAAGAAAGAAAAGATTTATACACAAATACAGATTAAAGTCACTATTTTGTGTGAGTTCCTCTTTATTTGTAAGTAAAGAGAAATTAACACTTTTTCATCAATAAATTAAATGAATAAACAATCTATGTAAGTTAGATACAAACAGCGTTTGAAGTATTTATTTGTCATTTGAATTCAAGGTAATATCAAGCAATATTTTAAATTCCATGTTGCCCAGCTAAAAGTGAACAGAGGAACAAATATTTACTTATATAAATATATATTCATCAGAAAGTTATGCAATCTGAAATCAACAATCTCATTTGATCAAACACTTTTTAAAACATGCATCGTTTTCTTTTGAACAACAACCCCTTATACAAAAATTCTTTTTGATAAAATCAACTTTTGAATAATTGTAACAAGATACAATACTATGACAATGACATTGTTATACAAACAGAGGTCGGTCAAAACATTAAGCTGAACACGAGTTTGTATTATTTGACTTAATCGTAAAAGTGCATTTTAATATGGGTTCAACTTTAAACATTCTTAATGTGTGATGAAAACATTACTTTAAATGTCTGATGTTTTTAAACATTCATTTGTTCTACTATTGAGCAAGCAAATAAGAGGAGGGTACCCTGCAACATTCTTAATATGAATATGTACCTGTCCAAAGTCCTCAATCTTATCAGCTATCATTGCTGTTTCTTTACAGTTTATATCTTATTAAATTTAAGTATATGCCTTCCTTTTGAATTAAAAAACTTGCACCAGGTTTAGTAAGAGCTTGCAAAATGAAATACAGTAAGCACCGATACATTGTTGAAATATGTACATTTGTTTACATCTCTTTTTAATCAGGGTTGATGAAAAAACAATTGTTCTCAAAATATAAAGTACATATATGTACAAGAGCCAATAGAATTTTTCTTTTTATTGACCCCATAGCTCTCTCTAACTTTCTGCACTGAACCTATCGTTTGAGATGTGATCATGTGAAGGACATGACTACTTTAGATTTTACAGGGCAATTAAACCATATTTCATGTACTGACAGAAGGGTGAACTGAACTTCCGCTTGGTAACATCAGGGCAGAGAGATCTATCAGACTTAATTTCTCAATTTCACAATTAACTAGTATTTTACAGCTGTTATAAAAATAAAACATAATGGACGAAAAGACATTAAGAGACGCAACATGATTATACTGTTAAAATGACATGCAACTTTAATGCTACTTAGCACATTTTGAAAAAGTATTGAGAACTATTACATTTGTTTTATCAAATATTGTACAGCAATATAGTATTTACCAACAATGTTTATAGTTCCTAAACTATTTACTATCTAGATTATAAATTTCAAGATTTATTTCAAAATTTACATTTTTACAGCCGAGAGTGTCACAGTGTTATATGACACGTATATGCACTGCAGATAGTCTATAAAATACTGTATCATGAAACAATTAAAATGAGTAAGGCTTGGTCCAGCATGGTTTAGTTTAAAATGTTATAAATCTTTATAAACAGACATTGCACATGTTGTTTAAGCATTTTGGAAGATTAGTTGAAGAAGTTTTGATTTTGTTAAGTCATACACTGTGACTCATATTTTTGTTCTTAACTCATCAATGATTCAATTTTTGCATTCTCATAGCAATAGGGATTTCTACACAACCCTTATGTTAAATTGATTAAGCACAGAAAGGGTGAACATTTCACATCTTACATGTAATATCTAAACCATTTTTAGGATGAAGCTCGTTACAATTATCATGTCTTTCATTGACACAAGGTTCTTTCTAGAAAAGGATGTTAAGAGGAATTTGTGAAATCTCACTGAGGTAACATTAGAATACATAATAACCATATAATTTGCATCTACTAACTTATAAATGCTATAAGTTAAAAGGAGATACAGGATTTATCCTGCAATCAGCCTTGTATTGTACAAATAACAGGTACAAAAATAAAGTTTTGCTTTATTTGTACTTGTACAAATAAAGTCTCCTGTTACCCCACTTCCATGTTGAGCAAGCAGTAATGTGGATATTTCTTTTACCAGTTCATTTTGGGGCCCTCTTTCCGGTCCGCGTACACTTTGTCGATTTCTTTGAAAAGTTAGAGACCATGATTTAGATTTTAACAACTAAAACCTCAAGTGTTTCCAGTAAATTTCAGGATAAAACAATATATGTACATTGTCAGAAAATATAAAATTTATTTGTTCTCGCTGCGAAACAGGAGAAAAGCTCGGCAAGCCTCGCTTTTGTCCTGTTTCTAAAGCTCATACAAATAAATTTTATATTTTCCGACAATGTACATATACTATATATATGTCAATGAGCCAGTAAACCAGCAATGCACAAAAAAAGAAACACATACAGAGGTCAATAGGTCCGAGGACACAGTTATCGTCCTTAGATTTTCGTTGTCTACAAATATAGTCCCTAGTGTGGACAGTGTATAACTTGCAAATTTTGTTCATACACTTTCCAAATTTATTTCTTTATATTTTATGCATGAAATATTAAGTAAAGGGATGAAATTACATGTTAAAAAGTTTGGATGCTGAATCTTTATGTTAAGTAGTGATTTGGTCCAGTTCAAAAGGTCAAAAACTAGTATGTCTGAAGCTGTCAAACTGAATTTTAGACCCCCTTAACATAGAATTGTCAATATTTTGAGTTAGAGCTGGTAGACTTTTCTATAATTTTGATATTATTTGTCCCAGTAGTAGTACACTACACTGTAAAAATCTTTTGAGATAGAGCAGGTGCGATTTTTTAATTTGAATTTATTGTCTAAAAGAAATGCACTACTGAAATAACTGTGTTCTCAGGCCTAAGAGATGAATTCAGGAAATGTAGATTCTGTACTTTGGCAACTTCCTGAATGGTTTGCTGGTTTCAATTTGTCAAACTCAATAAAAGTAAAGGATTTAAATCTTTATTTGAAAGAAATTCTGTTAAAATGTCCCATTTTGGCATTATACGGCTAAAATAAGCATTTTATAGCAGTTTCCATTTTATGCCTAAGAGGCATGCTGACTTTCTATCTGACAGCTTTTTATGCATTGATATTTGTGTTTCTATGATTAATTCAAATTCTATTAACCATTTGTGAACTCTGAATGTAGAGAAAAGTAGATTATCACAGAAAAAATGTGCAAAATGTGTTGTAATTAGGAACTGGACGAACGGCCTGTTTGATGTATGTGAAATGTGAAGAGCTTTGTACATAAAATTTGTAGTCCATCATGAATATTTCACTAAATCTGTAAAAAGCACTTGACAATGATCTGTGCACCTTATCCATTTCATATACTACCTTTATTTTCTTCTGTAGGATAGCATGTGGTTCAAATATATGCCAGTTAAGACTAAAACTACATGCAAGTTTTCCATTGAAAAGTGAAAAACTGTGCATCAGACCATACTGTCTGTTAAAAAGTTGAATGCAAGAGTCCTTTTGCAATTAGACTTCTTGTATCATGACATCTTAGCATAGAAATGAGCAAAAAGTAACAAATTTCCATTTCTTATAGCTTCTGTATGCATTTTATATGTAAATATGTGCTACGGCCTAAATTGACGCTAAATAATGTTCAGTCTTGCATGACCTAAGACCATTTTATACTCATGTGGTATGCTTTTGTAACTTTTCTTTCCATTTAAAGTACATTTAATATATATGGAAGAATAATTTATAGTAAAAAACTTCAAAACTTCAAATTGGTTGGAAAAATGCATGTTTATGTAAGGCTCCCTTAATTCGAAAATCTCAATTTTCAGGCACAGGCTCATATAAATTTGACTTTTGAATAATTGTAATAAATCTGATAAATCAAATGAGTGTCCAGTTGCTTTTAATACTTAATATATTATATCCAAGAGCATTTAAAAGCAAATTTTGCCATATTTCAATTTTAAAGCCCAAATCTTGATAGCTGAAACTATTTGATTTAAACGTCAAAATTAAACATCCAAATTTCAACATTAAAATAGCCATAGTTTCTATGATATAGATCCTATGGCCATGAAACTTGGCCAACTATCCTATAATTCCTAAGCTTAGGTCATGCAAAATTTAATAAGAATCGGTCAAGTCTTTCTATACTATTAGGTCCGAGGACACAGTTATCGTCCTTAGATTTTCGTTGTCTACAAATATAGTCCCTAGTGTGGACAGTGTATAACTTGCAAATTTTGTTCATACACTTTCCAAATTTATTTCTTTATATTTTATGCATGAAATATTAAGTAAAGGGATGAAATTACATGTTAAAAAGTTTGGGTGCTGAATCTTTTATGTTAAGTAGTGATTTGGTCCAGTTCAAAAGGTCAAAAACTAGTATGTCTGAAGCTGTCAAACTGAATTTTAGACCCCTTAACATAGAATTGTCAATATTTTGAGTTAGAGCTGGTAGACTTTTCCATAATTTTGATATTATTTGTCCCAATAGTAGTACACTACACTGTAAAAATCTTTTGAGATAGAGCAGGTGCGATTTTTAATTTGAATTTATTGTCTAAAAGAAATGCACTACGAAATAACTGTGTTCTCGGCCAATAATCTATCTTCTACAAACAGGACCTATACAATATATCAAGCTCTCAATGTTGCATTTTTACAAAGAAACAGCTATAACCAGTTTTTTGAATAACATAACAAGGTATGGAAATCCACTTATTATGAACATGCTAACAAGGAACTAACAAGATGGTATGACAGCAATACACAATTTTAATCAAATGGACACGACATGTAAACAAAATTGATACCTTTTCCTGTTGATCTGCATAAAAAGTGTATTCTGTACAACATTCAGATAATTTTGACGTTCTCTTTTGCTGGTATACATAAATATTTCTCTATCACTTAATGAGGCAAGGCTAAATTTCTATAAGCTGTCGAAAATTTTACAGAAAATCTGAGATCATATCTGATGCAGAGATGAAAACAAACAACCAAACTGGTTTACCAAAATTAAAAAAAAAAATTTGGGGGACAGTATAAATCACCTAAGGTCTTTAATAATCTGTGTATCCAGTTAAAAGTCAGGAATATCATATTATATTTCATCTTCTCATTTAATTTAATATAAATTACATACATCTATTTTCGTATTACGGAAAGAATGAATTAGACTGTTAAATACTATTTTTGAATATGAGGACTATTAAAGAGACATTCATTACAATGTTGTAATAGTAGTGATATAATACCAAAAACAGGCTATAGAAGTATTTGAAATGTTATCAATACAAGTTAATTTGATTTGGGTACTTATCAAAAGCAAGTTAAAATATAAACTGATTCAACTATCAAATAATCTGATCGTTTAAGATGGTATTTAGTCTACAAAAGTATGTAAGAGGGTTTTTCTATTTGTATGACAATTCAAACATAGAAAAGGAAGGGAAATGGGTTGTTGTGCACGAGACAATAATCTCCTTAGATACCCTGAAATAAAAATCATATCAAAAGAATAATATGAATAAAAGGAGATGTAAGGGATACAACAAAGAGATAGCAACTAAAATGACAAACAAGACTTTTAAAGCTGACTATACAGTATGGGCTTTGCTCATTGTTGAAGGCCGTACCATGACCTATAGTTGTTAATTTCTGTGTCATTTTGTCTCTTGTGGAGAGTTGTCTCATTGGCAATCATACCACATCTTCTTATTTTTATATCTGTCCATTGGGTTCTATGCCCCACTCATACTGTCACATTTCCATGTTCACTTAACTATCCAATCTGGGTCAAATACACTGTAAACCAACTAATTTTTACAAGAGATTATTATAAACGTTGTGAATATATAAAACTTGCATCATCCTTATTGAACTGCATTTCAGAATTTGAAAATCGTGAAAATAACTCGCCGCAAAACAGTCTTGAAAGGGCTTAACACGAAATAAAGTATCCACGAAAATAAGTCGGATAACAGTATTTGAAAAAAGTGCACGTCTATGAAGTTTCCAGTAAATATGACAACAACTTCATGATAAAGTACCTAAATCAAATCTTTAACCTGATATTGGACAAATGAACAGACAGGCAGACACATGCACACTTAGTCTTGAAATCATGAAGCCAGATAATTTCATAGGTTGGGTATAAAAAAATCAAAATAAGTTTTGAGGTCAACGTAAGGACTTTAACAATAGGAATATATACAATACATCCAGTTCTAAATAGATACAAGTTTAGAAAAGTTGTGAAGAAATTTAATAAAGCTTATCAAAGATCTGCCATTAACACCAAAATTTTCTAAATGACACATAACTGAGGAAAACCAGTGCTAAGGTATCTAACTAGGGACATTCAAAGTCACATGTATTATCATGTACTAAACTTGGTTTTAACATATACACTAACCACTCCCCCTTTTGATGCTTTTTATTTGTTTTTTATTGATGTTTTCTTACAAATTATAACCATACCAGTATTACTTTTACTTAAAGAACTCTTAACATTAGGACTGGACTCTTGGACATAAAACTTTACTCAGTACTTGGATTAAAAAAATTGTGCTTGAAACACCAAATCCAGTATTTTGATAGGTTGATATCTGAGTCTTGAGTACAATAATTGTGATCGAAATTTTTTATGACAGCAAAGCCAGGTCAGCTGGAAAGTCTCCTTTACAATATACTGCACTGTTTGACCAAAGTGTCCTTAAAGCAATTCTTAAACTTTTTGAAAATCAAAGAATATTAAACTGATAAATAATTTGATTGAAAAGTGATCCTTACATATGCTCGTTATATCATTTGTCATTAGTTCTCAACAAAATCAGTCTTCTGCGATATTCCTTCACAAATTTTTATTTGAACTTTATTTGATAACAAATGCTGCCTTTTATGGCTTTGACCTAAAGTCATCCCTACATTCCACTAATCCCCCCATGGTATTCCATGATAATACTTGTCTCATGTTAAATCCTCATCGCAAATGCATATAACACATCAAATAATGTGATTGGTCTAATCATCTGCGAAATTTAAATTGCTCAGGTGGAAATGAATTTGTTAAAAAGAATGCTTGGTTTATGAGATTGCATTAAAAAGACTGAACTATCATCAACTACTTGAACTTGATGTATTGCCTTTTAAAATATTCATCCCTCACAACTAGACAAAGGCAGTACACTCAAGAACACCTGAAATTGTAATAAATGATTGCCTCCTTACCCATCCTATTACGATATTAATTCACATATGTTGTTCCTCATTGTCAATTTTTTGTATGATTACATGGATTTGTTTTGTTATTTGTTTCTTTGTTTGTTTGTTATATAATTTTATTATTTATTTGGAGGGGGTCTTGCTGGAAACATTTCCACGCTAAACAATCAAACCATAAAATTTGTTTATTAAATAATTTCAATGATAATTTAAAGGGTTTTCAGGATTTTTGAAAGGAGTCTAATTCCAGAAAACTAAATATATACTGGCAAGCCAAGTTTATTTGGACGATTTTATGCAAAAAATTCATATAGATCTTGAGAAACATGAGATTTCTGGATCTGCCACTGCTTTCTTAGCGTTTGAGCAAGTTCAATATGATACATTACTATTAACTTATAAATAACAAACAAGCACCTAAAGTAAGTTACTAAGCTTGTAATATTCCTCACTTACATCCCAGTCCTCAATATTTCTTATTACAATACACTTGCTTCATACCTTTCACTAGTAATAAGCTGAAATATTTTATCAGCTGATCAATTTGAAAGAGATGAATTTAGCTTGGTGAAACATTTTGGCAAATTGGAATTCTTTTCAATATGCACAGTGACAAAAATAAAGGACCCTTTAACATTTGTGTTTTGTCACCAGTCCAGAATAGAATAGTAAAAAAAAAACAACCCACAAAAATGAAGTCATTCTTCTTTAGAAAAATTAGCAAGCACAAAACTTTTGCATTATCCTCTTTCAAATTTAATAAATATATGGTTTAAAATCACTCTCTTCAATCAATCAAATTTAGCATAAATATTCATAAATATTCATATCAATTGATCACAAGGTAAATCAAATAAGTACTACATTAAAATTGCATGGCAATGAGATGTGTGTAATGCAAGAATCAATCTGAAGCTTACAAATACTATGCCCATACTACAATGGGCTGAGCAACTATCATTTTATTTTCATTGATTTAAATATATTTACTATCGGTAGGTAGTTTTAAATTGCCTTTCAACATATAAAGTATCAAGCATCTGTTTCTTTTATGTAGTTAGCATTATACTAGGAATATACAAACAGCAATAATTGATGCTAGAACCAAGTATTACTTGAATTGACAAGATTTTATGCCAACCTGTTTATGCTCTTACTCCTAAATGCCATGTGCACAGCCTACAAGCAGCAAATACTAATATTAATGTCTTTGTTTAACACAGCCGGGACTGAACTCACAACCAACTACACTAGAATGGTGAACTCTACCACAACACTGTTGGCATTCATTGATTTTATATTTATGTAGTACTTGCTAGAAATTACCAGATCTTATGCTTAAGTAAAGTATTATTAGAACTAACCAGATTTGATGTGTTAACTAAAAAGTGGTGCACTAGTGCATTAATAGTTACCTTCCAGCCAAGTCTACTAAATGTATCTTGCTAACAATTTCATGAGGTAGATCATCATCTAACTTGGCCTGTAGAGAAAAAAAAGTACATTCTTCTTAAATTAACCCTTGTTATTTATAGTTATTTTTAAATGCAAATGATGTATAGTCATAAGAAATAGACAATTCAATTTAGATCCATCAAAATGATACAACATAAAACCACTTTTCTTTCTATTTTCAGTGTTGCATTGCTGGCTTCTTCGTATACTAACAGAATGCATATGACACCAGCTTTTTTGTGTTTCACAGACTTTTTCTCGGATCATTTATTGTAGAAACATTAATACTATTGCATGAAAATAAGGAAATGATGGGTACACATCAATGGGACAACAACCCAACGACACAAAAAACCCAAACCAAAATACATAACTAACAGAGATCTAAAACAGGTCTGATTGACAGATAATTACTTAACAGTAGACAAAAAAACAGATCATTTGATTTCTATAACAAATATTTCCAAGTTTGATTCTATGGTCTATAAAAGTCATGGTCATTTTAAATTCTTTCCACACTGAACATGAGAACTGTCAATGATCTGCACCTCTGGGCTACAGAAAATATCTTATATCAAAACAATTTACAATGGACATTAGGATTATCAGACCTACAGTTATCATTAGGACATAAACAGGAGGGGTATATAATAGACCGAAGTCAATCAAACACTGCTCATCTCAACTAGACCTTGTTTTTATAGCCAGTCAAATATTTAAACTATCTATCAATCTAATTTACAGGGGTCGATAAAAACGAAAGAATTTAATAAGTAGTAGTGTATTAAGTTAAATACATCCAGCAACACTGCCCTTGGCCAAACCGTAATCTTTCTCTCCTTACTGAATCATATCAGATTAATTTCAGTTTTAGTAGAAAATCCCTTCAAAGTGAATACTTCATTGTAGACACATTAATACTATTATATTTCGTAAGTATGTTGATAATCTTTTATTTTTCATTCAATATTAGATTAATTTTACCCATTATTAACAATGACCTACTTCTGACCTTAAATATGAAGTGTCAAAAGATGACATAACAAATTTAATCAGACGGAATAAAGATTTTAGTAATGTCAAGCTTTTTATAATTAAAATTAATTATTAGGCATACTTCAAACTATTTCAATTATGTTTTTAAATAAGCTTCTTCACTCCTATTAATATGTTTTTCTTAAATTCTTCAAGAAAAATCAAGGATTGATTAAATGGTTTCAAATGCTTAAATACAACAAACATTCTTAAGCAAAGGCAACCTTGAAGTAAACAAATTCCACTTGAAAGTTCTCTCTCTTAAAAATACATTTCTAAATTTCTAAATGACAAAATAAACCTTTATAGGGACTATTATTTTCTTAAAATTTTATGTTTCCAAAAGATGTCATGATTTAAGAACTTAATTAAAACTCTTTTACTTTCTATGTGGCAGTCTATTTTTCAAAATGTATTTTGAATTTGACTCTTTATCTGCAAATTCAAATTTTGTCTGTAATTACTCTGGAAAAATCAGTTGGCATCCCAAACTTACAACATGAAACCATTTTATCATACTTTACTTCATCAAAAACAAGCTATGAAGGACAAACAGAAAAAAACCAAAACAGACTGCAATAAATTTAACCTGATGTTTGTAACATTTCTTCAAAACACAATTTTCCTGAAATTGAAAGGATTCTTCATCATAAGATAATTGGCAATCCTGTTACAAGTCAGGAGCATGTAATTCGGTGGTTTTCGTTTGTTGCTGTATTTCATATTTGTTTTTCATCTGTTGTTTTGTACATAAATCAGGCCGTTTGTTTTCTCATTTCATTTGTTTTATATATCATCATGTCTGAGCCTTTTTAGCTTGCTATGCGCCGAAGGTTTTGCTCATTGTTAAGGGCTTTAGTCGTTGACCTATAGTTGCTAACATCTGTCATTTTGGATTTTTGGATTTTGGTGTTTTAACGCCACTTTTAAGCACCGCTTTTGGGCTATTTCGTGGCGGCCAGTTTTATTGGTGGAGGAAGCCGGAGTGCCGGAGAAAACCACCGACCTTCGATAGGAAAACTGACAATCCTAGTCAATTAAGATTGAGTCGAGTGCACCCGCACGAGCGGGTTCAATTCACAACCTCAGTGTTGACTGGCCATTGATTACAGTAGTAGCTACTTAGACCACTCGCCACCGAGGCCCCTCTGTCATTTTGTCTCTGGTGGATAGTCTCATTGACAATCATACTACAAAATCTATCTCAATACAAATACATGTATGCACAGAATGAAGACACCAAATTTTGCATCTAGCAAATTAGATATACATAGTAACAATTGTAACAATTGTAAATCATCTTCATATGAGGAAAAAAAGGACAAACTACAAATACAATAGACTGATTATCTTGGTGCATTTGTTTATGTTATTAATCTTATAAAGAAAAAGACTATTTCTCACCTGAATAAAATTAATTGTAACAATAGCATGACTTCTACTGCTGTGATCATGCATGTACGTGGATGCTGTAGTTCTGGAATAACAAAATTTCATTTCATGAAAAATAATAAACATAAAGAGCTAGATTCAAACTGAAAATTTAATACCCAAATTATATAATATCTGTGATTTTATTTTAAATAAAAATCTAAAAGTAAAATATCATGAATATATACACTATAATGGATATCTAAAATATGACAGAGAAAATCATAATCAAAACTTTTCACACAATAAAGGATATAAAACAATTTTCCCATATGCATGTACATTGTAGGTTTGTTTTCATAAACAGAAACAAACATTAGTCAAGTCTCATTTTAGTCCAGTTTTTGTTTAAGAGAAACCCAAGACAGGAGGACTAGGAATATTCATGGGATACCAATTTTTCTGGAATTCGTGGGTATAGGTAAACCTCAATTCTTATTGTTCAAGGAAATTTAAATTTTCTATATACTTGCATGGAAAATTTGCCGAATTACAATTTTTTTTCTCTCAATCCATGAAAATTGGTATTCACGAAAAATAAATTACTCCCCAGTATAATGAATTTTATTCAAGAAAAGGTTTACAGTTTTAAAAAGTAACAGAAGCCTATTGAGAAGCTGAGGGTTTTACAATGACTGGCGACCTTTGAATGTTCATCTTCCCCCATGAAATAAGTACATTTAGTTATTTTGGATTTCCCTTATTGGCCAGAAATTTATATAATATCATTTAAAAATTCATATTCATATCATAATTATGCAAAATTCATAGTGGCATATTAACCAGAGCTGAAAATTTATCATATGGAAAAAGGATTATTTCAAGGATTTTCTCTTAAATTTTGCTTGTATATATTCAACCACTTGTTAACTAATTAATTGTGACCTTTGTTTCTAGCAATTTAGTGACTTTTTGTCCTGTGATAATCTACCCATTTACCTAGTAATTGACCAAGTATAACATAGGGACTGGTTTTTATAGCAAAGTTCTATCAAAATTTCACTTGTCCAGTATTTGCCAATATATCGTCCAGTATTTGCCAATATATCCTGATATTTAACAGCACCTTTTCAGCTAAGATAGACAATCATAACACATGTCCTCATTTTCATATTCACACTAAATGTACTAAATGTATTCATTGTGAAGCCGCATTTTTTAAAATAGAAATAAGTGAATACATTTCAGTTTCTGTTCAAAAATGCAAAAAACATTTTGGCATGAAATAACCTTAGATAAAACATTTGTACAAATGGTGATATAAACTATATTTAATAATCTTGCTTTCATCGAAATGTTTACAGAAAGTAAATAAATATGTAGGCCAAGAAGAGTTTGTAACGATAAATCTTTATATAACAAACTTAATGTACTTTCTAACATTAAAACTTCTCAATATTATATTTTAAAACATAACAGATATTAAACTAACATTCAACTCAAATCTACTTTCATTATTGAATTGTATTGGCAGTATTATCTATATAAATATTTCTACACGGTCAAGTCTTGTTTGAACATCCCACCAAAGGTCACACAACATTCTATTGTTCCTATTTAAATACTTCAAAAATATTTCGAATCAATTTAAACAATTTCAGTTGAACCCTTTATCAATTAAGTTTAATTAAAGGTTTTAAAAAATTCATGAATATTTAAATGGTGTAGTCATTTCTATAAATTATCATAATTATTTTAGTACACCTTTTTGAACTTTTTATTTACTGATATTATATCGTCACAGTTTTGGCATTCAGTACAATATAAGAACAATTCAAATATTAATATTTTTTACATGACACTGCATGGTTCAGTAAATGAAGCCATTTCCATGTAAGATAGCTTACACAAAAAAATATGTCATGTAATGATGTCCAATATGAGTAAAATCCAATCAAATCCAATACCATGTTGGACTACATTTGTAATCTTAATATATCAAGTAGAAAGACCAGACTTGAAATCAAGTTTTTGAAGATGAAGTAAGTTTGTACATTTGTACAGAACTAAGGAATGGAATTTCTTTGATGGCAATTACAATTCTAGTTAAAAGAATGTTAAACTTTTATAATATTAACATGTTATTGTTCTTTAATATGTATACAACATTTGCTACTGGATGTTAAGTGCTAATCAATCTCATAAATTACGTAAGATCAAGGACTAATGAAAAAGGATATGTAAAAATATGTTGTTTTTTTTTTCAAATTTCAAAGTACTAACCTGCTTTCGTTTCCCTTATCTAATAATGTCTGTATTTGTTCATTGTCTTTAACAACATGTGAAGATAAATCTGAAATTACAAAAAAAAAAAATTTATCTAAATTTTCCCTCAAAAGCACATGATATATTGGTTTTCTAAAGAAATCAAATTTACATACAGATATACTATAAAAACAATGTTTAAGTACATTCTTAAGAAGCAGGAGGAAAAGCAAATAATGGTTCATAAGTTACTATGATTCTATATTTCTGTCTACATCAATAAAAGAAGACTTTTTGAAAATATCACCAAGACTGTTAAGTCACAGTACTTAGGTTGAAGAAATACTAAAAATGTAATTAGCTGTGAAATTTAATACAATAATTAAATTTGTCTGCCAAGAAGGAAATAAATTATCACATTATTTTGAACCTCAACAATAGAAAACATTTGAAGTCACAGACGTGAAGTTACGAGGTCAATGGGAACAAAATTGAGGTGTGTCACAGTAAATTCCCAGACTAAATAGTGGTGTATTCAGAAGTCATCTATACAAATGTTCAAGAATTTTGGAATTTCTCAGAAATACTGTATCTAACAATCCACAAATTTTGTGTAATAGTTATATCATAATAAAAATATGACCTATAGATCGAGGAAGTATTTTAGCACGATGCTAGAGTTTAAGCATACTGATTGTGAAAACAAAAATATCCTTACCCTGCTTCAAATCAAAGTGACTATGTCAATCGATAAAAAATTAAGGTCAGTCACAGTAAATTCCCAGAATATGAAATTGATATATTCTGGAGTACTCTTTACAGATTTTCAGGAGCTCTGGAGTTCTTGGAAATATTGTCTAATTGACAAATTTTGTATACTAGATATATCAAAATATGACCTGTAGACTGATAGAATTTTAGGACATATTGGTTGAAATACTTGTATACTCTGCTTTAAATCTTGTTGGATTGCTTTTTCATTGATGAATACCCTAAATCTTTGTTCAACTTATTTTCAAATAGCATATATAAAGAAATATTTTTCAATACACATAATTCAGAAAACCTCGGATAGTCCTCATACCTTGTACATATGGACCTTCTTTTGGATGCTCTCTTACTTTGAGGGTATATTTTTCATTGCGTTGTGATAGTGAGGGTCGTAACAAATCTCTGACTCTTTCATTATAAATTTCCAAATAGCTGAAAAATAAAAGTTATATGAGACAAAGCATTTACAGCTGACCAAATAACAAAAAAAGATTCCTTACAAATTTCTTATAATTGGTTTGACATTTTACTTCAAGCTGTAGTCACAATTGTCTCTATTGCACATGATAACTTGAACTGCTTGAGACTTTATCATAGCGGGAACTGTATAGGTAAGTTTGAATGTGAAAATTTGATTCAAGAAATCTTATTATACAAGTATAAACTGACAAAACACTTTCTTTAAATTCCTTTGATTCATTTTTTTTTAATGACTTGTCATAACCAGATGAACTGTGAGCTACCAGTAATGCTCCTTCATAATACTCCTGCTATTCAGTAAACAAGAAGTTGATGGGTGCTGGATGTGAAAACACATCACACTTTAAGGTATCCTCATATAAAGCTTGATATCAAATTTAATGAAGCTCTGATATGTAGTTTAAGGAAAACGAGACCAAAATTTTCATGGGACAGATGGACAAAAATAACGCAGTAAACCCCTCTTAATAATGGATCTTGATTCAAAATGTAAATTTAAATATTGTGCTTTTAACAAACAGATTTTACAGTATTTATAAAGGGGGTCCTCTTTAGTTGATCTCTGAAGGAGTATAATTTCATATATCAAAGAAATCAACACAGTACTTTGTCTGAAGAACCATGCTTAATACTTTTTCTTGGAACTGCAGAAAATATTGACAATTTGGCAACATTTTGGTCCTGGCATGGCAATATAAACCTTAATGAAAATTTTCTTTCCTTTCCTAATATATATCTATAGTATATGTTAGTTTGGGACAATAACCCTACTACAAAAGTAAATTTTAGTTGGTTTGTGCTTCTTTTTTCCTGAAATTTGCTCTTCCAATTTTTTTTTATATATATATATATATTTTTTTTGCATCTCTGCTTTAAATTTACAAGTAAAATGTTAACACCCTTCCATCATTGTCTACATACCTAATGTTTATACGAAAGGTGGTACGATCTGAGGTTTCAAAGTCATCTACACGGCTAAATAAACCCTGAAATGCAGAAAATAAACATATATACGTTGTGATTATAAGTTAACATTATTGAGCCACATTTGTTATTCACTGGTCACAAGTTTTCTAGACATATGAACAGCTTACTAAAACTAGGTAAAATCACATAAAAGAGGAATTTGGTGTCTGATGCTGATCTTTGATTCATTGATTTTTGGTGTTTAACATCACTTTCAGCGCTCTTGGCTATATCATTTGTTGCAGAGAGTTTTTGGTGGTGGAGGAAGCATGAGTACCAGATGAGTAAGTGAGTCTATGCCAGGAAAACTGGCAATCCTAGGCAAATAAGATCAGAGTCAAAAGTACCTTGCCACGAGCCAGATCTTTGATAGTTAATGACAACTCTAGGAGATTCAGACCTTAACATTTTATATAGACATCTCCTGCCTATTGTTACAGACCATATGTTGACCTCTAGATGTCCTTTGGTTTTTGGCTCAATGATGACTCTACATCTCCTTTAACTCTTAATTCAAAAGACAATAGAAAAAAAGTGCCAATTACACAGCAAAAATCCACACATATTCGAGCCAACTTATCAGTAATGCATTATATGCATAAAAAGGTAAACAATTTATTTAAAGTATGATAAATATTCTTTTAAGAGTTTAAGAGGGAAAGTCTTGTAGAGTCTATAAATTTTCATAATTTAGTACTTGGGAATGAGTCGATAAAACAGAGAATTGCACTTTAATTTTACGTTCTTGACAAGTTTTTCCTTTTCAAATGTATCGAATTCACAAAGTCTTCAGGTGATAACTATTTGTGGCAAATAATTATGATTTTCAATGCTAGGGTATAGTGATAAGGCAATCGTGCAGAAATAACTTAAGTAAACATTAAATGCCGCTTTCCAATTGATAAAACGACATTACGTTCAACGTTAATCTACAATTATTGAATTGACAACAATGGTAAAGAAACTTGAAACTGATAGGTGTTTTATGCTGATTAATAGAAATATCTACACCTATTGAAAGACAAACTTTTTCAACGAGCTAATTAAATTTCTTTTTAAGTCTATTGACGGTATTAACACTGCCAAATAAGCTGATAAAATTTAACTCATTGAGCATTATCTACAGTAGGCTGCCCTTTTATACTATAGCACAACATTCAAACAGAAATTACGTCAATATTACACTATTTAACAACGTGTAGCTATGTAAAAACATTATATAAATTACATTTTAATATTAACACACGTAGTTTAATTCTTTTTTTAACCTGAATGCCGAAATATTCCAAATTTTCAATGCATTAACTTTCAAATTAGTCAGTGTAAATTGAGAGATAAACCAAATTAAGAACATGTAGATATCAATATAGACCAGCCAATAATAAACTAAATATTGCAAATTCATTTCCTGATACAGTTTTCAGTACCTTCAAGAACTAAAAAAAAACCCATAAAAGAACTTGACCAATAATGCCAAAAAAAGACGTTTCTTAACCAAGCTGTATTTCCATCATTCATTTTTATCTGAATAAATTCTGTAACTGCCAAAAGATATTTTTATTGAACAACAAATGAAGTTCCACCCCCTTCATTTTTGAAGACAAACTATGCATAAAATAGAAGTTTTGACATGCTTTTCGACACAGTTGAAATCAAGTTTGGTAAATCTTGTCTATATCTAAAAATCAATTAAATAAATGGATAATGTGTCCATGGGACACAGATGATGCCCTCGCTTGCATATAACGTTATAAAGGACATAACTCAAGAACAGTAAAAGTGACGCCGCCCAAAATCGAAATTGATCTGAGTTTTGTGGTAATAAGCATTGTGTATTATTTTCATACCATTTGGTTGAGGCAAACTTAAGTTATAGAACGGAAACGAAAAATTCAGCAATTTTTCCATTTGTAAAGGGCATAACTCTAGAACGGGAAAAATCGACACCACCCAAATTCAAACTTGAGAACGGAAACCAATTTAGGGATGAACGTACATACAGATGAACGTACAGACGGACAAGGGTAACATTTAAAGCCCCCTCTGCTGCAGCTGGGGCATAGAATCTTTGGGAAACTAGAGGATACAATTTTAAATCTAAAATAATTTGTTTCGCAGGGACTGCACATGAAAAGTGAAAAGTCTTCTTTTTTTATTTTGGCCTAGAAGACTGAATAACTATGTAAATAAACAAATTACTCAAAGGGAAACAATTTTGAGTGTTTAAATTTAATTATTTGTGTAACTTCTATTATAAGATTAATATAAGATTAATGTCTGAATTCAAGTAATATTTGGCATTAAGTCTTCAAATCCAGGATACTATTAAGAAATTATACATATTTAATAATCTCAAAACCATATAAAGCTAACATGAAATTCACAAAACGTGGTTATTATACTGTTAAACTGTCATAAACTGAAAATTTAGAGACCAAGATATAGATGTCAATGAATGAACAATTTTATGGGAAATAAAGTATGAATGTTATGCTTTTTTAGTTGGCAGGTTTATTCTTCATAATGAACCAAATTCTGGTTAATATGCATTGGTGAATTCTTTTCATTTTCATGGTTTATCAAGATGTTTATTCCAGTATTTCAGCATTTGCCATAACTAAAGCAATTTGCTGAAGAGGAAAATGAAAATTCTTCTTTTCTACTTGCCACTTAAAAAAATAAATGGGGAATGTGTCCATGGGACACAGATGATGCCCCAGCTTGCATATCATATAAAGTTATAAAGGGACATAACTGAATAACAGTAAAAGTGACACCATTTGTAAAGGGGCATAACTCTAGAACAGTAAAATTGACACCACCAAAATTCAAAATTGATCTGTATTTTGTGGTAATAAGCATTGTGTATAAGTTTCATAATATTTTGTTGAGGCTAACTTAAGTTAGAGAACGGAAATGAAAAATTCAGCAATTTTTCCATTTGTAAAGGGGCATAACTCTAGAGCGGTTAAAGTGACACCACCAAAATTCAAACTTGATCTGTGTTTTGTGGTAATAAGCATTGTGTATAAGTTTCATAACATTTGGTTGAGGCAAACTAAAGAAAGAGAACGGAAACGAAAAATTCAGCAATTTTTCCATTGTAAAGGGGCATAACTCTAGAACGGTTAAAGTGACGCCACCAAAATTCAAACTTGATCTGTGTTTTGTGGTAATAAGCATCGTGTATAAGTTTCATAACAGTTGTTTGAGGCAAACTAAAGTAAGAGAAGGGAAACGAAAAATTCAGCATTTTTTCCATTTGTAAAGGGGCATAATTCTAGAACGGTTAAAGTGACTTCACCAAAATTCAAACTTGATCTGTGTTTTGTGGTAATAAGCGTTTTGTATAAGTTTCATAACATTTGGTTGAAGCAAACTAAAGTAAGAGAACGGAAACCAACTTTGGGACGTACGGACGTACTGACGGACAAGGGTAAAACTTAATGCCCCCTCTGCTACGGCGGCGGCATAATTACAAATTGCAGTACATTGTATACAGAACACAGACTCAAAACTGTTTTGAAAATCATTCAAAGTCAAAATTTAGAGAACTAATTGCACTATTTTAGGGGTCTAGGACTGTACTGGTAAAACATCATTGGTGTACATTAGGTACCACAGAAATTAACCTGAACTGAAATCTAATGGACAATGATAACATTAAATATCCTTAACTGGCAGGCCATAAAATATACTTGCATTTAACTTTAAAATTTCAAATTTTCTCAAAAACCAGCATTAAATCTTAAAATTTTTATTGGAAAGGCAATAAATACCCTTAACTTTTATCTTTCCCTTCAACAAATGTCTTTTAAAAACTTTTTTTCTTCTTTTTTTGTAATTTCTTTTGAAGACTATAACAACCGATGTCAACCTTTACCTAAAACTGACCTAAGCCAGTATTGGTTAACAACCTACAAATAATACAAACCCATAAAACAAACAAATTGTTCACTACATTGTTTACTTTAACACTGTATTTGAACTGGAATTATTTATATCTATTTTTAAATACATTTTTCAAAAAGTCTATTTGAATAAGTAAACAATTGATAATTTTGAATTTCCGAATTTTAAAAAGACTAACCTTTGACGATATATATCTGGCTTCAAAAATGATATTTTTTTATAATTTATATGATAAAGGTGATATCATGGTAAGTGAACAAACTTCCCAATTCTTCACCTTTCTTTGTGTTTAAGATAGAGCGATCAACCTAGGTTATAAGAAATTCTCAACATGGTTCCGTGAATGGAGCGAAAGGGATGAAGCTGAGATATCAGGTCAAGCTGTTAAATTTGTCACCGTTATGTTGCATGAGTTTGACAATATCTGATATTATACTATGAAAGTATTGAAAAAGCTCTACTGGCATTTGATTAAAAGGCCCAAGGCTGTAAAGCCATATAACAATCTTTTGATACTTACTTCACAAATTCTTGGAATTAGACCTGGGTCTTCCTGTCAAAAATATAAGATACATCAGTATATATGACAAGTAATTTCATGTATATGACAAACCATTAATTTGAATTTTATGAACTTTACATGGACCTGATTTTGAATACTTCGAATATGTTGGATGTATACAGTTCTATCACATTTTTGTATCTCTCCAAATCAGGAACTGTGTCCTTATAATTGTGTTGCAGTTGTTTTTCAGAGCTTCCGCCGTATCAATTTAATTGTTTGATAATGGTTATCTCTAGATTATAATTTTGGTATTTTCTGACTTTTTGACGATTTACAAATATCTTCATTTCTTCTTATTAAATGCAATGAGTCATGAGAAAAATTCACGGAACCCAGTGTCTCGCCTACTTTTTCTGTTAATCGCAGGCTCAACAAAAATGAGGAAAAAAATCAATAAAAATATTCCTCTTGATACATGTACTATCTTTTGATTGTAAGAAGCTTCTGTCCAAGTTTTGTAAAAATCCAGGATAGTTTATGAATCTAATAAATGTTTAAAAACTTTAACTGCAGACTGAATGTAATTTTAACTGGAAGAAAACAAAATTTCCTTCTAGATACTAGCATTTGATCATAAACAAGCTTCTCTGTCCAAGTTTGGTACAAATCCAAAATAGTATAAGAAAGTTATTAAAATTTTAAAAAGTTTAACCACAGAGTGAATGTGTTGTTTCCTGGCAGAAAATCTAAGTCCATTTAAAAGTAAAATACGGAAAAAATGGATTTATTTTTTTACAAAATTTCCTTCTAGATACTAGCTTTTGATCATAAAGAAGCTTCTGTCCAAGTTTAGTACAAATCCAAAATAGTATAAGAAAGTTATTAAAATTTTAAAAACTTGAAACCACAGAGTGAATGTGTTGTTTCCTGGCAGAAAATCTAAGTCCATTTAAAAGTAAAATAAGGAAAAAATGGATTTATTTTTTTACAAAATTTACTTCTGGATACTATCTTATGATCATAAACAAGCTTCTGTCCAAGTTTGGTACAAACCCAGGATAGTTTAAGAAAGTTATTAAAATTTTAAAAACTTTAACCACAGAGTGAATGTAATATTTCCTGGCAGAAAATTTAGTCCATTTATAAGTAAAATATGGAAAAAATGGAATTTTATTTTTACAAAATTTACTTCTGGATACTATCTTATGATCATAAACAAGCTTCTGTCCAAGTTTGGTAGAAATCCAGGATAGTTTAAGAAAGTTATTAAAATTTCAAAACTTTAACCACAGAGTGAATATTTGTGGACCGCCACGAAAATGTAGGATCGCTATGTCTCGCTTTTTCGACTAAAGTCGAAGGCTCGACAAAAATGTGAGTTCAAACATTAAAATAAAAATAAAGTGTCAGACCAAATGTATAATACAATATACATGTAAAACATGCCTTTAAAAAGAACAATGTAATCTAATAGGAACTAAAATATGGTTTTCTTACTAAACTAGTTATGGCACAGGTCTTCCCAGCAGCCAACACACAGCAATATACCTATAACTGTAATGTTAGTTTTTTCAATATAATGATCTGACCACAGGCTAACACAAAGGCACACACAAAAGCTATACCCAACAGCCTATTATTTCCCTTAAACCACTCATGGTTTATGTGTTCCCATAGCTGATCTGACCAAAGGTCAAGACGCAAACTAGGTAATTTAACACTTACCCTAATACCAGTCATGGTATAGGTTTTCCCTGTGCTGGTCTGACCATAGGCCAACACACAGGCATTATACCCCTCAAATGCTGCCTGTAGTACCTCAGTACCAAGGTCTTGAAATACCTGAAAATATATCAAATTTCCTTAGAAACTAAAAAAACAGAAATAACCAAAAAAGTTGTATGGTCTATTTTGATTTCATCACTAAAATGACTTCTAATGGAACACAAGGGGAGTTGTAGATATGTTTGTTTGTAAAATAAAATGTCAGCATATCAGCAATGCAGTAAATTATATAAAGTAGCAACCAAACACGACATGGCAACCAAAAATGAATACATAGTTTATAAATTACATTAAACATTTGCAGCTGTATGGTAAAGGTGATTGCAAGCTTTTGATTGATTGATTGCTGGTAAATGTGCAGTGGCAAATTTTACATGAATCATGTTTTGTAATTAGACCTACATGCTGATTGAATTTTTTAAATGAAGCTTGTGTGATGATATATGAATGGTATGATAAAATTTATCATATATATGAAATTCAGCAACATCACATGTTACACCTTCTACAAATACTTTGTGGTCAAAACTGTTTCTTCCTTAAACTACCATTTTTTATTCTTACTTGCATAATACATGAACTTATTCGTAACTGTCATAAATTCAGTTCAGTTAAATAATTCTTTATACGATTAAGTATTTATCTAACTATGGTCCAGATCTTTTACTATTACGTAAATTACGACTCCGACAATACATGACAGTAATAAGAGATATGCCTGTTAAGCATAAAGTGAAAACAGGGTGAAGCTGTGAATTGACTTGTGTGCAAACTTTGAACACAATAGGCAGACACAGAGTTTTTTTTAACATGATATTGAATACTACTGCACATATTTAAAACACTGAAAGAAAGAAAAAAATTTTTATCTGCAAAATACATATTGATATATGATCGATATGAAGTGTTTATATAAAGATTTATTTATCATTTTTAAAATACAACTCAAGATCAAAGCAACAAGAAAAATTCATTTTTAACTACACGTCCCACTCCTTATATAAAATAAAGTTTCGGACCTGTCCTAATAACAATCGTTACGAGGCAGATTTTTTCAATATTTGGTACATTTGTTTGGCCTGTCATCAATAAATCTATTTTGTCCAAACACTTTAATAAAGCGAACAAGCAATATCAGTGAAAATATTCATATAACCCTTTAATGTTTACATATAGTTTATTTATCTTATTATATGACTATTTCAACGTAGATATTTTATACAAAAGCTCGTTCTTCACCCCACAATCAGAAACTTTTAGAGCAAGCATAAAAATTCTATTTTGAAAGAATAAGATGAAAAATGATTTATAATTTAAATTCAACGATTTTGTTATTTATTCAGTATAACTTTGTCAAGTAGAACAGATTATTCAGGCAACCCATAGTTATTGATGAAAACCAATACTGAAGTTTCTGTGGGTTTCATGAATTTTTATGAGAAAAAAAGAATTTTTTTTGTAAGCAGAAAAGCATGATAAAAATCTAGAACATTGACCCAATATTAATTTTCATATCAAGTTTTTAGTCCTACAATATGGTATAAATTAAGGTTTGTTTTCCCTGTTTTTACTTGTTTATTCTATTCTAAACACACAAAAGTTATGAAAAAATTAAATGACTGAAAGTTGTCTTAAAATAAAATACAAAAAGTGACTACTGAACTGACTTTACATGTGATGTGATGGTTTACACTACATAAAATGACTGTCACATTGGTGAAATTAAAGAAGATGTATATAGAGACAAAAATGATGAAAACCCAGAAATCTCACAAATTCCGGTAAAATTTCTTTTACATACATGTATATGGTGCAGTGACTATTCATGATTAAGCATGAACAAGTTAGTCAAAACCAGATTTTAATTGGTTAAATGATTTATACATGACTTTATATGGCTAGGTGACTGTCAAAACAACTTTATATTGTAAAGCATCTGTTGAAGTACAAAAAGTAATAATCAAGACCTGAATTTTCAATATGAACTTTAACAACAGAGTTAACTTATCATAAACTGATTCGAGAATGACTCAAGATCATATTGTTAGGTATCTGTCATGATTTTTGACATGGTGAAACAACTAAAGTTTTTAATCTAGATGAAGTGACGATTAACATTAGATTTCAGATATTAAAATGACTTGTTACAGTGACTTTCCAAATGTGACTTCATATGGTAACTAGACTGTCAAGATATGATTTGAGATAGTGAATGACTACGATGAGATGAGAGTCAAAATTTGAATTAAGACAGTAAAATGACTCAAGATTTAACTTTACATCATAAAATGATTTAAACAATTGATGTTATATGGTAAAATGACTGTCAAGATTTAACTTTACATGATAAAATGATTTAAACAATTGATGTTATATGGTAAAATGACTGTCGAGATTTAACTTTACATGATAAAATGATTTAAACAATTGATGTTATATGGTAAAATGACTGTCAAGATTTAACTTTACATGATAAAATGATTTAAACAATTGATGTTATATGGTAAAATGACTGTCAAGATTTAACTTTACATGATAAAATGATTTAAACAATTGATATTATATGGTAAAATGACTGTCAAGATTTAACTTTACATGATAAAATGACTTTAAACAATTGATGTTATATGGTAAAATGACTGTCAAGATTTAACTTTACATGATAAAATGACTTTAACCAATCTTATATGGTAAAATGACTGTCAAGATTTGAATTTAGATTGTTAAGTGACTGTCAATACTAGACTTCATATGGAAAATTGACTGTAAAGATTTGACTCAAGACAATACAAGAACTTAGCATGATAAAAAAAAGTGACTTCACAATCATTTGTTGTTTTGCATAGTTATGTGACTGTCAACATTTTGACTTTACATGGTGAAGTAATTATCAACAGTTTGACTGTACACAGTGAAGTGATTACTATGATTAATTTTACACAGTGAAGTGACTGCCATGGTCCGACTTACCACTAAAGATGAGGCATGCTGCTTCTAGAAAAATTCAGATTGTGAAAAAAACATGTACTAAAGAACTATATATGTAAAAAGCAGACTATCATAATACACAAGCAATTTGAAGAAGCTCCTGTATAAAATTGTCTCTAAGTTCTGAATCTTTTTCATTCCAATTAATATACCATATATATGGTAACCCCTGATGTTTTTTTTTGGTTGTGGTGGCCACTTGATGTTTATGTTGGTTAACTTGTTTTGTTAGGTGTCTGCAGCTGTCTCATTGATGTTTATCCCACATCTCCTTTTATTCATCATGTTCATATATATGTAGAATTTATGATAATAATGTTATTTTTCATTTAGGGCAATATTTTTTTTACTTTATAATAAGTGATCTCATCTTTATTGATTTAATAATTTTCTTTTAAATTCTTCTTAAAAACTTGATCTTAAGGTGATACTCATCAGTGCCAAAAAAATGCTTTATATGCATGTTTTCCCAGAATCTACTTGAAATGACTTGGAAAGGAGATTTTCAAACAAATATTTTCACCAAAGTTTATTATCATCCTTCTTACAATATTTATGATTTCTATCAACTCAATAGCCAATTTCAAAGCATATAGTCAAGTTATTTTAAAATCTTTAAAATTTTCTGTGTGGGAATCATTTTAGAAAAAGTACAAATATATATATATATATATTTTCGAAATCCGGATATGGTGTACAAAAACCTTTGCACCTATTGTTTGCGATATACCATCTGTTCTACAAGTTTATTGTTTTCTGTTTAGTATTAAATTAATAATTAAGATCCATTTATTACATCGGTGATCCGTTAATTTGGCAATCACCAATGGCAGTCAGCAGGGTTTAAGAACATTTGTTGTTCGACCTGTTAGTTAAATGCGTTTTGTTAAAATATACTTTTTCACTTTTATGGTGTTTTGGAAAATGTTGTTTGTGCTGTATTTAGACCCCTCTAACAAGAAATTTGTTTTGCATGCACACGTATTTTAGACCCCTCTAACAAGAAATTTGTTTTGCATGCACACGTATAATAATTGCGGTTTTTATCCAACGCAATCATAGGTTTGAAGTTGTTTTCAATTTAGACTTGTTTATATATATATATATGTATCTTAATCACTATGAACATGGGTCAACCACTGCCAAATCAGGATATAGTTAATCTAAAGTTAAGATTTGTTATTATAGGCTGATAATTAAACAAAACAATTAGCCTACACTGTTGTTTATCATAGTAATAATGACAAGAGATTTGATTTATCACTCTCCCATTATTGTCTTGTACAAATATAACTCTCCCATGAAGTCAAATGTATTATTAACACAGGTCTTAACATTGACCTGAAGGAATGGTCATTTCATTAATAAATAAAGTGGATGCAATACCTGTGGGGTTGTTTTTACTCAGTGACAAAAATATCAATATTATTGATATTAATTTGTGATTATATCAGTTTAAACTTAAATTTGATTCCCGAATTTCATAAGCTAAAAGCTGAAATCATAAAACTGTTAATCAATTTCTAAGTCAATTCTATTTGATTTTATGATGAACTGAATTAAAAATATGAAGTGTTGAAACCATATATGTAGCTGTTAGTTTACTCATTTGGATTTTTTTTACATTTGTCATTTTGAGACCTTTTATAACTTGCTACATGTGTATGCAATATGGGTTTTGCTCTTTTTTGAATGCTGTACAGTGACCTATAAATGCTAACTTGTACCTCATTTAGTCTCTGGTGGAGAGTTGTCTCATTAGCAATCATACCACATCTTCTTATTTTTTATATTTGTTCAGAGATACAGGTTTGGTTGCATGATGAAACTGATATTTTGTTTTTGCATGCTTAAGTTCCTGTCTCAATAATGAATACCACACATTAAAAGTTAATTTGATATTATCATGGTAATAGCCAATCATGTAAGAAATTGAAATAGTTAAAAAAAACTGAAATTGTAAAAACAAGAATGTGTCCATAGTACATGGATGCCCCACTGCACTATCATTTTCTATGTTCAGTGGACCGTGAAAGTGGGGAAAATCTCTAATTTGGCATTAAAATTAGAAAGATCATATCATAGGGAACATGTATTCTAAGTTTCAAGTTGATTGGACTTCAACTTCATCAAAAACTACCTCGACCAAAAACTTTAACCTGAAGCGGGACGAACGGACGGACGAACAGACGGACGGACGCACAGACCAGAAAACATAATTCCCCTCTACTATCGTAGGTGGGGCATAAAATATGGATCATGTGAGACCCTTATGGGTAGTCAAAGGTCGTTAAACACCCCTGTAGTTAAAAAAAATTACATGAAGTTAAAGAAGAAAAGGAAAAGTTAATCAAATCATTTTAAATTATAAAAATAGTTACAAACACTTGAAAAAGTAGCCTAAAATGTTATGAGAATGCTGGGCCTCGGTGACCGAGTGGTCTAAGTAGTTACTACTGTAATCACTAGCCAGTGAACACTGAGGTTGTGAGTTCGAACCCGCTCGTCGGGTGCACTCGATTCCAATCTTAATTGACTAGGATTGTCAGTTTTCCTATCGAAGGTCGGTGGTTTTCTCCGGGCACTCCGGCTTCCTCCACCAATAAAAACTGGCTGCCTCGAAATAGCCCAAAAGCGGTGCTTAAAAGTGGCGTTAAAACACATAAAATAAATAAAATAAATATGAGAATGCGCAAAGATCTTTCTACTTATTATTGAAAAGAGTATCTTTTAAATGGCCCTTAACTTACATTAAATTTTAAAATTTAATTCTCTGAAATAATCTGGAAACAAAACATTCAACACTTCCACAGTGTGCTCAAGTGGATATTTCCAAATTTGATCACTAGATTTAGATAAAATAAGATAAAATGTATCCCTAAAATCTCCTCAAATCATGAAAAATAAGGTCAAGCATATTGACCAATATAATAATTGATGAAAACTAACAGCTGACAATAATGGTGTTTACAAACATTGAGATTGTATTTATTTGGTTCAAGCTTTAATACATGTACAAATATATATATAACACTACATGTATTACTATATATTGACCAACAGCATGATAATGTAGAACAATGTTTTGGACTTTTTTTTCAATTTCCAATAAAATATTGTTTGACTCTTGATTTATCATTGACCAAGATTGAATCCAAATAAAATTTATTAATTCACATAGTGAATAACAAATGCAAACGAAGACTTTCTGAACTAGGAAAAAAACAACCTCAATTCCAACTGGATATGTGGTTGAAATGTGTCAGGGCTTCATCTGAAATTTTAGCTAACTTTTAATATTTTGCTCAGAGGAAGAGGGGTTTTATAATGGATTCTATAGCATAACACAAAAATGTTTTCAAATTGAATTAACTATAACTTCTATCAATGATTATCTAACTTCTGCATGAATTATGTAAAACAGGGTCATAATACCCAATTTAAGAAAATCCCGCCAACAAAGTTATCTCCAATCCATGAAATTGTATGAATGTCGACAGTGGTGTTAAATCTAATCAATCAATCAACTTGAAAAAGCACTGATAGTCCATCATAAAATTGAAAAAGTATCATATTTGTAAACTGATAGTACATGTTCCGTTAATACATGTTATAGTTAATCTAAATTTGATTCCCGAATTTCATAAGCTAAAAGCTGAAATCATAAAACTGTTAATCAATTTCTAAGTCAATTCTATTTGATTTTATGATGAACTGAATTAAAATATGAAGTGTTGAAACCATATATGTAGCTGTTAGTTTACTCATTTGGATTTTTTACATTTGTCATTTTGAGACCTTTTATAACTTGCTACATGTGTATGCAATATGGGTTTTGCTCTTTTTGAATGCTGTACAGTGACCTATAAATGCTAACTTGTACTTCATTTAGTCTCTGGTGGAGAGTTGTCTCATTAGCAATCATACCACATCTTCTTATTTTTTATATTTGTTCAGAGATACAGGTTTGGTTGCATGATGAAACTGATATTTTGTTTTTGCATGCTTAAGTTCCTGTCTCAATAATGAATACCACACATTAAAAGTTAATTTGATATTATCATGGTAATAGCCAATCATGTAAGAAATTGAAATAGTTAAAAAAAACTGAAATTGTAAAAACAAGAATGTGTCCATAGTACATGGATGCCCCACTCGCACTATCATTTTCTATGTTCAGTGGACCGTGAAAATGGGGGAAAATCTCTAATTTGGCATTAAAATTAGAAAGATCATATCATAGGGAACATGTATTCTAAGTTTCAAGTTGATTGGACTTCAACTTCATCAAAAACTACCTCGACCAAAAACTTTAACCTGAAGCGGGACGAACGGACGGACGAACAGACGGACGGACGCACAGACCAGAAAACATAATTCCCCTCTACTATCGTAGGTGGGGCATAAAAATATGGATCATGTGAGACCCTTATGGGTAGTCTAAGGTCATTAAACACCCCTGTAGTTAAAAAAAAATTACATGAAGTTAAAGAAAAAAGGAAAACTTGATCAAATCATTTTAAATTATAAAAATAGTTACAAACACTTGAAACAGTAGCCTAAAATGTTATGAGAATGCTCCAAAATCTTTCTACTTATTATTGAAAAGAGTATCTTTTTAAATGGCCCTTAACTTACATTAAATTTTAAAATTTAATTCTCTGAAATAATCTGGAAACAAAACATTCAACACTTCCACAGTGTGCTCAAGTGGATATTTCCAAATTTGATCACTAGATTTAGATAAAATAAGATAAAATGTATCCCTAAAATCTCCTCAAATCATGAAAAATAAGGTCAAGCATATTGACCAATATAATAATTGATGAAAACTAACAGCTGACAATAATGGTGTTTACAAACATTGAGATTGTATTTATTTGGTTTAAGCTTTAATACATGTACAAATATATATATATAACACTACATGTATTACTATATATTGACCAACAGCATGATCATGTAGAACAATGTTCATGACTTTTTTCAATTTCAATAAAATATTGTTTGACTCTTGATTTATCATTGACCAAGATTGAATCCAAATAAAATTAATTAATTCACATAGTGTACATGTATAACAAATGCAAACGAAGACTTTCTGAACTAGGAAAAACGACTTCAATTCCAACTGGATATGTGGTTGAAATGTGTCAGGGCTTCATCTGAAATTTTAGCTAACTTTTAATATTTTGCTCAGAGGAAGAGGGTTTTATAATGGATTCTTTAGCATAACACAAAAATGTTTTCAAATTGAATTAACTATAACTTCTGTCTATCAATGATTATCTAACTTCTGCATGAATTATGTAAAACAGGGTCATAATACCCAATTTAAGAAAATCCCGCCAACAAAGTTATCTCCAATCCATGAAATTGTATGAATGTCGACAGTGGTGTTAAATCTAATCAATCAATCAACTTGAAAAAGCACTGATAGTCCATCATAAAATTGAAAAAGTATCATATTTGTAAACTGATAGTACATGTTCCGTTAATACATGTTTTTTTAAACTAACTTTAAATGTATTGTTTGACAGAAATCACATTGAAACCTTATCTGATTATACTCGGATAGTCTACCACTTTATAAATACACCCAGAACAAAACTTTCTTTTGAAATGAACATCTACTGTTTCTCTTTCTTTTGATTTGTTATTGAATACACAATACATTGTTTGTTCTGTTGTGTAAAGTTAGTCTGAAGTTCCTTTTAAATTACAGGGTCTCTTGCTTTAATCTTTTTTAACACAACGAAAGATTTAAAAACAAAATGCACCTTGTATTTTTTATCCCCAATTTAAAAACTTAACAATAAACATTTGTATACTCCCATATGCATTTCCAATGCATATTATCAAATTATTGATGTTGAAAGAATGCTTTGAAAATTTTAAATTTTAGCACAAGAAAAAATTTAAATATCTCTAAATTTTGTAAGATTAAATAGAAATTTCAACTTTTTTTTCAATTTAAAAAATTCTGCTATAAGTCTTATGTTAGTTCAAAAATGTGAGGTCATAAAATCTATTTCTGAAGGAGTATAAAAATGTCATTTTATCTTTATATTTTGGAGAGTTTCACTACTGTCAAAAACATGTGCATATTTAATGTACATCGAATGAGCATGACTTAGAAAGAAAATCCAGCAAGTTCCAATTGAATTATGTTTTACTAAACATGCTAAAAGCCATCAAGGTGCACAACATTTAAGTAAGGTCAGAGTTGTAAGCTAGGATCCATGGATACATATACACATGATTTCAGTATAATGGAATTAATCTGTCTTCATCAGCTGTATGCAGAGACTGAGAGCTACAGTAAATCTGTGTGTTCCAATATTTGAAACTTTTGACAATGATGATGTTGATATGTGCACTGCAAACATGATAAAAAACTCTTAAAATTTAATTAAATTTAATTTTATGGAAGAAAAGATTATTTTTTATTTTAAAATCTTATGGAAGAGATATCCATTTGGAATAAATACTTCCAATGTCCAAAACAAATTCCCACATCATGTTTTAAGAAAACGCACTCTGACAAGAGTGTTTATCTTGTTTGCTTTCTCTTCTATTCATTTTGTTAGCTTTAGGATTAAAAAAAAGTAAAAAACAGAGAGATGTCAATAACAGGTATTGTGGACTCAGAGATACAGGTAATTAGGGTCATGTCAACCATCTTATCTGTGACATACAATTTGTCACTCGTGTTGACCTCAGCTACTATATCAAACTTAAAAAATATAATTGATACTCAAGTTATATACTGTGATAAATATTGAACTAATTGATTTATTGGGAATTATAATGTTGTGCCAAAAGCTTGACTCAACAAGTATTTTTTTTACAATAAGTTGTATATAAAATACTGCTGAACTTAAGAAGTATAAGGGAATTATAACTAATATTTTTTACATGCAACCTTATTAAGTTTCATTTCAATACATAACATGTTGTTTTTCTTCTACACACAATAGAAGTAATAGACACCTTTTGAGCTAATAACCTTAATTTAAGAAAAGAACGAGGTATTTAAATATGTGTCAATAACACATTAATTTAATGATTAGATCTTTTCTATCCTAATCCTATACTTCTTTCAAATTGTTCTAAAAGGTTTAGGTTTTCACAGAACTTTAATATTTCAATTAGTATTTTTCCAGATCTTAATTAATATGTTTAAAGCATGTATGTTGAGTATTGATATATTCCTAAAATTTATGTTTAACACCTAAACAGAGTCTTAACATTTACTAAAACTTGAAAAAAAAAAAAATCCTTTGCAAAATGTTTATGGAAGTGAGTTACTGTTCAAAATTCAATCCACCCCCAAAGCCATTTGAAAAATAATTAACAAATTTTAGAGGTCTATTTTGGAATTCTGGGTATGACCATTTGATAAACTGGATGGGGAGGAACATGTATTTAAAGTGTTTATCAGCCATGTTTAGGAATAATTGTTTGTTTTTAAGGCAATACCACATGAAATGTCTGAAATGAAACTATATACAAAATGTTATTTGGTATATTTATATTCAACATGAATTTGGAAAAAAAATCAATTTTCACCTCACGATTTCTCCAGCTTAGATAATAGAGGATAAGAATAATATATCTTTCCAAAATTAGAAAAAAGTAATCATCTAACTCATGTCTCTCCCCATACTTCACCAACACATAAACTCACCAGTTGCTGAGGAGCATACTGTGGGGAATGAGGCTCTCCAGTAGAGTCATAACAATAATCAAATGTAAAAGTTTTTATCCTTTCTCTACTGTCTCCATATTCTGCTTGGCTGTCTACCTATAATCATAAAAAAATAATAAATTTAATAAATATACATTATTTAATGACTTCATAAAAAAAAAAAACCCCAGTTCTTTGCTCTACTATAGGGGTGGGAGTTTTATAGGTTACTATAGTGTGTCCTGACTGTACAGGTTTTACTCATATTGAACAAGTGGAGCTGTAGTGGTTTGAATAACTCTCCTATGGCTGAGAGTTTTCTTGTTGGCAATCATACACATGTAACATCTCCTAATATCTTTTATGAGATGAAAATTAAAGTAGTAAATTCACATTCACTATTACCATAACATGATTGATGTTACATTATCTACATCATTTGCTAGCGAGCCCTTATGCAAGTCTGCTGTAAAAATCTCTGTATAAAAAGAGTATATCTCCTAATATTACATTTTACATGCCTCAGAAATATTTTGATTTTTTTTTGTGATTGTTGGGGTGCTATCTCAATGATATATACACCACATCTTCTTTTCTTCATATCAGTAAAGACTAACTTTACTTTCAAATCTCTCAGATATGCAAAAAAAAATCTACAGGTTCAAATATGCAGTAAAGGCAAAGAAGTCAACATACATCTACATCAAATGTACATCTGTAAGAAAAGGTTAATAAAACAGTTAAATGCATGTACCACTACCAGTTTAGTGCTGAACGCAATATGCTTTCTGTAAAAAATACAGGTTGAGATTCTAGAATCACTAAAACTTATTTGGGAAAGTAATTTTAAGAAGCCTTTTTAAAGAAGAATTATGTCCAGGACATCTCTGTGTATATTCTAACCCTAAGGTGATTTTTGGCAGGAAATATTTGAAATGACACAGAAGATAACATCACTGATGTTTGGACAAGGACTTAAATCTTGTGACATATCAATAAGAATCTACAACTAAATCAACAAGCAATACATTTTTGGTGTAAACCCAAATCATCCAAATGTAGATCTGATCCTGGATATTTTAATTTAATTCTTACCTTGGAAAATATGCTGAAGATATTTTTAAAATATGAATTCTGTAAGAGGGGAATTGATTTTTAATGTGACAAAATTGTGTTGTACAATGTAGATGTAGGTTTTTATCATTATAAAAATAAGGAGATGTAGTATGATTGACAATGAGACAACTATCCACATATGACATATAGTATATACAGACTTTGGCAAAACAAGGAAATCAAATATCCACAAATATTGATGCCCATGAAAATAAATGAATCCACTGTGTGAGTATCATCATTTGATACATGTACATTGTACCTTTGTGATTTTGCAATATCATGCTACAGATCAACAGTCATGAGAGTCAGTAGCATCTAACATATATTGATTTTAAAGATTTGCATGCTCTATTATATTTACAGTTATATCATAGTTCAATAAAATGGATAGAACATACAAAAAAAAGAAAACAATTACCATTTTTCCCCTTTAAAATTTGCATATATATTACAAAAAGTGAAATGTAAATACTCGATCATTTTAAATACTAGAGTGTCTAATCATGCTAATTTTCAGTTTCAATACCTAGGACATTTCAAAGGAAATATTAGCATAAATTTAACATTTAAAGCTTCACAACTGTCAAGAATTGTAACATACACAATTTTCAAATACATCGGCATGTATGATATTTCCATAACACATTCTTTCTTACATTGTTAAAATACAATACAAAATGATCATGATGATAGTACTAGTGGATTTTTAAATTTACTAGACTATGACAATTTTTGTGCAGATCATTGAAAATAGTATCAATGTAGAAAAAAATCTTTATTTTTCATGGTAATAAAAAAAATGGTTCCACTCCTTGGTTTTAAAAATCTTCCGTTATTGAATGAATTCCAAGGTGTAAACTGTAATAATATGGATCACAGGATTACCTGTGTTGGTTGTACAAAATAGGGCATTCTCTTTAACATAGTTTAAGCATGTAATAATAAAAATATTTATGATATTACAAAAACCTATTGTCTTGTAGGCGGCAGTTAATATGTGATAAACTATGATTATGGAGTTACGCCAAAACTGCCCTTTTATTCCAAAGCAGTTTGGGTTTTAAGGTCATTTTCAAGATATGACAAATGCTGAGTGTATGGGGTTAACTAATACTAAAAACGTCAGAGCAAAGGGAAACCAGATTTACAAAAATTATTTTTTTGGTTACACTTTCAAAATTCATTTAGTGTTTATATAATTTATGATCTAAGGATCGTACTGTTGCAAGCTAATGCATTATTGATATAAATCTAATACTGGCAACAATCCCATCAGTGACTTTTAATTTTTGAATTTATCATACATGTACAATTACATGATGTATGTATTTTTCTCTTCAAATTCAATGTCAGTCAAATTGTACTGATCAAAATTAAATTCAACAATTATAGAACACCAGCCTACATCTACTGCCAAACTTTTAAATTACAATTTGTAAATACAAACTTCATAATTTCAAACGGACTTAAATCAATAATCGTAATAAATTAATGAATGCTGATTTACAATGTAAGTGCAATGTACATGCATATGTGTAAAATGGATCATATGACACAAAACATGTTTCTAAATCAATATTGCCATCACTTGAAGCATTGTAATATGAAATAACTATAGTTTCTCAATCAACCAATAGAAAAATAAATAATAAACCACTGTAGCTCTAGGATAAAATTCTAAACAGTATAGAAATATTATACAATACATTTGTGTGTCAACGTACATTTGTAACATCTTTTACACATATCATGTAATTGTATTTTCAGTTCATATATGCATTACATAAATTATATTTCATTGACTAAATAAATAAATGTAAACAACACCAACAGGTTTATAGTCATGATAGTGATAGGATAATTATATATATACATTTGTAATAGATCATAATAACATCAGAAGAAAGAAATAATGCAAATAACTATTTGTCCAGTTATAAAAAAAATAAAAACATACATGTATCTTGCTGCATAAAAAGTAATACCATGAATACTGGCTGAAAAATGTTTTTGTTAATATAATGATAATTATTTCAAAATGAATAAAGTCTTTACTTTGATGGTAGCATTAGCAATATAAGTGCTCAACTCCTTGTTTGAAATTGATGAATAACAATAAACCCTTACAGGTAGATAGAAAAGTAGGCATCCAGTGTGTTGCACCCATAGATTTAGCAAATATATATGCCTTAGTCCTGCTGGGGCGTTTAAAAGCCCCAAACCCCTTGCTTATTATGGTGGACACTGTTCCCTTAAATTCGGTATCCCCCATATTTACCTTGTTACTTCCTATGTCGAAATACTGCAAAGTTTGCACTTAATGGAAAATTGTGTATTTTCTGCCTTCAATGCACAAACTTGGAAGGTATAAAACTTACAAACGTGACTTCTATTGTCTTACCTTGATATTCGTTACACTAATAGCATCCCCATTTGTATCCACGATATTTTTGCCATTTTGATCTAATTCTCTGTAAATATAAAACACAAAATTTATGTTACATCCTCAGTAAATGACAGCTGTGTCTGCATTGATTAACGCGTATAAAAAACTTAAATTTATATATCTTCAGTTCTCTGAAAACTTTGCTAACTTTTACCTTTTATTTATTGGACGAACTCGCACCGCTACTTTAACATTCGACATCGTATCATTTTTTATCCATTGTCTATTTTTGTCCTCCAAATAAATAAATACATTATAAAGAACGATTCCAAACTGTTAGAAAACTTTAATCTCACAGCTCCCACAATATTCCAAATCAACTTTGTTGATCACGGTCATTTAACTACTCGATCATAATCATTGAAGCGTTTGACTCAAAGGGAAAAAATCTATAAACACCAAGGTGCGCTCGTTTGAAATATAAAATACCATTATCAAGAAAATATTGATATACAGACGTGCCCTTTTAAGATTATATAAATTAATTAAAAAATTAATAACAGAAACTTGAATATAAAAATGAAAGATAATAAGTCCTAACAATAATTATGTATTATTTCACATTTGTTTATGACCTTGACCTCATTATATGTATTCGAATAATTGATTAAGGTGGCTCGGGTGTCTTCCTCCACCTTGAATTTTGAAGTAGTTGGTCTAGATCTTTAATGAAATGTGCAAATTTGAGAGTAGTATGTACTTCATGTGTAAGACTTTTGATATAAATATAGAAAATTATCTGTTTTATCATATTTACGGCTGTAATTTCTAAAAAAACACACCATATTTGTGTTTGATTCATTTTTTTTAATTTTGCCAAATAAGGGGAGATAACTCATATAGTAGAGGAGATAACTCCGATGAAGTAATTTTATAAAAGAAAGTGTTGTGAATTTAAATATTTAATATGTAGCAAGAAAACAAGTTTGGTGACCCCATTTTTTCTTTTACCTATCTTAAAGCATGTTATAAGAGCTATCTTCTCACATTTTATCTTCAAATTCTATCAGGTAGTTTTCTTTTTACCACACAAAATTGGATTTTCCATGCATAATCTATACAAAATCTTACAATTTTGCACTGTCTGTAGTGTGAAAAAAGTCCGGTGACCCATACTTTTTATTATATTTTTGAAAAAAGCATGATAAAAATTCATTTTGACAAAGTATAAAAAAATTCTATGAATTTTAATTAAGACGCCCCAGCCACCTGAAGCGTATAAGCCTTCATTTTTCTTCGTCTTTTGATATATAATGATCGATGAAACTTAACGATTACTATCTGTTGAGTTTGAATGTGTCTTCTTTTTCTATTTCAAAACCTTTCTAAAGTTTATATGGACTTTTGGTTGTCTTTTCTCCTTATGACAAAAGGCTGTGGTGCTCTTCAGCATGATTTATTACTGTCTATTGTATATCTTTTTATTTTATATACAATTGTAAGGACACAATAAAAAATACATTCTGAACACATAACTCTATTAAGTTCAATAATATTGTCACAATTTAAAACAATACTATATATATATACCATGTTATAAATAGAAAATTTCAATTTATAGGAAGTCGATATAAGATCTACCATGTAAATAATGAGGCAAGTGGCAAGGGCATAGAAAGGGAGAGGGGAGAGGCAAATCTATGCCCCACACACTTTTTGGCAAAAAATTATTGAAAATAAAAAAAAAAATAAAAAATGAAACGAAACATTGGCTTAATTCTAGATTATGAGACTGGATTTTTTATACCACTGATTGTAACCTTTGTAAGAAGATGAGCTGAATGTTACTTTTGGTTATCATATACTGTAACTTCAAAAGTTTTTTCATTTATTATTGTGATAGTGGCATTATTGGTAAAAAAAGTTTGATTTATCATGTGATTTTAAAAAATGCGGCATCCAAATCAGTGGCGGATCTAGGAGTTTATTCCGGGGGTTGGACCCCTCTTTTTGTTTGACAACTAATGCTTTTTTATGTGGACATATGGTTGGAAACCCTTTTCCCTTTTTTTAAAATGGCTGGATCAGCGCCTGGGAATACATTAATGCTATCAAAAATTAAGATGTAAGTTTTCTTTTATTATCCCGTCAGAATTTTTTGCAAAAATAAAAACATTGCAAAAATTTCAAAATTTACAGTATATAAATTCCAGGGATATTGTATGCTTTACATCATGGCAATCTCTGTCAACAGGGGTAAGTTCAAGTGCAAACGTTGTAAACAAATTTTTGGATTCACTTGTAAATTTATTTTCTATTTATTGATTTTCGACTGTTATGAGGTACCTCCTCTATTTATCCAAACAGCTAGTAAGCTCACAGTTCTTTATTATTTTATAATGACATGATACCTTTAAAGTCAAGGTCTGTCTTTATAGCAAAATGAAACAAAAACTCTGTTATATGAAACTGAATAATAATCCATTGTATAAAGAATTGGCCCGATTAAAAACAACTGGCATTAATGCGCCTCATTCAATAGTTACAAATCTTAAAATCAAAAGTAATCTGTTTCAAGGAAAGTTGAAGAGAAATAATTATTTTGTGCTTTCCTTGATTGTTTTTTTTGTTTTTGACCAAAAAAAAATATGTTAATACTTATCTTGTTTTGTGATTGATTTTATTGAAATTCAATACTACTTATAATATATCTTATACTTTTTACAAGCTTTCAAAATAATTTTGGCTGGAAATGGGGACCAGAGAATAAGATTAAACCCTCTATCTTCACCAACACACACAACCACCTATTCTGCTGCCTTCGGTCAATTTCTTGAAAATAATTATGTAAAACATAATGAAAAAATTTAAGACAAATTTAGAAATATGTATATACAAAATTTGAAACATGACCCACATGACAATAGAACAGCTAAATATGGCTTATTAAAAATGTAAGGCTAATATATACAAATATGCCTAAGTGGTATTGCATGGTGCATATAAAATTTGATTTAATAATATTCTTCTGAAGGGATTAGTTATGACAGTTATGCTTAAAATATAAAACTTGTATTCTTGAGGTCCCTCATGGGGTGTCCAAGTAATCACATAATCACTATTTTTTTGGCAATATAATCACATAATCATTAATTATTTTTTTAAAAAAGATAATCAAATAATCAAAAATACAGTCCTAGATTATCAAATAATCAAATTATCATGAAATATTTGGTCTGGTAATCAAATAATCACTATAAAAACGGCCATGTAATCACATAATCAAAATCCCCATGAGGAGGCTCATTCTTTTACACTAGAAAAATAGTTAAAAAAAAATCCTTTTTGATGTTTATCCTCTATACTAAGTGTAAAATCTTAGAAATAAAAACTAGAAAAAAGGAGAAAAAAATGTCAGAAATATGTCTCATCTGTCCTACAAAAAATAAAGAAACAAATACTTATAATAACAAATAAAGGTAATTTTATTAGTAATGCTAATAGACAAAAAGCAGACAGATGTAGAAAAGTAAGGTCTTGCGTTAAAGGGTATTTTCTCAAGGACAATTTTTTTCCCTAAGAGAAGGAGGGAAACAGAATTCAATTCTTTGGATTGTACAGTTACTGATCAAAGGGAGATAATAAGAAAATAAATGGGGAATGTGTTACCTTTTGATTAAAGACACAACTTATGTAAATTTAGATGTGGTAGTCATAGATTACCTATCAGGGGCAGATCCAGGATTTTAGGTTAGGGGGGCGCAAACTTAAATTTTCGCCAAGTGGAGCGTTAAAATGATCAAAATATTCTTTATTAAGCTGAGAACAACCCATGCTTTGCAAATTTTAGGGGGGGCACACGCCCACCACGCCCCCGCCTAAATCCGCCCCTGCCTATTGAATGTGGTAGATTTTTTAGTATAGATAGGTCACAAAGAGTTTGTGATTTATGTAATAAAGAAGAATTGGGTCATGAATTTCACTATATAATTTAACTGTACTTTTTTCAATGTTGAGAGACAAAAGTTTTTACCTGCAGAGATATTATGTAAAGTTAAAAATGTTGATAGTTTCTATGAACCAATGAATAGTAATGATAAATTCACTCTTGTTGGCTTGTCTTAATTCATTTAAGTTGTAATGTCAATATTTAAGTGAATATTTACGCTATATTTACCTTCCTACATGTATATATACATATGTTTAATTTTGTTCACACATTATATATGTTATATTGTATTGTTTGTACTATCATGCCTCATGTGAGGCCTTTAGTGAAATAAAAAGTTTCAAAGTCCATGGGACACAGATGATGACCCCGATTGCATTTCAGCAGTTTTTCCATTTGCAAAGGGCATAATTCTAGAAAGGTATATGTGATGTCAACCAAATTCAAACTTGATCTGTGTTTTGTGGAAATAAGCATTGTGTATAAGTTTCATAACATTTGGTTGATGCAAACTTGTTAGAAAACAGAAACGAAAAATTCAGCAATTTTTCCACATAAAGGGGCATAACTCTAGAACAGTAGAAGTGACGCCACCAATATTCAAACTGGATCTTTGTTATGTGATAATAAGCATTGTATATAAAATTCATAACATTTGGTTGAGGCAAACTAAAGTTTGAAAACGGAAACCAATTTCAGGATGTACTGATGGACAAGGGTAAAACTAATTGCCCCCTCCACTACAGCGGGGGCATAAAAATATCTAAGTAAATAGTTTTTAAATCCCTTGAATAATTTAAGGAGAGTTCTCGATCTGTATGTTGCAAATATTTTTTGGAATATGTTTAATGAACACTAAAAAGGAGTATGATGACTCTAAGAATATAACATGTTACAGTTCATGAACAAATAAATTGTTCTACTTTTAACTTTTATTCAGTGTTTAATATTGAATGATATGTTCCAGACATTGTGCAAGTATGTCTTTGAGTTGAGAGACCAACTAGTTTGGTTACATGTCTAAAGTGGTCTTTGCCTGTATTAATGCGAGTTTAATATGAACATAGGACATTACACTATTTTCATTATTCTTCTGTTTGTATACATGTATTTATGACATAAAATTTAGCACAAGCTATGAACAACAACTGGTAAAATCTCAACCTTTTTGAATATCAACTACTTCAAAAAACTTAAAAAGTAAAATCATCATTAAAGGAGTATAACTCTATAAAGAGTTTATTAAACTGACAATTTCAGTCATGTGGACATTTTGTAGATCTTGTCTTGCTGATCATTCTTGCTATTTAAAGTTTCTATCTATCTATTATAGTTTTCAAGATAAAAGGCAAAAATGCAAAACATTGGGAAAGCATTTTCCTTAAAAGGCAATAACTTCAATAAGGAGTCTACTGCTGATTTCAGTCATGTTGACTTATTTGTAGATTTTTTTTTGCTGATCATTTTTGCATTTTAAAGTTTCTATCTATCTATTATAATTTTCGAGATAAGCAAAATGGGAAAAAATTGGTAAAATTCTTCTTTAAAAGGCAATAACTCTTATAAGAAGTCGCCTGACAGTTATTATGATAATAAATTTGAGGTAGATCTCACCATTCTAAACATTTTTGCTCCAGTCAGATTTTCTCTTATCTATAGCCATTTTCAAGATAATAGACAAAAATTGCATTTTATCCAGATGTTCTATTTCTGATGCGGCTTAAAGCAATCACCAATCAATCAATCAATCTATTTTTAGCCATTATGGATGTTTGTAGGCTGTTAGGGTCATCAGACTCATTTTTAAAACTAGATTTCCTCTGATGATTGTGGAAAAGTTTGGTTAAATTTGGCCCAGCATATTTAGAGGAAATGATCTTTGTAAAAGTTAAAGGACAAAGATGACAGATGACAGCCACCAAGTGATGGCAAAGTAGAATGTGTTCTTTGATACAGATATCCATGCCACAATAGATGGCAGTGTTAAGAAAGCAGAACCACTTGCAAAATGAAAATCAGAAATCAAACTTGACAATAATGGTGTCTATTTTTCATCTTGTTCAAGGGAAAAACTTGAGAAAGACATGTGAACATGGTGAAAGGTATCTATAAATTCCTTGCATTGCATAAATATACTAAATGATTTCATTACTGCATACTAAAGGTACTGTACTGAGTAATTAAGAACAAATTGAGCAACAAAAAATCTAAAGTGTATCAAATGCAATCATAACCCGTAAAGAAAAGAAACCATAAATTTGTCTGCTTTCCACATTACACTGGGCATAAATCTTGACAAATAAGTGTGTCAAATATGACATCAACATGTGTTTTGTCCCTTGTTTAGTTGTAGAATTGTTTTGAAATAGCAAAATGCTTTTGTTATATTTTGTCAAGATATTGAGCAGAAATAAAAAACTTAATACTTTCTGCATTATTACAAAACTTTAAAATGATCTATGAAATGCATCAAATTCAAACTCAACCTGTGTTGAATGCTTCCTAACACTGAGGTATAATCTTACTGATCTCATAAAAGTATACACAGATCTATGAATGGACAGAAATCAAATTTATGTTTTAGTATTATCAAGGGACATAACTCTTAAATGACACATCTGAAATGAGTAAAATCAATACTCAACCTGTATTTTATAGGTTCTAAGCAGTGAGCTAAATTATCAAATTATTTTGTTCAATCTGAATCATTGTCATAAATTTGAGCAAGAACCTCAATTTGAGGGTAATTACACTTAATACAGGCATAAAAGAGAGGCGGAAGAAACCAAAGGTATAATGAATCTCATAAGTTGAAAATGAACAAACAATGCAACTGAAAAAAATGAAAAGCAACAAACAAGTCTACAAAATACAATATAGAAGACTAAAAGCTAAGCAACACGAACCCCACCAAAAACTGGGGATGCTCTCACGAGCTCTGGAAGGGTTAGCAGATCCTTTTCACATGTGACATCTTTTAAACAAACTAGTGGTGGTATCAGGTGCTCTGGGAGGGTAAGCAGATCCTGTTCCATATGTGGTACCTATTATGTTGCTCATATATGTACAAACCAGGAGTAGGTTTCACAAATCAAAGAGCTGAAAGCTCTGAGGAAAAATGACTCCACTGACTCTAATATTGTGATATTTTTTATGCAAGTCTTGATTTTCACATACCGTAATAAGTTTAACATTGCAACATGTCTCGTAAGCATATAATTGATATTCGTATATGTGTCTGTTTTTTCAGTACAAATGAATAGGTCAAGACTACCTGAATGATCTACAGTATCCAATTACTACTGGCTGTTTTTTTTGTATAAATAAATAGGTCAAGACTACCAGAATGATCTACAATATCCAATGACTACTGGCTGTTCTTTTGTACTAATAAAAAGGTCAAGACTATTTGAATGATCTACAATATCCAATGACTACTGGCTGTTCTTTTGTACATATAAATAAAGACTACCTGAATGATCTAAAGTATTCTAAGTAATGTGATTTTTTTCTTGCAATTACATTTTTCTAAATCAAGAATATAGACTACTAGTATCCTTTTCAAACCAAATGATTATGAAGAGCCTTTTGTTAGCAAGCTCTTATACCCCACATACTCATTAAATAAGTTACTAGTGACCTAGTTATTTCTGTTACTTGAAGCAAATTATATTTCTGTATATTTAGACAATAGTATAATATTGTTTTACTAGTTTTATTTCACCTTGAAGATTAGACAAATAAGGATACTCCTTCGATTTTTTATTTCATGTCAGTCAGGTCGCTTTATATGAAACTTGAAACCACTTCTCTGCCATATTGTTATTTTATAACAACTCTGCCCTTGACCATGTTGACCCATGTAATTGATATTCATTCTTTAACCATATATCATAGTCAGTCAGTTTTTGATTTAGCACTGCCACACCACCTTTCATGTCTTTCAGGTCAAATGTCTGTCTCCATTTAAGTTAATGACATTGAACAATCATGGTATTAAACACAATTTCAATAGTGATAATGCTGTTCTCGTGGGTCACCATATATTCAACTTGGGTAGCATTCCAGTTATTGAAATTTGTGTCCGATTAGAACAATGATCTAGATCTTTAGGAATGGATCTTATAATTTAATATGGAGCCATAGTATGGGACCCCTACACGGTAACAAGAAAAAAAACAAGCTTGAAAGGATACAATGTCAAGCGGCAAAATCTATCACCAGAGACTACAAGTCAAAAGAGGATGGACGGGATATGTCTCTAAAATGCTTGCTGAACTGGAACTACAGCAAGATCTCCAGACAAGACAAACAAAGCGTTGAAGCCAGAAGTTAATATTTATGTAAAAAGTAGTTGAGGGGCTGATTCCCGCTATTGAACCATACTGTCATTCTATAATATCATTGCGTAAGTATTTCTGTATTGGCCTTGTTATTGGTCCATGTCTTGGGTGTAATGGTCTGAGGCGAAGCGGAAGGCCAATGCTGCTGGCCGAGGACCAATAATAAGGCCAATACAGAAATACACGTAATAGTATCTTTATTAATTAACTACAGTGTTACAATATTTTTTTTATTTCATTTCACAAGAGATAAACATTTTTACCTTGAAGTGGAACTATCCGAATCGCAGCAGTTTCTTTTTATAAGATGCAATATCTAATGATTCGGTGCGTTTGACTGCTGGCCGAGAACCAATAATAAGGCCAATACAGAAATACACATAATAGTATCTTTATTAATTAACTACAGCGTTACAATATTTTTTTATTTCATTTCACAAGAGATAAACATTTTACCTTGAAGTGGAACTATCCAATTTCAGTTTCTTTTATAAGATGCAATATCTAATGATTTGGTGCCGTTTGACTGTTGGCTGAGAACCAATAATAAGGCCAATACAGAAATACACGTAATAGTATCTTTATTAATTAACTACAGTGTTACAATATTTTTTTATTTCATTTCACAAGAGATAAACATTTTACCTTGAAGTGGAACTATCCAAATCTCAGTTTCTTTTATAAGATGCAATTATCTAATGATTCGGTGCCGTTTGAAGTATCTTCAGCCTTTTCTCATCTGATGAATTTTCTACCCTTTCCAGTCACTATAAAGTGTTACAACTTTAATTTAGACACAACACATAAATAGTAATTGAAAGGTACTGCCATTGCATGTGTAATGCAAATATATTTAAAAAAAAATAATGTAAGAGTTGAAATTGATACAACTATCCATAAGCCAATTGACCAAAGAACGAAGATTTGCACAATTACAGAATGCATATGCCTGGTTCGGGTTTAAAATAAACGACCGCTTAAATACAAAACATGAGAAGCGACAGTAAACAGTAAAAATCGATTTGTACCATCGACATGATGAAATTATGAGGTCGTCAAGAAATGAACTTTGTGATAATTTACTCGTTCCCCAAACCTGAAATAATCCCATTCTACTTTCAAAATGCTTTTTAAATGAATGGGACCGTCTTTAACCTAAAATATATGCCATACTGAACGTTTCAGCTTGTTTATGGTGAGTAAACCTGCGTCTTACAAACAACTGTTTACTTTCAGTTTGAGTTTATCGTGACTTACGATCTAAAAACTAGAGACGTTCCGAAATCCTGTTTGTAAACAAAGATTCATATGCACCGCGTGGGTATAACCGTATTACCAATTTCCGATTTTTAAAATCTTCGTAAATCTGGATAAAGACCAGTTTCTATCCAATGGATATCACAATGATTCTGATTTTCACTTTTTTTAATGATTGTAAAGTTGAAATGGCATGAAAGGCTGACATTATTTAGGAAAACTATTTTGTCTAGCGATTGCTGATCATTGGAGGGTAAAAAGTCCAACACCATAACAAAACCGATCTATTTATCATGTATACATACCGATTGTTTACGATTGTAAGACATGTGCATAAAGGTGAAAGCTCGAATAAATATGAAAAATATAACAAAGGGATAGCTCCAAATACCATTTAATAACAAAAAACATATGGACAGGTCAAGATATCTTTTTGGTAAATAAAATACAGTATGTAAACTGGTCCCCGTCCGACTACAACACTTTGTTCGAGTGTAGCGTAATACAAGCAGATTCCAGTTAGAATGTAAAATAGTAAATATGAAACCGAGTGCGGTAGGCGGAGGCAATAATCGACTTCCGTAAGTTCTGGTCAATGGTATCGGAAACATGCCGCTGATAGCGTCATTTTCCAAAAAACGACTAAGATTGATCGTAAGTCATGAACAATTCAGTATACTTACGATCAATCTTAGTCGTACGTTTTTTTTTGTGAAACCTACTCCAGCTGATAAGTCTTATTCTGTAGGTCACTTTCTAGGAAAAGATGACACGATTATGGTCATGACAATTGGAACATATCCATTGTCCTCTGTGAAACAGATATTCTTTTACGGTCAACTAACTCATGATGGTGTCAGTAAAGTTTTCGAAAATTGATTTCAGCTTCATCACATTGAACTCTTGGTTTAATAGCATTAAGGTAAGCAGTAACTCTTTTAAGGAAATCATGATAGGAATTGCAAGCTCTGAAATATTGTATCATCTACTTCATATACAGGCACTGCTGGAATGTTGCTATATTACTCTCAAATGAAAGAAGATAAAATTGTCTGCTTGACATTAGCCTGTATTTATTAATTCCATACAATGTGTTCCAAAATTCCAAACAATATCACAGAAGCATACTCAGTGAGTAGATACCTAAATATGGTCCACAGTATCATCTGGAATGACTCAAGGAACTAATCTTTAAGCCTGGTATCTATGATGAGTTTATTTGTTTATTTTCCATACTGCCAAGGGGCATTACTCTTGAATAGCAAATGTGAAAGCTGTCAAAATATGTGTTGACCAATGTGAAGTGGTCCCTAACAACATTTCAAAATTACTTCAAACAATTTGGACAAGGCTGAAGCAAAACCAATTCTGTGACCTACTGATATATGAATTGACAAAGGTACTCTAATGCACCGGACACTTTTGGTAGTGACATAAAACTGTACAAAGTACAACTAAATAATCACACAAAATAAAATTTTGATTGAATATTCTTCATTGAGTGATGCTCAATAAACTAACCTACAAATGATGCAAACACTATCTTTAATATCACTCATCATAGAAGATGCATTATTAATCATAAAAGAATATTGCAACTTTAGTCATTTTATTCATAATCTGTATGTTGGAGTGGCACACTTGAAATTGTAACTGTTTTGGACCAGAGCTTACATTTCTTAATAACTTTAGACATCTACTAATAGCAATTCAACATTTCACTCTCTATTAATTTTATCTCTAGAATAGGAAGTATTGCCTTCATAACTCCAATAGGGTATAAGTTTGCCAAAAGATAGATTGTTTCTTGCTTAATGTCCAGCGGCAATGATTTCATGCATATTCAGGATGATCAATGTAAAGAACAAAAGGCAATATCGCTTGAAATGTTTAATTTTTGTGCATGTATTTCTACAACATAGTGAAGTAACAAGATAAAAGAGAGATATAAAAAATATCACAATGTAAACAGACAACAGATAAAAGTTATTGAACAACTAGCCTAATTTTTTACAGGTTTTATAATTAACAGGGCAAAATAGACAACAATGTGTATAAGTACCTCATTTTATCAAGGCAATTTTAAGATATATAATACAAATAGTAATTTGCCTAATAACAGTTTGATTAAATTCTAAATTAAAAGCCTGAATAAGATGGAGTGAAAGAAATTGAAATTCAAAGATATGTATAGGAAAGATAACTACAATATATTCACAGTGAAAATGTCTGGTAAGTTTAAAGGGCTGTTCCATTAAAAACATATATGGTACCCATGGATGGCACTTTGAGAATGGGCTTACCATCTATAGAGGCAATTTTAACCCATAGTCGAGATTTCAAAGGGAATTCCCTGGTCCCATATATGCTTTTTTATGGAGCAGCCCAAAGAGTTTTAAGCATTGATTTCATGCATTGAAATTTGGAAAGAATAGGAATTAATTGGCTAATGACTTACAGTGAACTTTATAAACATTCTAGCTTGTAAATCAATATATCTTCCTCAATTGTTCATGAACTTTAAATTTGCATTGGCAATGTACCATTTTCATTTACAGTCACATTTAAGTACAGTCCAAATAATGCTATGTAAAATGAAATATATATGTTCTGATCTTGCAATTATTGATTGTATACATGGATAGAACACAATTTTACAACACATTTAAAATACATTCTTTGCAGGAAAAATTAAAGCATAAACAACCTTTTTTTTATCAATGTTAATTATAAAATATTATTCATATTTCATGCTTAGATGTGAGATTCAAACAAGTCACACTCACCCTCATGTAACAAGGAAATAACATACATATTGCTGAGTATATACCCTGTGTATTTGTGTAGATCAATGTATTGCACCATTGCGACCATCAAATTTTTGTATAAAGTTCTGAGTATGATTCATCAAATATATATATGAATGTTTTGAGTACATGAACATGTAAACTGTAAATAGTTTATAATAATGTTATCCCTTATGGAATGTTAACAATATAATCTAAACAGAGATAGTAAATAATGTAACTTTGTCAGAGAAAAGATGTCTTCTAGCATTGTATTATCAATTTTTGCCATGCACTTAAATTTATTTCATTCATTCCCAGTTTTTTAACAACCCTAAAAATAGTTAAGAATAACAAGACATATGGAATGTTTGAAAAGATTAAACAATACACAACTTACATACCATTTATACCTAAGAGTGTAATTCACATGTTTTAAATCAATTTTCTAGCAAATTGTATAAAGTTCTACTTCAATTGCATTAAAAGCTATTTAAAAACAGTCATCACTTGGCAATTATGATATCAACCATATAAATCAAAATAAAATTGCTCACGTGCCTACTTCAATTGCATTAAAAGCTATTTAAAAACAGTCATTACTTAGCAATTTTATCAAACTATCAACCATATCTAATTAATTAGCCTTAAATAAATCAAAATAAAATTGCTCACGTGCAAGAAAACTGGTTAATACATAAATGATTTACACTGCAATATATCACATACATCTAACATTAGTTGTTCTCAACTATTACTATACAAACAAAATATAACAATAAAGAGAAATATATATAAAAAAGTCTAACAAAAATGAACACTAATTTAAAGGAACTTTGGTTTTTGTCTCTGTGAGTTAACATTTACTCGAAAGAAAGACACTGATCATATTTTTCATTTGATTTTGTGCGTAAAACAGTAAGTAGTTTTTATATCACAGTTGAAAAATCACATCTTCTTGAATTAAGTCATTTAGCTTTTACTCTGGTAATTTATTTTAAACTTTAATAACTTACATATGATGCCCATATGTAATCGCATATGATTCCCATATGTAATCTACAATAGGTCATCACAATTTGCCTCATTCATCCCCTTCCAAATTTGCTCTAATAAAACATAAAATAAGACAATGAAGCATAAAATGTAGGTCAGAATGACTTACTTGAAGAGATTTCTCTCCTTTGGGACATCTCTATAATACGTTTTATGATAACAGTAACATCTTTTTACAAAGGTCACCCTGGGGAGAAAGTAAAACTGATCTTATACGAGAGGTGACTTTGAATTAAAAGTTCAAAATGCGTAGGTCATTCAACAGTGGTACAGGAAGAGAGCGACCTGCCAAGACAGGTTTTCCTTGATAAAGATGGCCTTTATAGCAAGTTTGACCCTATATGGTATTTAGAATCTTTGAACTGCATTTGGTAAGATTTCTAAGATTCAATACACACAAAATTATATGGCTCTATGTCAATAAATTTTAGAACAAGCTGTTTATAATAATATATGGTATTTAGAATCTTTGAACTGCATTTGGTACAATTTATAAGATTCTGTACACACCAAATTATATGGCTCTATGTCAATAAATTTGAGAATAAGCTGTTTATGTAAGATAAGCCTATTGACAATGCAGCCTATAACTCACCTTCTCTGAGGATATTTAAATCTTAAAATTTGAGTTTTTTTTCAAAACTAGCTTATCTCCCCTTATAAAATAATTGAATGTGTAAAGAAACTTATTATGGCCATTTATATATTCATAGGGTTATATTTATTATTATATGCACTGCTTTATATCTATACTATAAAATCATATATAAAAACTGAACACGTTAGGTATGAAATGAACAAAATTGATACTGCAAGAGCATTATTAAACCACAACCAAAATAAAAGATTGTCAAAAAAAATCATTAGAATGTAAAAAAAGTACAACAAAACAAGTCAATATTATGCACTTAGTAAAAAAAGAAGAAGAAAAAAACAATTGAATAATGTCGATACTGGTATAACAAAACAAGTCAACATTGTGCTTTAAGTACAAAAGAAGAAGAAAACAATTGTATAATGTAAGATACTGGTAAAGGTATAACAAAAATAATGTGTAAATAAACTATATATTAAGAGAATAACATTTTGATGATATTAATATTCTATAACCTATTTATTATTTTAATAATATTTTATAACAACCAATTCATAACTAATAATATTCATATTTGTATTGAGTATATGTGCTTATTTTGTGTAAAGAAACATAAAAATATTTTATTGGGACTATCTGATTTGTTTGTTAATAACAACCATATCACAACAATGTGAGTATACATTTCATTTTTCAGTTGAAAACATTACTGATTCATGAAAGATACTGGACCCGGTGTCTCAGTCAATAATACTGAAGAGAGCGCAAAAAAGTTGAAGTTTACAAAACTTTCATTGAAAATATATGTAAGGTAAATAACAATTACAGTTTTCCAAATAACACAACATGACCACAATTGCCAACATGAAAAAACTTTTTCCATAAAATATCAATTTTCTAAGGGAAATAATATTTCTTTCACAAAGTATGCAATTTTGACAAGAAAAATTGTTAAACAGAGAACAAAAACAACAGAATTATTTATAACAATAACTTTTAGACATGAATGCCACAAATTCACATCTTCAAATCCTATGTTCAAATCAAGATTCCAATAGCACATGCCAGCGGCAAACTTGATCACCTTTGTTTTCCCTCATGTCTGTCCAATGAGAAAGCTCTTCTTCACCGCTACTGTTCAACCCTGAAGAAAAATTAAGTTTTCATAAAACTGTTAAATATTTGCCTCTAGACCTTAAGCAACCAACAATCAATCAATACAACTGTTAAGAGCATAAGTTTTTAAATGCTAATGGGTTAAACTTATTCCCCACTTAATGAGTGATTAAAGTGTTCACTGGGGTCCACTCTCTATTTAGGCTACAGTTAGCTGCATGTATGGACATTTTCAGTCATGCAGGTCAAGACCAGGATGAAAAATTGTCAAAATTTATGTTTTTGCAGCAGATGACCAACTTTGGGGCAGCGTGTTGCTTACCTTAAGGTAAAGGTCTACAGTCATTCTTGAAGACAATAAAGGAACATGTGGTTTGTATGTTTTCAATTTGCCTTCCTTTTATTCTTTGATGGAATGTTGTCACTTTGGCAATATACAATTATGGCCTGTAGAGAAGGTGAATATCCAAAATTGTCAACACGAAAAGGTTATTTCACTGAGGGAGCAGCACGAAGTGAAATAATTTTTTAGGGTTGACAATTTTGGATATTCATCGCTTCTAAGGGCCATAATTGTTTTATTATACCGAACTAACAGTGGAAGGGCCTTTTGAAACATTGAAAAAGCATGTAACCTACTGTATAGTAACAAACACAAGTAAACGTTCAGCAAATAAATTTGTGTCTTAGAATTTCTCATATGTACAACAAAGGTAGAATCTTTTTGTGAAATATTGATGGCCCTGAAAAGGACCGTTTATAAGAGATATCCTCAGCACGAGATGCATTTCCAAAGCCTTGTTTCCTCGTCACTTGATGGGCTTCCTGTAATTTGAAGTTGAAAGTTGCCATTTTGTTTACTTACGTCTGTGACGTCATTTTCATGGGAGATAACTCGTGTACAAATCAAGAAACTCAAAAGGTTATTCATCTTTAATAATAGGGTTATTATTCACCAATGAATAACCTTTTTTATTATTAAATTTTTAGGGTTATTTGTCCCTCCTTGCAATTAAATGAAAATTAACTGAATTATTCCATGTCACATGATAACATGTTACCCAATAGAATTGTTTATAGTATATGTAAGGTATAATAATATTACTTAACTCCACTGTTTTTTTTAGTTTAATATATATAGAATACAATACATCCAATGAGAAATTATTTTCTTGTGGCCACTTGAAATTGTGATTTTAAGACTGCTGACTTTTTTAAATACCCAAATGTCAGTTATTTTGAAATTGATATACAACAAACCTAATGAAAACCATCCAATCATCTCTTTTTTCTTCATACTTCTTTTGTTATACACAGAAACCATTAGGGTCACTTCAGCCAACTGAAATAATGCCACTTGGAACATGAACGTCTCCTTAAACAATGGATTTGGCTGTCCCCTTCTAACAGAGGTCTTACTTCTTGTGATTTCCTGACCAGTTGGGGACATTAAGGTTAGTTTGGCGTACGTATCTGAAATTGGAAATCATGTATAATTTAAACTATTGCTCTTGCTGTGAATATGTGTACTGAAAAAATATGCTTCTAGTTCCTTGTATTTAACTACTATATAAATAAATTTATTCTGATTTTTTTATGTTTAATCTTAAGATGTGCCCTAAAAATATGCTTTGAAATTAAAGTATTGTTTATTGTTTTTGTCATGATAAAAATTGTCTCAGATCTAATTCACCAGGTGGTATAAACTTAAAGAAAGGCATCATCAAAAAGTCAATACCCCATGCAAGTATATCTTCAATTAACTGAACTTACAAAAAGAAATGACATTTTCTATATATATGTACTCTAAAAAAGCATACAATGAAAAAAAAAATAAATAAAAAATTAATGCAATATCTTTATTCAATTCAAAAATTGAAAGCAGTTGCTAAGGATACAATTTTTAGTGTAAGCATGTACATGATTTTTCTTTTCTCCAAAAATTATAGCACTCCAAGTGCTTTAATTTTACATGCTTTTTAAATATATTCTGATTTTTACAACCAAAATGAATGCATTAATTCTTAAATCTATAATAAACAAATAAAACAAACATTTAACAAAACATAACAAGAAGGAAGAAAATTCCCACTATCACCAAAAGTCTTAAACTTAACCTCGTATTCTTATGATCGCTGGAATATAAACAAATAGAATACACTTATATAACTATGGCAACAATAAGGCAGTCAATGTCATTCATATTTTATCAGCTGAAGAAAAATCAAAGCAATTACTGTAAATTCAGAAATTATTATGGGTTTTTATTAATGCGAATAATGCGACTGAGTGAGTATCGCAATAATAAGAACTTGCATTCTTATATCTGATACATATATCTGTATGCAGATTTTCCTGACGTCGCAAAATAAATCTCATATTTTTGTCCATTTTTCAAAAATCGCAATAATAAATGCACGCAATAATTTCTGAATTTACAGTATTTGAAACTGGTAAAAAAAAATCGCTGCAAGCCTATAGTAAATATGATATCTAGCAGTTTCATTCAAAGGGAGATAATTCACATTTGATAATTAACCCAATACCTTTTTACATTGTTATTCAAAACAAACTTATCTGGAGGTCATTAAAGCACTGCAATTAAAGCTTCTATTTCACCTAAGACATATTGTAGCATTACGTTTATGGTAAGAAATATTATTGGTTTGGGAAGTTTCTGAAAAAATGCTTCAAAGACCAATACATACTTTCTTTTGGAACTTCCTATAAATTTACAGACTGAAATTGTAAAATGCTTTCACATGATACTGTATAATAAAAATACCATCAAAATGGAACAGCAAATAAAGGTTTGTACCTCAAGAACCCGTCAATTCTAGACACAATTGATAGGCAAAGTTATCCTTTACAGGATAAGAGAGGGAGAAAGTGTACAGTTCAATTTGCAAGGACAGGAATTAGTTAGAGTCATTTTCAATTAATAACTTTTCATATATATATAATTCATAAGCTGATAAAATTTAAGACACTTTTAACTTCTATACCATTTGGTCTCTGGTGGAGAGTTGCCTCATTGACAATCATATATATCTTCTTATTCTTATATTTTTATATATTTAAAATCTTGGGATTAGTTTTTCTATAATTATCTTTGAATATAATACACTACATTAGCAATGAATTAAGTTTACCTGGAGCTCTGTTCATGGCCATGTTTCTGAAGTTACTTCCTTTAATGACTTCAACTGTCAATCGACCAGTTGTTCCATTATAACCAAGACCCAACAACAATTCTGGCATACCGCCATGCTGCATGGACTGGGTAGAAGATGCACTGTCACTCCTTGAAAGGCTAGAAACATCAAATTGGGACTCTCCACCTAAAATACATACCAGTAGATATTTTAGATATCCACAGCTTATTTAGTCAAACCTTTTTAGTTTTCAATCAAAATATTAAACATCACGAACCAAAATGAACAAACTCTGTAATTTTGTGATGTTTTCATTTCATGGAAAATGACGAGATTAGCATTGCATTATATCAAACACGTATTTAACTTCTGATAGCATCTTTTGTATTTCAGCATTACCTCACATATTATTTATTATTTTTGTCTGTTGATTAGCAATCACATTTATTGTTTTATGGTAGATAATTATAAAAGAACAGGCTGTATGAGTAAATATTCAGACATAAATATATATATATATCACTTAAAAGTATAAATATCAGAACCGAGTGAAGTTTTCAATGTTAGTGAATTAGGTCAAAGGTTAATTCCATTAAGGCTGTATCGAATTAAGTTGAGTCCTTGCATAGATGAAGTTGAATAAGCCACATCATAGTTTTATGATTTCTGGCTGTATTCCTATAAATCTTAAGCTAAAAATTCGTATATTTACTCTAATTCTGATGAAACAAACAAAATTTTAAATCATGTAGGGTACTCTTCTGTTTCATAATTGGAATTTTTACATACCACTATACTATCAATAGCAACTTTAAACTTGTCTAGATGATAAGATTCGAAAAAATACAGTGTTCTCCCAGAAATTTTGGATAGCATCACATTTGGCGAAAAAATAAACTGTATTTTTTTCAATGTCATTTGACGCGTCATGCGATGCTCTATTTCCTTTATGTTATATATGTTTATATTGTTCAATTCATAACTGAGAATACAATTAATACAATTAAACTACAACCATGATAACAGTTGTTTCAGTTTATGTTTTCTATATTCATTTATAGTTACAGAATTATTTTTTCCTCTTGGGCCAAAAAAAATATATGTGTGGTTCCAGTTACCCTACCTACTCAACTAAATGAATGAATGAATGAATGAATGAATGAATGAATGGTTTATTATAGTGCAACCTGTTTATATACAATACTAAATATCTAGCAAAAAAGAACTGGTTTTATATAAATCTCTTTTTCTTCATACTTCTTTTGTTATACACAGAAACCATTAAGGTCACTTCAGCCAACTGAAATAATGCCACTTGGAACATGAACGTCTCCTTAAACAATGGATTTGGCTGTCCCTTCTAACAGAGGTCTTACTTCTTGTGATTTCCTGACCAGTTGGGGACATTAAGGTTAGTTTACGTACGTATCTGAAATTGGAAATCATGTATAATTTAAACTATTGCTCTTGCTGTGAATATGTGTACTGAAAAAATATGCTTCTAGTTCCTTGTATTTAACTACTATATAAATAAATTTATTCTGATTTTTTATGTTTAATCTTAAGATGTGCCCTAAAAATATGCTTTGAAATTTAAGTATTGTTTATTGTTTTGTCATGATAAAATTGTCTCAGATCTAATTCACCAGGTGGTAAAACTTAAAAAGGCATCATCAAAAGTCAATACCCCATGCAAGTATATCTTCAATTAACTGAACTTACAAAAGAAATGACATTTTCTATATATATGTACTCTAAAAGGCATACAATGAAAAAAAAAATAAATAAAAATTAATGCAATATCTTTATTCAATTCAAAATTGAAAGCAGTTGCTAAGGATACAATTTTAGTGTAAGCATGTACATGATTTTTCTTTTCTCCAAAAATTATAGCACTCCAAGTGCTTTAATTTTACATGCTTTTAAATATATTCTGATTTTTACAACCAAAATGAATGCATTAATTCTTAAATCTATAATAAACAAATAAAACAAACATTTAACAAAACATAACAAGAAGGAAGAAAATTCCCACTATCACCAAAAGTCTTAAACTTAACCTCGTATTCTTATGATCGCTGGAATATAAACAAATAGAATACACTTATATAACTATGGCAACAATAATGCAGTCAATGTCATTCATATTTTATCAGCTGAAGAAAAATCAAAGCAATTACTGTAAATTCAGAAATTATTGCGAGGTTTTTATTAATGCGAATAATGCGACTGAGTGAGTATCGCAATAATAAGAACTTGCATTCTTATATCTGATACATATATCTGTATGCAGATTTTCCTGACGTCGCAATAATTAATCTTGCATTTTTGTCCATTTTTCAAAAATCGCAATAATAAATGCACGCAATAATTTCTGAATTTACAGTATTTGAAACTGGTAAAAAAAAAAATCGCTGCAAGCCTAAAGTAAATATGATATCTAGCAGTTTCATTTAAAGGGAGATAATTCACATTTGATAATTAACCCAATACCTTTTTACATTGTTATTCAAAACAAACTTATCTGGAGGTCATTAAAGCACTGCAATTAAAGCTTCTATTTCACCTAAGACATATTGTAGCATTACGTTTATGGTAAGAAATATTATTGGTTTGGGAAGTTTCTGAAAAAAATGCTTCAAAGACCAATACATACTTTCTTTTGGAACTTCCCTATAAATTTACAGACTGAAATTGTAAAATGCTTTCACATGATACTGTATAATAAAAATACCATCAAAAATGGAACAGCAAATAAAGGTTTGTACCTCAAGAACCGGTCAATTCTAGACACAATTGATAGGCAAAGTTATCCTTTACAGGATAAGAGAGGGAGAAAGTGTACAGTTCAATTTGCAAGGACAGGAATTAGTTAAGAGTCATTTTCAATTAATAACTTTTCATATATATATATAATTCATAAGCTGATAAACTTTAAGACACTTTTAACTTCTATACCATTTGGTCTCTGGTGGAGAGTTGCCTCATTGACAATCATATATATCTTCTTATTCTTATATTTTATATATTTAAAATCTTGGGATTAGTTTTTCTATAATTATCTTTGAATATAATACACTACATTAGCAATGAATTAAGTTTACCTGGAGCTCTGTTCATGGCCATGTTTCTGAAGTTACTTCCTTTAATGACTTCAACTGTCAATCGACCAGTTGTTCCATTATAACCAAGACCCAACAACAATTCTGGCATACCGCCATGCTGCATGGACTGGGTAGAAGATGCACTGTCACTCCTTGAAAGGCTAGAAACATCAAATTGGGACTCTCCACCCTAAAAATACATACCAGTAGATATTTTAGATATCCACAGCTTATTTAGTCAAACCTTTTTTAGTTTTCAATCAAAATATTAAACATCACGAACCAAAATGAACAAACTCTGTAATTTTGTGATGTTTTCATTTCATGGAAAATGACGAGATTAGCATTGCATTATATCAAACACGTATTTAACTTCTGATAGCATCTTTTTGTATTTCAGCATTACCTCACATATTATTTATTATTTTTTGTCTGTTGATTAGCAATCACATTTATTGTTTTTATGGTAGATAATTATAAAAAGAACAGGCTGTATGAGTAAATATTCAGACATAAATATATATATATATATATCACTTAAAAGTATAAATATCAGAACCGAGTTAAGTTTTCCATGTTAGTGAATTAGGTCAAAGGTTAATTCCGTTAAGGCTGTATCAAACTTAAGTTGAGTCCTTGCATAGATGAAGTTGAATAAGCCACATCATAGTATTATGATTTCTGGCTGTATTCCTATAAATCTTAAGCTAAAAATTCGTATATTTACTCTAATTCTGATGAAACAAACAAAATTTTAAATCATGTAGGGTACTCTTCTGTTTCATAATTGGAATTTTTTACATACCACTATACTATCAATAGCAACTTTAAACTTGTCTAGATGATAAGATTCCGAAAAAAATACAGTGTTCTCCCCAGAAATTTTGGATAGCATCACATTTGGCGTAAAAAAATAAACTGTATTTTTTTCAATGTCATTTGACGCGTCACGGCGATGCTCTATTTCCTTTATGTTATATATGTTTATATTGTTCAATTCATAACTGAGAATACAATTAATACAATTAAACTACAACCATGATAACAGTTGTTTCAGTTTATGTTTTCTATATTCATTTATAGTTACAGAATTACTTTTTTTCCTCTTGGGCCAAAAAAAAATATATGTGTGGTTCCAGTTACCCTACCTACTCAACTAAATGAATGAATGAATGAATGAATGAATGAATGAATGGTTTATTATAGTGCAACCTGTTTATATACAATACTAAATATCTAGCAAAAAAAGAACTGGTTTTATATAACTAGAGGCTCTCAAGAGCCTGTGTCGCTCACCTGATATTTTTATTTACAATTGATGCATGATAAATGCAACTGTTGTACTGTCGTTTAGTTTCAGAGATATAAGACTAAAAAGTGCATTTTATTTCAGCCATGTGTGCCATGTTGGCAGGAGGGTCATCATACACAGTGGTCCCTGGATATCCTAGTGGTGATTTAAACCAAGTTTGGTTTAATTTGACAGTAGTTTCAGGGAGAATTTTGTAAAATTTATCTAACGAAAATGCAAGTGATGAGAAAGTTTGTTGTGAAGTTTTGTTGTTGCAACCCCAAAAAACAAAAAGGTAATAAAAATTATCATTTAAGGGCAATCTTTCCTATTAATAATTTCTGCAAAATTCAGTTGATTGTGCAAGGGTTGTATAGCCACCTGAGGTCGTTAAAACTCTCATTTGTTGTTGCAAAATTCAAGTGGTTTTGAATTGCTTTGTTGATCTTTTTGTATTCAACTTTTAAACAACAAAGTACAACAAATATGATGACTGATACTCATGACACTGAAAATATGGTCTTCATTCTTGTGAAGAAAATGGTAAGGTTTGAAATATTTCTTAATTATTAATTCAATACCAATACTTTAATTTGTATTGGATTTATCCCAGGAAATGAGAACAAGGGACACAATTAAATTCAATTTTTTTCCCTAAATTTCTGATAAAATATAAAATGAAGAACTATATTTTTTAATGAGAATTTTTTTTAATAGTTAATTGATAATTTGAACAATATTAATTAAGTTTTAGATCTTGCATCGTTGATTAATTTTCTCTCAAAATTTCTGATATTCTATTAAAGTTTTAAATATAATATGAGGCAGGCATTACCTGTGAAAGGGGATGAAGTCTGTATAAATTAGTGTAGGAATTCAAGCATCATTTGCACTTCGGAATCTGTAGAAAATGAAGCCAAAGTACTGAAACATATCTGACATTCGACCTATTGTTCGGGATTATAGTTGTGACATCATTTTCAATGTAAAGAAAGAAACACCATCATCAGGTATTAATGTGGTTTTTTTTTCATGTTATAGAATTATCAATTATTTTTATTGCCAGTACATTAGTAGATTGTTTTCTATATTGATTTTCTACTGCAGTTTCAGAAAAGAAGATTACAAAAGGAAAACATTTTGTAAAACTTACCAAAATTCTGAAATTAATGAAAATTGTTAAAATTGATTATAAAGGGCAATAACTCCTTAAGGGGTCAACTGACCATTTTGGTCTTGTTGACTTATTTGAAGATCTTACTTTGCTGAACATTATTGCTGTTTACAGTTTATCTCTATCTGTAATAATTTTCAAGATAATAACCAAAACGGCAAAATTTCCTTAAAATTACCAATTCAGGGCAGCAACCCAACAACCAGTTGTCCAATTCATCTGAAAATTTGAGGGCAGATAGATATTTACTTGATAAACAAGTTAATCCCTGTAAGATTTGCTTTAAATGCTTTGGTTTCAGAGTTACAAGCCAAAATCTACATTTTACCCTATGTTCTATTTTTAGCCATGGCAGCCATCTTGGTTGGTTGGCTGGGTCACCACACATTTTTAAACTAAATACCTAATAATGATTGTGGCTAAGTTTGGTTGAATTTGGTCCAGTAGTTTCAGAGGAGAAGATTTTGTAAAGATTACAAAATTTACAAAAATTGGGAAAAATTACTTTAAAGGGCAATAACTCCTTAAGGGTCAACTGACCATTTTGATCATGTTGACTTATTTGAAGATCTTACTTTGCTGAACATTATTGCTGTTTACAGTTTATCTCTATCTGTAATAATTTTCAAGATAATAACCAAAACGGCAAAATTTCCTTAAAATTACCAATTCAGGGGCAGCAACCCAACAACCAGTTGTCCAATTCATCTGAAAATTTGAGGGCAGATAGATATTTATTTGATAAACAAGTTAATCCCTGTAAGATTTGCTTTAAATGCTTTGGTTTCAGAGTTACAAGCCAAAATCTACATTTTACCCCTATGTTCTATTTTTAGCCATGGCAGCCATCTTGGTTGGTTGGCTGGGTCACCGCACACATTTTTTAAACTAAATACCCTAATAATGATTGTGGCTAAGTTTGGTTGAATTTGGTCCAGTAGTTTCAGAGGAGAAGATTTTGTAAAGATTACAAAATTTACAAAAATTGGTAAAAATTACTTTAAAGGGCAATAACTCCTTAAGGGTCAACTGACCATTTTGATCATGTTGACTTATTTGTAGATCTTACTTTGCTGAACATTATTGCTGTTTACAGTTTATCTCTATCTATAATAATTTTCAAGATAATAACCGAAAACGGAAAAAATCCTTAAAATTACTAATTCAGGGCAGCAACCCAACAACCCATTGTCCGATTCATCTGAAAATTTCAGGGCAGATAGATCTTGACTTGATCAACAATTTTACCCCATGTCAGATTTGCTCTAAATGCTTTGGTTTCAGAGATATAAGCCAAAATCTACATTTTACCCTATGTTCTATTTTTAGCCATGGCGGCCATCTTGGTTGGTTGACCGGGTCACGGACACAATTTTAAACTAAATACCCCAATGATGATTGTGGCCAAGTTTGGTTAAATTTGGCCAAGTAGTTTCAGAGGAGAAGATTTTGTAAAGTTAACGGACGACGGACGACGACGACGACGACGGACGACGACGGACGACGGACGCCAAGTGATGAAAAGCTCACTTGGCCCTTTGGGCCAGGTGAGCTAAAAAGGAAGAGAAAGTATCATATAGCAATAACATTTCAATTAAAAAACTAATTTTGTTTGTAATGTCTATGAAATTCATTGTTTCATGGTACTCAATGTATTTAAAAGTCCCAGTTGTTTCTTATCAAAATGATATATATTTTTAACAAAGTTAAGCTACTTTAGTCAGTATATTAAAACAAGGATTTGTATAGTGATTTACTATACAAATCCTTGATTAAAACAATGCATTTTCAAAAAGAATACATTTAGCAAAGATATCTAATAAATAGTCTGTTAATGTATTTGGAATGCGTAGTTTTCTCTTTTGTGATCATTTTTTCTGTCTAATGTGCCATGTGTGCATCTGTAGTTATTATCGTAAAAATACGGAATTTTGTCATATCTGGTCCGGTTCTGATCCGTAGTTTACACAAATATTTCAATGGCGGCGGAAGAAAAATTTACGAAAATAAACAATGTTTGACAAGAGATTGGGAATGCATATGACGCTTTTAATGCATTAAATGGATGAAACATTAACTAAAGCCAATTATGATCTCTTTCTAAAGAAGTATCAAACTTATTTAACTCAAAATCAAAATGTTTAATATACGGCATGTACGCTCTCGATTATATAGATACCGGAAATGAAAGAAAGTAATTTTTAAAAGTTGTAAAAATATACGACCTAACCTCTTTTCTAAAGAGAGAAATCGTTTGTATCTTTGAATTTGGATTATGCAAACGTAGATTCCGAATTGTTTTTCGATTTTCTGATTAAATTTTCTCCATGTTAAAATTTGCGATTGGACCACGTGGTATTAGTCATGTCATAAGTGTCAGCTTGGGGTATTCGTATCCATTCAGTTATCACCCAAAGGGCAATTGACACCTATTTAATAACTCTAAATTGACTCTCTTGTCGCACTTGAAGGGATTACAATTAAAGGTGATATAATTTTTATGATCACAAGCGGTAATTAGATGAAAGTTCAAAATTTAGGACAAGGTTTTGCGATATAGAGACAAGAAAAATAGCATCCTCAAAATAATTATAGCGTCGCGGAAATTATTATAGCATCACGGGAAAAAAACAGCGTCTCGGTGCCGCGACGCAAAAACGGCCTGGGGAGAACACTGAAATATTTACAGTAACCAGTCTATCAAGATTTCTTGTTTTTCTTTGAAATTAACCTAGATTTCTGTATCTCCAGCTGTCAGAAAACAATATTTACTTTATTTCCTATCTGAAACTGTCAATATCATGAATCTGTGGCTTAAGTTTATACTATTGTAGCTAAAATATCACTGTTGAAGTTTAAAGTCGTAATATTCAAAATGTATAGCACAAAGTTAGAAGCCCTGCCACAAATATTCTTATAAGCAACTTATAACTTACACTAAGGTTACTCCTGGGTTCAAGAATGACAAAATGTGTGGAAGCACTATCAAGATTCAATGAGGCAAATCCTATTATACTTTCTCCTATCATTCTCTCTCTCCTCATCCTCTCTACACCATATAGACGGATACGTATTCCCATACTATGGACTTCCCCTGAAATACAATATTAAAAAGTTGTATCAGAAACCACTTTAATAAACTTCTACCAATCCCATTAGTCTGTGTATACAAGGATCTTCAAGATTTATTTGATGTCACATGTTTGGTATGCAGATGTGAGAAAGATGTACAAGAAACACCTGACCAGATTTTTTTCAAATTTTAAACAATGTCATGGACAATAAGATATATGTCTTTGTAAAGTTTTACAGTTAGGACATGAGAGTTGTTCCCCTTTGTATATTTAGAATTGGAATACTTGCATTTAAACTCAATATGGAAAACAGTAATAATGATTTTTTTTGAATATTTGATATAATAAAATTAATTAATGACCGTAAAATTTAAGTGGGCTAGTTTTTGGCAGATTTGACATTAATCATTTAAGAGTTATGTCCCTTTAACATCAGGAACCTTTTAATATTTTCTTTAGATTTCAGGAAAAAGAATGTAGATACCCTTTGTCCAAGTTTTCAAAAAAATTTAAACACAACATCTAAATCTTCACATTTTTGTCAATGTCAAAGACCAAAAATCACAGTTTTATTAACCAAACAATACAATTCACCAAGAAAGATATCTAAAGCTTGTCATATGAGACATTTAAAATTAACTAGCACCCAAACTGTATGCTCTTAGTTAAATAATTATAAATCTAATAATATCACTTGAAACAATATCATAACATTACCTTGTGGTATTTTACTAAAGACAAAACTCTCTTGGTATACAGGATTCTGGCCAGATTTGACTTTGGTTTTAAACTTCTGTTTCTTGGTAGGCAGTAATACAATCCTAACTTGAGCATGACTAGCACCGCCACGTTCAACACTAGGAATTTCTTGAGCTTGGTGTACTGTTATTGCCATTCTGCCACGTTTGGGTCATAGGAAAAGGTCATCTCTATGCTGCCACATTTTGATATCAGAGGTGCTTCTTTCTGAAGGTCACTGACATCAAATAAATGTTCCTACAATTGTCAAAGAATATGCTGAATTAATATAGGTATGTGATATACGTCAATTTGACAGCAACACAATGACACAAAACATCAATAGACATCTAGAGATCTCCATAGACGATAAGTGCCTTTACAGTATGTCAAGCTTTATATCAAGAGTCTAGCATCAAAACCAAAATGGACAACTGGCAAATTAAACAAATACAAAAATATGCTGAATTTAAATAGATGTGTATTATATGTCAATGAGACAGCAACCCAACAACACAAAACATCAAAAGACATCTAAAGGTTTCCATAAATAAACAAGTGTCTGTATTTTTTGTCAAGCTTTAAATCAAGAGTCTAGCATCAAAACCAACATGGACAACTGTAAAACTGATAAAGCAAAATACTTCATTTAAATAGATGTGTGTTATACATCAATGAGACAGCAACCCAACAAAACAAAACATCAAAAGACATCTAAAGGTCTCCATAAATGGACAAGTGTCTTTACAATGTGTCAAGCTTTAAATCAAGAGACTCGGAGTCTAGCATCAAAACCAAAATGGACAACTTAAGCTTGACATATGATAAAAGAAAATGCTGAATTAAAATAGATATGTGTTATATGTCAATGATACAGCAACCTTACAACACAAAAATCAAAAGACATTTAGCAGTCTCCATAAATAGACCAATCTTTTGATCACAGGGTCTACCATCAAAACCAAAATTGCCAACTGTACAACTGATAAAAGAAAACGCTGCATTAAATAGATATGTGTTCTACATCAATGTTACAGAAACCCAATGACACAAAAACAAAAAAAGCATCAAAAGACATCTAGAGGTCTCCATCAATAGACAAGTGTTCATACAATAAGTAAAGCTTTATATCAAGAGTCTAGCATCAAAACCAAAATGGACAACTGGACAACTGATAAAAGAAAATGCTGTATTCCAATAGATATGTGTTCTGCATCTATGACATGGATACAAAGAACCAAAAGAGATCTATTAATAGACAAGTTTCCATGAAATATGTCAAGCTCTTAATAGCCTGGAGTCTAGACTCTAGTATCAACAACCAGAATGAATGACTGGTAAAAGAAATAATTACTAAAACAACAGAACTTTTATAGATTTTTTTTTTGTCCTACAGGCAATTCAGAAGTATTAATCTCTCTGAAAAATACTAAATGATTAGTAACACATTATAAAATCTTGCATTCCTTAATCTGATGGCTTTATTTGTATACTGCATTTTACAAAATTACATTAAATGATCAATTGACACACATTTTCGTCTGTTGATCAACATAAGCAGAAATAAATGCATGCAATAATTTCTGAAGGTCTAGTTTTTGTTAAAATAACCCTGGAGCATGGCATAAATCCAAAGAAGACCTTCTTGTATAATTTTGATACAATGTACAACATAATACTAATTTGAAATTTCCTGTGATAAGAAAATAAAATTTTCTTTCGCCATCAACTAATTAATTAACTCACATAGCTCACTGCCATATGGATTTGATATTTTCCAACAGCAAGTTTATATTCCAATGATTAGTATTGCTTTTTTACATGTTTTATCCTAAATTCCATTATATTGCAAGACAGTTTCATATAAATGTTTATATAAATCCTTCACTGTTATATTCCATCAGACTATTGTATTGATATTTAACTATTTGTTGCTTGACCTCATCTTACAGATCACTAATTAATTAATCAATAACAATTAGTGTAATTATTGTGACACAAACTCCAATTGCTGTTGCATTGACATATGTATACAGCCAGCATTACAAATGTCACTTCTTAAAAATGCAACTAATGTGATATTTTTAGCGCTGAGAGATATTTTTTCAAATGTATACAAATAAGGAGATGTGGTTAGATTGACAATAACACAACTGTCCACTGGAAGATCAAGGACAAGGATGTAAACACCTACACATCACTGCTCAGCCAACAATGAAGTAAGGCATTGGTCGCTAAAATGATTCTTATAATATCATGTGTACATGTTTTTTTTGTGTTTTATTTGGGGAAAGGGGACAGGAGTTCACAAATAGAATTTTTCAAAGAAAATGAAAATCATCAACAGTTGTGCATCACAGAAGATTATTTATTAAAACTTGTAGCTTTAAGGGAAGAAAATCTACTGTAATTTTATAGTATGTGGCCTATAAAAATAGTACATTTTGAATAGTTATGCAGGAACAATTAGACCATAAATTTTTACCAGAAAATCTGAGTAATGTCCCTTTTTACTGGCCGTCCTCCGATTAGCAGTTTATTACATCATAAGATTTGTTAACTTGTACTGTTGGCAGTGAAGATGCTTTATAATTCATGCTGCCATAGCAGGAAAAAAGAAAAAGTAGATACGAAGTGATTTTGAGGATGCTTACGGTCACACCAACACGCTAACAGTCAAGATTCATAAGAGGTTGACTTGAATATGAAAATGTCTATCATAATGACATTTTATAAACAATTTGTTCTAAACATTGCTTCAATGACTACTAAATTGTTGCTTTGTGTTCTATCAAGAAACTTAATGCATATTGGTAATTTGAATATTTTTTCTAGTCATTACTCAATTAATGATGCTGAAGGGAAATAAAAATAATGGTAATGTAAAGCATAACCAAGGTTATCTTTTATTCATATCAAGTTTTCAATGGTTTACACGGAATTTTCACTTAATTAACAAGTACATTTTAAAGTTTGTTTTCAGAACTTATATCAATAGTTTTATAACCATCCAACCATTAAGTGCTAAATAATGATGTGTTTTATATTCACAATATGCATATTTCTGTAAATTCAGAAATTATTATGTGCGTTAATCATTGCGATTTTTGAAGATTGGACAAAAATACAAGATTAATTTTTGCAATTTCAGGAAAATCTGCATACAGATATACCGTTTATCGGGTTTTTTTCACGTGTTTAATTTTCGCTTTGTTCGCGGCACCTAAAAAACCGTGGAAATTTGACCTCGCGTAAATTTCCCTGCATATTCCTAAATTTATTGCTGTCTAAATGTTTCAAAGATTACATTGTTAACTGTCGAAGTGACATGAAATTGATATGTAAACTCATTCCACCCTAAAGGTGATATTACATTATCTAAAATCAGTCTTTTGTGTTGACCGGGAAATCAAAAAAATGTGCATCATTAGTTAAAATCTCTGTTTTCATAATAATTAAATTGACTAATCATACATTTAATCCCTTTTGACAATACAGGAATCAGTGACATGTTCAAAACTGCTACGTTAATTAGCGATGATCAATTGAGTGTTGTCATAACCCAAACTTTACGTGTATTCTAGTTTGAAGTACTCGTATTTATTTGTTATCGATTCTCTGTCAGTCAATCAAGTTAATGTTGTTTACATCTTTAACAATTCAATATGGTGATTTTTTCGCGTGTATTTTCCCATTCAGCGAAAATTATACACAGTGAAAATTTAACCTGCCCATTTGGTCACCAAATCGCGAAAAAAAGCCGACACGAAAAAAACCTGATATACGGTATATGTATCAGATATCACTATGTGAGTTCTTATTATTGCAATACTCACACAGTTGCATTATTAGCAATAATAAAAACCTTGCAATAATTCATGAATTTACAATAATTACAAAGTCATATTAACTAAAGAGTCAATCGTCAAAATTTGATGTAATGGAAATAGTTAATTACACTGAGCCTGCTTTATACCTATTCATACTACAACTTGAGAATTCATCAAATATATCAGTGTTCTGAAAGTATAAACCTCTGCATGAGCACAGTAATGCCTGAATACATTTGTTCACTGTTGTTTATTCTCTTGAATACCATCAATTGAAAGTTTCTGCTTAATTGTTGCTTTTCCCTTTTCAGGTTGTTTGAGGTGACTTATATTTGATTACAGAGGACAACTAGATTTGTAGAGAAATCCTTGTTTGAAAATTTATGACCTTGTAGGTTCAGTCTTTCACATAACAAATCAACAACTATTATGCTTTTAATTGTGTGTCAAATTCATTGAAAACTGGATCCCTGTACATAGACTGTTTGTTTATTTCTTGCTTAATATTGTAAATTCAGAAATTATTGCGATGTTTTTATCAATGTGAATAATGCGACTGCGATGGTATCGCAATAATAAGAACTCACATTTTGATATCTGATACATATATCTTTATGCAGATTTTTCTGAAATCGCAATTATTAATCTCGCATCTTTGTCAATTTTTCAAAAATTTCAATAATAAATGTTTGCAATAATTTCTGAATTCACAGTACCCAGTGAAAATTATTTCATGCATATTCAGGACAACCTATAAACAGAAGTAGTTTCCCAGGAATAATACATACATCTTGGGACGTGGTTTCCTGTAATTCTGCTGTATATTCACTTCCAGATAATGATGGTGTTGGCTCTGTCTGGTATGCTTTATTGTCAAATATTAACTGATGTTGTGAGCCTGAATCACATGGCATATCTCCTATGGCATTGCCAGTCGTGTCTTTTCTTTTTACGACAGCTTCTGTATCACTAGAGTCTACCAGTTGATCAGCTAATGAATCCTGGCTACTGGCAACAGGATCTGTTGTGATATAAAAAGTTCATAAGTTGAACCAGAGCCTGTTTTACCCACCTGCGACAATGTATAACACAAAATCGATCATTATACCAATAATGTACAATTATGCTCATATTGGATAAAATACTGATACCATACCCACTTGTAATGATTCAAATGTGGCTTAAATTTACCAAGCTAATTCAGGAGAAAATCTTTTATTCAACTATTAAAAGTCCAATTGTGTTGCAATAATACATAATATACTAGTATATGTAGGGAAATTTCATAAACAAAGCACATAATCTTAGGAAAATCAGAGCACTGGTGGAGGGGTAAGATGTCAAGAATTCATCAAATATATTTTGGAACAGCTGTCATGTATCATTTAGCTTAATTTTGGACCTTGTGAGGATTTTTTAAAAATAATTGTTTTGACTTCTGTTATATTTTTGGAAATGACAGCAGCCACGTTTGATAACTAATGGTAATTATCATTAGTCTTAAAGCATCAATAACACCTATAGTGCCTGACAAGATTTTGTGAGGTAGATTAATAAGGTTTTAAAAAGATCAAATAATAGAAAAACTAAGGATATGGGGTATCCATCCATGACACAAAATCAGTACATGCACAGCAAAAAACACACAAAAAGTAAAGAAATAGCACTTTAAAAGCACTGTTCTTCATCTCAAAGTCACAGTTAGGCCTTAGTCTTATATCGTTTAGAAATGGGATGTTATATTTTGACATGTTTTACTGACTACTTCCATTTGGATTAACAAGTATCACAAACATTTAACTAAGTATGGTAGCAATTGCAACTTTACTGATATTTTTCAGAATTTTTTTAATGAACTATTCTATTTTAGTTGCAACTAAGTTTGAAGTCCACTGGGGTGTTCAACCATAAGCCTTAAAGAGAATCATAAATATTTATCATTCAAAATAAGTTAGGTACCGATTGACCAGCAGTCAAATATTTAATTTTAAGCTGAGGTGGCCACTTAAAGCTAAAAGATCTAAACATAAATTTGAAATTAAAGTTGATCACTGTTTCAATTTGGGTAGAGGAAATAAAGACTCCAGCTGGCACTAAAGTTTTTCAAACTGCCGACAAAATATAGCAGCTGGTGATTTTTTCTGGCTCCAACTTTTTTTGGAGCCAGAGCAGCCTCTGTGGTGGTCATGAAATTGTTCAGATGATGGTTGAGGTTATCAACAATACTATTAAAAGGCCATCAACAATACATTATTTTCAAAACTTGGCAGCTATATGACCTAAAGCAGGATCTGCTTACCCTTCGAGAGCACCCCCGGTTTTAGTTGGGGTTCATGTTGCTCAGTCTTTAGTTTTTTTTTTGTGTTTTGTATACGGTTGTTGGTCTTTTTCTCTTTTTTCCATGGCGTTGTCAGTTTATTTTCAACTTACATGTATGAGTTTGAATGTACCTTTGGTATCTTTTGCCTCTGTTTTTACTGCATCTGTCAGGATTTTTTAGTAATAGAATATTTTATTGAATTTTACATCTATCACATTTTTTTTGTGTAACTACACCCATGTTTTTTTATCAGCAAAAACGTCAGACTAAATTTTTAAACTAAATACCTTAGGGATCATTGTGATTAAGTTTAGTTTCTATCTGCATAACAGTTTGAGAATAGAACTATTTTAAGGTTTATGCTGGACAAAAAACAAATGCCAAATGGTGAGAAAAGCCCACACTGGTCCATTGAGCCAGTCCGTTTCTGACCTTACTTAGTTCATTTCTTAAAGACTTTACTTTACATATTCTAAGTATTTTGAACTGCAAAATAGGAGAAATTTAGTACAGTCATTGTATGATGTATGTTATATATCAGGATTCCCAAGAGATAAAAACTAAATTCTGTTAATATTTCTTGTAGGATTCATTGCCAATACAATTCTGTTAAAACAGAAGAAATGGATTTTGTTAATCATAGTTTACTACCATTTTTGTCATTTCAGCATATCCTGTTACTTCTAATTATGCTTTCTGGAAAGGTGTTAGGTGTTAGGAAAGATAAATGTTTTTTAATATCTAAGACTTCAAAATATTTTAGAATTAATAAATTCTACTCTATAACTTCCTGAATAATTAATCTGTACTTAAGATGGTTAGAATGCTGGCAATAATTTCACAACATTGTACTAATAGAACAGTTCTCAAAGAAAACAAATCTCCTGTGCTTTAGCAGGAAATTAATAAATCTTAATCTTTCTCTTGAATGACACCCGTAGACAGCTGTCTGAAACAGTTTTCAGTAAAATACCATTTGTGACACTTATCAGATCTGGGACTATTTTTGTCTAAGATGTAAATAAACTCATCATAGATACCAGGACTAAATTTTGCATCTATGCCAGACGCCGCATTTCGTCTACAAAAGACTCATCAGTGACGCTCGAATCCAAAAAAGTTAAAAAGGCCAAATAAAGTACGATGTTGAAGAGCATTGAGGACCAAAATTCCTAAAAGTTTTGCCAAATACAGCTAAGATAATCTATTCCTGAGGTAGAAAAACCTTAGTATTTCAAAAATTCAAAAGTTTTGTAAACAGTTAATTTATAAATATGACCATATCAATGATAATTCATGTCAGCACAAAAGTGCTGACTACTGGGCTGGTGATACCCTCGGGGAATTAAAACTCCACCAGCAGTGGCATCGACCCAGTGGTTGTAAATAAACTCATCATAAATACCAGGACTAAATTTTGCATCCACGCCAGACGCCGCTTTCGTCTGCAAAAGACTCATCAGTGACGCCGAATCCAAAAAGTTAAAAAGGCCAAATAAAGTACGATGTTGAAGAGTATTGAGGACCAAAATTCCTAAAAGTTTTGCCAAATACAGCTAAGATAATCTATTCCTGAGGTAGAAAAACCTTAGTATTTCAAAATTCAAAAGTTTTGTAAACAGTTAATTTATAAATATGACAATATCAATGATAATTCATGTCAGTAATCCTTTGTTTGAAAGAGTTACTTTAATTTCTTCACATTTGTATATTATTTTGTTGGTCCCATTTATAAGAAGAGGAAATACAAGAGCATGTGGAATGCCATCAACCTTCAATGAGTCACTATAACACTACTAGTTTTATATATTATTAAATAAAGTGAACCTTGCCATATTTGAAAATGATATTGAGCAAATGTTTTACGTTAAACACTGTGGTAACAGCATCAAGTGTATTTGTTAAAGTACAGAATAATGCCTTTGTGTTTTGTTAACTGTTTATTCTTGTTACTCTTGTGTTAATATCGAACTGTGTTACTTTTGTTTTTTCTTGGCCCATATGTGTTCAATTAGCAAACAAAGTTATAGTTATAGCTATGTATAACAAATTAACAATGTATAAAAGAGAATCAGACTGATTTTTAAAAATACATGAACTAGAACTATGAAGCATGATATAATATATATTGTCTGCCATTTTCTAACATTCATCACTTCAAATTAATTTCAATTGTTGATGGGCATGTGTCTATATTCAATAAGAATATATTAACTCAGATTCACAACTCACTGATATTATAAAGTACATTTTATAATAGTATATATGTTAATGTAATTATATGACTTCAATCAATACAATAATTTTGACATTTTAAGTCCAATTCTTTCACTTTTCTAATGGAATATCCCTATGGAAATAAAATTGCTATGCTGTAGCCAAATGCCTTCCACCCTGTATAAATGCGGTATTAAATTTTAAGTTTCTCTCTATTACATGTATATGGTAGTTTTCAAGACAATCCACAATAAACAGCTGCGCCATGAGCGCATGATACGCCCGTCACGTTTTCAAAGAATAAAGTTCAATAACTTCTCAATGTCATATCCGAAATTTATAAAAACTAAAGGGAGTTATCTTAATAGATGTAAATCCGTCACCAAATTTTAATGAAAACTGCTCAAAGCACTCTAAGGATATTGTCCAAAACTCGAAAAATCCCCTTTTTAATGAATAAAACCCATAAATAGTAAAGGTAAAATCTGAAATTTATAAAAATCGAAAGGAGCCTACGTCAATAGATATAAACAATTTGCCAAAGTTTCATGAAAACTGCTGAAAGCATTTTGAGTTATTGTCTGAAAACTGGAAAATCCCCTTTTTAATGAATAAAACTCCATTACTAGTAAACGTAAAATCTTAAATTTATAAAAATCGGAAGGAGCTTTAGGAAATATATTTTAACAATTCACCAAAGTTTAAGGAAAACTGCTCAAAGCATTTTGAGTTATTGTCTGAAAAAACTGGAAAATCCCCTTTTGTAATGAATGATACCCCATAACTTGGAAACGTAAAATCTAAAATTTATAAAATCAAAAGCAAGCTCATGTCAATATATATAAACAATTCACCAAAGTTTCTAGCAAATTGGTGAAAGTGTTTTTAGTTATTGTTTGAAAACTGGAAAATCCCCATTTTTGTAATGAATTAAACCCCAAAACTCGGAAACATCAAATCTAAAATTTATAAAAACGAAGGAAGCTCACATCAATAGATATAAACAATTCACCAAAGTTTCATGCAAATTGGTTGAAGCGTTTTGAGTGAATGTCCAACATGTTGACGACGGACGGACGGACAGACGGACAGAGGTATATCATAATACGTCCGTAAAATATCGTTAAACACTGTGGTAACAGCATCAAGTGTATTTGTGAAAGTACAGAATAATGCCTTTGTGTTTTGTTAACTGTTTATTCTTGTTACTCTTGTGTAAATATTGAACTGTGTTACTTTTGTTTTTTTCTTGGCCCATATGTGTTCAATTAGCAAACACAGTTTTAGTTATAGCTATGTATAACAATGTATAAAAGAGAATCAGACTGATTTTTAAAAATACATGAACTAGAACTATGAAGTATGATATAATATATATTGTCTGCCATTTTTCTAACATTCATCACTTCAAATTAATTTCAATTGTTGATAGGCATGTGTCTATATTCAATAAGAATATATTAACTCAGATTCACAACTCACTGATATCATAAAGTACATTTTATAATAGTATATATGTTAATATAATTATATGACTTCAATCAATACAATAATTTTGACATTTTAAGTCCAATTCTTTCACTTTTCTAATGGAATATCCCTATGGAAATAAAATTGCTATGCTGTAGCCAAATGCCTTCCACCCTGTATAAATGAGGTATTAAATTTTAAGTTTCTCTCTATTACATGTATATGGTAGTTTTCAAGACAATACACAATAAACAGCTGCGCCATGAGCGCATGATACGCCCGTCACGTTTTCAAAGAATAAAGTTCAATAACTTCTCAATGTCATATCCGAAACTTATAAAAAAACTAAAGGGAGTTATCTTAATAGATGTCACCAAATTTTAATGAAAACTGCTCAAAGCACTCTAAGGATATTGTCCAAAAACTCGAAAAATCCCCCTTTTTTAATGAATAAAACCCCATAAATAGTAAACGTAAAATCTGAAATTTATAAAAATCGAAAGGAGCCTACTTCAATAGATATAAACAATTTGCCAAAGTTTCATGAAAACTGCTGAAAGCATTTTTGAGTTATTGTCTGAAAACTGGAAAATCCCCCCTTTTTTAATGAACAAAACTCCATTACTAGTAAACGTAAAATCTTAAATTTATAAAAATCGGAAGGGAGCTTTAGGAAATATATTTTAACAATTCACCAAAGTTAAAAGAAAACTGCTCAAAGCATTTTTGAGTTACTGTCTGAAAAAACTGGAAAATCCCCCTTTTTGTAATGAATGATACCCCATAACTTGGAAAGGTAAAATCTAAAATTTATAATAATCAAAAGCAAGCTCATGTCAATATATATAAACAATTCACCAAAGTTTCTAGCAATTTGGTGAAAGTGATTTTGAGTTATTGTTTGAAAACTGGAAAATCCCCATTTTTTGTAATGAATTAAACCCCAAAACTCGGAAACATCAAATCTAAAATTTATAAAAAACGAAAGGAAGCTCACATCAATAGATATAAACAATTCACCAAAGTTTCATGCAAATTGGTTGAAGCGTTTTTGAGTGAATGTCCGACATGTTGACGACGGACGGACGGACAGACGGACAGAGGTATATCATAATACGTCCCGTAAACAGGCGTATAATCAAAGTGCTGGATAGCACCTCTGGGAAGTTTGCAACTGTAGATGTGTATTTTTTCAAATAGGTTATAGATATGTATTATTTTAAATATGTATTCAATCACAGCTTTGATATTTTTAACTAAACCATTTTCTTTTTTTCATAAAAGTTTGTCATATAAAAATATGATATTTTCTATTGCAACCTTGAACCGTTGTTCTAAAATAATCAAATATACAATAAGCTCTGTTAATTTCTTTATGTGCCCATGCCATATCTAGGGCCTGTGATTTTATAGTATTTTTTTCCATTCGTAACTGGGCATAACCCTAACAACAACAGTAAAATGACGGCACTGAAATTCAAACTTGATCTTGGTGTTGTGGTTAAAAGTATTTTGTATAAGTTTCGTAACATTTGGTTGAGGCACACTAAAGTTAGAGCACGGAATTGAAAAAAAATCGTAAGTGTTCATGGAACCCGGTGTTTCGCTTACTTTTGCTGTTAATCGCAGGCTCAACAAAATGAGGAAAAATTAATAAAATATTCCTCTCTACACTATCTTTTGATTGTAAGAAGCTTCTGTCCAAGTTTGGTAAAAATCCAGGATAGTTTTTGAATCTAATAAATGTTTTAAAAATAACTGCAGACTGTATGTAATGTTAACTGGAAGAAAAGCTAAGTCCATTAAGTAAAATACGGAAAACAAGAACAAAATTTTAACTAAATTTCCTTCTAGATACTAGCTTTTGATCATAAACAAGCTTTTGTCCAAGTTTGATACAAATCCAGGATAGTTTAAGAAAGTTATTAAAATTTTAAAACTTTAGCCACAGAGTGAATGTAATGTTTCCTGGCAGAAAAACCAAGTCCATTTATAAGTAATATACTGAAAAAATGGATTTTTTTTTACAAAATTTACTTCTGGGTACTATTGTATGATCATAAACAAGCTTCTGTCCAAGTTTGGTAGAAATCCAGGATAGTTTAAGAAAGTTATTAAAATTTCAAAACTTTAACCACAGAGTGAATATTTGTGGATGCCTCCGCCAGCAGCCGCTGAATTGTAGGATCGCTATGTCTCGCTTTTTCGACAAAAGTCAAAGGCTCGACAACAATCAGTTTTAAATTTGTAAAGGGCATAACTGTAAAGGGCATAACTCTAGAACAGTAAAACTGACGCCACTAAAACTCAAATTTAATCAGTGTTTTGTGATAATGAGCATTGTGTATAAGTTTCATAACATTTGGTTGAGACAAACTAAAATTAGAGATCGTAAACAAAAGTTCAAGCAACTTTTCATTTGTTAAGGAGCATAACTCTAGAATTGTAAAATCGACGCCACCAAAATTCAACTTGACCTGTGTTTTGTGGAAATAAGCATTGCGTATAAGTTTCATACAATTTGGTTTAGGAAAACTAAAGTTAGAGAACAGATGGGATGTACGGACGTACATACAAGTAAGGGACGTAATACTTACAGAAGAAAAAGGGTAAAACTTAATACGGTGGAGACATAACAATAGCAGTATGACGACATGAATAAAAAGTTTATATACCGCTTATGTACACTAGATTCATAGAGGTGCTAATAACCCGGCTGTAACACATTTTATAGTTGATGCTGTGAAATTTAGCATTGAGACAATAACATTTGAGATTTTTGGTTTGTCATAATTATTTGGACTAGCACTAAGAAAAAGAAAGTCATTTTCCTATTACATGGACAGATTTTATTTAATCATGTAAATAATTGCTACAGCACTTGTCTTGATACACTGAGTTATTCTAAGTAGAAGCTGACTTGTCTGCCTTATATATCCTTGTAACGATTTGTGTACAAATGTAATTGTTAATCGTAACGCTGAGGAGGCTGCGATATGTACGAACTGTCGTTCAGTCAATGTTTTTCAGCTGTCAGTTTGACCCACGTGACTGAGCATGCTGGACGAGTGAAGGTCCTTAAATCCACATTGGAATGTGAAATAGCTAGTATTTAAATAGCGGAATTTAAAAGTTTTCAAATGTTTTTGGCATCAAAACATTCTGATCGATGTACATGTTTTAACAAAACATGCACCTTTCTATCATAGCCTGTATTTACCTTTACTCATCGATGGCATGTGACATAAGCCATATGATTATCGAGTATTTCTGTCACCTGTGTATAATTGTTCAATCAAACTTTTATCACTTGTCAATTATCCGAAGGCTTGGTCAAAACATATCAGTAATGTCAGCCATACGGGATTCTTTCGATACACTCGGACTTTTACTTATTTAATAATAAACATTTGTAAATATCGTACATAGTAAAAAAAGCACAGGAAAATGTTCATTCATGAAATATTCATGAATGAATTAAAAGCTGTCTCGCGTAGATTTCTTTGATTTTCTCTTCAGCGCATGGAAGATCCGCGAAGTAATGTTTGTGATAGTTATTTTCAAAATGAAGTTAAATTCATCTGAACTGTCGGTGAACATTCATTCCTTTTTTATTCAAGCTGTAATCTTTTCAAAAGGACTCAAAATTTCAAAAGAATCTTCTTACAATCAGTATTCAAACACTAGTACTACATTATCTTGGAGCAGAACATTTGCGATAGTCTGTCACCGGAAGTTTGAGGCCGACGCCTAAGGAAAGTATTGCTATAGCAAACTTCCCAAAAATGAAAAAGATTGGTAAGGGCAATAACTCCTTTAAGAAGTTGTCGGTCAGTTTGACATAAATGGACAGTAGGTAAATCTCAACATTCTGAAAATGTCTGTCCTTGTCAGACCACGACCAGCCCTTTGGACACACTGAGCTAATAAACAAATACTCTATTTCAGGTATTCATTCAGTCCACAAAATGGCTGTGACACAATACCAATAAAAGCCACATGTCTTTTAAAAATAGCACTGAACCATTTAAATGATGGGAAACACATGGTAAGGATTAATATTACTACCCACCTTTACGACTAAGTCGCCTGCCAGCTTTACCACTTTTGCTACTTTTAATACTGTGCAGTGTGTCTGATCGTTTTATACTATGTGCCTTATGAAACTTGTTTTGCATCTCATCATCGCTATCACTAGACGATTCTTCATCCTCATAGGCAAAAGCACTTCCTGTAATAAAGTTAATATATGAACTGACCACATCCAAAACATCCAAACTATGCTGTAAGTGACAGTCTCACTGCTACCAATATTCTTAATGTTTAATATCTATTGTCAATACATTATGATACAGTCTGTTTATATGTATAACTTCTGTATCAATTTTATCCAAAGCTATTTAAACAGCTGCTTGGTATTTAAATGAATACGGGGTATTCACCATTGCAACTGGCTTGTTTTGGGTGACTTTACCTTAGATCTATCTAAGTTCAGACTTAGCAATTTAAATTTTGATAAAATTAAAATAGAACTTAAAATTTGTACAAATGAGTGGATAACATAAGTATAGTAACAGTTGTAAGATTAATTCACATGAATAAAAGTTAAAATGGAAATTTGGGTACAAAAATGTACATGTCAATGAGGCTGCAACCCAAAAACACAAAACTAAACTTTCTTGTTAAGTTGTTCGACCTGCCCTTATCCCTTCAGGATTTCTTTTTCAATTAGTGATGTTTACCTCTATCAGTAATCAAAGATCCAACTTCTGCAATTGTCTTAATGCAGTAGCTAACTCACTTCAACTGAAGGGGATTGTCAGTTCAATCATTAGCAAGTTAAATGAAGGACTTTGAAATTGGTATTTTCTGCCTACCCTCCCATCATTTCAGAATAAGGGGGAAGATTGGTTGACTCAAGAGTTAGAATAAGGTGTATAGGTAGGGTGGAATTTTCATGGAATATAAGTTCCTTTTCTATATTAGTTCCAAATGAAAGAAACATTCTTGAATATTATTTCCACTGAAAGAAATATAGTACAGTATTTGTTCCTGACAGAACAAAGGGTTTGGAATATTTGTTCCAACAGGACTAAATCTTTGACACACATATTCTTCCTAGCATGAAGGTATAGTGCAAAATGTGGAAAACTCATAAGACATTGATATGTTAATTCAAAGGTCGATGTTAGTTCATGTTTGTCATATTTGTTTTTCGTTATTTGTATTGTATAAATAAGGCCATTGTTTTTCTCATTAAATATATATATTCACATTTTTCATGTCAAGAGCCTTTCATAGAAGACTATACAGAATGAGTTTTTCATTGTTGAAGGCCAAATGGTTACCTATAATTGCTTTTATCCTTGTCTTTTGAACTCTGGTTGATAGTTGTCTCATAGGCAATCATACCATACCTTTATTTTCATATTAATACTACTTCAAGATCAAATGTGGCCAAAAGGTCAACTGCATCTAAGTTAAAGTAAGGTTACATGCTTATCTATTCTTCTAACTATCCCCAACAGATTGAATAATTAATTCAACTGAAAGCAATTTCAGGACAGACATTCCTTGGCAATCAAATAAATAACTGTTTGACTTTATTTGCTTATGCTTTTAATTAAAACATGTTTTAAACAAAATTCTCATTTCTCTTGAAATCATCCATGTTCATAACACTATAACATACAGTACAACTTAGTTACCTGATTTTTATTTCATTTTTGATCAATATTGAAGTCATTTTATAAAACATTAATCAAAGTTTACATGGGACTGCTTAAAACTTAATTTTAATGGTCCCGATGGAGAAGGGTATTGATTTATGGTGTACAAGGCATAAAAATCTTTTACCAACATTGTTTTTGCCGTAAACCTTTTAACCTTCAGATGGCTTGTGCAAATATAGTTTTTTGTAATTCTTTGGGTATTAAATATTGTAAACAGTATTAATAAATCAATATTTTTTTCTTTTTCAGGTGAAAAAAAAAGCAAAAATAAAAACGTTTTTATTTCTAACATGTACTCTCAAGTCCTTGTCGGCAAGTCTACTTTCTACTTAATAAAAATATGTAAAAGAGAAATATTTAAAACATTACACTAAGAAACTAGTATTCATTTTTCTGTCATGGGTATCAGCTATTTTGTATAACATAAAGACCTTTCTTCTATCATGAGTATGTTTTATGTTTAGACTGTGAGCAACAGGTAAGTTTGAGGACAATCTGATTAAAATGCAGATCCTATGTCCACCTTTGCTTACAAGCATCTGACTATTCTAGTAATGAAAACATCAGCCAATGAAACTTCTGCCTCCAACCTTTTTAAGGTATATATCATTACAACAAAACAAAAGAATCCTGGAAAGTCTTTAAAACAGAAATTAATATGTAGCCTTTTCAGATCCTTGTAAGTAAAGGATGGACACAGGACATGTGATTTTTTTAAGGGTGGTTTGAGGAATAAACAAAATAAATGTTTCCAAATAATGCAATATGCATCCATTATGTTAAACTTATGTCAATGATAATTGAGAACTTGCTATTATCAATTAATAATAACTAAGCCATGTAATATTATATTTGCTTATGCTGTAAACAGTTTCAACACTACCTTCAGCATGACCATTATTAGGTTTATCAAGACTCTGACTTTCATATCATAATAATTTAATTTTGGATGTAACGTCTTCTGATTGGCTGACGTTGTTTTGTTTATCAGCTCATAGACATAATTTTGTCATGTGACGTGACGTCATCAACGTTTTTTTCATGGTTTACTCCAGTTTAAAATGGAATTTAGAATTAAATTATAAGGAATGACTGTAATATTTTTTCTGTCTATTCCAAATAACCTAAAAAATGTGGTGCTCACTTTAAAATAACCCGCTACGCTGGTTATTCAGTGTGCACCACATTTTTTATGTTATTTCTTCATAGACAGAAAAAATATTACAGTCATTCCTTTATTATTGAAGTTAATTTTGAAACAATTTACTTGTCTCCATAATTTTCACAAACTTACTCTCAGCAGATTTATCTATGTAGACCTATATGAATGAATCGAAGTAAAGCAGCTTTTGCTTGAAAAACTAAATGACAGTCATGTACTGGTCAAAGTTGGGTGATTAACTAATAATTCAAATTTGAAAGAAAAACAACCCAACAAAATTAATCTTATTTTGTTTTTCAATTTAACAGTTTGTTTTTCAAATTTAAATTACTGGGGTATTACTAAATAATACATTTATATCGGGACTTTACTTTATTAAATTACTGTCAGCTATGAAAGACACCATCACCATTATCCAGCAATGAACTATATATATCATCATTTTGACAAATAAATTAGCACTGTAAAATTTCAATTTCTTAAAAATCATAATCCAACTTTCAAAATTCTACACATAATTGTCTCTTCAAAGAAAATCATCTGACAGCAAGTGATTTATTCATAACTTCTTTATTTACATCTACAGAAACACAGTCTGCTATTTAGTGTAAGAATTAAGGCTTAAAAAAATCACCTGATTTCTGAATATTCACAATGCTTGGACACAGTAACTTATAAACAAGTTCAAAATATATACAAAATTTATTTGCATGTCCTATGCAAGAAAATTTACCACATGCAATCAATCTCTAAATACTATAAAAGACTAAAATGTAGATTTCCTGGAACCTTCTTACAACACCTGCTTTTCTCACAAATTAAATTCAAAAAGTGTACAAATGACCTATCTGTTTCTTTACCTAGAAGCAATGCATTGTCCGTTCTATTCCATTTATACATAATCTGTTGTGTAACATTCCTATATGGCTGGTCAGTAAATATAATGAATGAATAATTAATAAAATCAATTGAAATGTAGCTCTTACCATTCTTGTCCGTAGAATCTTCCTTTTTCACTTCCTCATACTTCAAATTTTTATTATTTTTCGGGGTTTTATGTTTGTCCACAGATTTTTTCCTGAATAGTCCACAACAAGAAAATAGTTGCGTCCTTTCACCAGTATCAAAGCTTAGTATCTTTCTAAACATCTCAATAATAGCATTTTTATTATCATTGATTATTCTGCGTACTTTTAAGACAATAATCAGAATTTATGTGCATCGTGGGAATCATTCTTCCAAAAAGGTACTAAACATACCCTGTTTCTATCTGAATATCATAGCTAATAAACTGACAAAACTCGAAGGAAATCAACAATCCATAGTCTTTAACCTCGCTTATCCAGAAATCTACATAAAATTCATTATTAAGATAAACGAACACATCAGGCTTTCGAATGTGACACTATAATGTCTTTTTTCCTTTCACCTATAGTCATGCAAGATGCAGATAATTAGAACTGTAACAAAACATAAGAAACTTTCTAACAATATCAATTATTAATATGATTCCGGGTTGTCAACATACATGTCAAAAACTATCATGTGTTGATTATTTAGGTGATTCATAACTGTTTTACTCCAATGAGTTAGAATGAGTCTTGAATAAGGATCCTGTTTGTTGTATTGTAGTAACAGACATTAATTTCATCAACTGAAGATCACAAATATTGTCATCCAATCAGAGACATACAATACAAAAGCTTCTGAAAAATAAAAGTCTCTCTGGAATCTGTGTTGCTTACCTGGTACATTACAATAAATTTATTTACTAAAATTTATATGATTGAATGGAGGACTGAGATTGGAAAAAGGACTTTAATGTTGTTTGATTAGCATCCAGGGGCAAATATTTCATGCATATTCTGATCATGACTGGGAGAAAAGGGGTGGTAAAGGAGCTTTAACATTTAATGGATGACTGTGGGATTTGATTGACTGTCGTTTGTTTAACATCCGGAGACAAATATTGCATGTATATTCTGGTCAGACATCCTAGATAAATGAAAATTCAAATTTCCTGTATTGTTATTGATTCACTTCTTATACATGTACTTCAAATCCTATGAAAAGGATTAATAAATGTGAAAAAAGAGTAACTCGATATAAGCCATGCCATTGATCCAGTACAGTTTGTCATCAGAACAGTAGATAAATGAAGTTCTAATATCATAACTAAATATGAGGAAAAATTAACACCACAGGAGAGTGTACATGATTGACAGGTTCTGGACACATTGAATTAAAAAATCACAAGACATTATAGGTTTATCAAATAACATCCCTATAATGTTTATGCATAAGTAGTTATTGTAGTTTCTAGTCTGTATATGCTATTTATACTGAACAACTTTGGTGACCCTACTTGACCCAAAGGACATCAGTAGTCCATAACTGTTTTAACACAAAATGAAGTCATCCACTAACATGAACATTTTGGAAAGAATATATCAAGCAACTACATACAGTTGAATTTTACATGAGAACAACATTGCAGATGAACATAACTTGGGAGGGAGGTGTACTAAGGGCACTTTTCTGGCTGGAAAAATGAAGTATGACAAAGTCAGGTGATTTTAGCCTATAGATAATTGTTAGGTATGTGCAAAATTTAAATTGTAATTGTTATCTTTCAAATATTATGAATATTTATGGAGATTTTACAGCACTGTACAAAGAAAGTAAAATTCCTATTTTGCTACAAAACAATTAAAATGATAATTTAGAATATTTTCACACATATTTTTTATTTGGAACTATTGAACACATGCACAGTATCACAAAAATATTTTCATGAAAGGTCTTGTTTATTTGACAAACATTGCGGTAAATTATATAGTTTGTACTTTTTCTAAAGTTTTCCTTAAAATTTGGTCAATGATTTGATGAGTTGCATTTACAGTGTGGGTATAAAAACCACATGAAGAAATCAATAAAGGACACAACAAACACTACATGTATATCACCCCACTTCTCTTGTCAAACAAACTTGACCAGGTAATAGCAATGGTTGACTACAAACTTCATAATTATGAAAAAGGATAACAGGAATTCACAAAAATATTGGACAGTTCAAATTGCTATTGCGTGATGTTTTATCACTATATATAACTTATCAATATATTTTATAGGAGTGACACGACAGGTGTCACAAGTGGAGTAGGATCGGCTCACCCTTCCAGAGTACCTGAGATCACCCCCAGTTTTGTGTTGGGTTTGTGTCGCTCAGTCTTTAGTTTTCTATGTTGTGTTTTGTGTACTGTTGTTTGTCTGCTGGTCTTTTCTTTTTAGCCATGTGTTATCAGTTTATTTTCGACTTATGCATGTTATGAGTTTGAATGTCCCTTTGGTATCTTCTGCCTCTCTTCATTGAACAGACACCACCTGAACCACCAACACCATGAACACCTAATTCTTCCCCCAAAATACTTGTAGATGTACATACAAAGAAAAACAACAAATTATATAAATCACATGACTTGGTTACAGCTTATCATGTCTATTGTCAATTATCAACACTTCAGTAAACTTCATTAGTATCCATAACTAATTTATATTGTATTCCCATTAACACTTCAGGACCTTATAAAACTTTCTTTCTTATTTTCCATTTCATGACATGTATCAATCACAGATTAATAAGAAGGTCTAATGAAGAAAGAGAGATACTTCAATGTAGTATTAACAGTATTGAATTCAAAATAATGATAACTGGCAAGAAAATAAATGAACATGGAAAGTTCAATAAAACATTCCGTTGCAAGATAATCTTAAATTTGTTAACAATCAATATCCTATCAAATTCAATAGGATGAAAATATTGCTGCAGGTATTTTGTTTTGTTCGACAAGATAATGTCGTTCAAATAACAGAATAGATCCTATAATTGTATTTTGGATTGTTTATTGTTATTTAGGATACATGTATTCATGTATGGATCAACATATTATGTAATTTTGTTGATTATCAGTTGAAATAGAATACTTGATACACTTTAGTGGAACATTATTGTCACTGAATGAATACATAAATTACATAATCATTATCTCCAACAGGGTATTTTCCCATTTAAACTAGCTTTAACCTTACATTATTCTTAAATAATTGCCTTACAAAGTGAAATTTGTTCCAAAGTGAGAATTTTAATAAACATATATTTACATTTTGTTTATTTCATTATTGATAATGATATAATTAGCTGTAAATTAGGAAAATAATACATGCATTTATCAATGGGATTTACTGATTACTGGTTGAAATGAGAGATATAATTAATGCAATTGCAAAAATTTTGTGAAGGAAAACCACTACTGAAATCATGATTGCCAGTTTTATTATTGGGAACCTGGTACTGTCACATTTTTCAAATTATCAAACACATTGCAACAATTTCCAGTACATGTACATGTATATAATTATGCCTAACAGAAGACAACCCTGGATTTCTGATATTTTAAACAAACAGGGACCTAAACTTGAATGCAGGACTAGTGAGGAATAGTGTTAAGAGAAAAAGTACAATAGCTGAATATAAAAAATCGTAAGGGTTCCGCGGAACCCAGTGTCTCGCTTATTTTTGCTGTTAATCGCAGGCTCAACAAAAATGAGGAAAAAAATTAATAAAAATATTCCTCTCTATACTATCTTTTGATTGTAAGTAGCTTCTGTCCAAGTTTGGTAAAAATCCAGAATAGTTTATGAATCTAATAAATGTTTTAAAAACTTAAACTGCAGACTGTATGTAATGTTAACTGGAAGAAAAACTAAGTCCATTTATAAGTAAAATACGGACAAAATGGAACAAAATTTTAACAAAATTTCCTTCTAGATACTAGCTTTTAATCATAAACAAGCTTCTGTCCAAGTTTGGTACAAATCCAGGATAGTTTAAGAAAGTTGTTAAAATCTTATAAATTTTATCCACAGAGTGAATGTAATGTTAACTGGCAGAAAACTAAGTCCATTTATAAGTAAAATACGGAAAAATGGAATTTTTTTACAAAATTTACTTCTGGATACTATCTTATGATCATAAACAAGCTTCTTCCCAAGTTTGGTAGAAATTCAGGATAGTTTAAGAAAGTTATTAAAATTTCAAAACTTTAACCACAGAGTGAATGTAATGTTTCCTGGCAGAAAAACTAAGTCCATTTATAAGTAAAATACGGAAAAATGGAATTTTTTTTACAAAATTTACTTTTGAATATTATCTTATGATCATAAACAAGCTTCTGTCCAAGTTTGGTAGAAATCCAGGATAGTTTAAGAAAGTTATTAAAATTTCAAAAACTTTAACCACAGAGTGAATATTTGTGGACGCCGCCAACGACGACGACGACGGAATGTAGGATCGCTATGTCTCTCTTTTTCGACTAAAGTCGAAGGCTCGACAAAAATCTTCTGTACCTATTGACTCTGTGGCCTTGCTATAATTTTAATCAAGAAGGCCCTGACCATATAGGACTTTTTTTACCACTATCCATTGCCCGTTACTACATTTTGTGTATAACTTCAACTCTTGACCTTATCCCAGCTTTAAATACCTGATCAATGTTGAATATTACTCTTCACTAAAATTTCCCTCCACATTATACTATGCCTCAAATATTCATAGAAAAAACACAAATGATATCACCATCCATTTGTAAATTCTGCAAGTGATTTATAGTGCATCATTCATTTTATTGATTAAATTATTGGCATTTAATATCTATTAGCATATATTACATGCATATTGAAGACAATAACATGTAATTTCACTTAATATAATCTGCTCTGAAGTCGTTTGACATAATGTAACATGCCAGCAGAGTTCTCACAAAGGATTTTTGAAGGCTAGTCAAGGGACTCAACATTTGGGTCATGGTGAGTCCAACAGTGAGAAGATAAAATTCTATTGCTATATGATTCATTATTTCAGTCCCCATAACAAAATAGAGCAAGGAAATGACATCAACTTTAGATTATTTTTTAAAGTTTTGTTATAAAATAATGATACATGTATATGTGCTCAGTTGATTTTACAATCTTCATGCATCTTTGGACTCCCCAGTTTTGAAAAAGATGATTCGCACAGATATCATGAGTCCAGGACTCATGAACTCACCTTAGAGAGAACCCTAATGCTAGATCACAAGACAATAATCTGCTGATTGAAATGTCACCTTACCTTGAAATTTTTTTCTGTAACTCACCCAAACTTTCTTTGTCCCAACTACTAAATAAATTGCTTAGTGGAAAAGCAGCAGATCCTTCATTTTAAGTTTTGTTGGTTTAGCTTAACGTTTGTGGATCAAACCCACAACCTCTCACAATCAATTGATTGATCGATTGGTGTTTAACACCATTTTCAACACTATTGTGCTATTTCGTGGTGGTCTGTTTTTTTGTTAGAGGAAGCTGCGCGCAGGGATCACCACAGGCTATTTAAGGGTGGAGCTCCTCCACCCTTAAATCTCCAGCACCACTCTTGAATTTCTCAGCACCACCCTTGAATTTTTGAAAAATGTGATGAAAAGGTAAAATTTTTGACAATTTTTACTTCAAAAGTATAAATTCATGCCTTAATTACAATTTTTTTTACAATGGCTTTAATTTGTTTTTTCCTAAATTTAACAGATTATGATCTACAATAAAGATCTTGTGTGATTGTAATTTCAATATAATTTTTTTTTCATGAACACCACCCTTAAAATAAATTCTGTGGTGATCCCTGAGCTGGAGTGCCAAGAGAAAACCACCGACCTTCAGTAGGAAAACTAACAATTCTAGTCAATTAAGATTGGAGTCTAGCCAACCTGCCACGTGCGCAATTTGCACTCAAAACCTCAGTGTTGACAGGCTAGTGATACAGAAGTTTAATTTGACTCTTACAATCAAAGTGAGCATGCTACCAACAGACGACTGAGGCAGCTCTGTTTATCATTCATTTGTAGTTAATTCATACTACCATATGTTCAGTGTTTACATTCTTAATGTGAAATCTGAACAAGGTTTTTAAATAAGAAAGGACCAGTCCCCTATTGGCTTTTATGTTTTATACAGAAAACAATATTAGTATTTTCACTACAGACAATCATTTTGTCAGAAACCTCCAAATTTATTGATAAAAAATAATCAAGATTTATTATGGATTAGCTACAGCTTAAGTTCTAATAAAAAGTGTGTGAAACATACCTAGTTTGTCTTTACTTGATTGCTTTTTCTTTGGAGGTTGATCAATACATGGAAATCCTCCACAATTCTGGAAGCAGAACAGTTTGTTCAGGTACATAAAGAAGATGATCAAAACAATCAGAAATGATCCTACCGCACCAAGGAAAGCTACTGCTTCTGTTGGTACTGAAAAAGAAAAATTTTACAATAAAAAATCTCTGGATCCTCTTTTGCTTTAAAATTTTGGGGATTAAATTTTTACATCACCAAACTTATATTTATACATTATAAAAAAAACAGTCTTCTAAATTGGAAATATAAACAAAGAGATTGATATAAAATTATAAGTAAAAACAAAACTATTTCTTGTTCAAGATAAATTCTCTTTCATAAATATCATAAATCTTGATAGAATTAAGTGATTTTGTAAAATCTCATCAAGAGTTTGACTCATAATTACTTTAACTGGAAATGCAAAATTGCGTAGTGAATAGATCAAAGAGGTAGGGCTAATTTCCCCTGAATTTATCTAAAATCAGGGTCATTTTCTAAAAGTAATTCAATTGTTACCAAAAGTCACTGCATTATAAATTCTTATGTGTAATTTAAGATTTTTGCTATATTTAGTTGTACACAATGTATTTCTGAACATGCCATAAAACCATAATTGTTATATAAACTCAAATATTCAAATTCAAATTATTGGTTTAAACAACTTTCTGATTCTGCCTCAGTGAGAGACATTCACAAATACAGGGAATAAACAGCTGCACCATGAGCCCATAATACGCCTGTCGCATTTTTTAAGAATAAAGTTCAAAAACTTCTCAATGTCATATCAGAAATTTGTGAAAAACTAAAGGGAGAATATCTTAATTGATATAAACCAGTCACCAAAGTTTAATGAAAACTGCTCAAAGCACTTTAAAGGCATTGTCCGAAAACTGGAAAATCACCCTTTTTTATGAATAAAATCCCATCTCGGAAGTGTAAAATCTAAAATTTATAAAAATTGAAAGGGAGCTTACATCAATAGATATAAACAATTCTCCAAAGTTTCATGAGAACTGCTGAAAGCATTTTTGAGTAATTGTCCGAAAATCCCACATTTTTTAAAGAATAAAACTCCATAACTCGGAAACGTAAAATCTAAAATTTATAAAAATCAAAAGGGAGCTCATGTCAATAGATATAAACAATTGATCAAAGTTTCTTGCAAATTGGTGAAAGCATTTTTAAGTTATTGTCCGAAAAATAGAAAATCCCCCTTTTTTTAATGAATATAAAACCCCATAACTCAGAAACATAAAATCTAAAATTTATAAAAACGAAGGGAGCTCACGTCAATAAATATGAACCATCAAAGATTTATCCAAATTGGTTGAAGCGCTTTTGAGTTAATGTCCGACATGTTGATGACGGACGGACAGACAGACGGACAGACAGAGGTATACCATAATACGTCCCGTAAATGGGCGTATAAAAATTGGCCCCCGCCTCTTTGTTATACACTGCATGATTAATTAAAGTCAGTTTTATTTTTAAACATTTTAACTAGCATGCCAACAAATTGTTTTCTTTGAAAATAAAAATTTAGAAAGAACACAAAAAAAAAAAAACACAGTCTCAAGTCTGGTAAAAACAAACATGTTGGTGGGAATTTTTTTTTGTTGTTGTCAAACTTACCTGTTGATTTGTATAATTTTATATGAAGAGTTTTTGCTCTAGCAGACCATTTGCCATTTTCATATTCTTTTTGTTTAATAATTATTTTCTATCTAGAAAATACTTTTATTTTACCTTCTTCCTTGCACAAACTACATGTACCTTCAGACATGAGGTCTTTTACATTTACATTTTATACTAATGTATGCCATGTATATGTTTGCTTTTTTGCTTCTGCTTTTTTTTCTATGATGAGGGCCTCAGGGAAGATTAGTTATATAGCTGACTGTGTAATCCTCTTTAATTAAAGTATTGTTGTTGTTGTTGTTGAGGCCAGATAAAATCAAGCATAGATCTGTAAGTGTATGCTCATTCTACCTCAAAACTTTTGCTTTCTCTACCATGTCAATAGATCACAAATAATTTTTCTTGTTAATTTAAAAAAAAAAAAAAGTTGTTTAATGTAAAAAGTGCTTAACTGAAAAGTTTAGCCTCCACGTGACAGTCAAGTCAAGTACAAATGAAGTAATAACTCTCAAATAACTGTAGAAAAAACAGTTTACCTAATAAATGTAAAACAGCTGAAAAAAAATATTTCGGTTAAAATTACTAATGTACAACATATTAATTTACATGTTTTAAAAAGGTTACTTAAAGCAGTTTTGTTGTGAGCAGCAAAACAAATTTCTTCATTGAATATCGCACTTAATACTACATGTATATACAATGATTGTATTTTGTTTTTGAATTATTTTAAAACCATTCATCCCATTTTTCTGAAGTTTTCAACAATATGGTATCTTTCGCAGAAATGTTGTGCCTTTAAACGTTTGTATGAAGCAAAATATTGTCTGATGGAAAAATATCCCCAGGACAAAATTTTATAATTATCTACCTTTATATTTTGTCCCCTTCCACAGAAGGACAATTTTCCATATGAATTTTGCCTATTAAAAAGACTCTATAGGTAGACAATATCTTATAGATAGATAGTAATGAAAATTGTCTCCTTACAGCAAGTTTATTCAAGTTATATTTTGTCTATATCATGTATATTGAGACAATATTTTATGGATTGATTTTAATAAACTTTTCTCATTAAAGGGAGGTTATGGAAAGTAATATTTTGGACAATGAGGTCTTGAATTACCAATCTGCTTTGTATGATGCTTAATCACTTGATAATTTGATATACATTGTACATGCAACTCATCAACATATTTTGTAGGAGTAATACGACTGGTGTCACAATTGGAGCAAGTTACTAAATTTTCATGAGTACCTGAGATCACCCCGGGTTTTGGTGAGATTCACATTGCTCAGTCCATAGTTTTTATGTAGTGGTTCATTTTGTCATTATTTTTCATCGACAGCATTCCATTATAAAACAATGGACAGCATTTCACTGTATTTCAATATAACCATGATAACATTGTCTGCAGACAGTATTTTGTATGAAATTTAGTCCAGAGGACAATATTTCACAGGGGACATATTTTTTATTTTACACAATATCCGAAAATCCAGATTAACATTTTAATCGCTAAAATTGATACCGGCATAATTTGGGATATACATATGTACATGTATCACCTTTCAAACATAGTTCATGTGTAGTTAATGTAATGGCATGCTCATAATGAGATTTAAAGAAGGTGAGCAGCCTTGTACAAGTTGCGTCTTATTTACCATTGGAATTTTTCTTTTGACAATAAGATACAACTGTTTAACAGATTAGGACCAGCCACTTAAATGTGTTATATATAAATTTTAATAACTGGCTGTTTGGGATATAAATTTGGTCAACAAAACTTAATCATTTGCAATTTGTAGTACATGTATATTCCCTAAAATCATTTTTTTTTGCACAGTAAATCTATATCCCAAACACTGAAACAGGTTATTATAACTCATTAACTGTATAATTTTGTCCCAATCTGATTAGAGTAAAGCCGACATAAAATAAATAGACTGTTACCCTCTTGTCCCCATCATATATAACAAGACACTTAATTTTAAATTGCAATTCATAAAATTGAGGCATTTCTAAATTGTCTAGTTACATTTGTACATGTGTATCCTGGGATTTTGGTAATGTTTACATTTTTGTATATTATTTATGCATGTTATGCGTACTTACACGTCACCATGTTTTAGTTAATTTGTGATGTTAACAATATTCAGCAGACTTGTCAATATTTGACTGTTGGTTGCATGTTTTTGGTTCGCACAAACTAAGAACAATTTGATTGTCAAATTTGTAAATTCATCAGCCCAACTCAGAAAGTGGTCTTCCTGTTCTGTGGAAGGGATCGGATTCGGATTTGATAGGTCTGAAAATTACAGTCAGCCCTAGCAGATTTTGTTTATTGTTGTGTAAATAGGCTTAAGAAATAGTTGCATTTATAGCCTCACAAATATTTTGTTACAAAAATTGTTACTTTGGTCTAAAACAGTGGAAATCATATCCGCTTTAAATTCCGTGTTTGTTTTCGCAATTATTAATAAATAAAAACTTCCGGTTGCTGCTTGCAGACGAAGTCATGTTGCCAATAGTAAAATTGGCCACTTTACTTATCAAACAGTTTACAAGACCCGTTGTAAATAGCCTCAGTGAATCGGCAAAGCAATACCCTAAATTTCGTTCAATAATTGTACGATTAGCACAAAGTAAGAATAATATAATAACGATAATGCAGTCTTTCAACATACTGTCATACATGGGCACATTGCATCATGTGGTCACACAGTCACTTGTCTCTGAATTTTTTTCTCTCATATATATACCAGGGATCTCCATGACCTGTTTTATAATGGTGCACCCCATCGTTAAATTATTTTCCGCCATGGTTATATTGTCAACCGCCATCGTCAAATGATCCCTGCCATCGTTAAATTATCTTCCATCATCCTTTTAAAATCTGCACTTTGATTGAAAGGTGAAGTTAAAATTTGTGTTTGTTTCGCAAGCCGCCGCCATTTTGTTAGCAATTATAATCAATTGCATGTAATTGCAAAACCCCTTTTGTATTATAATTCAAAGGGTCCTCCTGATTACTGTTACTGAGGAATATCAGGCTAACCATGGCTAATCACTTGTACAGGTTGTTCGAGACACCTGACAGGAGAACATTTTATCAAGACAGACGATCAATTGCATTATTTATTCACTTCTCTACAAATGCTTATGAAAATTTAGATTAGAAAAAAAATATTCAGTTCAATTAAGAAGAAAAAAGTTTACAAGTCAAACACATGCTTTTATTGATTAACGCAATCAGCATCCCCCTTTTTAAACGAGTACAAGGTCATGAAGGTTATGGTTATACTCTTAATTATAGAACAGAACATAATTTCATGCCAAATAAACAATTATCGATCATAATGACTCACTTTAGTAGTTAAAAAGTAAATACTTGAATATTAACTGCAACTTGATAATCTGAATAAATTTGTGTCATAATTCCGAATTCATTTTGTAGTTAGCAATCAAATTAATAATCCGGTTTACACTCAAATCAAAAGATGCATGTTGCATGGTCTATTTCTGCGGAATTTGCAATTTTAGGTCATTAAAACCATTTCAGTTTTAAACTTTTGCCCTCCACAAATCTGTATCCAACTGCTGCAAATCATCAATTCCAGTTTGTGACTTTTGAATTGAATTTGACACTTACTACTATGGGTTGTTTGACAGTGAGAAAAACGATCTAAATTTTTAAGTCTGAAAAAATTTATCGAGATAACGACTCTGGTAACCTTGGCAGGCTTGACATTGGAGTTGTTACAAATGACAATTAATGAAAATATTGATTATTCTATAATGAAATGAATACAATAAATAATATATCAGTCTATTCACTGTTCCTTACAATGAAATTTGGGAATGAAATATTTTCGATGATTGGTTAATAAAAATATCTTATCTTATTATATTAATCTACATTTGATTATGGTATCTACAAAATGGTGTATAACATGCCTATTTCTGTTTTCGTAATCAATAGTAGCAGGCCTTCCAATAATAGTAAGCCAACTGTAAATTATTCGTCTTCTCAAAGCAAAGTGGCATTACTTCTCTGAAAAAAGAAATTTTAGTAAAAAGTAAAGGACATTTTGAAATCATAGCCCAGGTGTGAAATAAATTCAGTGGAAATTGGCCCTGCCTCTTTCTAAAGTGAATTTAATTTTAATTCTCATACATAAATCATGTGCATGCATGTTAACCATAACTCAAAGCCAAAATGCATAACGTAAATAGTAAAGGAAGAGGTAAATTAAAAAAAAGATCAGAACTTTGAATTTAAGGAAAGGATTCCATTGAGAAAGTCGTAAATTGATGTTTGTTGGAATCTTTTTACATTTATTCAGAGAATTCTAAGGTTGTGCATGTAAATAAATGAAAATAACACTTTATTCTTGTGCATCTGAAGTGCTTGTTTGCATTAGCCCGACCAGAGGAATGCATGCTCAAATCTCAAAATTTAAAAGCCATGATGTATACACATGATACATGTATATACCTGACGAGCTACAATGTATATGTACAAAAGGGAACTACAAAAAAAATACAACTAAGAAGCTTAAACCATTTGTAAAGGTAAAAATATCTGAGGGAGTTGGAATCTCAATTTCTAACTATTTACTAACGGAGAATTTTAGAAATGAACGTTGTTAATCATATCAGTGGCCAAGCACTGACTATTGGACTGATGATACCCTAGGGGACTTAAAGACAACCAGCAGCTCTTATACGTGTAGATTGGGAGTCAAGTATGTTCAAAGGCATATATAACCTATGATAATATAAAATGAAACCGCTATTTTCCTCTGGTTGAAATAGTAAATAGACAACTATTTCATTTGCAAAACATTGATATGCCCCAGACCCCATGCCACGGTAGAAAAAGAGGTCAAGCTACACCTTTGCTGACTCATATGCAGGTTTTGATATTGTCCCCCTTTGACCAGTTGAATGGGAAAATTCAAACATTCAGTTAATTATTTTGTAAAAAATATGAAATAAACGATTAATATATTTATAATGTTTCATTTTCAAACACAGAACTACTTTAAACCTGAAGCCTTAAATTATCAGATTGTTTTCGTAGAGTTCAACTGCCTATAGATAAATGTTAAATGAAATTACTTTTTAAGATCAAAATAGTTATAAACATTTGCTTGATTTTTGTAAGTACAAATGTATTAAAGGGGCATTAGCTGTCAAATTCATGTTCACCGATTTTACTCCAATTCTCATATTTGATTTATGACATACTAAAACGTATATCCAAATTACAATAAGTCTGAAATAAACAATTAACAATGCACGGACTCCATAATATATAGTATGTATCAGCATTTCTGTGTATTTTAGTCTAGACGCCATCTAATTAAAGGAGACGTGACACGATTTTTTTTTTTTTTCTTATTAAATTAATAAATATTAGTCTTAAAACATGTTTTGTACCATTTTGCTGGTCAAAACCTGATCAATCGGCATTTTCTGGTCAAAGAATCCAGCGCTTGTCATAATGAATGATTTTAATTAGATAACGATCACGTGATCATGCTTACGCCAGTGGTTACAAGCTGGGAAAATGTCTCTAACTGGACGATGTCGATACACTATGTACGGTATTGACAGCACTTTTCCGATTACTGACAAACTATAAAGACAATTGACCTCATCAATTTGAGCCATTGTGTGTGGAAAATAACCAAGAAAAGGATATTAATTCTTCATGCGAAGAGTACAAAACGACGATTTTTCAGACAATACCGATCGGATTGTTACCATACATATTTGGTTTGTCTGATGAATAAATTTAATAGACAGCTTTCTGCATTTGTTTTATTTAAAAAACCTACTTTTAATCATATTTGAAAATATAAATTTCTTATTATTGATGATCAAATTGTCCTTTTTTCTCTCTGTTACGGTAATGTTATAATTATGTGTGCGCCAGAAGCAGAAAAAACATAGTAAAAGACAAATTAGGCGTTCGCAAAGTGTCTGTTTTTGGTTGTTTTTTTTTTTTGGTTACGTAGACTTTTAATAGGTATGAATTATCACCAAAAGTTATGCTTATAATTTTTTGGTTGAAACCATACATCACACAAAGGATTTGTATAGTGAAAATCCTTTATCACACTATTTCTGCATTAGGATATTCAATTAACAATTTTATTACTTTCCCCTTTTATGTAAACAAGTCAATTCAATATTTATTTACGTCTCACCTTATGTATAAATTACACAATACAAAACATTTATTGAGGCTGTTGTTTTAGTGATTAAATGTTGACACCTATAGCATAATTGACCAGGTGAAAGGTAAGAAGGCACCTGTAGAGTGATTTAGACACGTGTTATGTTATTTACCTTTTAAAACCATACATTTTTAAGAAAAACTATCTTATGTTGAAATAATTAATATAGTTAAACTACACTTCTAAAGTATGCTATTCCATCCAGACCCTTATAAATCTAACTTCAAATTAAGGAATTACACAAAGTAAATTCAAATTCACTTATTTCCACCCTCTCTTCCAAATATCATTTAGTAATCAATTTGTTTATTGCTACCAGCAAAACGCTTGAGACCAGGAGAATATTCGTAACAATGTTCTTTTCAAAATATTTCTTCTTAAAGGGGTCATTTCAATCGGACTGAGCAGGAAAATGTTTACATGTAACATAATTCAGTCTTCGAGAACATGAGTTGTGTATTAGCTGTACTTGGCTTTGATCTAGCTAACAGTATTTGTGCGTTGTCTCTATTGTTTTATCGTTAGTGGTTTCTCTACTGTACCAATCTTTTGAGCTAGACTGGTTTTATAGTTCTTATGTACTGCTGTAAGACCACTGTCACACGTTGGGAGGGGAGGGGTAGGCGCTCACAAACATATACCACCGACACATTTTGAATGTGCCTGTCTTAAATCAGGAGCATATAGATCAGTGGTTGTCGTTGGTTCGTGTCTGTCAAATTTTTTCTGTGGAAATTATTTTGTTATAAATGAGTTAGTTTTCTCGTTAAAATTGTTTCACATTTTCACGTTGAGAACTTTATAGCGAATATAAGGTATGGGGTTTTTCAGTGTTGGAGGCCGTCGGTAAACGACACTTTCTTCATTTATTATAAAGTTTCCATTTTAAAAGAAATGTTTTCATCATCTGAATCTTTACCAACTAGATAGTTGTCAATAATTATATTCGATGTTCAATATAATAAAATTGAGAATGGAAATGGGAATGTGTCAAAGAGACAACAACCCGACCAAACAGCAGAAAAGAATGTAAAAGACTTATGATTCACATTCTCGTGTCATTTCCTTGTTTGATTTTTATGCTTTTGTCTAACAATTTCTTATGAAGTTATAGACTTGCATGCATACAGGAATATTACTTTTCCATCTGAAGAAGTCAATTTAAAAATGCATCCGTTATGAACCTTTTATATCTCCATATTCTTAAAAGCAATAAAATAAGATCTACATGTATATACAGGTTGTCTATTAGTTATCAACACTAGTTACTAGGGTATTTAATTGGTGGTGCATAGGGTATTGTATGGTCGTATTACAGGTATTCATTAAACATATGATCAGGTAGTTGTACCTGTATTACTGTAACAATAATATATTCCAATCTCACCTGTGCCTCGGCAAAACCAACATCCAGGATGTACACAAAGAGCTTATGAAGTAATATTGCGTAATAACTATGTCTTATCAATCCCCATGTGGCGTGACACCTGAAGTTTGCAACTTCAAACGAGACCTGAAATTGCGAAACTCAATCACCTGTACCGTACACCTGTGACCTATGATGAACTCATGGCATGGCATCCGAGACCCCAACTCTGGATTCCTTATAAAAGTGGGCGGAAATAAGTGTAGTTTGGGCGTTTAAAGTCCCATCTTTACACCTTCTAAGTCTGGGTGTCATTCGAAAAACAGAAAATATCATGTCAATATTCTTTTAATTATATTGTTGAATCCATCGGCATCACACATAATCATTGTTTATCACTGTCATGCGTTTTTTGGATAATAATCGAAACTAAATTTGTGCTGTATCCATATGTCAATTTGAATGAATGTAACCACTGATGTAGTAGCCTCGTTCTGAGTGACTTCCGGGATGGAAATATGCATATTTGACAGGTCGATAAATCGTTGCATTAAATCTCATTAAAATACATATTTTAACAAATAGTTGACACTTATATTGCTATCGATGTATTTTTGGGAAAGTTAAGTATAAATAAACATTTTGAAACACAAATTGAAAATCGTGTCATGTCTCCTTTAACCATCCAGATGACCTCCGAAGAATTCCGACGATCACATAACCCGATAGAAACATAAACATAAATATAAATAGATAGCGACCAGGTGCAATTGGACTTTTCTAGGTCTGTTTGATTTCATGTTATAAGTTAAAAAAATAAGTTAATCATCATTTTTACCTGTATAAGAATGAATTTTTGTGGAATGAATCAGTCAGTGAAATGGTTCACCTTTGTTTGACTTTCTATGTTCATGATGTTGACATTCTTTTCTTTTTAATGGCTGAACACGATGAATACATGCGTAACCAATCTCTGGCTAATGGGTTAAATTGAAGGTCACATGAATACGGATTCAATGAGGTTGAATTATTCACTTGCAAGTGAATAATTCATCAGCGATGTTTCTTAGCTTATTTTTACAAAAAATGGTGGCTGCCAAACAGTGTCCGTTCATTAACATGCAAACGCTTTGACGAATTTTTTTTTTTCAAATTTAGATATGTTGTTTCCTGTGACTAAATGAAGGTCAAGTTCAATTTCCACGATTTTAGCTTTTCTCGTTATTGAGTTGTCGACCTTTTAGTAGCCAAAAGTTATACTTATTATATGATTGAGTTATTTCCCTTAGAACAGAAATTGTGATTTGCAAATATCATTTTCATTAGATAATAATCTATTTTTATTAAAGGATATATTTCATTACATTACATTGTCACAATTTGTGTAGATAAAATTGTTGACATTGATAGATAAGTTGCAGATCTATATTAGTTTGTAACAAATGAAAGAAAAATATTGGGAACTATTAATTATATATATAAAGTTTGATTACACTAAGTGTTTTTAAATAATTTTCACCTGTTATCAGATACTGTAAATTCAGAAATTATTGCGTGCATTTATTATTGCGATTTTTCAAGAATGGACAAAAATGAAAGTTTTTTTATTGCGATTTCGAAAAAAAGTGCATACAGGTCTATATTTCAGTTATCAGAATGCGAGTTCTTATTATTGCGATACTCACCCAGTCGCATTATTCGCATTAATAAAAACCTAGCAATAATTTCTGAATTTACAGTAACAAAGCATCTGGTAAATATCTTATCACACAATTATAATTGGAGTGACAGATTTATTTGAAAATTTTCTGTTTCCTAAGTGTTGATGATGATGATAAGATCTGTAGGACAGTATAATTAAAGTTTGAAATTTACTGTTCATTATTAGACATTTTGAAGATAATTACAGATAAGTTTTATAGATATTGTATTAATGATAAATGACATTTTGGATTTTTTTTCTTCTATTCTTTGGTAAATTGTTTGAAGAATTTTGTGGTAGGTTTGTTTTGTTATTCTGTATAAACTTATTTTCTGAATGCTATAAATTTTTTTTGATGAAGTGAACTCCTTTAAAAACTAAGCTTAGTTTGTCTATTAATAAACATATTATTTAGATTTCTGATTTTGGGCCCAGTTTTCAAGTTGGTCCAAATCGGGGTCCAAAATTATACTGTGTTTGATTTCAACATAAATTGAATATATATAGGGTTCTTTGAAATGCTGAATCTAAACCTGTATTTATTTTCATTATTAATTAGATAATACCACATTGAGGTCCAAAGGGTCCTAAATTAAACTTTTGTTTGATTTCATAAAAAATTGAATTCTTGTGGTACTTTGATATGCTGATTCTAACAATGTACTTAGATTTTGGATATTGGACCATAATAGGTAAATGTCCGATTAATTTCAAATTTTTCAGCTCTTTGACCACTTTCATTTTGTGTCACAAACCTATGCTGTGTCAAATATTCAACACAATCCAAATTCAGAGCTGTTTTAAGCTTAAATGATGTGTCCATACTTGCTCAGCTGTTCAGGGTTCAACCTCTGCAGGAAAATTTGGTTAGCTGTCACTCTGACAGCCTCTTGTTTTTATATCTCGTAGCTAATGCCCCTTTAAGACTGGGTGTGCGTACATGTTTAATTTATTAGAATACATTTTATTTTTATTACAAATATTGAATGTTTCATTTTTTCTACATAAACAGTTCTCTGCAGCCATTGTTTAAACTAACTCTTTCTTTGTGAAATATTATGTTTTTAAGGGTTTCCTGCAGCAATAATATAAAGTCCATTAGGGAATGATATATCTTCTTGGGAATATGGGGTCAAATTTCTAATGGACTACTATGAAATCCAACAGAAAAATGATTGTGACCAAAACAATTAAAAAGATATGCAATGATTGGAATTGTTGGAATGTATTTCTTACTGGGCCTTTTTTTTTATTAAACCCATTTTAACATTGCACTGATAACTTGGTTTTTTGCCTTTTTTCACAAATGTATCTGTAAGAGCATCTTCACTGTACAGTAAGACAATTTAACTGAAAAAAGAGGTAACTAAAAATGCTTATGGTAGAGTTGCTGTTTCCTTGACATATATACCTCACATCTCTTTAAATGTATAGAAAACTGTTATATCCATGGTCTAAATACTCATATGGTCTGGTTTGTTAATTACCAAATGAGAATATACTCATACCATATGAGTATATGTGAGCCAAAATTTGTTCCTGTGAAAAAAGTTCCAGTGGAATAAATATCACAGGAAATATATTCTGGGAGAACTTTTTTCACAGATAATTTCTATATAATTTGTTCCATCTCTATAGAATAAGTTCCACACTTTACCTGGTGAAATAAGTTCTGGGTTTGTGAAATTTGTTCCTTACCTTGTGAAATAAGTTCTGGGTTTGTGAGATTTGTTCCTTATCTTGTGAAATAAGTTCCTTGTCTGTGAAATATGTTCCACAAGTTATCTTTAATACTGAACATTGTCATCAGTGAGTTTAAAGCTATCATTCAAGTATAAAAACATGTATTATATTGATAATGTAATAAATAAAAAGTGTAAACATCCAATATGGATCAAGTGGAGTATAGCAAAATTTTTAATTACATTATCAATAAAAAAATCACTCAGACAATGGTTTCACTCTTAATGACAAAAATTTATAGTTAAAGATGAACATTTGTACTATGTTGAAAAGGACAAAGTGACTGATCAATTCATTAAAAGACTTGTAGTGACAAAAGACAAACTCAAGAGTATTTTGAAAATGTGCCATGACCATAGCGGGTACCAAGGTGTAAATAAAGCTGCGAACAAGATAACAGAAAGATACTTTTGGGAAGGCATTGTGTTTGATACTAAAAAATATGTTCAACAATGTGGAATTTGCCAAAAACAAAACAAGAAGGCTGAAACCGTAATCTCACATCTGTCCCTGTTGGTAAGCGAGTTTGAGGGAAGATAGGAATAGATCCAATTGGACCTTTCCTGGCTCAACAGAAGCAACCATTATCCTCTAATGGAACTTATTTCACATTTGGTCAAAATATTAGTTCCGGAACAAATTTTACAGTGCTGGAACATATTTCCTTATAATATATATTCCGGGTATAAATTTTCTGTGATATAAATTCCGGTGGAACATATTTTCTATGAAATAAGTTCCGGCGGAACAAATGTCACGCAGGAAAAATTTTTTGTTACATATACGCATATGGTCATGACCATATGTCTATGGTCTAAATACTCATTTGGTCCGGAACATATACAAACTTTTAACTCTTCATTATTTTGAAGAAGATAAAATTATTTTTCCAATCCATACCTGACTTTAACTTCTTTAAAGAGTTAAATCTCTAAGGTAAATTTTAATTGCATTTTAATTATTTTTTCAGGGTATCATTTAAGTGATTTTACCTCACAAAGTAAACTTTTGGTTTTGGTAAACCATTAAGAGTGAAACCATTGTCTGAAGATGAAGCTATAAATTTAGGTACCCGATTACTTGGAGAAACATTAGTGTATGGAGTTTCTGCATCAATTCTTTTATATGAATACAACAGGTCATCAAGAAATGATCAGATCAAGGAAGAAAGGAGAAAATTTGAAATAGCTACACTTCAAAGAAAAATATATGAGTATGGAATGACAACAGAGCAGCAAGAAACTGAAATTAAAGAACTGAAAAGAAAAATGTTTGATTTAGAGGACAAAAATAGGAGTTTAGCAAGCAAATTGTTTTCTTCTCTTAAATCATAATAATATATAATGTAAGAAACTGCTTTTATACTAAAATAATAGTATATGTGCCTACAAAGTTTTCTTGTGTGTCTAAAGATCATGTTACTGAATAGGTTATGGAATTCATTATTTGAATACAACATGCCTCCAAAATATTATATGATCAAAGCAGAAGAGAGAAATTTTGAAATAGCACTGCTTCAAAGACAAATACAAGAATATGGAATTATAACAGAACAGCAAGAAACAGAAATTAAAGAATTGAGAATGAAAATGTTTGATTTAGATGAAAGTAATCAAAGTTTAGAAAGTACAATGTTACTGTGTGATACAATAAAACTTTAAAATTATATTTTGGGGTCTTTCTTAACCTTAGGTGTATGAGTGTTGAATTATATATGAACATCACATAACTTTTATAATTTTTGATAGTCAGAATCTATAACATATATTATACATGTTATAAAAACTTGAGACCAAGAGAAGTATTTTTAAATGAGGCTTACAACAATTCATTTCATAAAAAGCTTTTTATTATTTTTCAAAGATTTATACCTAGAAATATTTATTGATAAAAATTATGCAAGACCTAAATAATTTATACAGTTGTTTCATGTTACAAAAATGTATAATTATTTGTCACCATTTGTGCTAGATCAATCTTTTTTTTTATTTTTAACACAGAGCTTTACAACTGTGTTTGATTGCTTTTAAATTGTATGTAATGTGGAGTCTGCCACTTTTAATGTTTGATTGAATATTTTTCTTGATATCTGTCGCCCTGTTTAATCTTTTTGTCATAATATTTTTCATATCATGAAGAATTGCCTTCTTTGAAAAAAAGTGGTTATGGTGTTAATAATTGCTAATTGAAAATTGAAAACATTGATGCTCGTAAAATGTAATTTGAAAGGTAATCTGCTATAATTAAACTAATAGGCAGGGTTAAGCAAAAGTTGGAAATCATTCCGGGGAAAGTTTTCTACCAACAATCCTAGTTCTGTTTTGGTTTGGGAAATGTGGTTCATAGAGGTATTTTTTTATTCAAATTGGCTTTATGCCATCCCTTCAAAACTGAACTGTTAGTAGACTACATGGTCTTAAACCTCTCATGAATTTAGGGAGCGAAAATGGGGGCAATGTTTGTAAAATCTTAAGGAAGATATGTTCTCATAGATTTTGAATATACATATATACTTATATATGGTAAGTGCAAGTTGAAGGTAAATGAAGAAGATTAACTGCATGATTTCTACAAATGATATGAATTTTCTACTTTGAACTCTTTAGTTTTCTTTTCTTTTAACGTAAGTGCATAAAAAATTGTGAAAAGAACCATTTCATACAATTTTATGAAACTTTAACTATAATAAAGGGAGAAAGAATCCAGGTAACACATCAAAAATTGTTGAATATTATACCAAATTTTTTTTCTTCTTCAACTGTAAACTATTTCAAATGCAATTGTTCTATCTTTGCTACTGTCATCATTGTCATACATGTATGTTGTTTGATAACATTATTTATATTGAAAAAATTGAAAGGAGCACTTAAGGAAAATTGGTATTGCAAATAGAAATTGTAGCTTAACCAATTGTAATAAGAAAGAGGCTTGAAGAGTTTAAAAATAACTTGTCATTTTTTTTTAATTTTTGAAATTATCTGTCTGTTCCTTTCAATCTAGTATTACATTTCTTGATTAGTAAGGACTACATTTTGTTTCATCATATTACTGTGTCAATTACAATAATGTGTCCAAACTCACATTTGATACACACTTGTTCAACTTTCCAATATTGATCGATATGCCATCATGATTCATATTCATAATTTTTATTCAGGGTAAAACAAACGTATTTCATAGGAAACACTACAATTCTTATTCAACATTCTTAAAAGCTATTATTTTTTTCAAATGTAAATGGGCATTTTATATGTTTGCAGTTTGATTTTTTAGTTCATGAGTTATTCTAATTTTGAATAAATCTGTTCACTGTATGCAATATTTGTTTTAAATTGTTTCTGTTGTGTACACAAAATATAATGTTTTAAAAATGAATTTTTGAAAATGTTAGTAAATTAGTTTAATCATGAACCCCCATTCCTTGTTATTATGAGGGCACAGGATTACACTTGATCATTAATGCATAATTCTGAAACTTAATAAAAGTTGAAGCCTGTAGAACTATATATAAAATATATGTTAAAGAGCAAGATACTTTAGATTTCAAGCTTTTGAAGCTTTCCAATGATGAAAAATTGTTTTGTACCAGCTGTGTTTTTAAATAAGAACCTTCTGAAATGTTTTCTTTGCTTTGTGTAAAACCAGTACACATTTTAATAAAAAAAAATATGTGAATATATATAAATTGTCTTTTTTGCATATTTTGATTTTGTTATCAAATGAAAAAAGAGATATTTTCCTTCCCACAAAAGATGTAACAGTGGTGAGATTTTGAAGTTTTGGTGATTACTATTTAGTAGTTGGATATGATATTTAAAAACAAATTGTGTTTATGATATATTTGCCAACTTCACTCAATAATATATGGAAAAGAATCTTGATAAAGAGGTTGACATCATTTTCAAAATGTTCTGTTGTTCATTATTGTTTTATTTTATTTATATGGATTTATCTAAAACCCTAAGATTCTAAAAAGAATAAAAAATACTGAACTCCAAATTAAATTAAAAAGGAGGGGGAGTCCATAAAACCTCACAAATTCAAACTCTTGCCTATATCAACCAACAGAACAAATAGAAAATATCTGTCACATTTCTAAATTGGTACAAGCATTTTAGGAAGAAATTGGTGGGTTAAACCTGCTATATAGCTAGCTTAACCTCCCACTTGTATGACAGTTAGTTACAAATTGTGTGAGCAATCCAAACAGACATAATTAAGATCCAGCAGCCAAAAGTGTGTTCAACATACATCACAGAAATACAAACACAACTGATTTAAATATTTAAACAAACATACAAATAAATCTCGACAAACACCTAAACACAAAATAAGGTTTTTGTAGTAGATATACACACAACGCTGCAAAACATAATTGCATATACACTTTCCAAATAATTAGGATCCAGCAGCCAAAACTATGTAACATATATCACAGACATACAAACACAAATGACTTAAAAATTCAAACAAACATACAAATACATTTGTTTCATAATATACTTATTCACCTGACCTGAGAGGTTGGTGAAGTTATAATATTTTTTTTCATTTCAAGAACTTTAAAAAAAAAATGATGATGGCAGAAATGAAGTGAAGGATTTATATTGCATACAATCTATAATATTTACAGTTGTGGGTGTCAACTATACCAGACTCAGAGACATATTATCTATATATACATATGTATATATGACTCTGACTTTACCCACTTATGCATGGAAAACGGTCAAGGTATAGAGTCAAATGATGAAGAGTTGTCCAATATATTAAGTTTTGCCCCTTTGAATTTAAAATAAATAAACTCTTGCTTGCATCTTTTATTACTACCATTAATAGAAAGGAGAATATATGGTTATGCCATGGTATTGTCAGTTTGTCTTCGACATAGGAGTTTGACTATCCCTTTGGTACATGTATCTTCAGACGAGAGCTCTCTTATCAATTCATGACATAAAATCACTTCACACACATGAAAAAGCAAAAACAAAGGAACATCCATTTTATAACTGTTCTTCATCTCAAAGCCTCAATGATACAACATGAAATTCCTCACCTCACTACAAATTCAAAATGGCTCCATGCACTATTTTATGCAGTTTACAGGTAATCACTTTACTGATGGACTGTTTGTCCATTAGGATATCACCGGCACGGTATCAATACTTCGTTACTGGATGAAATACGGATATTGTGTTATTTAGATTTGATATTTCAAAATTTTGGTCATTATTTTAATTTAAGGAAATGTCTCCCGCCCACAAAGCCCTGATTCTTTGCCCAACTTGGACTACTTTTGTCCATTTTGGTTTTGTTAGCTCTTCAATTTTTTAAATTAGTTTTGAATTTTCAAATATTTTGACCTCGAGCATCACTGAAGATACTGATTGTGGAAATGTGCATCTGCTGCAGTAAAATTAGTACCTTTATAGAGTAATTACTACCACTTGGGTGATTCTTCTGCTGTGGAATGTTAGTCACTGAGAGTATCACCAGCCCAGTAGCCAGTGCTCTGGTACTGGCATGAAAATATGGATATTGTGTTATTGAAATTGATTGGCGAAATGCGCATCTGTTGCATCTAGTACCATTAATGTAATTACAATGTACAAAATACTTTATATGACAAAAAAAGTTTGCCTAGAAATAGTATTATAGCCTAGTTGAAACTGTTGAAAATCTGTTTAAAAAATATCATGATAAAAAGCAATTAACCATATTAAATTACAAATGAAACGTTGGCATGAAATCTAAATGAAAATAAGGTAGTGTCAACATTCTCAAGAACTCATGCATAACAGGAATTTCCATGTATGAACAGATATATTTGCCCTGAAAGAATGAAAAGAAAGAAGATGATGTTTACTTTTGGATTTGTTTTCGTTCAACTAATGATTATGGCTACAGCCGACTGCAGTCCAAAACTTGGTATGTTCATTATTTAACTTTTAAGATGTTGTATTTTAAGACAGTATCTATTGTTCAAATATTTCATATATGTTCAAAATGGCTATGTTTCACCTGATGCCTCGATTTCTTCACGCGAAGGAACCCATGCAACTTTTTTCTGAGGGGTCCTTATTGGCTTGTTGAATAGAAAACTTTCTGTCCCTTTCTTACTTACTCCTTATTTACCAGTTAGTCAAAATTTTCTGTCCTTCATGGCAGTAAAACAACATGTATTAATTTTTAATGTTACCTACTTTACTTACTGCCCTGGACACCATTGTTAATGTTTTCTCTTAAAACATTTTCCACAGGACTGTATGCAATCAAAACCAATCAGTCAATCAAGGTAATTGGGTTTTTATTTTAAATCTTTATCATAATAATAGCATTAATTCCAAGAAGTTTTATTGATAACAAAGTATATAACAAAATACCGAACTCAAGTTAAATTCAAAGTTCATAGAATTGACAAAATCAAACGTGAGACTTTATCAACAAACGGAACTAATGGAAAACAACCGTCATATTCCTGACTTGGTACAGGCATAAATTACAGATAGAATAAACTTTGCTTTATGAAAGAATTCATCTTTCCACTTCCTGATTGTCAATGAATAGTGTTTTTTATTGTTAACCTTTTTATGCAGATAATGCAGTAGTTGAAGACCTTTTGACAATGCTTGTTAAATATAAAGGACCGGGTAAGTTATTCAATGATTTTTTTTACATGAGCTGGCCTCCAGTAAAGAAGAGGATGCAGAATTTGTAAATTTAATGCAATAAAGGAATAAGAAAACAAGCTCGCTTTTCTGCTATTTTACCACATTCATATCCTATAATACTCAAAGTCTGTTTTTTGGTTTACTGTTTGTATTTGAATATTTTACAGCACGATTTAAATGATCAATTTTATCTGAATAAAATGCTTGTAATTCCAGAAGGCCAAGAAGCTAATGTGAAATTAAATGTACAGGTGGGATCTTTTTTGTTGTTGGTCTTGTAAAACATTTTATATCATCATTGTGATAGATTTTTTAGGGACTATTTGGTGTTGATGCTTTTGAACGTTTTTGATCAACAGTCTGGTAGGTTTATTGTTTAGCCTTATTCATTCATAATTAACATATAAGTATAACTTGCTTATTATTAGAAAATATATCAGTTCAGACTGAAGCTAAATTCAGATTAATAAATACAGGTAAAGTAGACAATTCAAGTCTAACTACAATGACATAGATTATTAATAAACTCATCATAGATACCAGGATTAAAAATTTGTAAACCAGACGCGCGTTTCGTCTACAAAAGACTTATCAGTGACGCTCAAATCAAAAATGGTTAAAAGGCTAAACTAAGTTCGAAGTTGAAGAGCATTGCTGACCCAAAATTCCTAAAAGTTTTGCCAAATACAGCTAAGGTATATCAAAGCAGCATTTAAGTTGGAAATAAGAAATGAACTACATGTTACAGTATTGTTCTTCATGGTTACTAGTTGTGATGAACTCATTGTTAATTTTTTTTATTAAGCATAGAAACGTGTTATTTATTTGTTTGTTTTACAACAGAAACAGTATATGTGTTCACCAATATATTTGAAGACGTCAGTACCTAAATAAATCTCATGCTAGAACAAGAATTTTTCTAGTGATTTATTTTAAGTAGTGTCAACTGCAGAAACCTGATCAGTATTGATTTAAATATTTTACAACTGTTAAACTAGCTGTACTTAATTCGCTTGTTGCAAAAGCTTGTTTTACACATACATAAGTTTGATAATTACACGATCTTTAAGAAGTTGTATGTTTTTTTTTTTCATGAAATCTCCAAGCGGGTTTATAATTTCCAATTCATTACCATGGTTAGGATATGAGTCTTGAGCAGAGTTTCTTTTTGTATGAGCGATCAGCACAACTATGCAAAACAATATATGAAAATAGCCTGAGACGAGCATACATACCAACCTCAGTAGTACAATAGACTATTGGCAGGTCAAAATATAACAACATCCCATAGTTTTCATTCTATACAAAATAACAGTTTGCTGTCAACATAAGATGACTGAACATGTTAGTGGTATGTTTTGTTGAGTAAAATGCTCCTTCCAAAAACCTACAGGGTTAACGACGCTCAGTAATATTTTTGTCTTCAGTTTTGATAGGGTTAAGCATAACGAAAAATAGTCCCCATTATCCTTCATAGAAAAACCATTCACATATACAAACATGTATACACACTAATGAAGTAATGATCTTTTAAGACATTAGAAATGTAATAGATATAGGAAGATGTGGTGTGAATGCCAATGAGACAACTCTCCATCCAAATAACAATTTATAAAAGTAAACCATTATAGTAGTGTGTAAAAGTTTGGTGTTAAATCTAGATTTTTATATTCATGTAGAATTTAGAAACACCAGAAAATGGAGAGATATTCCAGCCTTTACTGCATCCTTATTAAATGAAAAGAATATTAATGCCAAAGAAATTGTGAAGTTTGACAAAGTTTGGACTAACAATGGAAATCACTATGATCCTAACACGGGAATTTTCATAGCTCCAAGAGAAGGACTGTACCATGTATCCACTACAGTCATGTCAGTAGCTGGAAAAACTGTTTATGCTCACATTTGGCAGAATGAGACAAGGACTGTTGGATTGTTTCCTGGTACCGGCTATAGTGAAGCTACTGCTAACATTGTGTTACATTTAAAGAAAGGGGACAAAGTTACAGTGAGAGGTGGTGGTAATCATCCTTATCTGTACAGCAGTTCTAACCACTACAGTATGTTTTCTGCCTATCTTATAGCATAATAAATGCACACGAAATGAATGAAGTTTTACTTTCATTAAACAAAAATAAAATTCTTTGTTTTGGTTTTCTTTCAGCAAACATGTTTGAAATGATGCATTTTGAACAGACACATGTATTTTGTTGAATATAAAATAAGGAGATGTAGTATAATTACCAATAAGACAACTATGAGTCATAATGAAGCTATAAAAGACCTCGACATGACAAAACATGAAATAATTCAATCGGAAGAACCAACGTAATGATTTATGACAAAACAATGTTTATGTCTTTGTATTCTTTTGTATTATTTTTTCTGTCGTTAGGTTGCTGTCTCATGGACATATACTCTGAACCCTCTATACATTTATATGCATATCAGACTCCGTGAAGTGATGATCCTTTGACTTCTCTTTCAAAGACGTGTTGCAGTTATTTATGAAGACCAAGACGCACAGCTTAAGTCAGTGCTAGGGACTTTACGGCGTGAACTTAGGTTTTGTTCCTTTGATATGTTGATTTCGTCATAGCTTATTCTTTAATATCTGATTCATTCATAGTTTGAAGTCATCATCCAAATGACACTGAATAGTTCTGACATGGTCTTATCCTTCACATTATTACATCATTTGCTGCAATATTTCAAGACACATTACAGTATTAACTACTCGTGGCTAAGATTCCAATTAAAGGTGACTCTTGTAGAATTAGATTATTAAAAATGACGTTTGCAGAATTTTGGTCTGTTTAGATGATATACTAAGAGATTTGCTCGGACAACTGATGTTATCAATTTGTTCATTTCATTTACAGAGTATGACAAAGTTCACAACAAACTCGACAAGCACACTCATTTTTGACCATGATTGCAATATTTGTTAGTTGATGGGGGAAAACACATTCCGTTATTCTAGATACCATACGAATCATCCATCCCAAGTTCTATTTAAAATTTGTCTAGTGTTTTTAGAGGAGAAGATTTTAAGAATGTTAAAGACAACGGACTATGATGGGAGTAATGGAAATAGCATGAACTAACGACGTAAAAGTCATTTGACTTTTACATTGATCCAATGTTCACGCATTATTGAGCTTTGTCGGCAAAAAGTTTCAAACATCAGCAACTTTTAATATCGATGATAAATTCCTACTAAATGAGATGTCTACAAAAATCTAATCTGACCATTGGTGGTAAAGAGAGGCATAAAATACCAAAGGGATATTCAAACTGATAAGTCGAACAGAAACTGACAACGCCATGGCAATAAACGATAACAACCAAAGGAAACACAGCTATAAAACACAACATAGAAAACTTAACACTGTACAACACGAACGCCACCAAAACCCGGGGTTGATCTCATTTGCTCCGGAAGGGAAAGTAGATCCTGCTCCACATGTGGCACCCGTTATGTTTAATTCGTTGATGTCACATAGAGGAAAAGAGGACGGGATTGTGGTTACGACAAATGGAGCACACACATCTTAAATTCCACTTTATTTTCAAAATCAGTCTGTTCCTATTGTGTTCTTCAGTTACACCAAAACCATTGCACCTAAAGTATTTCACTATAAGCAAGCATTGCAGGACATTGATTTAGAAGAATACCCAAACAAATCCTCTGACATGTGACTGTTCGCACTCGCTTTATATTAACAGCCCTCTGGCCATGTCATTACTGGGGATCTTAACATAATTCAACATGAACATCTCCGAAAGGTGATATCTCATGGTCCTAAATTCAGAGAACCCCAACTCATCAATTGGAACCATAACTTCAAAATTATTATGTATTCCATTGGGGACTACGCCAGAGCATGGGCTAAACGAGAAGAAGTTGAACTGGACACTTTGTCAGAATGGGTTAAAGCTATCAGGTCTCTGATAAAACGTTGAATCCACAAGATGAAAAACTGTGTAAATGATCCGTATCTTTAACATTTTAATTACATTGTCAATATAATGAACAACATTGAAAATGAAATGAATTACATTTCAATTACTTTTGTGCTAAATACTTTATCATATAGATAAAAAAAAATGTGAACCAGCAAGTATGATGTTTTTTTACATGCGCTGTTTAGTACTGAAACATTTGTAGAAGCATTGTTTTTAAGTTACTAATCTAATAATTAATAGATATATGTTTCAAAGGCATCTGTAATTTGAGTTTTCGTCAAACAAGATTTTCATATTTAATGCCTTTTTAAGTCTAGTGCGTTTATTTTCAATTTAATCAATTCCGATTCATATATTGTTGTTGTTTTAACTTTGCCTACGTTTTCTTTACAAATCCTATGTTTGTCAAAACTTTTAAAAAGTAAGAAGTATTTGACTTTGGTTGGATATTTTCAATAGTTTACCTTACAGTTTGCACCAATCACATTTATGTCACTATGCATATTCATTAATTAGTTTTCAATTAACAGCTATGTCTTGCCTTTGGCATAAAATCAAGGAAACTGTTGTACTTCATTTGTAAGTTGAAAGTTAAGTTAAGTGAAAGACTATACCCAGAGTCTAAGATTAAAGTTTACAAATTTTCAGATTGAATGTCAATAAATTGGTATTATTTTAATCTTTGATTCTTTCAAAGGTGTAGAAATTAACGAAGAAATATTAAATAACAATGTTATAAATATTTTTCATATTAAGCAATGATAGGTTTTAATTTGCTTATACAAATTAATAATTTACAATCAAAGTATATAAAAAGAAATTCAAACGTTTCCGTACCAAGTACATACTAATAGGAGTAAACAAATACAGTTTACACGTGTAAGTGCATCAGAGAAACAAGTAATGTTTTAAACTTCCTAGCAATTACTCCAATGTAATTGAAAGCAAATGAAAAGTAATTCATCATAACATTGCAGAAAGGCAATGCAAATCCTTACTTCCAATATCATGTAATTTATTACTTTCAATCACATGTAGTTTAAAATATGCGCAATTACATGTTTCTTTTAATTATTTTCAAATTTGTAGCTCATTGCATGTAATTATAATTAAATTTTTATTACATATGGCCTGACTGCTAGCGTCTTTTCATTCTTCATAAGAAGCTCCTGTATGAAGTCTGCTTCATTTGAATAAAGGAACAATTCGGCAAGAAGATGAGCACAGTTTTCATGGGAATGCCGATTGTTTGTTGAAAACACGTCTTCATACGTAAAACACATGTTGTCAAGCAAGAAATCAAACATCTTGATAATGTTTCAGAGAATTTTTGTTTGAATCAGAGTGGTTTTCCGAAGTATGATTTGTCCATCCCTAAAACAAAATACTAATATTTGTATCTACGTTGGCCGTTCTTTTTATGAAACAAAAAGGAAAAATTCTTTTAAATTGTCTTTAAGTTTGAAATGCGGAGAAAAGTCAAATATTTCTTATACCTTTGCATTAGGAAAGGTTCTTAAATAGTATGTACTATAACATATCTTTTAGACTCTTAGTATCTTAGTATCCACATCTGATTCAAACCGTTTCTAGATTAGGTAGTTTCACAATAACTATAAAGCCCGGCTTTCATTGCTGATAATATTGATGTTGGTGATTTAAAAAGAGGTTACGTGGAGAACTTGGAAGATCCAGCAATATAACGTTGTTTGTGAGGATACTTCCTAATTTTTGAATGTACGTACGAAAAGACCACCTTTTGGCATCTTGATTTCGAAAATCAAAACGTAGTATACATTTGTCAAATAACATTCTTCAAATCTTCACCAGATATTAGTCGATTAGATATTAGAACTCAGTGAGAAATTTAAAATTTGTAACTTGCCTTCATTGTAAGTATAAGATTCCAAATTTCATGCATTTAAAGAAAAACCGAAAAACAAACTTAAAACAATTAATTTGAAATCTGTCAATAACATAAAGAAATGAGCAACAGCTTTATCCAAAATGATATTTTGCTGCCTGACGTCTTATACTAAAATTTTGCTGAAAGTAGAATTTTGTTTCTGGAAAGGCCGTCCGTATTAATTTCACCAAAAGTCATTTTAGGTCAGATATGTTTTAATTTCATCAGTGACATCATAAATGGAAAATCTGTACTTACATGACAGATTATATCATCAAATTCACTTATTTTTAACATTAATACAATTATGAAAGGATTGCAGTATTTTAGTTTACTTTTAATTTCAATGTTATCATACCACCTCCCATATCTTTATCTTTATCTGATTTTGATAGACAAACACAGCAGTAAAACATTAAGTTCGACAATTTCACACGGACAGACATACAAAACAGTTATTTTTAATTTGCGAAGACAAAATAAACTTCTTTAACCTTCATAACTAACTGAAAATATGTCTATACAAAACATAGTATATGCAATATAGACATACATTCGAATAGGATTTTTTTTCAAAATGCCTTCTTTACAAATCGCACGTAAGCTTTCATGTCCTTATTATAATAGCACAGCTGGTACTATATTAAACATATTATTGTGTATTTAAGATATTTAAATCTTTAGCAACTATTCCTGAATTTCACCTTGAAATGCAATTTATCTATTTCTTAGTTTTAAAAATATACATAAATAATTTAAAAGCTGGCAGTGAGTGAAATACTAGGTACTAAATGTAAGAACTTACTATGTACGGTTAAATGGAAAAATGATCTTCTATTTTTAAAACATTTTTTAATACATTATATTGTTGGTACAAAACAATCAACTCAAAAGCATGTTTTGCATCTATTCTTAACAAATTTGTATAAAATATGTGAAAAAATAAGATGATAATGTTAACTGTCTTGTAAAATGGAGATTTACTTTGGAAAAATGTAATAGCTTATAATACCTTTTCTGAATTAAGGTTAAATAAGAAACGTCGTAGTGTTTCTTAAGTAATTCTAAGGAACAAAGATATCATAGGCCTTAAAATAAAATTTTCAGAATCTACTTTTTGTAACGTTTGAGCATCTTATTTCTTAGGAACAACAAGACGTACAGTGCACCGGTCAAAGAATCGAGACATGATTTTCTAGAAAATGCAATGTAAATTGCATTAATATCCAACTTAAAAATAGAAATGTACAGTTGTTTCACCCAGGTATCTTTAAAATGACAAAATGAACTCGAATCCATGTGTCTATCTCATAACGGGCATTTGATTAAAAAAGGCGATGTCGAGAGACTAAAATTTGTTCAAAGACCAACAGTAACATCAAAAGAAGTAACAACCTTAGGACTTTTGTTGTATTATGGATAAAGTCGCAATTCCTATTTGCAATATCACCATTGCACTACTGGCTTGACAGCAGTAACGATATATAAACACAATTACATTATAAAACTAAAAACTACCAAGTTTGTGAATATGGTATCCGTGCAATTTTAAGCTGTATTTACTGGATTCTCACGTTTGTTTGTTTTTTTATCAAAGTTTAGACTTCATAAAATTCAATGAAAAGGTTGTCATTTGTTTTGTTTGCCATTTGTTTTGGAATTTTTTCACTTATATTTAAAAAATATGAAACTAGGGAATTACGACTCCTTGCATAGGAAATTAACATTATCTGTAGAAATCATGTATCTAATTTATTTTATTTACATCCATGAATTATATTCCCGTTGAAATTAAAAGAAATATAAAACTACTCGACTAAGCGATATCTATATTCTATTATTATGCCACTTCAACAATCATATTCTAGTCATTTTAATAACAACATTACGAAGTACCTTCATTTTATAATATAACTGTTTTGTTAACTAGTTTACCAGAGTTATAGGGTTAATTGTATTTTGTAACTGATTTTTATATTTAATGAATAAGCTTGGTATCTTTGATGAGTTTTATACCATAAAATTAAGGTGATGAGCCAGTGACACTACTATTCATCTGAAACCAAATGACGTGAATATAATGCAACGAATAGATCACCACATGGCCTTAAAATTGAACAAAACCCATATAGTAAAGGCCCCGACATGAAAAATATTAAACAATTCAAACGAGAAAACCATCAGAATGATTTATGCCTAAACAATAAACTTAAAACAAAATTTGCAGACACAACCAACACCAACCACTGATTTACAGGCGCTTAATTTGGGACATGTACAAAAGAGTGTAGAGGGTTAAATAAGTATTTTTTATATATATATTCTTTTTCATTTCACTAATTCCGATTAAAGTGGGCTTTAGTACTCAAAACAATTTTAACTCCGTCACATGTAGATGTATCTGTCATGCTGTCAATAACCGCGTACGGGGTTTTGTTATTCATATATTCATATCAATGTTTTGTCTTTTCGGATGTTTTGTTGTTTGATAGCCTCAATTTCATTCACAACTATTCAATACTTGCATTGATTTGGAGCTTGGCGTATTGAATAAAATACTTCTTAATTGTTAAGACTGTATGTTGACCTCTAAATGTCATTTGAATTCTGCTGTCTCGTTGAAGGATTCACATATAGCACTTTAAATTCGTAGATAGAAACTAAGACTCCAAGGAGTCTGTATCAATGGCATTTTCCATGATATTGTTGATGATGACTTTTGTTCTTGAAAATGTTGAATAGAGTAATTATTTGTAACCGTACATACCTTAGAAAATGCAGAACATCGCCTTTGAAAGTTCATTCAAATAGTTGGTCAGAGGTTCCTCATTAATGATGTTCGCTACTCTGTTTCAAAATAACAAGCTTTATAAAAGACTGTTATAAATTGATAGTATATAAATAACGGAACTAAAAAGCAGAAAAATAAAGGGTCCGTGTGCTTGTTTTTGAGATATAAGCCGTTGAAATTTTGGCGGAAATGATTCTCTCTAGATTTTTCATACTATTAACATTGGCACTGTTTTCTATCAAAAACTATGAAAAATAACAAGGATTTTACAAGATTTTCAAATATGGCTTTTAAACTATATGTTATAAAATTATGAAAAGAAAAGTAGGGCTTACTTAGTGGGCAAAATTCTTAATGGCACTACATGGATAAAACCAGAGGATTCCGAATATCTGACAAAATTCAAAAACAAGAGGAGCGAACATCCTTAACTAGCATAATCTACTTGTAAAACTCACCAAAGATACCAGGCTTATAATTTGGTTATAGGCGCGTTCCGAGTAAAACCAGATCCATCGTTTGCGGTGGAATAAAAACGATTAAAAGACCAAATCAGTCAGAATGTTGAAGAGCATTAAATAAAAAAAATTTGAAAATGGCAGATCTGACAAATAAGACTGTTTTCTCGCTCTGGGGCATTTATTTATGATATACATGTATATTGATATTTATGACTGATTAAATAGTCATTGTTAAGCTTATAACATTTTATCTTAAGAAGAATTAGAAACCAGTTTCTAGACTGTTCAGTTAAGCTACCAATTTATTTGCAAGTTACCATTGCAGTCTCACAATTACCAGTGAAAGTTATTAATAGGCCTGCAACCAAGGTTGATCCTGTATCTGGTGTTAAAATAATCAAACATACACACACAATATATTTAGCTTCGTAATGCTCGACCAGGGCGTTACAATATCAGGTTCACTATGACATATGAACTGTAAGTTCTCATTGAAATATGGGTTATCGAATGACAAGTAATCATCAATATATCTGAAAGTGAAATTAAAGAACTTTAAAAGATACTTTTCTTTATGTGTTTGAGAAGGTTCTGTCTGAATTCTGTTTCATATGAGTACAAAACAAACTGGTCAGTAGTGGTGCACACTTATTACCCATTTGAATACCGACTGTCTGCTGAAATATCAATCCGGCAAACTCAATTAATATGTTGTCGCTAATAAATTCCATCATTTTGATCATATCATCTCCGGTTTATTTGTTGTTGGAATCAGAGTGGTTCTTGATGTTTCATGACTCAAATCTGTATCTACGTTTCCCATTTTTGTAAAAAAAAAGTCAGTTTTATGAGTCGATCTTTCAATCTAGCATGGGGAATAGTAGTATACAGTGTATAAAACTCAGAGGTTTTGATATACCTGCACAGTTGTAAACATTGTCATTTTTTTAAGAATCAACATCTGATTGACACCGCTGGTTGAATTTACCTGATCACAACATTATTTTTACTGAAGTAAGTATTGTGTTCAGAAAACATTGAACAAAATGTTTAGTCGAACATTTTGACGACCAGGTTGACGTTTCAGTATCAAGTATAAAAATAGGATATTTTGATCGTCCTTGTTTTGTTAATTCCAAAGAGAGAGGACTGATTAATGATTTTCTAAAATCGACTATTTCGTGAATAATGTAGGGGTATATGTGTAATTCCTGATTTTGCTGTGAATGCCAAGTTCTTTAGAGGGCCATTCCAAATAACTATTTTGCAAATAAATACAATACTGTTAGATGCTTTGTCTGATGAAAGTCTAAAGATGTTAGTATATCTCATTAACTTGGGAAAGTATTCCATGGTACAGCTTTAAATACAACATTCTTTTAGGAGTTGTTATTTTTAACGTCAAATTGTATATATCAGACATTCAGATAAGTTTATCCAAAGATTCGTTGAAACCAGGCAGTCTCGTTGCAGAATCTTTGTTTCATCGCTGAAAACCAATGCGTAGTACAGCATGCTTCGTACACAGCAAAAGTAGCCGTAAAACTGTCGAAAAGAACAGAAATATATTTTATTGTATCGTATTACAATCTTATTTCTCTGAAGTTTAATACATCTTTGATGAGTTTTATTCCACTAAACTTTGTCATTTCCCGATATATTCTTCAATCCCCCTTTTCCAGTTCGCCCGTGATTGGCTGAAAACATTGAGTGCGCATATGAAAGCCTAGTGACGTCATAAATTTAAAATGTTCAACATGCAAGTTATTTTGTCCGTATATACAAGAATACAACAAAACCCATACAATCAAACTTAGATAAATCTTTATGTACACACCTCATACTTGAAATAAATTACAATGAAAGTTAAAAAATGAAGTAAAATAATTAATTAACCAATTTCACTAATACGGGAGGAACAGATATATATAATGCAATTACTAGTATTTCAAGATGGAAGACACTTAAAAGCCGATGAATAGATTTTTCAAGTCAATTAAATCAAGTTCCATTCAAGAGAGAACAATTGATATAAATGATATATATGACTAAGTTTGACCAAGATGTGTCCATAAAATGAAAAAAGTTAGGCCAGAAAAAGTCTGCATCGATACCCTTACTGAAATATTGTATATATAATACTACAGTGTTTGAATTCTTTCCTTTCACCTTTAAATAATGTTTCTGGTCAAACCAGGAGAAATCGTAATGCATTCAAATTTGATTCTTCAATTTCATACAGTCTTGTTCATATAAACTCATGAATAGAAAAACTTATTAGTTGAAATATGTTTTTGTACAATAACTAATAAGCTGACTCTTAAATAAGTTTAATATGTAATTTTAACAATGTTTAAATCTTACTTGCCAGGTTTCATCTTCATCCAAGTTCATCTATATAGAGAAAATAAACAAAGTTTGAAAACAATTCATAATAGCTCTATCATTCCTACATGAGTTATAACTGATGAATGTTTTGTAAAGCTCATTTTACGCTGTTTTAACAAAGTTTGCAATAGGCATTGCATTTGTATGTTGATACGCAATTTTATTTTCATCACCTCTTCTATAACCAACATACTGATTTGAACAAGACTTCGCTGAAATAATAAACGAAAAGCCATTTATTCAAATTTCCTCCTTCATTACGATTAGAAAGATTGGATGAAAACATTGCCTCCAGAGAAGGCCTCTGATTTTTATTGGCAAATATTTTAAATCTTATCCTCATTATCCTCACTAAATGATTATTGGGTGGGAAATATGGCGGCATTGGTGTACATGTTCTCGATTGAAGCCCTATTGAAATTCACATTTTCCTCATTTTGGATAGTTTTAACAAAACTTTGTATAAATGATGTATGGAAGTCTCCTATAAATAATAGCGTTTGGTTCAAATCAATTGAAAACAAAGCCACCAGCGACAATCTTTTATTCTGCTGTCCAATTTTCAAAAACCCTGTGAAACTATAAAGCCATTTAAAAAAAATTGGACCATGGTTTGGAATTCCAAAGATATGATGAAAATGGTGTAAAAGGAACTATCTGCCATGTCACCCATGCCTCTAGGTTTGCGACTCGATATAAATTAATCGAAGATCGTTTTGAGGGTCTTGCAATCAAAATATTTCTAAAACATTGAAACTTTTGGCTTTGTAGTTTCAGAGGTTTTTTGAAAATTGGACAGCAGAATAAAAGATTGTCGCTGGTGGCATTGTTTTTCAATTTATTTGAACCGAACGCAATTATTTATAGAAGACTTCCATCTTTATCTTTATACTTGATACCTAAACTTCAACCTGATCGTCAAAATGTTCGACTAAACATCTTTTAAAGTTCTGAACACCATACTTCTACAGTAAAAGAAATATTGTGCTGAGGAATATTCAACCAGCGGTGTCAATCAGATGTGATTCTTAAAAAATCACAATGTTTACAATTGTGCAATTATATCAAAACCTTTGTGTTTTATATACTGTATACTACTATTCCCCATGCTAGATTGAAAGATCGACTCATAAAACTGACTTTTTTTTTACAAAAATGGGAAACGTAGATACAGATTTGAGTCATGAAACATCAAGAACCACTCTGATTCCAACAACAAATAAACCGGAGATGATATGATCAAAATGATGGAATTTATTAGCGACAACATATTAATTGAGTTTGCCGGATTGATATTTCAGCAGACAGTCGGTATTCAAATGGGTACTAATTGTGCACCACTACTGATCGATTTGTTTTTGTACTCATATGAAACAGAATTCATACAGAACTTTTCAAATCACAAAGAAGAAGCATCTTGTTAAGTTCTTTAATTTCACTTTCAGATCTATTGACGATTACTTGTCACTCGATAATCCACATTTCAATGAGAACTTATTCATATGTCCTAGTGAACCTAATATTGTAACGCCCTGGTCGAGCGTTACGAAGCTTTATATATTGTGTGTGTATATTTGATTATTTTAACACCAGATACAGGATCAACCTTGGTAGCAGGCCTATTAATAACTTTCACTGGTAATTGTGAGACTGCAATGGTAACTTGCAAATAAATTGGTAGCTTAACTGAACAGTATAGAAACTGGTTTCTAATTCTTATTAAGATAAAATATAACGAAAACAGTTATAAGCTTAACAATGACTATTTTATCAGTCATAAATATCAATATACATGTATATCATAAATAAATGCCCCAGAGCGAGAAAACAGTAGAGGGACCCTCTTGGACGTTAATCGTCGTATCTAAACATGGAGAAAGTTGTAGTCTTCGTAGTAAATGCTATAGGTCACTTGGTCAGGTAATAAATATATATATAATCGAGGTTATTATTAACCTGGTAATGGTTTTGAGTTGAAAGGTTCACAAGTGGTTTGCTCTGATTATGGTTTATGGAACTAAAATGGTAAAAGTTCCGTGAGCTGTGAACTGTCAGAATTGTCTGCATCAGCCGTATTTATACTTCGAGTCTGCGGACACAGGAAGTGTGTCCGTTACTATAGGGATAAGTGTATCCGGCAAATTCACGTAGTGATTGATTGTAAAATCACATATACATGATACGGGGTTCTGGAAACTAGGCCATCTCTGTCAATTTTGATTGGTCTTGATAACCGGAAGTTCCACGGCAATAATATGGAAAATGGCGCAAATACAAATAAAATTTACAACCGTCGAGGGAAAAGGGAGATATGGGCTTATCAAAGATAACTCTTAGGGAAACATACCCTGGTTACAATAGAGACCCTTAACGTTAATCGAGCAAGCAGGTGAGAAAACAGGACAAGCGATATACAAGTCAAACAAAATAAACATAAACAATAATATAATACATATAATACAATATAATACGGCCGCGATACCTGAAATAGAAAGTGTTCATATGCACAGTCCTTTCGTTTATAATATATACGCAACAGTGCAGCTCTGAGTAGCGGAACGCGAAAATAAAAGTGAAAGTAGAAATGAACTCTCTGAGCAACACAAGAAAAGAATGAAACATAATACATATAAAGTTACCAGACGTAACTCCTACTCTTAGGCATAACAATATTAAGGATACTACCAAAAGTAGAATATCTTCATCATATCCTGATATTTTCCTTGATATTGACACAGATGGACGACTTCAAACTAGAATTTATGAAAAAAACTTGATGATTTCAGTTTTCAGTTGTCAACTTCCCATTTCTCAGCAGTACTCTCTATCCCATGGTACGGCGTTTACATATCCCAATTTATACGTATAGCTCGTTAGACTTCATTAACAGGGTGTGATCCACAAAAAATGCTCCAACAGAATTATGAGGACGAACGACTGAAATCGACACTCTGTGTCAAAACGCAGTTGCGACATGTTTTCGCAGTCTTAATTCTTTAGATATCAGAATAGTGATCTGATCTATGAATTTATCGATTCTGTCCTATTTTGACATTTTGACTGGTTTGGAATCACATGACAAGTGATGCATGCACAAGAGGAGACGCTTACCCTGTCGACGCACCCGGTCTCGCTCCTTTTGAGATATAGCGATTCCTCAGTTTTTTTTTTTTTTTTACTTTGATTTGTATCTTTTAATGGATTTATGAGATTTTAACATCGGTTAACTACTGTTGCCTCAACTTTAGGTAGCAATACACAGTTAGAAGTGTTAGTTTCGCATTTTGGCCACGGTGAATTTTTTAAATAAAAGAGAAAGACAAGTTATAAGTACTTGAAAATGAAGAAAATGAAAATTGATGCTGTGAGAGTGGTTTTAATTGAAAGGTATGATTCCAGAGAAGAGATTGAACCCTGGTTTGCTCAGTAGAAGTGTAAATTTCGGGTCTAAATTTATATCCAGTCCACCAATGACTCTAAAACTATATCAGCATTTGTTGTTTGTTTTTCAATGGTGTAAATTTGCCTCGATCTTTTGAAAGGTAATTTGCGGAAAAAGGAGCAGAAAGACCCCCATTTTTTTTTTTTTTTTGAGAGAGCTATGTATCAGTGTTGAAACAATGTATGTCTGATATTCATTGAAATTTTATAAAATGGATATTTTTAAGCCTGTATGGGGGTGTCCAACAGCAATTTTTGAAGAAAAAAATAGAAAACAAACACCAAATGTTTCCATGGATACTGAACTTGTGCAATTTTGTTTTAAGCTTTCTTTTACAGATTTGAAATCTGCTGAGAAATAGGATTCTAAATATGTATACATGTTTGGGTATTCTTGTAGCATTGGCTATATCCGTTTCAAAATGCATGTGCATGTTCCTGAACTTAGAGACCAAATTTCAGCTTCATTTGCTAACTGTGTATTGCTACCTTAGTACGTCTTGTAGGTTTTCCTGTCGAACGTCGGTGGTTATCTCCGGATACTCCGACTTTTCTACCAATAAAACACTGGCCATCATGATATAGTCAAGCGTGCTGAAAGTTACATTAAACAAAAATCTATGAAAAACGTGATGATTTCAACTTTTCAGTTGTCAACTTTCCATTTTTAGCAGTAACATATCATCCGTTGTATGATGTTAACTAATCTCAGTTAATACGCTACGCTCGTGCATGTTCACATTACGCGGACTTGGTTAACAAGTGCGTGCTTCTTACACTAAAACTGTCTAAAAAGAGTTAAGAGGAAGAACGACTGAAATGGACACTACATTAGTTTTACGGTCACCATCTCGAATTGGTTGATCGATACGATGTGTCGTTGTCTCAACTCACTAACGACATCTTTTCGTGGTCTTATATATTTAGAAACTAGTATAGTCGTCTGATCTGTAATTTTTCCGTTTGTGTCCTATTCCGGATTGTGATATGTTGAATGAGTGGGGATTCGCATGGCAGGTGATGGATGCAAAGCAGGAGATGCTTACCCTGTCGACGAAACCGGATTCGCTTCTTTTGAAGTTCGTGCGATTCCCTTAGTTTTTGTGTGTTATCTTGCTGTTCCGGATTGCACATACTAGTATGAGATGTTCGCGCTACCGCTTTCTGTGTATCCGACGTCACCGTTGTTGTGACGTTACCTACTTCAGAGTTCCAATACAAGTATCATTGCAAGCAGACGTTCTTATTACTTAGCCTTAATTTTGTCCGATACAACCACTCTGCGATACTTGCTTATCTCTTTTGATCGATTTACGAGATTTGAACATTGGAAAAATACTGTCGCCTTAATTTAGGTCTAAACTGTCGTTCACATACGGATCATTTTTACAAAATAAAAAGTGAAAGATAAGTGTAAACTATATATACCAATAGAGAATTTAAAAACCGTATCAGAAATATAAATTGCCACTTGAAAATGGCACTTAAAAATCTATATTCTCTCAAATCTTAAAAAATCTCTGACAACAAAATGGGCCGGGTAGTCCCAACTATTGGTATTTTAAGGTGTAACTGTTATTTGCACAAGTCTACAAATAGAAATAAGCCTTATGTAAAGAAAATATATCAAACACATATCATATTGAAAAAAAATACGATAATCTCCCTTTAATATGTTGGATCGAGATTAATTTCTTTTACACAAATCCTAAAGTATTGTTCTACAACTCTGTAAAGTTCCATCAATATGCGTCTAGTCGTTTAGGAGAAGTTGCACTGACAAGGCACATGAACAGTCTACAGACAGATGGATTAGCGAACAGGATAATTCATAAATGCCCCAATTAAAAATCTGTTTGCAGGGATATAATAAAAAACAATTTTATAAATGTATTGTTGAAGAGCTTCATTTACAAATACTTCTCTGTGTCTCCGTCAGAAATAGACATATGATACATACAACATGATAATGAAAAAATCCAGTCAAACAAAATTGTTGACCACTTGTTACTTCAGTAAAAATTCATATTACCACAACATTATCTAAAACTACCAATACTGCTCTTTGAACATATGTAAACAAACTTCATCATATTCATCATTTCTAAAAGTTATGTGGTATCAAAATTTATTCTATATTATTCAGTGAACATACATGTACAATTTTGCAGGCAAAAGTTATAAAAGTAGTTTCTTGTGTCGAACATTATCCTGATTTTAAAGAGGACAAATAATTTGCTAAACTCAGATTTTTGTCTTCTAAATCAACTATTCTTCTTCTCAGATATTTAATTTCGGTTTCAGTTCTCGTTCCATACTCGTGTATTTGACTTTGAAGTTTTTCTATTTCATCCTTTCTCTTTTCTTCCTTGACCTGTTCTCTTCTTGAAGACCTGTTGTATTCATATAGCAGAAATGATGCAGAGATTGCATAAGCTAATGTTTCTCCAAGTAATTTTGTACCTACGCGAAAAGCTTCATCTTCTGATAATGCTTCCACTCGTTCACCAACACCAAGTAATTTATTTTGTACTGTGCAATCCATTGAATGATACCCTAAAAAAACAATTAGAAATCTACCGTAGAGATTTATCGGAATAAAGAGGTCATCAGTTTGAAATTTAAGATTTCAAGGAGCTTATATTGATTACCTAGTACACAATTGTTAATGACAATTTTCGATAATACTGAATGAATCTGTAATCATTTGTTATATATTTGCAATATCAATTGCATAACTTTACTTCTAGTTCAATATCTAGAAACAGCAGCAACGTCATGATATAATATATTATATTTTCACAAATATGACCCACATGTCACCAATATGTCTAACAGGCTGGCTACTTAAGAAGACAAAAAAAAAAAATACTTGTATGGTACTGAACCTGAATTTGAATTTTGATGCAACAAACGTAAAGAGGCCAGAATTTTTTTATTCTTTATAAAATACATTAATCTTAATTTCTGACAATTGATTCAATGTACATTTTTAACCATCAATAGAATATATATAAATCCTAAAAAAAAAAAAACGGAGGAACTGTATCATTGAGTGAATCAAGCCGAAGAAAACGAATGCTTTCACTAAATTTATAGCAGTCACCTATAAAATACATGATTGTATAACAGAGTTCTGAACATTCACATCATTGCAGAAACATAAACTAGGGTAAGTCTAGTGTTAAAAAGCACATATTCAGACACAAAAATACCTAGACCATAGAAAAGGCCACACGCTAACAGTCTCAAAGATAGTTCAGAAAATCAGATAAACCCTTTACCGTTGAGCAAATTATCTACATCATTTTGAAAATTTCAAGTGCAAATACCTAAAACCAAATGATGCTGTATGCCCGTTCATCCACTATTAACCAGAAATCGGCCATACATGACATTTTCTCATTAATTGTCCTTATACAGAACACGTTACATAAGGTAAGAATGATGTGTTTTGAGGAGAACACAAACGGTTAACTTCCGAAATCAAATAAATCTGTCCTGCTGAACTGTTGAAAGGATATTCTTTTTTTTTTGTTTCACATTAGCACTTAATTGAGTTAAAATCGGCAAACTGGAAATAATCGTGTGGAGCACGGGTAAATAAAGAAAGCTTGATTTCTTAGAAAATAGCTCACAATAATTTTCAAATACAAATGATGCATGTTCAAAATTTTCACAATAACTCCAGCTGATGTAAGCACAGAATACTAAGTCGGCAAAATTTATGCTACTGTTTCTTTCTTTTCTAGTTTTATTTTGTACAGCTTTATAAAAGTCGGCCAAAATGGATCAGTAAACTGCAGTACACTACAGTAAGTCAAGAAGAGAAGCTTCACATTTTCTGACAATTAGTTATGGAAAAAGATTATAATTTGCCTATTTACCCACATAAATAATTAATAATAATAAAAAAATGTTGCACATAGATGTAGGGAATGTAACGCTTTAAATTAAAAATTTTCCTTGGCCTATTTCATTGGAAAAACCCACACGACAAAGACATTTGTTTACACACTATTCTATCTTCCCTTTTAATCGTTAAATAAAAGACTTTTATTTGTAAATTCGATTTAAAGAAACGCAATTTTACACACACATATACAATTGTTTTCACTTTTTTGCTTAAATTTCATCTTTAACAGTCGTTCAGCAAAGTGAAAGTAGACGTTCTATTTTTGCACTCTGAAATTTAATTCTTACTTTGAGCAACTGGCACAATAATTGAACGAAATGTTTGGTTTCGCTTTGACAATACACTAAGTCTATGGACAATTGGTCGTGTAAACTGTCTGATTAGTAAAGTGACCAATTTTACGATTGGCAATACCATATTTTCGTCTGCATTGAGTTGGAACGGTGGTATTTGATATCCGGGAACTAGTTGTCTCGGTTTCCCAGACGCTTCACTTTTGCAATAAATATTTTTTGTTTCTCTGGCCTAGGATTCTAACTCATTGCTCGATGGTATGTAGCACCAGGAGAGATGTGGCCATGATCCGAACCTACGTTTTATCTCATTCGTAACTACTCGACCTTTTTCGGTATTCTGAAAAACTAACCTGGCATAAAAAAACCTGCGATTGACCATCAAATATCCGTTGCAAATATCATGTCCTTTCAGACTATGATATACAATTATGGCCCGCTGAGGAGGTGTATATCCAAAATTGTCAACCCGAGTAAGGGTTATTCCACGAGGGCTTTAGCTCGAGGGGGATAACCCATACTCGGGTTGACAATTTTGGATATTCACCGACTCAATGGGCTATAACTGTTTTATTATACCGAACGAACAAATTACAATTAAAAGTAAAATATTGTAACTGATTGTCAAAACACTTACGCTAGAAAACTATTTTGTGTATATTAACATTTCTCGTATGTACAACAAAGGTAGACTCTTTCTGTAAAATATAGATGGCCATGAAAAGGGCCGTTTACAAGAGATATCGTCGGCACTAGATGAATTTCCAAGCCTTGTTTGATTTTGTTTCTTCGTCACTTGTGGGCTTCTAACCTGGCCGTTGCCATATTTGTTTTGTTTATCTGACGTTAAGTGACGTCATACTTTAAAGGGAGTTAACTCGTGATCATTGAAGTACGACAACGGTTATTCACCGGTGAATAATAGGGTTGTTTGATGGAGGCTTCAATTTGTCGGGGTTATTCACCGGGGAGTAATAGGGTTGTTCGATTGAGGCTTCAATTTGTTGGGATTATTCACCGTTCCTGCCAATTTTGGAAAAACATCGAAATTACACTAGAATGGGTGGCGCATATTCGCCGTGGACACATTTTCGCCGTTTTGCTATTTTTCTGTAAAATTCGTGTGCCTTTACCCAATACTTGCCTAAAATATGTTAAAGGCTGTTTGTAATGTTCGAACAGTTGACATTCCTCTTTACCCCATTTCCAAGGTTATTCGTACATATAAAGAAATACGCAGGTGTTTTAAACGATTTTGGCAATTATGTAAGATTTATATGGCAATCATGCGCAGTCTTAAAGTAAATATTTGTGAGAAAAATCGTATAGGAATGATCTCTCAAGCTAATTCGTGAAATTGCAAACATTCGTTTTATAATATACCAGGATAATGAGGATGGTCATATCATACATTGCGGCGAAAATGTGTCCCCATGGTACACGAACAACTTGATTTCCTCTTTAGTTTGCGTTCATTTTAGAACAATTAACCAATGTTTTGACGATAATTCCTTTATCAAACATTTTTTCATATAGTAAAATTTCTGAAACCTACATAAAAGTTCCAAATATTCGAATGTAGGTTGGATGTAAGTGGAAATCAAACGAATTATGCGGCGAATATGGGTCACTCGCTCTATGACACGTGATTCCGTATTAGCCGATCAGATAATTACTATATAATGTAAGGTATAATAATCAGCAATATTCCACTAAATATAACCATCTATAATACGATAGGCCTACTACATTAAGAAATTTCCTCATTGTAGACAATCCATAGAGGAATATTAGGAAGGATCGTAGATACAGGAAAAAAATATAAGGGATGATGATGGCCATCTGTGAGAATAAGTCAACGTGTTTAACTGTTTGTGTTGCACTGTCAAATGTACAACTTAACACAGGAACCTCGATATTTTATTGTAAATAACTTTGAAGAAATCAACGTATATTAGGTTTGAACCTCCCTTTTCAGGTTGTGAACAATCACATCAATTAGAGCTAACCTGTTTACAATGCAAAAGCAATGTCTTTAATTTGAATTTTAGCAAATATTATATTTGAAATAGTTTAGACCAAATGAACTGGTTGAAACATGGTAATTCAGGGACTTAAAAAAAAATGAAGAACATTCAAGATAAATCATTTACAAATCTCTAATTTTCTGATAAATAACACCAATGACTCCATTGGCATATGCATTATGGGCATAGCTATTACAGTTTATTCATAGAATTGTGGAGACAACATGTGAACCTGACTCCAATAGCATATGCAAACAGCCATAGATAGCGGCATTCTTTTTCTTATCATTTCTGTACTTCTCCTTGCATTTTATTATGATAAATTGCATGGAAAAGTTAGATTTAGGTCCGTTTCCACATTTCAATACAAGTATAACCCTTTTTTAATCTTTTACTATGATATTGATATGATTAACTTTACTTTTGTCCATGTTTAACCGATAAAAGAATCTTAAATGATATCATTTGTATATATGGAAAAGTGCTTATTTGTGGTAACGAAATACCCAATAAACAGTTTACCAGACAGACATAGATTACGTATCTAGAATAAAGACTTAAATTTTTTTATGATTTAAAACATACATGTCTTACACTTTCCGTTGATAAATTTAAGTTACATTTATATTCAAATTTATTATATTGAAACTTTTCAAACGAAAATGGCGAATCAATATAAACAATGACTTTTAAATGTTTGCAGTTTAATGGGGATTCTGAAGATAATATAAAAATAGGGAGATGTGGTATGATTGCCAATGAGACAACTATCTACCAAAGTTCAAATGAAGTGGATGAAAACCTAAATTAAACTTTAAAGAAATGAAAAAAAAATGTAATAATAAAAACTATTAGTAGACAGCTCTCTCGCAAGCAAAAAACCCATAACTGTAAAATATAAGGGCATACACTACAAGCACGGGGACACATTCGTCGGCATCCACACAGCACGAGCAACAAACCCTGCAATCAATATCAAAATAGGGAGATGTGGTATGATTGCCAATGAGACTATCCACTAAAGTTCAAATTAAGTGGATGGGTAAGTTGACATATGATCGTAGACCGCTAAAACATGTATCCCATAAGTTGAGATAAGGACACCAAATCGTATAGGTATGGGTTTTTTTTTCTATGTTGAAGACCGTGCGGTTGCCTATAATCGCTTTTATCCACTTCAATTGAACTCTGATGAATCGTTGTCTCATTGACATTCAAACCACATTTTCTTACTCGTGATATTTTCGCGAACTGCCCTTGAGAGCGATTTATTTTCGCGATTGTCGAACGTTGTTGATGTATTTGTTTAACAAGACATCCAATGCTGACATATTCTAAATGATTCATATTCCCGTTACATTTCGCTCTCGAAAATTTGCATGTTTACAGTTTTGCTTATTTTCAATTTTAGATCAAATAATGATGATGCTAACTTAAAAAAAAAAAAAAAAACTAATGCATGTGCTCCTAACAAAGAACTGAATACTGATTTACTTAATTATGTTTTTAGATAATCCAGACAGGTCATATCTTTTCTAATCGACATGAAATATTTATCATAGATTAAATCTGTTATCAAACAACCACCTTGACTTACAAATAATGATACAAATAACAGTGGGGTGGGATGTACATTAATGGAATAGCAACTCAACGACATCTACAGGTCGAAATAAAGTCTTCGACTATACATAAGTGAACCAATACTATTATGTTAAGCCCTAAACAGCTGTTTTACCAAAGAATGAAATACAGAAATTTGCTTAGTTTGTATGCTTTAAAACTGTTGGAGGAGTTATTGACAATTGGGACCTTCCTTTATTGTAAATTGACCTGGTTTGACCATCTGGAAATTAAGTCTTAGGTAACACAAATTTTCAATGTATATATAGAGAGAGAGATTTAAGAAGTCTTATTGCTGATCGTTTAAAACTGTAGGATAAGTTGTTTACCTCCATAAAAACAGGTAATCTCTCGTTTCCCAATATGTAGGGACGTTTTGAACTGATATTTATCCCTAATGTTATTCATTCTTTATTCTTGTTTTAATAATGCGGCTTTTTGTGTGGTTTGTCTTGCTTAATCTTTATTTTTTTATGTCGTGATTGTAAATTGTGGTTTTTCTTTTTTTTTGCCATGATTTTTCCGTCTTTCTCCACCCTTTGGTATCTATCGGCACTCTTTTTCAATATAAGAACAGTTTAATCTCGATTAGAATGGGAATTAGCTAGGGAAATTTTGAAAATTAAGACAATAGATTTCATCATTGCTATCTATAGTCACTTCTCTTTCATATCAACATTGTTTTAGATTTTCCGCTTAAAAATTTCGATCAGCTTTACTAAGATATTTAGAAAAGTGACAATCTGAGGCAAAGTTGTAATAAACACCAAGTTAGACAGATCTTTTACGGATTTTCCAATTGTCAAAGCCATACTCTCGTTATCATTTTCTTGATATTTCATATAGTTACCTAATTAGACTTAACACCGAATTTTTACTTACCATGAGAAACATGCTTCTTATGTATCATTCAAAATTTATGGTATACTTAAACGGATTTCCTACTTTTCCCAAGTTATACCTGCCTCATATTTTGCGATGGCATGTATGACAGGCAATACAAGTCATACAGATGGACTTGTTTTTTCACCCAGTTCATAATAATAGAATCCCAGGCTAGAGAAAACCAAGATGTTGTTTGCAAAAAGTAAAGCGTTAGGATAACCGAGACTTCATTAGATTCAGGGAAGTAAATACGACCGTTCCACCTCAATGCAGTCGAAGTCATGGTATGGCCAATAGCAAAATTGATTCTTCAACGTGTTGCATTACTTGTCAAAGAGTCTTCAAGAAGAATTAAAGAAGAAGCCCGTCAAACCCCAAGGAAGACGAAAATGTAAAGTTGCCAATTTTTCATTTGGCCACTTTATTTATCAAAGAGAATATAAGACCAGTTGTAAATAGATTTACTAAATCGATTAAGCAGAATCCTCAATTTCGTGCAGTCATTGAAAGAGTTGCACAAAGTAAGAATTATAAAATTACCTTTTATTTATGCTACTAACACATCTGTAACTTATTCAAGATTTCAGAAATAATATGTCTACTTTCATTTTGCTCAGGGACAGTTAAGCATGAAATTTAAACAAGGTGTATTTGTGTGTAAAATGAATAAACAAAATACCGAACATCAAGGTAAATTAAAAAAAGGGGGAAGTCCATAAAATCTGACAAAATCAAACGTTAGACTATATCAACCAACGGCGTAGTAAAACAGTATTCAAAAAATTCCGAACTTCGAGGTACATTCAAAAATGGAAAGTCCATAAAACCTGACAAAATCAAACATAAGACTATATCAACCAACGTTTTTAAATTTTTTTTCTTCTTCAAATATTTGTTACTTACAAATAACAGTTCATTATTTTACAATTAACAGGCGGAATTATAGTTGCTTACTCCCACTTCATTTTGTCTCTTGTAGATGGTTGTCTAGTTGGCAACCATACAGCATCTTATTTTCCTATTGCTTGTCTTTTCGTTATTTTTTTCTACTTGCTCAAGGCGTGGTCAGGTGTTTTTGTTTTTACTTATAAATTTTCAGCTTTTCAGGTGTAAGTTGGTTTGATTTATTAGGATATAGTCGTTTCTGTATATTTTATGCCAACCCCAGATTGACCATCGAGTACTAATCTTGAATGATGTGAAAATACAATTAGACTCTGGTACAAACTAGTATATAAATACGTAGTTTAGAGACGACTAATGTTGTTTTAAGAGTTTTTCTCACTTTGAAAATGCAGTGATCCCTGATTGGAGCGTTTAATTTGTCTCCTGTTGATACATGCAATTCTAGTAAATGAAATAAACACTTTATAATTGCATTGCGTCCAAAGCGCTTTTCTTAATTTACCATCACCAGGAAAGTTCAAACCTTAACATTTTAAAGTGAGGGATGTATTATAACTTATAAACGGTAGAAGCTACATAGCAAAAAGGGACAGAAAACAAATAATCAAATTCACCTAAGGTAAACTTTGCCTGTGGAAGTTTTTTGGAATTTTAGTTTAATTTCTACATTTATCAAAAGCCTAAAAGAAATCACTGCGTGTTACTTTTCTTTAACAGTACATTTGATACCCCCACCCATATTTCAATTTTTAATTTATAAAGAATTTGAAACCAAGACTTTAATTATTGTTAGCTTACCCTATGTGCATGTTTCTGAAATGAAATGCCTAGAACCTGTATGAAATCCTCTGATAAAAATCGAAAGCATTTCAGAATACTATAATCGTAAAGTTTAATAGTTCATCATTCCAACATTCAAGATTATATAAAGTATCCAATCCTGCCTCTGTCTCCAATCCACATCTTACTGTATGCCCATTTATTTATAAATGTTCACAATTTCTGCCTTAAATGTTCAGTTTAGAAATCTTGCCACAGTAGTATCATCTTTATACAAAGCCATATTTGCAAAAGTTGTATGTATGAAGTTACCAGTTATATATAAATTAAGTAAAAGTTTTATAGAACTGACTGCTAAAATCTATTTTTTGCATAACTTCAAAGCAAGGTTATTGTTGTCTTTTCAAAAGACATTCATTATAATAAAATCATAGCCTTTACAGGTTAAATAATCTGATGTATGATCCAGGGGTTAGGGATTTTTCTCTGTTTTTTGCCACATGGGCCTTAAATTTGCTAAATAATTCTGCTGTTTCTGTGAATATGGAATATTTAGTATATTTTAGGATAGAACACACTATTGTTAGTTTTATAGAGGTATTTTTGTATCTCTAGCTTGTACTTTGTTATGCCGCAGTCACAAAAAGCACAGGCAGGTGTTGCGGCCTACTTAAGGTGGTACCTAACACTACAGGAGATAACTCTGTAAAAATCAGCTAAACGTTTTAATCACGTTGTATTGTTAAGGAAATATTAAGCTTCTCAATGATCAAAATAAGTGTTTGTCAAACTGCTATATAACCAATGAAATTTTTCTGATAAAGAGATTGGTTCAAATTTTTGAAATTTTATATTTTTGTCAAAGGGTCAAAGTAAACATTTTGTCAAAATTTTATGAAAATTAAACGAGCCAAATTAATATTAGTCAAGGTGTTGGGTACCACCTTAAGGGTTTTCGACAGGACAAAAACACCCAAACAACAATGTTCATCAAGGATCTATAAGTTTCAATGACTGTGAATTTATGCTGAGTCATCATGTTTAAGCACAGGATTTTCTCAATCTTCATGAAATATTTATTTATCTTTATATTTGAGTTAATTTCATTAAAATCTCTAAAGATAAACCAGATTTGGTGAAATTCTTCATGTATTCTTTTTTTCACTCAATATAGGTTGCACTTCTGTAGATATAGACAATGCAAATTCCCATAGAAAATCCTTTTACGGCTAAAACTGTGCCACTTTTACAATGAAGTTTTGTAAAAAGTATATCCTATAAAGGAAATTTTATATGCTCTAATATTTTTTCAAAGGGCAGAACATAGGGTTGTGCGGTATATTTTCAACATTCATATGCCTCGAACTTCTAAGAGTTTAAACTTATACTTAAATTCTGTACAACCCCTCCCATCACTTTGGGTGGCTATCCATGTGTATTTATACTGGTAAAATTTCCAAGTTCTGTCTCTATGAGATATAGAATAGAATCATATCTGGGAACCAGTAGGTAAACAAAACAAAATAGCTATGAGTATTATATATCTCCCCAAAAGAGGCGTGGTTTGTGAAACAGCTGTATTTACAAAGTGCAACCTTTATATTCGTCGCTATTGATAAGTTATGATAAATGATTCAAAAGTTATAAAAACAATTTGTTTTGTCAATTGTCGGATCAAAGTGCATGCTGACAATTATTTAGCTGATAACTGTCTCAGTGGTCTCAGTTTACGGCTGGCCCTGTGCGTGGGAGGTGTTAAATCCGATTCACGGTAACATCAAACAAAACACTTTTGATTTGGCAGTTGCTTCTTCTCCGCCTAGCACACAGCAGTATGGTGAATGAGTAAAGACTGGTAGGCTCGTAGAGAGGATAATGTGTCCTGCTAACTGTTACCTTATGGGCTGTCCCATTAATATTTGAATCATTGAGTCAGTCTAGCTAAACGCAGAGTATAAAACAACAATGCATATAATAATTGGTGTTGGACGCTAAGCTTCATTAATCATCATCACCTGCATGTCCTAAAGTTGGTTTTCATGATATATTCATTCCTACTAGTTGAACTGTGTATTCCCGATTGACACATTTTGACTGAGTGATGATTCGCATGGCAGACGATGCATGCATAGCAAAAGGAGTTGAAACATGTGTAATGCAAGAAAGGGGGGATCGATGCTCTATCTAGTTGTCTCCCCTTTCCCTCCAAAACGTTAATAAACTATATATCTACTATAGTGTTGATTACGGGATCGGACATCTTTTCTGTTAGGGACATTCATATCTTCTTGCATTTTGAGGATTCTAGCTTCTTTTGCTGATCCTGGGGATTCTAGCTTTTTACGGTGATCTGGGGAATGCTAGCTCACTCATATCTTATTTAAGTAATTCCTTCTGTAGACGTGCCCATCTTCTCGGACACTTGTACTTTCGAGGCCTGGGGCTGGTGAATAAAATACAATGATGTTTTAATGATTTATTCCAAACAGCAATCAGACTTGAAGTCTGATATGTGATCATCAAATTAATTTGAATAGGAAACTTTATTTTAACTAATTTATATGTTTATGAAAATCTCTATTATAGATTTAAGTTAAGTTTTAAATATCAAACTAGAAGATAAATTCTTACTTTAAAAAGTCAATTGAAAATAGTTTAAACTTAAACAATTTACATACCTGATGAATAAAATACAATGATGTTTTAATGATTTATTCCAAACAGCAATCAAACTTGAAGTGTGATATCTGATGCTGGGAGTTTGCGGTCTTCCCTTTTTAAACCCAACATCACGTGCTGATTGGAACTATTTTATTCACCTATGAAATTTCAGCGTCAGTTTTGAATTTTCTAAAGTTACTTTTTATTGGTTAACAATTCTTTTTTTATGTAAAAGATTTATATGATTGACGTATATTTTATTAAGTTATGTAACAGCAATTAATGGATTATCAAAGTCTTTACTTAATTTTACAGGATTATTTAGTGAACAATAGAAACACTTTAGGATCATTTTTCTACGGCAAATTACAAACATTTTTATTCTTTTCAAAGATGACAGTTTATTTAATTTATTTCTCAACGTCACATTAATAGCTATGATCAAAGAACTCTAGAAATGAGATTCACTATATTATTACCAAAAGACGAAACTATTTATTACTTAATCTTACATCACTTATTTTGTTTCAGAACTTTAGCAATGCAATATAATTCAATTTTATTTATTTATTTATTCGTTTATTTATCTAAGTTTACTTTATTTTACTTTCATTTTCAAGCATACAACTTTTCCATCATTATACATGAATTCCTGAATCTCGACTCGCTAGCAACGTGTTTTCGCAGTATTAGATATTTAGATACTAGAATAGTGGTCTAATCTGTAGTTTTATCGGTTTTATTCCATTCCCGTGACAATTTGACTCAGTGTGGATTCGCATGGTAGGTAATGCATGCTTAGTATGAGATGACTATCCTGTTGGCGCATCCAGTCTTGGAGTTCATGCTATTGCTCTATTATTTTTGTTACCTTGATTTGTCTTTTTAATCGATTTAGGATTTGAACATCCGTAAACTACGGTTGTTTATGTTTAATAAAGCAGACTTTACAGTTTATATTTATATTGCAAACCCTTTCTAAGAATAGAATTTAGAATACAATTTCTTTTTATTTAAATGTAGGGCAAAACCAGAACATTCCTTAACAATATCATTGCTGGAAAGGTATTGGAATTATAGCCTTTTTATTCCCAGTTTAAAGGAATATTGAATAAAATTACTTGTTTCAGTTTTCTTCTGACTGTTATCCTTGTTTGCATCATAAATTTTAATTTCAAAATTATGCTTTCTGTAGTTAAAAATCAGGACAAATTTTACTGTTTGACAATTGTTTTTTTAAAATTCATCTAGTGTGAAATGTCTATAAATTCTACAAATAGGTGCCTGTCTTTGATACTGTTGATATTGATTTTTTTTGTTTTTTTTTTTTTTGTTTTGGTCTAGCAAGTGATCCTGGATTAGTATAAAAATGATCTTCAAACAAATGTATCTGTAGTTTCTTTGTTTTTTTCTACAAATAATGTTCATAATGGTCTTTTTTTGTTATTTTACTTTTTACTAAATAAAACATAAGTTTGACTTTACTTCAACTATGTAACGTTAATATAATGTGCAATGTGTCTAAAACGTGCATTTTATTTATTGTCAGCACTCCTATACAGAAGCCAGACGACATATATATTTCAACACATTCTTCAACAATAGATAAGTAGTGTCTATGTATCTTTCCGTCGTCTATCAAACACAATAATGATGCTCAGGTTACCAAAGAGTAGTTGTCGTTTGTTTATATAATTTATACGTGTTTCTCGTTTCTCGTTTTTATGTATACTAGACCGTTGGTTTTACCGTTTGAATGGTTTTACACTAGTACTTTTGGGGCCCTTTATAGCTTGTTGTTCGGTGTGAGCCAAGGCTCCGTGTTGAAGGCCGTACATTGACCTATAATGGTTTACTTTTATAAATTGTTATTTGGATGGAGAGTTGTCTCATTGGCACTCACACCACATCTTCCTATATCTATTAAACAAAATAAATATAGACGAAAACAGACAAAACCATGGACAAAAAAAAAAAACAACGAATAGAATAACAACAATCTACAATAGACTGACCAATGCAAAGCCTATAAACAACCGGGAGTGATCTGTGGTGTTCCAGAAGGGTAAGCAGATTCACTTGTTGCTCATGAAAATCGCATTCGGTAATGTCACTTATCAAGGAAATGAGGACTTAAGTATGGCTACAATAATAAGAACATATCCGTGTCATCAACGAACACAGTTATGCAATAACAGTCAACCAAATCATTATAACTCCTGTAAAATTCTCAAAAGGGTGACTCCAACTTTACAGTTAGGAACCCATGTTTCAATCGCTTCATGGAAAGTATGACGAATTCATGAATGGAAACGCAAGCTTTGAAATATTGTATGGACTGGGATATACAAACTATAAAAAAATGCGATGCTCGAAGTTTGTGAGATAAGAAAAATTAAATTCTCTCTTTTTTTGTAAAACTGTTCAAATGAGTCTCATTGAAAGTTTCAGATATACGTCAAGATATTACTTACTTTATGTTAGTTAATGTTGTTTTCCGGTACAAGATCCTCACGGTTACTCTTCATCAGACTCATATATTGTGTTTTGATCTCTACTTTTCTGTTGCTGCCTCTGGTTAGTTGAGTTCGATAATCAAATGCTTATCCAGCGTTTATTGATGGGTCTTTTATAACTTTATCTGGTAATTTGGTCCATATTTTGACGATTCTTACTGCAAAACTATTCCTCTTTAAACTTGTTTTGATTCTTTGGTGAGTGATCTTATTACTGTTTACTCGTGTGCTTTGTCTATTTTCTGTGTTTGCTATTAATTTGAGAAATTTACCTGTTTCTGGGTCGTATTTTCCTTTTAGTATCTTTAATGTGTCTATCATATTCCCTCTGACTCTTCTATATGACAGTGTCGGTATTCTAAGTTTCATTAGTCCTTCTGTGTAACTTGATATATTGAAACCTGGTATCTGTCGTGTTGCTCTTTTTTTGTACATACTAAAGTAGTATAGTCTCAGTGTGTTCTCAGTAATGGTTTGTATAGAGGAAGGAAAATTTCAGCATTTAGATTTTTAAAAGATTTTCTTAGTGCAGCAAAAATTTGCTTTAATCACTTTTTTGCAAACATGTTTTTCAAATGATAGATCTTCGTCTGTGACCACGCCTATATCCTTCTTTCCTTTGTATCTGCTTATATTTTTGACCTAATAGATTGTTTGATATGCGATCGTCCCTTGCAGTTCTACTTATATTGATATGTCTACATTTTTCAGGGTGGAATTTCAGGAGCCATGTATTACCCCATTTTTCTAGCTGATTTAGATCATTTTGTAATATATCTCGGTCACTCTTATCTTTTATGATCCTGAAAATTTAAGTATCATCAGCAAATAAGTAGGCATCCGATTTCATGCAATCTTTTAGGTCATTTATGTAAAGAGTAAATAAAAGAGAGTCTAATCTGAGCCTTGAGGTATTCCGGATATAACCTCTTTCCTGTCCATTCACTGAAACTCTTTGTTTTCTTTATGTATAAAAACTGTAATCAAGTCTTATATTGGATTAATTATTCTATATTTTACAATTTTCTTTATGAGTTTCACATGCGGTACTTTGTCGAAGACTTTCATGAAGTCTATATATATGCAACCTACCTGGTATTCATTATATAAGGCTTCTGTCCGTTTATCAACTTCTATTAGTTGTAGAGTAGTTGATCTTCCCGAAATATAGCCATACTGTTTGTTTGAGAATAATTTATTAAGTTTCATGTGACTAATTATATGCTCTCTTATGTTTTTCTCCATAATTTAACAAACTACTGAAGTAAGACTTACAGGCCTGTGGTTTTAGCTTGTGATTTATTACCTTTAAAACACTCACTAGAGCAAATTTTCATTCTTTTGGGACTGCTTTGTTGGTTAATGATTCGCTAAAAATTAAGTTGAAGGGTTTCGATAAATCTTCCTTTATCTAAAACAACAATCTTGGATGTAGGTTGTCAGGGCCTGGCGATTTATCCGTCTTTAGTTTTCGTAGATGTTTCAATACCGTTTCTTTACTAATTTTTAGCTCTTCTATTTTATATTGTATGAAGATTGGTATAGGTTTAATGATCTCACGTTGCGGTTCATGTGTGAAGACACTAGTAAAGTATTCAGATAATATTTTGCCTTTTGTTTACTATTTTCTGTTTTTTTTCCCGATTTTACATCTTCCGAGTTGATATGTAAGTCACTGATATCTTCTCTTGTCTTAGATTTGGATTTTATATAGTTCCATATGGCTTTGGGATTTTTCTTAGCATTTTCGAAAAAACTCTTTTTCAAATAATTTCTTTTGTTTATTAGCAGATTATTAAGCCTGCTTCCTTACTCTATAATATTCTGCTTTAGTTTCGAGGTATTGGCTAGTTACAATTTTTTTTAACAGAATATGTTTTTCCAATCAACTGTCTTGTTTTCTTATCTATTGAGAGTAAGTTTTTCTTTTTCACAATTTGGGTCAACACCGGTATGGTTGTTGCCAACTTTTTCCGGGTTCAATCTGAGGCGCTCACTCAAACGCCCAAGCGGTAGTGATATGAAGCAGCCGTAACTGGTTCAATGTGTAAGATGTCTTGACTAGAGGGATTTAGCCAGGATTTCAACCGGTAGTCACTTTAAGGAAATGATTGAAATGAAAATAATTACTACAACTAAAACAATTTAAGTGCGAATAAAGGTTTCAGACATATATAATCATTTGTTTAAAGCAGAAGTTGAAACTACTGTGTATGCTTTGTAATTTCTGTGCAACTGTATTATGTATAGGCTAACAAAAAGACCCTATTTTGTTTAGACATTGAATTATGTCTCTTAAAATAGTTTTTTTTCATAATTTATATCTGAAGGGGAAGTTTTTTTTTTGTTTTTTGTTTTTTTTTTTTTTTAATCAATATTAGAATTGCTAGGATTTTGTTCAAAAAACATTCTAACATGTTATGTAAAGTAAAGTAAAAGAAACTCTGTGGAGGAGTGGTATACAGCATAAACATCTGTTTGACGTGACCTTAATATTCTTAACAAAACTATTTCCATTTCGTTTCATTTGCCAGAGGATTCTTTGGGGAAATTGTGGTTAAAAAACACAATTCAGTTATTTCTCTCTACATATTAACCGAGTAGAGACAATTTTCTGCAATCAAAATAAGCATAATATAAAAGAAAAACAAAGGATATGGGGTATCCATCCATGAAACAAAATAATTAAAAAACACACAAAAAGCAAAGGAACAGCGCTTTCATACTATTATATCTAAAAGTTACAGTTAGGCCTTCAACACGGAGCAAAAAAAAAAAAAAAATCTCACCTCACTGCAAGTTTAAGAAAGCCCTTAGCACCGGCTTGAGTATATACCATGATGTTGCTACTCTTTTAGAAACAGAATAATAATAAGTCTATGCGATTTGTATATCAAATGTATTATAAATAATATCAGGTTCGATCAGCGTTCTTGACAGATGCCAGTAACACTTATGTTCCAAGTAATCACCACAGTCCCCTTGAACCCTTAATGTTTAAATATATGACTTCATAATTTAGGTAAAGATCTAGGATAAGTTTAAATTGCATTTTATTTTTTACAGGACATAATTTAATGGTTTCTAGATCACAAAGTAAATTACCAGTGAAACCATTATCAGAGGAAGAAGCTTACGATTTAGGAACCAAAATAATTGGAGAAACATTAGTATATGGAATTTCTGCTGTACTTCTGTTAGCTGAATACAGGAGGTTTTCAAAAAATGACCAAATCAAGGACGAAAAGAGAAATTTTGAAATTACAACACTTCAAAGAAAACACATATAAAACATATATATATACAATAAAACTTTAGAATTATATTTTGGGGTTCTTTCTTAACCTTAGGTGTATGAGTGTTGAATTATATATGAACATCACATAACTTTTATAATTGGTACACAACAATATATTATGGTACACAAAAATATGTTATTTTGTAATCAAAGCGCAGATTTGTGGAATTCAGATGATATTTAATATGAATATATTGGAATGACTGAATTTAACAAATAATGCTAGATGTTGATGGCCACAATTTTGTGCGGATGAAACATTTTGATAATCAAAATCTATAACATATATATTATAAAAGACTTGAGACACAGAGAAGTATTTCTAACTGAGGTTTACAACAGTACATTTCATAAAAGTGCTTTTTATATTATTTTTTATAAAAAGATTTATATCTAGAAATATTTATAAAATTATACAAGTCCTTGGTAATTTATACAGTTCTTTATATATTTGTTTCATGCTATGATAATTTTCATCATTTGTGGTTGCACATTCCTGTTAGATAAACCCACTTTTTTTATTTAATTCAGAGCTTTAAAACTGTGTTTGATTACTTTACTGCCACTTTTAATGTATGTTAGTATTGAAATCTTTCTGCATGTTCTGTCAAATTTGCTAGTCATAAACTTTGAACTTCATTAAATTTTTCTTGATGACGAGAAAATTTGAATTGTATATAATGTGGAGTCTGAAATTGTATTAAGTCCTGTTGACTTTTTTATGCTAATGAAGGAGTATCAATGGGTTATCACCTTCTATCTAGTATTGGAAGGGAGATAACTCTAAGTTCATTTTTTTTAATAAGTCATACTGACATGTTTATACAAACTCATTGATCCTAAATCTTGATATGTTAAGTGCAAATTTTTGTATTGTTGCTTATGATGATTACTATGAATTTAGTTGAAATATGCTATTTAAAGAACAGTTTTTAGAAATGATATTGAAACTAATATTTAGTTTTTAATTACCAGGTTTCATGTATAAATGTACATCCCGGGCCTAACTAGCCTCTTTTAAAAGTGAGGCAAAAAAATTTAGGTGAGGGGTCTGGGGGCCACTCAAGGCCCCCAGAAGCTCTAGAAAAAATTACACAAAATCGTGTATTCTGATAGTTTCCCGGATCCTTTCTGAATCTGAAACGCAAGTTTTGTTTTAAATTTTTTTTCGACAATATTCGGGTCAAAAAGCAAAATCTAAGGGGCCGTCTTGACCTTGCTGTAGGGTATGAATGATTCGTTTATTGTTGAAGACCCTCCAGCGACTGTCAAGAGGAAGAACAAGAATAAAAGCCCTGTTCATTGATAATTTGTATTTTTTCTATGTATTGTGTGCAATTTTGTCCAATGCACATTTACACGATATCCCTTTATTTTCTATTTAAGGGCCTGAACACAGCTTAATGCAAGTTTAGCCCTTCAATGTAAAAGGTCATATGGCAACTACATTATTTTTGTTTTTAAATGATTTGATTCCGGGAGATTGGTTGTCTCACTTTAATTCAACCCGTGTCAGCTTTTGGTTTTATTTACAGAAGAGAGACAGTTCTTTATTCTATAATATAGAGTTTAATTTTCCATTACAAAATATCAATTTTTTCTATGTCCGGTAGCATCGTATCTTCTAAAACATTTTCTCGAACAATATCTGGACGTCGGTGGACATGTAAGATAGAATAATGGGGTGCTACAATATAAAGAATAACTGCAAAAATTAAAGAAATGGGTAAAAATATGCTGATTACAGAAAAGAACAATGTCCAGAATATAGTTATCAAGTAATTACAGAATAGCCATTATTTTTAAAGAAAAAGAATAATGAGCGAAAAAATTAAAGAATACAGGACCCCTATCCATACCCTGATGTAACATTACCAAACCACACAACCGTTCTACCGTCATCATAGATCTTTCCCAAGTCTTAAGTCTACGCAAAGCAGACAGACAAACCCGGGAACAGATTAGACACATAACGACCAACAATAGACAATCAACACTGAAAACTAAAAAAAAAAGTGAGAAACATGGATCCCGAAAAAACAGGGGTGACGTCAGAGGTGAATAGAACTTGCTTCGTGCAAGACATTCGCAGTGAAAACAATTTGATATGAAGACAAGCTTTTGTTTCAACTTATTTTTTATTTATTTTTTCTAAATTTCCAACATGAGGCATTTGCCTCATTTGCCTCATGTTATTACGGCCCTGACAACAATGAGTATCGCCCTACACGGAATATTGCTCACAGTAGAATGCTGAATGCAATCAGTGTACCAAAATTGTGAACACTAAAGCAAGTGACAAAGGAATGCACCTGAAACAGTTGAAAAAAGTATACCATAATTTTACAACTGCAGATTATTTTAATGTAACTGTTCTATCTTTGATACTGTCATCATAATCCATATGTTAGCACAATTATTTGTTTGAAAACGTCACTCATCTTCAAAAATTGAAAGGGGCCACTTGAGGAAAATCGGAATTGCAAATAGATCTTGTAGATTAACCAATTATAATAAAAAAAAAAAGGATGCTTAAAGATTCCAAAATACCTTTGTCGATTTTTTTGAATTTATGAAAAGCTTTGTCTGTTGCTTTCAATCAAGTTTTGCATTTCTGGATTAGTAAGGATTACATTGTACATTTTGTCATCATATTACTGTGTCAATCACAATAATGTGTCCACACTCACATTTGGTGTAAACTTGTTAACTTTCCAATATTGATACATATTCATAATTTGTATTCAGGGTAAATATTAATGAGAAGATGTTGTATGAGTTCCCATGAGACAACTCTCCATCCAAGCCACAATGTATAAAAAGTTACCAATTATAGGTCAAAGTACGGCCTTCAACTCGGAGCCTTGGCTCACACCAAACAGCAGGCTTAAAGGTCCCCAAAATGACTAGTGTAAAAACAATCCATACAAGAAAACCAATGGTCTTATCTATAAAAGAAATGAGAAAAAAGAAACACTTATGAACTACACCAACAAACGACCACCACTGAACCACAGGCTCCTGAATAAAACACTTATTTCATAATTAGAAACACTACAATTCTTATTTAACCTTCTTAAAAAACTATTATTTTTTTCAAATGATAATGGGCATTTTCTATGTGTTTGCAATTTGTTAATTTTGTTCATGAGTCACTCTTATTTTTAACAAATCTGTTTTTTTTATGAGACAATTTGTTGTAAATTTGTCTTTGTTTTTATATACACAAAATATAATGTTTTAAAAATTATTTTTGATCATGAACCCCAACATTCCTTGTTATTACAAGAGGTTGCACTTGATAATTTACTTACATTTCATGTATCATCTGTAATCCGCTAAAATCATCAATGCATAATTTTAAAACTTAGTCAAAAGTTAAAGCCTGTAGAAATATATAAAACATGATAAAAGTAAAAGTGAACTCGGTGGCCGAGTGGTCTAAGTAGTCGAACTACTGTATCACTAGCCTGTCAACACTGAGGTTGTGATTTCGAATCCCTCACATGGCAGGTGCGCTTGACCCCAATCTTAATTGACTAGGATTGTCAGTTTTCCTACCCAAGGTTGGTGGTCCTCTCTGGGCACTTACTTTTTTCTGACTTTCTCCACCAAAAAAAAAAACCGAAAAAACTGAGCGCCAAGAAATAACATAATAGTGCTGAAAGTGGCGTTTAACACCAATCAATCAATCAACCATGTTAAAAGTGAAGATGCTTTGGATTTCAAGCTTTTGAAGCTTTCCAATAATGAAAAATTGTTTTGTACCAGTTGTGTTTTTATAATAAGAACCTTTGTTTTGCATGCTTTGTGTAAAACCAATACATATTTTAATAAATAAAAAATATGTGAATAGATATAAATTGTCTTTTTTAGCATATTTTCATTTTGTCATCAAAATGAAATAAGAGATATTTTGCCTTCCTACTAAAGGAGTAATGGCTTTGTTTGTCTGTCGATGTGAATTGAGATTGTTTTCCTCCATTCTGTCTTACTTTGCCTGTCAATAAACTGAGATATCTACAACAATTTTAACTAAAAATATTGTTTTCATAAGGACTATTTGCCATTTGAAAGCTGTTATGTACGGGATTTTCTCGGTGTGTTGAAAACCAATTAGTGGCCTTGGGCTGTTTTCTACTCTTCAGTCTAGTTGTTGTCTCTTTGACACATTCCTGTCGCCATTCTCTATTCTATTGATCACACTTTCATGATACAGCTGACAACTTAAAACATAGTATTAAGTTGATTTTTTTCTTTCTTGGTATCTAATAGCTCTGAAGTAAAATATACAGTATTTGGCATGTAGATTTCTTTAACAAGGAATTTATTCTTTCCATTGTTTCACAACTGTACACAAATGTTATGTAAATTGCTTGTTTAAAGTATGTATATATGCAGTTTGCTTGAATCATGACCTTAAACTCATATCATCCAGTTGTGAGATTTTAAAGTTTTGGTGATTACTATTTATAGTTGAATATGATATTTAAAACAAATTGTGTTTATGATATATTTGCCAACTTCATTCAATAATATATGGAAAAGAATCATGATAAAGAGGTTGGAATCATTTTGACAATTTTATGTTGGTCGTTATTTTTTTATTTCATTTATATGTATTAAACTAAAATCCTCTAGAGTCTTAAAATGTATTAACAAAAATAATGAACTCCAAGGAAAATTCAAAAAAGGGGAAGTCCATAAAACTGGACTTAATCCACTCTCGACTATATCAACCAATGAAAGGTATTGAAAATAACTGTCATTTTCCTGACTTAGTACAGGCCTTTTCAGAGGAAAATAATGGACAAAAGCTGGTTTTATAGCTAGCTAAAACTCCGACTTGACAGTTGTATATAGTTTTGTTTTATTGACAAAATTGGGTGAGCAACCGAAACATACATAATTGATAAACATCACAATAATTGGGACCTTTACCATTACCATAATAGAAAACAGATGACATGGTTATGCCATGGTGTTTGTGTTCTATTTAGGAGTTTTAATATCCCTTTTACATCTCCCCCCTCTCTTCTCAAATCACTTCATAAGTACACGAAAAAAAAGCAAAAACAAAGTACCATGTTAATTGTAATTTTACTCATCTTCATCGCAAAGTAACTGTGATACTTCAAATTGAAACAAAAATCTCGCCTTACTACAAGTTCAAAATGTCCTCTAGCGCTGGTTTATGCAGTTTACAGATAATCACTTTACTGGTGGACTCTGTCCTTAAGGGTATCACCAGCACGGTACCAGTACTTCGGTAATGGCATGCAAATACGGATACTGTGTTGTTTAGATTTGATGTTTCAAAATTTGGGAAATTATTTTAATTTAAGGAATCGTCTCCTTCCCAAAAGCCCTGATTGCTTGCCCGACTTGGACTATATTTTTTTTCCTTTTTGGTTTTGTAAGCTGTTCAATTTTTTTAATAAGTTTTGAATTTTCAAATATTTTGACCTCGAGCAACACTGAAGAGACTTTGATTGTGGAAATACGAATCTGGCATTAGTATTAGTACCTTTAGTGTAATTACTACAACTGGGATGATTCCTCCGCTGGTGGAATGTTAGTCACCGAGGGATCACCAGCCCAATAGCCAGTGATTTGGTACTAGCATGAAAATAAGGATATTGTGTTATTGAAATTGATTGGCGAAAAACGCATCTGGTGCATCTAGTTCGATTGATGTAATTGCAATGTACAAAAAACTTTATATGGCAACCAAAGTTTGCCTAGAAATAGTACTATATATAGCTTAGTTTAAGCTGTTCAAAATCTGTTTCAAAAGTATCATGATAAAAAGCAATTAACCATATTAAATTACAAATGAAATGTTTGCATGTAATCTAAACGAAAATTAGGTAGTGTCAACATTTTCAAGAATTCATACATAAAAGGAGTTGTGTGTTTCCATGTATGATCAAAGAAATTTGCCCTGAAAGAATAAAGATGATATTTACTTTTGGATTTGTTTTCCTTCAACTGATTATTATGGCTACAGCCGACTGCAGTCCAAAACTTGGTATGTTGTTTATTTAACTTTTAAGATGTTGTATTTGAAGACAGTATCCATTGTTCAAATATTTCATATATGTTCAAAATGACTATATTTTAGCTGATGCCTCGACCACTACACACTAAGGATCCCATTTCTACTGAGGGGTCATTATTGGCTTGTTATAAAGAAAAAATTCTGTCCCTTTTCTACTTACTCCTCATTTACCAGTCACAGTCAAAATTTTCTATCCTTCGTGGCAGTAAAACAACATGTAATTTTGATTGTTAAGGTTACTTACTTTACTTACTGCCTTGGACAACATTTTTAATGTGTACTATTCTTAAACATGCATGAAACATTTCCACTAGACCGTATGCAATCAAAAACCAATCAGTAAATCAATGTAATTGGGTGTTTTACATCAAATATACATCATTATAATAGCATTACTTCTAAGAAGTTTTATTGATGAATAGTGACTCTAAAGAGCCTGTATCGCTCACCTAGATCTAAGAGCATATTCAACATTAGACTCTCTCCAACATTGTGAACTAGAATTAAAAACAATGACAATTCTTTTTGGGTTTTTTTTTTTTGTTGACCATGTATTGCTGATATTTTTTTCCGTTTAAAGTTTTTCTCTTTTTTTTCTTTAGTTTTTGCCTAAAACACAAAAACGCTAAAATAAAATATCAATTAAGGCTATCACTCCTATAAAGAGTACACAAACAATTTCTGCAACATTTAACTTTTTGGACTTCTTGTCTTGCTGATCATGTTTTCAATTTAAAGTGTCTATCTATCCTTTATAGTTTTCAAGATAGGCAAAAACGTAAAATATTGGTAAAAAGCAAGTACTCCTACAAGGAGTTGACTGATGATGTATGCTATATGACTTATTTGTAGATGAAGTCTTGCTGATCATTTTGCTTAATTATGCTTCTATCTATCTTTTATAGTTTTGAGATATTAGGCCAAAATGCAAAAAAAAAAAAAAAAATTAGTAAAAATCATTATCAAAGGGCAAAAACTCCAATAAGGGGTTGTCAGACGATTTCAAGACTATACCTTTTTTGTAAATCTTGTCTTGCTGATCACTTTTGTTTATTTAAGTTTCTACCTATCTTCAATAGTTTTTTTTTCAGATATAAGGCAAACAAGCAAAAAAATGATTAAAATCGTCATTGTAAGGCAATAAAAAGTGAAGTTACAAAAATACCACAGTCCAAGGAAAACTCAAATCTGAAAGTCCCTTATCAAATGGCAAAATCAAAAGCTCAAACACATCAAAGGAATGGATAACAACTGTCATATTCCTGACTTGGTACAGGCATTTTCTTATGAGGAAAAGGGTGGGTTAAACTTGGTTTTACAACTAGCTTAACCTCTCACTTGTATGACAGTCGCAGAGACGGATTTAGGGGGCCCCCCTTTTGTGGGAAAAATTTGGTTGATTATATAGGGAATCACTGAAGAATGACTGGATCGCGTCCCCTCTTAGGCAGTCAGTGGGCCCCCTTTATGAAAATTTCTGGATCCGCCAATGAGTCGCATAAAATTCCATTAAATTGACAGCAATGTGTAAACAAAACAAACAGACATAACAGGTAAAAATGACAAAAATAGGGGTACAGAGGTCAACATTGTGTTATAATCTTAATCACTATAAAAACAAATAAATATGTCAACAAAGAAAAGCAAAAAGGCATATAGACAAAGCACATTAGTAAAAACGAAAGACAAGAATACAAAAATTTACCATAGCACAATAACACAGTGACGGGATGTATTAATACCGAGTCACGTCAAATGGATATTACCAAAAATAGACTAAACAGTTAAAGTAATAATTTAATCTAAATGAAAGGTTGTCCTTTTTTTATTGTTGTTATTTAGTTTTATGTACTGATGTTTCAACAACTATGCAACTACAGAATTATGATTCCTAGCGTAGACAATTAACAGTGTTTATACAAATCACAAATTTAATCTTTTTCATTTACCTATACTTGCATCAATTATATTCCCTTTAAAATCATAAGATTTATATAACTTTCCGAACAAGTGCATGTGTATTTCTATATTCTGATATTATGCAACTGAAAATAAAAATCTAGTAATCTATTCCACTGGACTTGGAACCAACTGTGTTCCTCATCTTGCAGTCTTGTCCCTTTATTTATGCTAACAAGGAAGCTATTAAACCATGAGTTCCAAGTGGTGAAGTTGAAATCATCGTAAGTTTTACGGATGCCATCACGAGTTGGTTGACTGTTTAGGAATATCCGTTCCACAGATGATATCGGATATGCTCCTAATGTCGTCACTACAATCCAATCCCCTTTTCCCGAATGTGACCAACCGAATTAGACTTATTACCGGGTTTGTACTAACATGAGCAACACGACGGGTGCCACTTGTGGAGCAGGATCTGCTTATCCTTCCAGAGTACCTAAGATCACCCCCAGTTTTTAGTGGGGTTCGTGTTGCTCAGTCTTTAGTTTTCTATTTTGTGTTTTATGTAGTGTTGCTTGTCTGTTTGTCTTTTTCTTTTTTAGCAATGGCGTTGTCAGATTGTTTTCGACTTATGATTTTGAATGTCCCTCTGGTATCTTTCGCCTCTCTTATGCGAGGCATACTTCATACATGGGCCTCGTAGGGAGAATGAAAAGAACTTGAACTTCATGTTCCGCTAATATAGATGATGTCCTTTCACTAAACATTTCAAACGTTGGTGACTATGTTGAAAGCATCTATTCAATCGAACTTGAAATAAAGGATACAATAGATACAGTAAAGTCTGCATTAGATCTTGACTTACATCTAGAAATTGGCAATAACGGTCGGTTTAGAACAAAAGAGTTGATTTCAGTTTCCAATTGTGAACTTTCCATTTCTATGTACCAAAAACTCATCATTTTGTACACTAAACGCGCATTTCGTCTACAAACGACTCATCAGTGACGCCCGAATCAAAACAGTTGGAAGGTCAGATCAAACATTAAATTAAAAAGACTTAAAATTCCAAATTCCAAAAAAGCGCTGTGCCATGTCAGGCTAAGAAATCTTTACTTGGTGATAGAAAGACTTCCGTGTTGTTGAATAATTTAACAAATCATAAGCAGTAAAAATTCCAGAAGCTCCTGCGTATGAAAATCCTATTGGCATCATTGCCTATTTTGTATGTACATGAAACAGTAACCGGAAATTCTAAAGGTAAAAGTGTAACTCTTTTAAATTGCATTTTTGAAGAATAAAGACCATAAACTCAATTGCTGGTTATACTCATAACGGTTGGTCTTCTACTTTGACGGAAATGAGTGTTGTTGCTTTAGCCAAGCATAACTGTTTTTTTACATTCGGAAGAATGAAAAGATGCTAAGCTAGCCTTATCATTTAATTTCACGTTTCGCTATATAGATGATGTCCCCTTACTAAATGATTCAAATATAAATGATTATGTTGAACGCATCTAATTCATCGAAATTGATATAAAGGATACAACAGATACAATAAAATCTGCCTCATATCTTGACTTACATCTAGAAATTGACATCGAGGGTTGATTGAGAACAAAACTTTATGATATAAGGGATGATTTTAGCTTCCCAAATGTGAACTTTTCACTTTATTTAGCCACATGTCAGATGCGCCTGTATATTGAATATATATCTCCAAGTTGATACGACATTCCAGAGATTGAATTTCCTATCATGATTGCCTTGATAGAGGGTTTCTGCTTAATATAAAGAGTTCAAAATAGTGAGGTGATTTCACGGATGCTACGGATATGTTCCAATTCCCATTATCATAGTCATAACCATAATCCCGCCCACTTTCCTCGGGTGTGACCTACCGATTTAGATTTATCACCAGTTTGTCCTTATATGAGCAACATGACGCGTGCCACATGTAGAGCAAGATCTGCTAACAGTTCCGGATCCTCTGGGATCAACCCCAAAATTCAATCTAGAAAACCAACAACCTGATGTATGCCAAAACAATTAACGTAAGACAAATAGCAACCATCTTCTGACTTGGGATCGGCACATTTACTATGTAGCGGATTTAAACATATTTTTTATAATCCCCTTTTGGCATTCCACTAAGTCAGATTAAAGGGAGATGCTTGAGTACTTCTAACAAGTTAAACTCCGTCACATGTACATGTAACTGTCCCGAAGTGAGGAACCTTGTACGGGTGTTTATATATTTTTTATATTTAATGGTTTTTGTTCTTTCTGAAATGTTCTTGTTGGCAGAATTGAGAGCCTCGATTAAACCCTCACAACTTTTCAAGACTTTAAGCGATTTTGAGTTTGACATATTGAATAGTTGTTTATTGTAAAGATGGTATATTGACCTCTAAGTGTTCTTTGACTTTTAATATATAATAAAAAGGAAATTTGATATGATTGCCAATGAGACAACTATCCGCCAAAGTTCAAATAAAGTGGATGTAAGCAATGATAGGCAACCTGACGACTTTCAAAAATGAGAAAAACCCAAACTATTGTATAATCGGCTATAAAAGACCCCGAAATGAAAGATATGAAAAATATTTTGCAGTCTCATGGACGTATACCCATGTTTTCTTGTATTCATAAATAAAAGCTAGAGATTCCAAAGAACATGTATTCTTCACCTTGTACCTTAAAAATTCCGAACACCACCTTCGAAAATTTCATACAAAAAAATTGGTATTTTGTATGACAGACTCGAATTTCAAATACACTAAGATTCATTATTGGCGCTCGAATCAAAACAGTTGACAGGCAAAATCAATTAGAATGTTAACCCTTTTAGTGCCAAGACCAAAATTCAAAATTGCCAAGACGTTAGAAACGTAACAATATTTCGACGTCACAATATAAGTATGATCTTCGACGACGTTGACGTTCTGTCGCACCTGTTTTACACATTCGCATATATATAGTGTTTAATTTTTGAAAATATTTTAACAGCCAAAATTGAATTCACTCAGAATACGTATAAATTGTGGTCTCAAATCCTGTTTTTTTTTTTTCACTCTCACGATGAACCGTAATACATGAAAACTTGATGTTAAACAAAACAACAAAACAAAACAAAAGTTTTGATAAATACTAGACAAAAGGTTTCATGATTGTGCTTAACAAGCTAAAGTAAATCTCCATATCAAATTAATATGGTTCTTTATCTTGAATTAGTTGTTTTTAATTTCCATATTTTTTTGGCACGTTATAACACTTTAGGAAAGCAAGGGAAACAACAAAACTAAAACATTTAAACAAAACACACTACATGTACACATCTACAAGAAGGAATGTTGAGTTCGCCGAAAAGACATTAACTAGATTGTTTTCCTCTGACACGTTATTTTGATTACAGTCAGCACGTGACTCTGTATTCATTTCGTTGAGAAATCGTTTTTTTTTTTAATTTTCTTATTTAAATATAGGTCTGGTAAAATATTAGAAATTATTCGAATACTAATGTACAGGAAGTTTGCAGATTAAAGTAAGCAAAAGAATAACGACCTTGTAATTGTGATCAAACTAAACTTTTAGTTTTTAGGTTTTATTCTGAATTTGAAATGAATTACCACTGGTAAACTAAGTGAAATAATGGTCTGCAACTATTCCTAAATTAATGTTTCTAATACTATATACTAGTGCCATTTTTTTTTTATAATTAAAAGTATAAGCATAAGTTCCATATCAATCTGTCCGGCAATCTGTCCTTTCAGTCCCAGGTGTTGACCCCCAAACCGATACCTCAAAAAGGGAGTTTCATGCACTTTAGAAGCCTTGCAACAGCAACAACTCTTTGAGTTGTCCGTAAGTGGCCTGTTGCAAGTCAAAATATGTACACCTATCCGTCTTATCTTTATCAATTGACAGTTTCGTCCTTCTCTCCTGTGTAACCACTTTCCCGAACATACCTTTTAGATTTCTTATGCCTGCAAATCATGAATGTGGATGACATTTTTAAGCAGCACTTAAATTAATTTAATCTTTTAACTTTCCCACTGTATTTGTTCAACAAATATGAACACCTAAAACTTATTTCGAAATCTTAAAAAAAGATCGCTATATACAAAAAAAGTCAAGGAAATTCTACATGTTTTTTTATTGCTGATATTTCTATTTTAATCGTCGCTGAATGTGAAGCCAGGCAAATTGGATTTAAATATTTGCGAAATCTCTAGTTAGCATAACACTGATTTTGTTGGAAAATATTAATTGTAATTTGAAATTTTAAGTTTCATGTCGGAATATAAAACAAGAAGAAATATGAAAGTTGAATGTTTAAGCTATAAAACTTTTAATGTTTATTTTACTTTTACAAATCGTCATGAGGCCGACCGAAATAAATTTATCTTTACTCATATCAACGAAAATGCATTCGTAAGATTTTGATAATAGGATTGGTAAGCATTTTAAAGTTTATTTCATAGAAAAATAAATCTAAATCTTATAATTCATCTTTGTTCTTTGGGTGAAGATTTTACGATTGATTTCCATACCAGTCTTTTCATGAATTTATGAAGGTGTAGGCACACCGTTCATTCATTTTTTGGTAGCAGGGTTTATAAATGAATTGTTTGATTTCAAATGTCTTGAAAAAATATTTTAGAAGTTAAATGGAAAAGAGTTGTTTTCATTGAAAATTAGGGAAACAATTATTTAAACTTTCAGTTTTCAATAAAAAAAGTTCTTTTTCCTGTGTGTTACTGAAGGCAATTGTTTTCAAATAAAAACAGAATAAATTTTTTGTCAAAGAAAAACATCCAACCTTTTGCCTCAATGCATTCAGAACCCCAACCTCCACAAACATAAATGGTTAGGGCCTTAAAGTTTGGCTTGTTGACGATTCATCAAATTTTTGATTTGCTAATTAGATGAGCTTAACACTACATAAAAATGATTTTATCTTACAAAATTTATGGTACAGTATCTAAACAGATTAATATAGATAGACCTATTCGTTCATATGGCTTATCGCCTATACAACTCCATACAATAGCTAACAGGATGATGCCCTTCCGATTTAGTGCAACAGTATACCTCATTGCACTCCTTATCTTGTTTATCAAGCAATGATTCCGTTTATTCATGTATATTAGACAACATCAAGGATAGTATTTTAATTGGTAATTTTCTTTTTCGGGGTATTCATTATAACACTGATTTTGAAAATACACTGTGTCCTAAAACATAATATAATTGTCTATTTATGCGTAAAAATAAATGTGTTTTTTTTAAGTTTTACAAGTCTCAGTGAAAATATAATATAGTATAGTTAGTATAATAGTCCCAGGTGAAAACACTTTCACAGAATACAGTTTCTCCTTTTTCTCCTTATTGCACTTTTACAAATGAAGAACGTCAAATTAAGTTTTTTTATCACTAAAATTCTTATTTGAGAATCGTTTTGTAGTATATGTATTCTGTAAATAAAAAATCTATGAGTGCATATACTAAGTATCTTTGATATACAAACAGACGTTTTAAAATATATTTTTCTCTGCAAAAAACCGTTTTACTTTTTAAAGGACATACCACCGAATTAGAGACATGGAGACATTAATAGTATCAATATTCCAAGTAAAGTTCATGACCTGAAAAGATCACCGAGAATACGATGCTTTTACGAAATTTTGATGTCCGTATTCATTGACACATTTTACGACAAGAATACGATACTGTTACGAAATTTTGTTGTCCGTATTCATTGACCCAATTTACGACATCACAAAGTACAACCTCATGTATTCCTAACGCGACAACGGTTTTCCAAATTACGATTTCTCTGTGATGTTAATATACAGATTGTAACTGAACGACCATTTTTAAAGGCCGACAATATCAATAGTGAAATACATGAGAATACAGAAAAGACAGACATTCAAAGCTTTAGGAGACACAATTTATTTTGTTTTAGTTCAACGGTTTCGTGTAATCATTATTTATTTGAAAACTCATCAGATAATTCATAAGGAGCAAGGCTCGAATTCAATCTTAACTGACTAGGATTGTCAGTTTTCCTACCGAAGGTCTGTGGTTCTCTCCGGGCACTCCGGCTTCCTCCGCCAATAAAAACTGACCGCCACGAAATAGCACAATAGTGCTGAAAGTGGCGTTAAACACAAATCAATCAATCAAACAATCATAAGGAGCAAGACAAAAGAAACTGCTAAAAATCATGGATCATACAAGATGATCATAATTACATTTAACTCTTGGTCATTTTGAAAGAGCCTTTAATGAATTGTAAGTAAAATATCTTTTTTATTTAACCACGACATATTACATTGCAATATACAGGTATGACCAATTCTAACTCGTTTAGTCAATGGATAAAAGTTGGCATTTGATATGCATTGCGTCGGCCAGAATCTTCGTCGATTTGGGCAGGGTACAACATGAATTGATCTGCTAAATATGATCATTCAACGGTAGTTTTAAACCTTAACTATGTAAAGAAAAAAAAATATTCAGGTAATGTTTGGATTTCATTAGCTTTAGAAACTAATATCGAGAAAAATGTTGGTTTTTTTTCATTTCAATACGATTTTTCAAATTTTAAATTGTAAAGGTTGAGTATTTTCTCCCGTTACTTTGAAACCTTCATTCATAATATTTCCTATTTTTGTTATAAGCATAAATAAAAGGATGTATGAGCAGTGGTGTAGGAATGGATTGAAAATTGTGGGAGGGGGCAAACATCTGCAATAGTTTTTTTCTCAACAGTGAATGGAAAAGGGGGACAGAAACAAGAAATGCATTACAGACTTCTAGAATTGCTGAGAGGACTGGTCCTGTTTTCACTTAATTTTCCTTTTTTTTCCACGTTATATTAGTATTTTAAAATTTTACTAAAGAAAAGAAAAAATTAAAATAAATACATTTAGACTTAATTAAATATATATTCTCAATTAAAAAACGCTTCGGTGGTCTCGTGGTAGCGTATTCACCTCGAATGCGGGAGATCCTGGGTTCAAACCCCTACAGGTTTAACCAAAGACTTTTAAATTGGTATTTTCTGCTTCTCCGCTAAGCACGCGGCCTTAAGGAGTAAGAGCAATGACTGGTCGGCTCTGGGTCAGAATAATGTGTCCGGGTAAGGTGACATGTCTTCCTGCGGACTGTTACCTTGTGAACTAGCACGTTAAAATCCGGCTAAGTGGTGTCGGTCTAGTACAAAGCAGGGTAAATATTCTATCACTGGACATTAAGCAGCAATCCATCATTATCATCAATTAAAAACAAAACAAGAAAAACAAATATGTTGCCTGTCTAAAGGAGCTCAAGTTCACAAAGTGGCAATCTTTTAGATTAGCTGTTTGTTTCAAAAACTTTTGCCGTAAACATAACGATGAAATTTTTTTGGCAGATACTCCTTTGCAAACAATATCTTTTTCACAACTACATTTATGATCAGCTTTATCATTCACCGAAATTGACGGAATACTTATTTTCTGTGCTTATTAATGCTCAATATCATACAAACTATGGGCATGTAGAACAAAAGCAGGATAACAAACTGTACCAAACCCAAAAGTTTTTTTTCGCTCACAACTTAGACAACCAATAATTAAAGAAAAAATACAATGAGCTTTATTATTTCATTGCTTATAAATTATTTTTCTAAAGTTTGACAATGGAATTGTGAACAAAAATCCCAACATTTGACGGTAATAAAGCATTACATTACACGTAGCGTTTGTTCTAGAACGGGAACCTGTCGTGAATTTAAAAGTGACTAACAGACGTAAACGTCACACTACTACTGACGTCAATCGAAATAAAACCGTTAAATTTTTTAAACTAAATATTGTTTTTGTCACCACAACTAATTTGGGTATATTTCATACAACACAAACGATGAATTTGTACTTCAAAGTAATCATCAGGTTTTACTTATAATGGGCCAAAATATTGGCCCCATGGCATTTTTGAGAAGTTACAAAGGTCAAAATATTGGCCCTATGGCACGGAACTTGTAAAAGATCATTAAATTAACTGATTTATTGTAGACATGAAACACTCTAGCTATATCGTGGCGGCCAATTTTTATTGACGGTGAAATCCGGAGATAACCATCGGAAGGAAAACTCGCAATCTTAGTCAAGGAAGACCGGAGTCAATCGCACGTTTGTGATGTGAATTAAAATCTCAGTGTTGACAGGCTAGTGATACTGTAAAAGAAATACTAAGACCACTCAACCACCGAGGCTCCGAAGAGCATCAAACCATGATTCTCACAAAATTTGTGTCAAAACTGTTAAAGCCCACATTGAAATAAAAATTGAATCGCTATGAGATGATGCAAATGATTATTTCAAATGATTAAAAGAACATGTGCCATACCGCATACGATTGCGGCCCGATTTCATTTAACCGAAGATTGTTTGCAGAGAGCGATCCAATCAATTCTTTTGTTACCAATCAAAACTTTCAGCCTTGTAGTTTCAAAAATTGTTTCTGGCGGCTATGCTTTTCGTTTGATCCGAAACAATGAAATGATGTAAAGACGACTTCCGTGGCGTTGTCAATTTGTTTTCGGCTTGCTAGTTTGAATGTTCCTTTTGTATCTTTCGCCTCTCTTTTCACGAATATCATTAGTACAATGTTTCATTATACTTGGACAGAAAATAAATATTTGAATTTAAATAGAAGTTCAGTCAATAGAAAATATGAACACCAATGCCGTCATTTTTTCCATCAACATTTAATGATGAGGGCAGTGTGTAGATAAGATTTTTAAAAATAAGCCAATCGAAATTCGTGTAGGCCATGTTGTGATGTCCAATTGTTCATATAGTCACGAAGGAAGAAATTTGTAAAAAGACTTTTTACGTATATTATTTCATCGAATTTCTGTTCAAACAGCACAGTGCCTTTAAAGGAGATGATGACAACTAAAACTGTCTATTTTACAACAGCCAAAGTAATGACTAAAGCTCACCTGTCTCAATAAGCCACAGGAGCTAACAATGTATGACATGTAGGGTTCGTGTTCGTTGCAACGTAATTAAAACAACGTAAAACAACTTCACATGAGCCCTTAAAAACTACCCATGTATCTGTCTATAAAACTATGTAGTAATAATAGAGCTATTTGCAATTGTTTTCAAACAATTTTCATTTTTTACCCTGAAATTCAAATTTCACCGATTTACATTAAGATGAATTTTGATGAAATATTATTTTATTTTTAAAATAGTTAAGACCACATATCAAACATATTGGATAATAGCTGTTGCACACACATACAAATTTCAACTATTAGAAATTTTTAACAACGAACTATTATGAACATCAACTTGTAATTACTAGTAGTAAATGAAAACGAAAGGATTTTTGGAGATAACTACCTTTCTGATTTTAGCAAAAAAGTAATAACCAATATAAAATTTAAGAATCCAAATTGCATTCCTAAAATTTTATCAAGTAAAGGGCATGGTGTATTTGACAGGTATCAATGGTGCAGAGAAACCTACAAGTATTTTATCTGAGACATTTATTAAAAGAGAAAGGAAAGATCTCATATATAGTAGTTAAGCTCATAACTATATGTAACTTTGCACTTTAATTTGTTTTGATTGAATGATTGATTGGTGTTTAACGCAACTTTCAATTCTATTGCGCTATTTCAGTTTTTATTGACGGAGGAAGCCGGAATGCCCGGAGTGAATCACAGACCTTTAGTAGGAAAACTAACAATTCAGTAAATTAAGATTGGAGTCGAGGGCACCTGTCCCGTGCGGGATTCGAACTCACAACCTCAGTGTTGATAGAATTTCTTTTGAACTAATTGCCAACTATAAATCACTCCATCATTAAACAAAGGAAACTTGCAACTTTCTGTGTTTTAAAAAAAATGTTATAATCAGAATAGATATATATCCAGTTATGAATCAATGGAAAAACAAAAACAGATAGAAAATTTAATGAACTTACAGATTAATCCCGTCCCGTAATAACATCAGTATAATCATTCAAGTGGTAAATCAAATTATCCCCATTTGATCGAAATTATATTCCTTCGTGTACATCCTCAGATAATGTTCTTCAACTTTGTAAAGTCATCAATATCCGTTTTGACATTTAAGAATAGTTGCACTGACAATTAAGGCACAAAGACACACTGACGACCGACAGACAGGCATAAAGAAGATTCCTTTCATTACTACTACCAAAACTTGTTTGGAGGGGACATTATGAAAAAGCTTTTACAGATATTTAATGTGGATACAAATTTCATTACATATCTTTAAAAGTGTCTCTACCTATAACAAATACAATCAATAAAGACAACAGCAGTTTACCGGTTTTCAAATCTCAAATGAATTAATTCAGAAGACTAATTAAGTCAACAAACATAAACTTGGAGAATCTCATAAACTTCAAAGGGATGAGACCGGTTGCGTCGACTGGGTACGTAAGTGTCTCCTGTTATGCACACAACATCCACAATGCCAATCATAATCATAACGTTACATAATTATGAAAATTATCCAGTCAAACAAAGTTGTTGATTACCTGTTACTTCATTAAAAGTTTTATCCCTACATTCCCACAACATCATCTAAAAATGTGATCTTTGAATATGTGAAAAAATAAAACTTTTATATACATTATTTCTTAGAATTTAGTTGAATTGATATTTGATTTCATATTATTCAGACATTCATACATGTTTAGTTTTACAGACAAATAAAAATTTAAAATTAGTGTTTTTGATCGAACATTATCTTGATTTAAGAGAGGACAATGAGTTTTCTAAAATCCAATTTTTGACCTGTAATTTAAACATTTGTCCTTTTAGGTCTTCTGTTATCAATCCATGTTCATGTATTTCTTTTTGAAGTTTTCCTATTTCACACTTTCTCTTTTCTTCCTTGATCCTTTCATTTTTTAAAGACCTGTTGTATTCATAAAGCAGAAATGATGCAGAGACTCCATAAACTAATGCTTCTCCAAGCAATTTTGTTCCTAAATTCATAGCTTCATCTGTTGATAATGGTTCTACTGGTGTTGGTTTACCAAAACCAAGTAATTTACTTTGTGATGTGAAATCCATTGAATGATACTCTAAAAAAATCCAATAAAATTATGTTCAAAACTTTCATAGAGATTTACCAGTTTCAAATGCAAGATTTCAAGGGTCCTATGTTGATTACTTGGTACATGATTTCCAGTGACATCTATCAAAAATACTGATAAAGCCTATTATTATTTTTCATATATTTTATATATCAATTGAATAAATTTATTTTTCATACAATTTCTGGAAACAACAGCCACTTTATGGGATAGCTATGGTATATTTGCATTCTTAGGCAAAACCTATAGAGGCATGAGCTACGAGATATGAAAAAAATATAGATTTATTCTTGTTTGTTCAATCATTAATGAAAGTGAAATAGTGAAATAATAATTCGCTTTTAGCAGCCAATTTGGTTCAATTTTGTCAAAATAAGGTAAGAAACATCGCTGATAAATTATTCACTTGAAAGTGAATAATCTGACCTCATTGCTTCCGTATTCATTTAACCTTCAATTTAACCACTTAGCTGGACATGGGTAACGCATGCATTCAGCTATTAAAAGGAAAAGAATGTCAACATTGAAAGTGAAACAAGGTTGAACCATTTGGTTGACTGATTCGATCCACAAAAAAAATCATTCTTAAACAGGTAACAACGATGATAAACATACTTTAAAACCTATAATATGAAATCAAACAGACCTAGAAAAAACCAATTCCACGTGGTCACTATCTATTTGAATACATATTTATGTTTATATCGGGTTATATGACCGTTGGCAGTCTTCGGAGGTCATTTCGATGGTAAATTGGATGACGTCTAGACAAAAATACACACGAAATGTTAATAAATATCATCAAGTCAATGCATTGTTATTTTTTTATTTTAGACTTTTTGTAATTTGGATATACGTTTAAGTATGTTCTAAATCAAATATGAGAATTTGACAGCCAATGCTCCTTTAAAAAATTATGTTTAGAGAGATATTTGAATTATGTTCCTCATTTAGAAAAAAAAGAATTTCATCAGTTGATTAGATGCAGTAGTTAAAAGGAAGTTTTGAGAATTTTATGTTCACATAATTTTGTTATGCTTATTTCACTTTTTGATTATTCCAGTAAAGAAAATTTAAAATTTTAATCATAATTTATAATCTAGAAATTGACAATGAGGGTCGGTTGAAAACAAAACTTTACGACAAAAGAGATGATTTCAGCTTCCCAATTGTGAACTTTCCATTTCTATGTAGCAACATTCCAGCAGCGCCTGCATACGGAGTATATATCTCCCAATTGATACGATATTCCCGGGCTTGTGTTTCCTATCATGATTTCCTTGATAGAGGATTGCTGCTCACAAGGAAGCTATTAAACCAAGAATTCCAAATGGTGAAGTTGAAATCATCCCTTCGTAAATTTTACGGACGTCATCACGAGTTGGTTGACCGTTATGGAATAACCGTTTCACAGATGATATCGGATATGTTCCTTATGTCGTAACTACAATACCCTTCCCTTTTCACGAATGTGACTTACCGAATTAGACTATTTACCGGATTTGTAATAACATAAGCAACACGACGGGTGCCACATGTGGAGCAGGATCTGCTTACCCTTCCGGAGCACCTGAGATCACCCCCAGTTCTTGGTGGGGTTCGTGTTGCTTAGTCTTTAGTTTTCTATGTTGTGTCATCTGTACTATTATTTGTCTGTTTGTCTTTTTATTTTTGGCCATGGCGTTGTCAGTTTGTTTTCGATCTATGAGTTTGACTGTCCCTCTGGTATCTTTCGTCCCTCTTTTATAAGAAGTGAGAATAGAAATTGTTCTTTCTCGACATATCTTTGTGGAAAATGGTTAATATTTTAATATTCATTTAAAAAGATATAATTTTATGTCTTGACTACTTCTTATATAAGAAATGTGGTATTTTAGTATTTTTGTGTGTGTCTAAATAAGTATAATACAGCTGCTTAATTATAACAATACAATATTTGACACTCTGAAATTTTTGAAATAATTTGAAACTAAATAATATATATCCCTCATTCACATCTTGTCTGAGTTAGGTTATACTTTCATGTGTTTGGTTTTATCGGCTTTTGAACGTTTGTATTATGTTTGTGTCTTGGCATCGATAATCACTGAAGAGACATTAATTGTCGAAATTCGTTTTTGGTGCAGACAAATCTGCAAAATAATATTTTTGCATCATTTTTCAATATAACTATTGGTTGCGAATGATTGTATGTACCATAATCTTAATTAAAAAGAAAATATCAAAAATACCGAACTCCAAGGAAAATTCAAAACGGAAAGTCACTTAACAAATGGCAAAATCGAAAGCTCAAACACATCAAACGAATGGAAAACAACTGTCATATTCCTGACTTTGGACAGGCATTTCCTTATATAGAAAATGGTGGATTACACCTGGTTTTATAGCTAGCTTAACCTATCACTTGTATGACAGTTGCGTAAAATTACATTATATTGACAACAATGTGTGAGGAAAACAAACAGACATAATAGGACAAAATATCAAAAATTGGGGTACAGTAGTCAGCAACCGTTTCTTTTCGTTTCAGTTTTTCCAATCATTTCCCAAAAGTTTGGATGCAACCAGTTGATATCAATTCTTCTAAAAAAAGATCTTATATCAGTAACAAAAATCAGTCATACCATCTCGGTTTTTTCGTGGTAGTATGCTAGTAGTATACATCTACCTACTAGTACACCAATTTTGATCGTAAACCATCATCTTCATCTGACCAGCTCTGATACTGAAAAATAAATTAGTAAGTCATTTTCAGTCTTTCGGTCAATTTCCAAAAAAAATCAGTACTGTTCAGACAATTTTCTTGCAGTCATTTAAGATCTGTTCAGTCTATGGTCAGTAGTTGTTATTATCCTTTAAATGTCGACATAATATTCAATTGTATGAAAAGCTTCTGAACAGTACTGACTTAACCACAAGCGAATTGTCTGAAGAGTACTAAATTTTCCGCGATGGAAAAGTCTGAAAAATTGACTGAATTACTGAATATGACTGAATAATTTATTGTTCAGAATTTATAGGTGATTTTAAGATCGAAATGACCGTTTAAGACTTTAATTCATTTACTTCACCTGCATATTGGATATAAATTTCCCAACTCATTCGGTATTCAAAAACTTGCAGCTGCTACTCAGACTTTATAAAACGTCACCAGTGTCTGAGCAGAAAGTTGATAAACCAGGGTTATGTCAAAGATCGTCTCGTCCTTTTTTTAAATTTCATCGGAAGATACCAAGACCTTGTTGATAAATATTCCGTATCAAATTCACAAAAAATACATGATGGTCTTGAAGTATAGATTCTAGGTACTGACATATCTTAAATACGTTTTATAGTGTTTTTTTATTGGTCTTTTTTATATTTTTAACCTTTAATGTTTAGTCCATTTTGGTAATATTAATTTTGCGTGGCTCGGTATTTATACATCCCGCCATTGTGTTATTGTGCTATGCTTATTTTTTGTATTCTTGCCTTTCATTTTTGCTTATGTACTTTGTCTGTAGAGTGTTTATATGCCATTTTGTTTTTCTTTGGTATAAGTTTAACACAATGTTGCCTGTGTACCCCAATTTTTGACAATTTTACTTATTATGTCTGTTTGTTTTGCTCACACATTTGTTGTCCTTATAATGGAATTCTATGCGTCTGTCATACAAGTGAGAGGTTTATTTAGCTATAAAACCAGGTTCAGTCCACCATTTTGAAATGCCTGTACCAAGTCATGAATATGACAGTTGTTTACCATTCGTTTCATGTGTTTGATCTTTTGATTTTACCATTTGATAAAGGACTTTCCATTTTGAATTTTCCTTGGAGTTCGGTATTTTTACTATTTTACCTTTTACTAGTGACTTATTTTATATTGACTCGTCAGATCGACACAAAGCACTAAACCACAAAATAAAAACTAACAAAAAGTCATTAAGTACAGATCTAGGACTCACATTTACTGAAAGTTAATTGAAACTAATTATTGATCATGCTTCCCAGACTCAAATACTTATCCAACACATCCAATTGATTAAATGTAAAAACCTCATATTACCAGTCTGATAAAGATATATGACCCTGTGCTATACCACAATATAAGTATCGACATAATGTAGTCATAAGTGTTCAAAGCTATATAAGAATACATATCTAGTTATGTTTAATAAGTACCGATAAAACAATATGCAAAGAACTTTTCCCCTATTTCTGATTTTAAAAAATGCACATTAATGTAAGAAATGTACCGCTTAAATAGTTGAAAAATACATATTCCTTGGCCTATTTACTGGAAAAAACCACATCTATGACGTATATAGACATGTTTACAAACGTACTGTGAAAAGCTTTTCGTTCATCTCTTTTTATCGTGAAAATTGGACTTTTATTTGTTAATTGGAATAGTTTTAACCAACAACAACGACATTTTACACACAGATATACAACTACTTTCACTTTTCTGTTGAGATCTTACTCTTTACTGTTGTTGAGTAAAGTGAAAGTAGACGTTCTATTTGTGCACTTTAAAATTAGTAAAACATAAATGAATGGCTATTATATAATTCTTACTTTGAGCAATCAAAACAATAACTGAACGAAATTTTGGATGACGCGTTGCTGATACAGTAAGTCTATGTACAACTGGTCGTGAAGACTGTCTGATTAGTAAAGTAACCAATTTTACTATTGGCAATACCATATTTTCGTCTGCATTGAGATGGAACGGAAGTATTTAATCTCCGGGAACTAGTTATCTCGGTTTTTCCGAAAAAGTATGTTTCCGTGATAATTAACATTGTAATGTCATTTACTGTGGGATTGGAGAATTAGAAATAATATGTTAGTCAAATGGATACAAAAAGGGGTTTCGGTCAAAAGCTGCCACATTGAGTGCAGTCAGATTGGTACCGTTAATGTTATTACTGACACGTGTTGAATATATTTGTAACCAAGAAGGCTTAACTCATAAGTCTGAACTACTAGTACCACATCATTTGACTCTTTATCTATTTTCTCTATCTTTTCACCATAGTCGTCAATTACCAGGATATTACACCCCCCGAAATCGTATAAAATTACAAAACACAACTACTTACTGAGAAGTCATTAAAAACTTGACAACCGAATGATATGAGTTTACAGTTTACAAAACACAACATAGAAAACCAAAGACTGAGCAACAACACATATGTGTGTGTGTATATATATATATAAGTCTTGTTATATCGTATTTTCATATTTTTGTCATGGTGAATTAAGATTTTATTTTGCCTTCCAGCACAATAAGTAACAGCTCAAGAAGATCATATAATAGTTAGTATAAAACGTATATAAAGTAGGTTTTGATTAAAACAGATTTATCATGAGGGATATTGCTTCAGGTGATGGCATTGGGACATTTGTTGGCAAATGAAAGTTTTAGAAAAGATTGTTTTATAGTAGAATATTTCCCAATACCAGCTGGTTTGTAAAGAATCAGTTAATATCCAACATGATAGCTTTGTGTTTTTTTGTATTGGTTTCAATTTGGATTTATAACAAACATAAGTTGTACATAGAATGAAATTTCGAAAGGGGTAACGAATATAGCTTCTTGCGGATGTGATGAATACCCAACGACTTATGTATAAATGGGAGAAGATCATCTATGCAGGCTGTATGGAAACGTCACGAAGAGATGGTCTAGGCTGAGGAGCAAGATTGAAACTATTCATCACATTCACCTAGCTACAAAAAAAGAAATAGCAAAAATATTCTTACTGAAAGTATGGTTGATTTGAGGGATATCCATGGTGCAAGGAAATTCAAAATAACTACATCAACAACATCTATTAAAATTCTTTACAATTAATAGACATATTGAATATTGTTGACCTGAACATGTCTTACATGTGGTTGTAATTCGTCTTAAGGATGTATTCTTCTGATGTTTCAGTCTCGCTGAAATCTCGTTTTGGAATTATTTCCAAAAATGTGATACAAGTGGAAAATATCAATGAACTTAAAAAATATTATAATCAAATAAATATGAAAAATTGTGTACTTACAATAAGTAGTTTTTGAGTAATAAAATTTTCAAATTCTATAACCAATCCAGTCAGTGTCATCAGCCAAAATGTTGAGAAAATGGGTGCGTGGTACAAAAAAAATTATTTTACCAAAATATGTACATCCCACATCATTTTTCTTTTCAAAATTCTTAGATATGTATTTTTCCAATCATTTATAACTAAGAAGTTGAAATAATATGCTTTTGTTCTAAAAAAGAGAAAACCCTAATTTACAAAATTGACAGCTACGTATACGTACTTTTTTACAGGTAACATCTGCTCCATGTCAATGTGATAATAATAATGAATACTTTTTATTTCACCCAGTTGATATTTCCAAAATTTCAGGCTAAAAAAAACCAGAAGTTTGTTTGCAAAATTCAAGCGTTTGTGTAACCGAGATTACCTTGATTACAAAAGTAAATACTACCGTTCCACCTCAATGCAGACATAGTCATGGTATTACCAATAGCAAAATTTTTTCGACAACAAGCTAAATTACTTATCCAGTCGTCTACAAAAGAATTAGAAAAAGAAGACAGCTCCAACTGAATGCAGACAATTATAAGGAATTACCAATTGTAAAATTGATCAATTTACTAATCGAACAGTTTAAAAGACCAGTTGCAAATAGTGTTAGTGAATCGGCAAAGCAAAATCCAAAACTTCGTTCAGTTTTCGTAAGAATTGCTCAAAGTAAGAACTGTTAAAAAATCATATATTTAGGATATTAACAATTCTATATCTCATTTAAGAATGCTTAAATAAAAAAAAAGTCTACTTTCATTTTGGTCAGGGACAATTAAGGATTCGATTTTAGTATATAGTGTAAATGCTGGTATATTTGTGAAAATGTTTTTTTTTTTTTTTTCCTTTCTTTTTTTAAATGTTTTACTACATAATGACAGTTTATTATTTCATGATTAAAAGGCAGTAGATGGAATAGATTACCATAGTACGATTGTTTACACTTTTTTGTACGTCATCGTTGGGATTTCCCCCAAGGTAAATATTTAGTTTACACTTAAGGACGTTACGTTCTCTACTGAAATACTCTACACAAAATAAACCTGTTAAAACTGATAAAAATGAATTTAGAAACACATGATTTCTAGTAGCATAAATTTTGTAGACAATTTTTCTTTGTTCGGCTCTTTTTGAGTTATTGTGAAAAATATGTACTCATAAGAATAAGAAGTTGTGGTATGATTGCCAGTGAGACAACTCTCCGATAGAGACCAAATGACACAGAAATTAACAACTATATATCATCGTACGGCCTTCAATAATCAGTAAAACCCATACCGCATAGTCAGCTATAAAAGGCCCCGAAATGACAAATGTAGAATAATTCAAACGAGAAAACTAACGGCCTGATTAGTGTACAAAAGAATGAACGAAAAACAAATATGATATACAGCAACAAACGACAACCACTGAATTGCAGGCTTACAGATATGAGAGTACTCGCAGTTACTGACCGCTATTTCAAAGCCAATAATAATTTAATAAAAAAACAAAATCTAGGACTAAAATAGCAATCAGTTCACATCCAACATCCAATGGATTAACAGTGTAATGTGCAATGCCAAGATACAGGTATCGAACTTGTCTTATTTGAATATCAAAATTGACCACGATTTCTAATTTTGTATTATCTACCTTGTTTTAAAAGGGTGAGTAAAAAAATCTGGTTTTTTTTTTCTAACACGCCAGTGCATCACATGATGAGGAGTAAAGCTAGTAGCCTCCATAAACAGCCCTGTAAAGATGTATTTTTTAAAATTCATTTTTTTTTTTGGGTTAAATCTTGTGTGTATGTATTGTTAAATGTAAAATCTTTGAAAACATAATAAGAACAGTTGTTGATCTGCTTAGTATTCATAATCGGTGTTAAAAAAACCAAATTTTAAGGGCCAAAATTATATGTTATTGAACATTCTCCTTTAAACCGATTACGTCCGTTGCAATTGAAAAACAGTTATATGTACAAAAATGTAATGGTAATATTTAGGTTATCGAGGAAAATTATTTTAATTTTAGTGTTAATTCTTCTATGGTATCTTCAAAAAATACTCTGCTCATCTTATGATATATATTCATTAACAGTTCATGTCCAATGTGACCGAATTAGTATTATTGATGGATACTCAGGCAAATTGCATCGTGTCATTAAAGGTATTTGTACTTAAATTTCAAGACAATAGATAGTGATTTTACTCATATTTAAGATCGTAATATTGACGACTTCAAGTAAATTTTTGTTTAAATACACCTATTACTGCTCCCAATTTAAATAAAATTCGACTGGCCATGTAAAAATTGTTGACCTTTACATCTTTCTTATCTCTACCGGATACCCAAATTACATTAGTTTCAAAACAAGCATAGTTATATTGCTGCGTTTGCAAAATGCTCCACGAAACCTTTATCTAAACCATTTAAATCGATTTTATCAGCAATCAAAACTGGGCTTAAAAGTTACTGTCAACCTTCCTATATATGGAAGGTATAAATCATATGTGCATACTAAAAAAATCTTAGATCTGTAAAAGTACTTACATGTCATCGACTTATGAGTTTGAATATCCTTTTAGTATCTTCCTACTAATTACATTTGTGTCATAACAAGCAACGTTATGCTGTTAAGTCTGCCTGTTAATCCACCAAACCTTTATTTTAATTATTTACATCGATTTTATCAGCAATCAAAACCAGGCTTAAGAGTTTCTGTCAACCTACCTATATATGGGCGTGCAAATCATAATTATGTGGATAAAAAAAATCTGTTTAAATACTTACATGGCGGGACGTGGTGTTAAGGTACAATACTAGCGGCTTTTCATTCTTCCTGAGATATTCTTGTCTACCTCATATGAATAAATTATTAAGCAAGAAAGAGGAGTAGTACAACTGGTTCCCAAAGGAATAACGATTTTCTGTGGGAAATCCCCTTCTAAACGTAAAAAATATGTTGTGTATAAAAAAAAATGAAAAACATCTTTATGATGTCAATTTCATATAACTTTTTGTTAGAATCAGAGTGTTTTTACTAAAATTAAGATTTATCCCCTCCTAAACCAAGATATGTATATTATCAAGCAAATTTGAAAAAGAGAGGCGAAAGATGCCAAAGGAACATTCAAACTTATAGTCGGAAACAAACTGACAACACCATGGAAAAACGAAAAACGACCAAAAGACAAACAACAGTATACAGAACACAACATAGAAAACTTATAACCGAGCAACACGAACCCCACTATAAACGGGGGTGATCTCAGGTGCTTCGGAAGCGTAAGCAGACATGTGAACTATTTCTTCCAATATTTCCTTAATTTTAGAAAAAGGAATATAAAATGGTAAATCCGGATTTGATTGCTGAAAGAAGTTATGATTCATAGTAGATGTAGCACGAGTGTTCATATATCCATTAAGGACCAACCTCATAGCCTTAACACACACTGACTGACAAATTATCTACGTATTCGTTTCACGCTTACACGTTTGCCATGGCAATGTCCCTTCTCTTCGTCTTGAGTATTTTTGTCTCCCTTTGGTATATGTCGACTATTTTTTTAGCACATTCTCAGTCATAATTCTCGATTACATTAATTGGTATATTTAAGTTGTGTTTCAAGTTTAGACTCACTGTATCTCGGTTACTATGCTTAGCATATTTCATATATAAGTGTTTTTGACAATGTTTAGGTCACCAGTAACAATATGACTACCCCGATTATATATGAATTGGGAAATTACACAGTCAGGTGCAATCCGCTTGTTAAGACTTAAAGTTGTCAATATCGATATCCTAAAACACGTGTTTGTTGTTGAAAGTTTTAGTCACTATACGTCGTAATATATGTGTAGGTGATGATACGAAAAGACGGATCTTTAAAATTGTGAGGCATTTTTTATTAGACTTATATTTAATAAAGAAAATTGCTCAAGTTGATAAAAGAGAAGCTAAATATACCAAATGGACATTCAAACTCACAATTCGAAAACAAATTGACAGCGTCATGGCAAATACAACAGTATACAAACACAACATAGAAAACTAAAGACTGAGCAACACGAACCTCACCTAAAACCGGAGGTGATCTCAGGTGCTTCAAAAGGTTAAGCAGATCCTGCTCCACATGTGGCATCCGTCGTGTTGCTCATTTACATACAAACCCCGTGATAAGTCTTATTCGGTAGGTCACTTTTGGGGAAAAGGAGGAAGGGATTGCGATTGGACGATTGGAACATGTCCGTCGTCATCTGTGAAACAGATATTCCATAACGATCAACCAACTCTTGACGGCGTCCGTAAAATTTTTCGCAGGAATGATTTAAACTTCACCACTTGGATATCTTGGTTTAAAAGCTTCCTTGTGAGCGGCAACCCTATATCAAGGAAATCCTGATAAGAATCTCAAGCCCTGGAGTATCGTATCAATTTGGAGATATATGTACTCCATATGCAGGCGTAACTAATCTGATATTGACTGCCTGGTCTAAAAAGTTGTTGATACATAATATCCCTGAGGATGGCTGTAGGTTTGATAAGTTAGAAATGGGGATTTGTAACCGGAGTTTCAAACATATGTTGTATAGAATAATTACGACTACAGTATCAATATTAATGCACCAAACGTGCAATTTAACAATTATTGAAGTTTCAAAGGGGGCAGTGAATACAGCTTTGCGCGGTTGAGATGTATTCAGAACGGCTTCTGCATCAATGCCCGGAGGTCGTTAAAAGAGACATCATATATACCATTCGGATGCAAAAGGTTTTTACTGAATTGTTTTTATTTTGTTTACCGTTGTATTTATATTTTACTTAATTTTCACTTTATTGGGAAAGTGTATAGTAGTACGGCATTATGTTTTAATTTACTGTATTTAATATTCTTTTTGTTGGCGTCTTTGTCAGATTTGACAAGCCGTTCTCGCCAAAACTATGTTTAAACCATTTTTCGAAAAATCTGCACACTGCGAATTAAAAACCTAAAAACACACAGAAAATTAAAAATTAAAACACTGAGAGTTCATAAAGACGCACTGAGATTGCAAAAAATAAAAAACACACACTGAGAATTGAAAATTACACACTGAGCATTAAAAATAACACACTGAGAATTGAAAATTACACAATGAGATTTCAAAAGGACACACTGAGATGTTTTCTCTTTTTTTTTTTTTTTTGGGGGGAAATCGTAGCTATTTAGAATGTGTTAGGGTTCTTTAGAGTTTGACATTTTGTATCAAGATATTTGTATTGTCGTTGACCGTATGTTGAATGCTGTATTTCTTTTTGTTGGTTTGGTTTGGTTGAGGTCTAATTGATATGTTCCTAGCAAATCATTTATTCATAATTTCATTCTATTTATACTTTAGTGGTATGTTTTCATACAGTTATTAGGGTCTTTCATGATGTTTTATGTTAATGAATACAAACATGCAATAAGGAAAATATATGGCTTTGCTATTTCAATATGACTTCATTTGGTATCAGAACATATCATTCCATACATAATAAGTGTTAGCTTTTCATAACCAGCTGATTTAATGTTATTTTTACTTACATCTTACAACTGAAATAACAATAATATAATGTGTTTGAGGTTTTAATTTTGCCATTTGTAAAGGGACTTTCCGTTTTAAAAATTCCATGGAGTTCGGTATTTTTGTTATTTTACTTTTTAATAATATATATCATGATGTGGCGTCAAATAATATCAGATTCTATCGTTGTTCTTGACACGTGTTAGGGACAATTATGTGACTTTTAGTTAAAATAGGCTCACTGAACGCACAAGGTATAAATAGACGTCTTCTTAATTCAGGTTTTAAATTGTAATTTTTTTCAGGTTACAATACGATGGATTCTACATTACAAAGTAAATTACATGGTAAACCAATAGAAGTGAAACCATTATCAGACGATGAAGCTGACCATTTAGGTACAAGATTACTTGGAGAAATATTAGTATATGGAATTTCTGCAGGACTTCTGTTATATGAATACAACAGATCGTCAAGAAATGAACAGATCAAGGAAGGAAAGAGAAAGTTTGAAATAGCTACACTTCAAAGAAAAATACATGATTATGGAATTGTAACAGAACAGCAAGCAACTGATATTAAAGAATTGAGAAGACAAATGTTTCAATTAGAGGACAATAATACGAGTTTAGCAAGCAAATTGTTTTCCTTTCTTAAATCAGGATAAAAATAATGTAAGAAACTGCTTTTATACTAAACTAATATTTAATGTGCTTACAATGTTTTTGAGTATGAGTGTCTAAACAACATGGAATCAATTATCAATATCACATTACTAAATAGGTTATGGAATTTCCACGGGAATTTCATTATTTGAATACAAGAGGTCTCCAAAATATGATATTAGCAAAGGCAGAAGAGAGAAATTTCAAAATGATACATATGCAAAAACAAATACATGTACATGAATAAGGAATTATGACAGAACAGCACGAAATAGAAAAAGCTCAATTATGAATGAAAATGTTGATTTAGTTGAAGGAAATCAAGGATTAGAAAGTAAAATATATAAATTCATGAATGTGTTAGAGGTATTTGATATAGTAAAATCAGGATACTATGCGATACAATTAAACTCATATATATTGTTGGGGCATCATTCATCCTTGCATACTTTTACAAATAAATGTTTAGATAAAATGGAATCAAATATCAAATTCACATAACTTTCAGAATTGATACACATAAATGTATCATTTTTAATCAAAGAAAATATGTTTGATGATAATTGATATGAGAATGATATAAAGTGTATAGTCTATATAAGAAAATACCAAATAATGTTAGATGTTTATTGGCAACAACTTTTCATGATAAAACATTTTATATTCAGGTTATATAACATATTTATGAGTGTATATAATAGAATTCGAGAGTTTATCCTAAATTGAGGTAAATTATATGGCCTTCCAAATACCGTTTCGATTCCTAACATCACTGAAGAGACATTAATTGTCGAAAGTTTATTGTTTTCTGTTTGGTATTAAATTAATAATTAAGATCCATTTTGTTACATCTGGTGATCCGTTTATTTGGCATCGCTATGGCAGTCAGCAGGGTTTGAGAACATCCGCTGTGCGACCTGCTAGTCAAATGCGTTTTGTTAAAATATTCTTTTCACTTTTTTGGTCTTTTGGAAAATGTTGTTCATAATAGACTTTAGACTTTTTTTAACCAACGTTTACAACAATACAAATCATTAAAAGCTTTTTTCAAAGATTTGTATGGTGAAAATATTTATTGATGTAAATTATGGAAGCAAGACCCAGATAATTTATACAGCTTCTCTACATATTTGCTTCATGCTATTATTATTGGTTGCAAATTCTTGCAAGAGAAATGCATTTTTATATTTAGCTACAGCAACTGTGTTTGCCAATTAACTGTCACTTTTAAAGAATGTAAGCATTGAAAAGATTTTGTCAGATATAATAGGCCTTTGATTTATCGCATGGGTTACTTTAAACTTCAATATTTTTTACTTGAAGAGAAAATTTTAATTGTATATAATGCGGAATCTGAAATTGTAAAAAGTCCTGGCTTCTCTACTTGTTAACGAAGGAATATCAGTGTGTTATTTTCTTGTATCTTGTATTGTAAGGGGAAGTAACTCTGGTAACACTGAGCTCATTTTCTTTATTATTCTTGCGTAAATGTTCATACACATTCATTGATCATAAATTTTGATATGTTTAAATAATGCATAATAATAAAAAAAATGAAGCCTGTAGAAATATATATATATATAATATATGTTAAAGTTGAAGATGCTTTGGATATCAAGCTTTTAAATCTGTCCAATAATGAGCTTTTTTTTTGTACCAGCTTGTTTTTATTATAAGAACCTTCTGAAATATTTTGTGTGCTTTGAGTAAAACCAATAAATATTTTGATAAAATAAATGGGAATAAATATAATTTTTTTTTTGTGTGCATACTTTGTCTACCCATAAAAGAAGACTGTTTTGAATGTCTGTCGATGTGAATTGAAATTGTACTCCTTTGTGTCTTACATTGCTGGTCATTGAAAAAGACACTATAACATTTATGAGTAAGACTTTATTTGGTTGCCTCAGTACATAAACGGACATTACAACAACATTTGATAAGTCTTTGGTTTGAATAAGGATTGAAAGCTGATATGTGAACTAGGTCACATTTTCATGATCTTTACAAAGCTTAAAGATTTAAAACGTTGTATAAAGTAGATTTTTTCTTTATAAGTAACAAATGGAGGTAAATCTTCAATATTTTCCTGTAAATTTCTTAAACAAGGAATTTATCCTTTCCTTGAATTCAGACCTCATTTTAAACAATTAGTGGTCTTTTTGATTTGGTTTGTCCCTAAAGAACTGTACACTAATGTTATATAAATGCTTGTTTGAAGAATTTATATGTGCAGTTTGCTTGAAAAATGACCTTAATATAACAATAAAGAGATATGGTATGATTACCCATGAGACAACTATCCACCAGTGTTCAAATGAAGTGGATGTAAGCAATTATAAGCAACCTTACGATCTTTCACAATGAGAAAAACCCATACCGTATAAAAGGCATCGGCATCATGAAAAATATGAAATAATTCAATTGAGAAAACTAACGACCATATTTATAACAAAAAAAAAAATAAAGAAAATCAAATATAACAGACATGAACCAACGACAAACTCATTTCGTCCAGTGGTCATATTTTAGACTTTTTATGATAAATTATAAGTAGTTGTATATAATATTTGAAGACAAATTGTGTGTATAATATATTTGTCAGCTTCATTCAATAATGCATTGAAAAAGAATCATGATAAAGACATCATTTTCAAAATTATCTGCTTGTCCTGATTTATTATTTTATCTATATAGATAAAACGTGAATCCTATATAAGTCTAAAAAAGTAATAACATAAATACCGAACTCCAAACTAAATTAAAAAAGGTGGGAAGGTCCATAACATCTGGCAAAATCAAACTCTTAACTATATCAACCAACGGAACGAATTAAAATTGACTATCATATTCCTGATGTGGTACAGTTATTTTGGGAAAACAATTGTGGGTTCAAATCTGTTTTATATCTAGCTAAACCTCCCACTTGTATGACAGTTGTTTATAGCTATATTGACAAAATTGGTAAGCAACCCAAACAGACCTAATTGATAAACATGACAATAATTGGGATCCAGCAGTCAAAACTGTGTAAACATTAATCACAGACATACAAACACAACTGATTTAAATATTCAAACAGACATACAAACACAACTGATTTCAAAATTTAAAAATACATGCAAAAACATCTGACAGAGACAAAAACACAAACAAAAAGTGTGTAGTTGATAGTACATACAGTATTGCAAAACATAATTTCATAAACACTTTCCCAATAATTGAAACCAGCAGCCAAAATTGTGTAAGCATACAAACACAAATGACTAAAAAATTCAAACAAATATATAAATAAATTTGTTTCATTATATACTTATCGTTTTCAGTTCACCTGAAGGAACCTATAACGTTTTATCATTCGCAGAACTTTAAAATGATGATGGCAAAATGAAATGAAGGATATGTATTGCTTAAAAGCTACAATATGTTCAATTGTGGGTGTCAACTATACATACTAATGCATGGAAAACGGTAAAAAAATAATGTCATTTTGCATCCTTGATGACTACCATATTAGAAACGAGAGGATATGGTTATGTTATGGTGTTGTCAGTTTGTATTCGACTAAGGAGTTTGAATATCCCTTTGGCATTTTCAGCTGCTCTCTTATCATGACACAAAATATACTTCACACTCATGAAAAAGCAAACACAAAGGAACACTGTTTTTATTACTATTCTTCATCTCAAAGTCAGTGATACTTCAACATGAAACGAAAATCCTCATTTAACTGCAAGTTCAAAATGGCCCCTAGCAGTGGTTTATACATTTTACAAATAATCACTTTACTGGCGGACTGTAAGTTGCGGGTGAATCAGCAGCGAAGTATCAGTACTTGGTTTATTATGTGATTTGAATTTTATGTTACAAAATTTTGGAAATTATTTTATATTGAGGAATTTATATCTCACTCATGAAAAGCTCCGATTCCTTGCCAAGCTTCGGCTTTACTCTTGTTCATTTTTCATTTGTCAACTCTTCAATTTTTGAATAAGTTATGAATTTTTAAATATTTTAACCTCGAGCATCACTGAAAAGACTTTGATTGTCGAAATGTGCATCTGGTGCAGAAAAATTGGTACCTTTAACGTAATTCATAGTTTAATACCACTGGGTTGATTCCATAGCCTTATAGCCAGTACTTTGGTACTGGCATGAACAAACGGATATTGTGATATTGTGATATCTAAAACAATTTCTGTCCATTTTTTTACTCATTTAGAAATCTGGGGTCCTCAATGCTCTTCAGCTTTGTTCTTTGTTTGGGATTCTTAATTTTTTTGATGAGAGCGTCACTGCTGAGTCTTTTGTAGTCTGCATGCGTCTGGCGAACACAATTTCAATCCTAGAACCTATGATGCGTTATTAACCAGATGCAGTCCAAATTTTCTGCCCTTCATTGGGGTAAACCATACTATAAAATTGAGAATGGAAATAGGGAATGTGTCAAAGGGACAACAACCCGACCAAAGAGTAGAAAACAGCCCAAGGCCACCAATGGGTCTTCAACACAGCGAGAAAATCCCGCACCCGGAGACGGGCTTTAGCTGGCCCTTAAACAAAAATATGTACTAGTTCAGTGAAAATGGACGTCACACTAAACTCCGAAACATATTAATGAACTAAAATTAAAAAAAACATACAAAACTAACAAAGGCCAGAGGCTCCTGACTTGGGACAGGCGCAAAAATGTGGCGGGGTTAAACAATGTTTCGTGAGATCTCAACCCTTCCCCTATACATCTAGCCAATGTAGAATAAACTAACACACAGCAATACGCACAGTAAAACTCAGTTTAAAAGAAGTCCGAGTCCGATGTCAGAATAGGTAACAGAAGAAACTAAGCAAAATGACAGTGATACATAAATTGATAAAGGACTACTAATAGTTACTGACATGCCAGCTCAAGACCTCAATAAAACTTATTGAAAGATTATGTCTTCATCATATGAAAATCAAGCACAATCCCTCCCGTTAGGGGTTTAGTATCATACCATCATAAAATATATGAGAGGAGCATAACCCGTATCATGCCAACAACTGGTTTTAGAATAAATGTTATTTTATTTCCGATGCAAAGACCCTATGAGTGAATCAATATTAATTCCAAAATATGCCATCTTTAATGACCTGACAACAGTATCGTAACTATATCCCTTCTGAATAAGTCTGTTTAAAGGTTTGGTTGACTTTTGAGGTGAGTGACGACATTTTTGTGCTTTGTATAGAATATTACCATAAAAGATGGAATGTGAAATACCTGAACGTAAAAGATGTCTGCATGTTGATTTATATTTACGAATGATGTCCTTGTACCGATGATAAAATTTAGTAAATGTTTTGACAAGTTTGTGATATCGAAATATTTGTTCAGTAAGACAGAGATTTCTTTCGTTAAAATCAAATACGTTGTTACTAACACGAGCGAATCGAACAAGTTGCGATATATGAACACCATAAGATGGTGACAAGGGAACGTCAGCATCTAAAAATGGATAGTTAACAATAGGAAATAAAAAATCATCTCTTTTATAGTAAATTTTGGTATTAAGCTTCCCGTTAAAGATATAGATATCAAGATCCAGGAAAGGGCAGCGTTCATTATTAGTATTAGCTTTATTTAAAGTCAGTTCACCAGGATAAATATCTTTAATGTACATACCGAAGTCGTCATTATTGAGAGCCAAAATATCAACCAAATATCTAAAAGTGTTATTAAATTTTTGTATCAGATGTTGTTTCGATGGGTCTTTGCTTATTTTAGTCATAAATTGTAACTCATAACAATACAGAAACAGGTCCGCAACAAGTGGTGCGCAGTTAGTCCCCATTAAAATTCCGATAACTTGACGATATACGGAATCTTTATAGCGAACAAAAATGTTTTCTAGTGAAAATTCAAGTGCAGTTATCGTATCAAAAGCAGCTCTAATTGACATAGTTCGTTTGTTTGTTGTTACTAAAAAATGTCCTAAAAGAGTTTGAACATATATATTCGCATTCTGACTTTTAAATGCCCATTCAATTAGATGTGTGATTATTTACTTAATGAGATTATGCGGCAAAGTGGTATATAGGGTAGAAAAATCAAAACTTTGAACAGATTCGAAATCGCCAATATAAGCATGTAATTTATCAAGTACTTCCGGAGAATTTTTGACACTCCAAAAATAATTAATTCCACTATTTTCAAAGGCCTTATTTGAACAATTTATTACCAGGTTTTTGATTGTACCAAGTGTACTAGTAAGTAGAATAGACTGTTTAGTAGTGGAACAACGGCTTGAAGACGAAGTAAATCTATATTTGTAAGGTGTTTTGTGCAGCTTCGGAAGCCAGTACATAGTTGGAACTTTCATTGTAGTTGGTCCGCTTGTAAAGAGGTAGCTAAAAGTTTATGTTTGTATAGTATTAGTTGTTAATGTGTTCTCTTCTTAAAGAATGCATGAAATATTTGCCATTGGACCTCAACAACATCCAATCAGTTAATCAATGTAATTGAGTGATTTATATAGAAAGCACATCATAGTGATTATGTTAGCATTACTTCTCAGAACTTGTATTGATAAAATGAACTTTGCCTTATGAAAGAATTCACCTTCTGAGTTCATGATTGTCTAGTATTTATTCATTGTAAACTTTTTTATGCAGATAATGCAGTAATTGAAGAACTTTTGACGATGCTTGTTAGATATAAAAGATCTGGTAAGTTATTTAAACTATTATTTTACATGAGCTGACCTAAAGTAAAGAAAAGGATGCAGATTTTTTAAGTTTTAAAGAATTTGAAATCAAGCACTACTCTTGCCTTTGTGCTATTTCACATTCATGTTTATCCTATAATACTCAAAGTAAAATTTTAAGTTTACTGTTTATAGCTGAATATTGTACAGGCATGATTTAAATCATGAGTTTTGTCTGAATATAATTAGGTTTGGAATTAGATGTACATTCTGGGGTCTTTTTGTTGTTGGTTCTTTTAAACATGTAATACCATCAGTTTCATAAGTTTAAAGGACTATTTGGTGTTGAAGCTTTTTATCAATTTTTATCAACAATTTGGTAGGTTTATTGTTAAGCCTTATTCATATTATATTACTATGCAAATCCTTGGTTACACATCTTAGTGATATGTTTTGTTGGGTAAATAGTTCCTTTCAAAAATCTACAGGGTCAATGACAATTTTCATGCAGTTTCAATAGGGTTAATTGAATAGTTATGAAACTGATATTCCTCATTACCCTTTCTGGAAAAAACACTCGCAACTCTTCTTAATCGATTTATGAGATTTGAACATCGCACAAAAGACTGTCATCTTATTGCCAACTCATGAATTATGGTCTTTTAAGACATGTGAAATGTAATTTTTACAAAAGTAGTGTATAAAAACTTTAGTGCTAAATCTAGATTTCTACATTCCAGTAGATTTTAGAAATACCAGAAATTAAAGAGATTTTCCTGCCTTTACTGCATCCTTATCATATACCAAGAATATTAAAGCTAAAGAAATTGTGAAGTTCGAAAAAGTTTAAACAAACAATGGAAATCACTATGATCCTAACACGGGAATTTTCATAGCTCCAAGGGGAAGAATTTACCATGTATGCACTACAGTAATGTCGGTAGAAGGAAAAACTGTTTATGCTAAGATCTGGCAGAATGAGACAAGGACAGTTGGATTGTATCCTGGTACTGGATATAGTGAAGCTACTGCTAATATTGTGTTACATTTAAAGAAAGGGGACAAAGTAACAGTAAGAGGCGAGGGTAATCATTATTATCTTTACAGCAGTGAGGGCCACTACAGTATGTTCTCTGACTACCTTATAGCATTATCAATGCTTTTGAATAAGCAATACAATTAATTGTTTTGGTTTCCTTATGCAAACAGTTATGCGTGTCTTAAAGGATGCATTTTGCATGCACTGACACATTTATAGTGTTTAAAATGTTAATCTCTTGATATCTTATGATTCTTAAGTCCTTGCTTTTTCGTTAGCACACTTTCAATAGCTCCGTATATTCAAGAGAATCTCAGAAAACTTCAAGCAAACGTTTTGAAAAGGCATTTTAACTTATATTGAAAGGTTGATGTTCATGGGTGTAGCTTTACATTAAGAAATTATATAGTTGTCTCAAATCAGAATATCACATTTTTGAATTCCTGACTGAAGCAGATCAATGGTTTAACAGTTAATAATTCAATTACGTAATCAGGAAATAAAAAAATGATTTGAATAATAGTTGATCATCAAATGTGCTATTTGCTGGAATTAAGATGTTGCTTTGTTTAATTTTTGTTTAAATCAATAGTTTTGATTCCAAACTCCTCGAAAGTTAAACTGTTTTATCATTAAATTTTTACAGAGACCTCAGCAATGTAAAACTACTGTGGCATTGAAAGGGTTAATTTAAATATTTAGATACAAGAAGATGTGGTATGAGTGCCAATGAGACAACTCTCCATCCAAGTCAAAATTTATAAATGTAAACCATTATAGGTCAAAGTACGGTCTTCAACACGGAGCCTAGGCTCACACCGAACAGTAAGCTATAAAGGGCCCCATACTAGTGTAAAACCATTCAAACGGGAAAACCAACGGTCTAATCTATATAAAAACGAGAAACACTTACGAACCACATCAACAAACGACAACTACTGAACATCAGATTCCTGACTTAGGACAGGTGCAAACAAATGCAGCGGGTTTAAACGTTTTAATGGTACCAAACCTTCACCCTTTTTCTGAAACAATAGTGTAACATCACAACATAGAAAGACACACTATAAAATATCAACTGAAATAGCTTAACTCAATCAAAGGACATAGTAACACCACTGAACATACACTGAACAAATAAATTTGACCTATGATACAATGTAAATTCAAAATAAATAAACTAAGGAAGAATAATAAAAGTAACATGTTATATCGGTATGAAATGTTAAACAATTTAAGAAAAACAATATGCTCGAACAAAAATATCAGCCATTTGCAATAACTTTAAACACAGGTAAATAAAATAATTTTGTTGTTAGGTATACGAATACAGTTACAATAGAGAAAGGAAATATTTTAACAAAATAAATAATTTTGATGTTCATAGTACGAAGTGGAAATTTATATTAGTACCAAACACTTATCAAAGCTGGTATATAGACCAGATATAACCCTGAATAACATTAAATAACAAAAAAGCATTACAATTAGTATCAACAGGTCAAATAAACAAGAAAGTACGATTTGAGAGTACTCGCAGTTACTGACAGCTAGTTAAAAGCCAAAACAATTAATAATAAAAATCATGCATCAGAGACTAAAATCAACTAAAACACATCCCAGGGATTTAGTATTTTAACGTCATGGACAGTCAAAGAAGACATGACTAGTGCAATGCCAAAATAAATGTATCGACAGACATTAAGATAGTTAGGAGTTTAACCTCTTTATAGATCAAAATGAACGTGGGTGTGTCTTTAAACATCCCGTTTGAAAAGAATACAAATTTAGTTATGTTTTAATTTGCTGATGACAAAATCGATATTAGTGCCAATGTAAACTATATTCAAAGATCTAATTACAACATTTGTCTTCTTATATGTTCATGAATAAATTCAATAATGTCTATGATATATAGGTTTAATTACAAGTACCAATGTCGACAGATACTATAAGCAACTTTATTTGGTGTGTGGGTTGATCATAAGTAAACTACACGTGTATATCTAGATTAGTTCATTTGACATCGACAAATATTTATTAAAACATTTAAAATGAAAATGAAAAAAAATATAGCGTTATGGTGATAAACTTTAAATATTCAGCACTTTAGGCTTTTGGTTTTTTTTTTCTATGTTTTGTCTTGGGAGGTTCACTTTTATTGCACAATCAACTTCTTTATAGTTTTCAACGTGCAATGATATTTCATGATTCACATTGAAGATGTGCACTTGGTATGGACAAGTTTTGGAAATTTTGCAGGATTTCAAGATTTTTCCCTTCGAAAGTTTTTGCGGAACCCATCACGAGTTGGTTGACCGTTAAAGAATGTCTGTTTCACAGATGACGGTGGGTATATACTAATTGTCTTAACCACAGTCCTGTTCTTCCCTCGCATGTGACCTACTGAATTAGACTTATCACCGGGTTTGTACTAACATCAGTAGCACGATGCGTGATACATGTGGATCAGGATCTTCTCACTCTTCAGAAGCACATGAGATCACCCCAAGTTTTTGATTTGCTTCGTATTGCTCAGTCTCTAGTTTTGTGTGTTGTGTTTTGTAGACAGTGGTTTGTCTTTAGGTAGTTTTTGTTTCTTGCCATAGCATTGTCAGTTTGTTTTCTTCATGTGAGTTTGAATATCTATTTGGTATCTTTCACCTCTGATTCAAACAAAAATTTCTCTCAAACTGATTTTATCATGATATTTGATTTCTTGAATAAAAGCAACTTTTTAACGTTAGGAGGATGTTTTTTTTTTTTTTTTTTTATCAAACTTTTGGCATTCCCAATGGAACCAACTGTTCTCCTCTTCTTTAAGACTTGTCCCTTTATTTATACGAGGCAAACTCCTTATAGGAGCTTCTTAGGCAAAATGAAATGAAGCAAGCATTATCTTTGAGATAAAGGTTTCATTACAAGTAACAATGTCGACAGTCATCCCATACACCAAAAAAAAGTTGCTTATAGTATCTGAGAAACGACAACGAAAACGTAATGTCAACCTATTGGACCTATTGCTGATAGGATATGAGAAACGGACTTAACCCCGCCACATTCTGTATGTGCCTGTCTGAAGTCAGAAGCCTGTAATTCAGTGGTTGTCGTTTGTTGCTGTGTTACATATTTGTTTTTCGTTCATTATTTTGTACATAAATTAGGCAGTTAGTTTTCTCGTTTGAATTGTTTTACATTTGTCATTTCCGGACCTTTTATAGCTGACTATGCGGTATGGGCTTTGCTCATTGTTGAAGGCCGTATGGTAACCTAGAGGTGTTAATTTATGTATCATTTGGTCTCTTGTTGAGAGTTGTCTCATTGGCAATCATACCACATCTTCTTTTTATGTTATCAATGAAAATGAAATCAATGACTTTCATGTCAGACAATACCTGCCAGATATGTACACTTTGCAATCATTCCATACACCAAAACATAGTTTACATATTATTTACGTCTATTTGGGTTGCTCACTCAATTTTGTCAACATAACAGGAATTGCAAAACAACTGTTATATAAGTGGGAGGTTTAGCTAGCTATAAAACTAGGTTTAACACATAATTTTCCTCGAAAAATGCCTGTACCAAGTCAGGAATATGACAGTTGTTTTCCACTCGTTCCGTTGGTTAGTTCTGACCTGTGATTTAGTCAGGTTTTATGGACTTCCTTTTTAATATACATTGGAGTTCGGTAATTGTGTAATCAAATTTTCTATTAGTTTTAGTATCTGAGATAACTAAAGGACTTAACATCAATAATTATTATTGACCAATGGACCAGGAAAATGATGTCAAGGACAGATTAACCCTGTCAGACAGACATATACACTGTAAAATCATTCAACTATACTCGAAATATAGTTGACCTAAATCTAATGATATCTGAGAAAACTAAACACAGTCATATGAACCTTGAAAATGCACTTAAGGTCAGATTAATCCAATCAGGTAGACATGTACATTATTACCTTATAATTATTCCAGTATACACCAAATATAGTCTGCCTATATCTTATAATATATGAGAAACTGACTAATTCACAAGAACTTAAAATTTACCAATAATCCAGTAAAACGAAGTCAAGGTTATATTAAACCAGGCAGACTGTCATATTATCATTATTATCATTCTGTACAATTGACCTACTGCTCATATTATGTCTGCGATACGGACTAGCCATGAACATTTTAACCTTGCTATGAGGTAAAGGTCAGGTTATTCTGTTACTCGTAAAAGAGAAAATAAGACGAAAAAAATATACAGCAGTAGCTGAATGGTACAATGAGGTAAAAGAAAAAGGCCAGACAGAATATTCAGAATAAAAGGCAACTTATACAAGGTATGAAGAATCCTAATCTTCTACCTTCTGAAATACACAATGTATAAATCTTTAAGTTAAGGATTAAGCACACCCTTGTCTCATATTTTGTGACCTTCGACGGTATGGGGAAAAATCAATCGGATCAAAAAGTAGAATAACACATGCATAACTTCATACATGAAAAAGGATCTGTACAAGTTCGGTTTAGTTCAATAATGTTTACAATAATGCTATAATAAATTCCGAAACCATGATAAATCTGCTATTACGAAAAAAAGTCCAACAAGACTGAATAAAATTTCAGTATCCAAATCGTATACAGTTAGATTTTCTAATCATTTGATGAGGCTGAAATTTCAAAGTTATAGCGAATAAAAGGACCTATTGGATTTGGCAGGCATAATTGGTTCAGAGAAACGAAAAGTATCCGATCAAAACCTAGGCATAAGAACTAGGATAATTTTTCCTGATTGCACATCCTCGGGTAGTGTTCTTCAATTGAGTCAAGTTTCATCAATACTTGACTAGTCGTCAATGAAGAGTTGCAGTTTCATGCATTGGAACGACAGACGCACAAATATACAAATGTATAAACAAACAGGCATGGTGATTTCTATATTCACCAACAAACTTTTGTTTGAGGAGGATATAATAAAAAGGCTAATTATTAAACGTTAGTTACAAATACTTCTCTGTATCTCTGTCTATAATAAATATGATAGAACATTGTTACGAAAAAAAGTCGATCCTCACAACATTGATGACTACTTAATGCTTCAGTAAACGTTTTGTTGCACTAGTTTTAAAGGTTGGTTACATAATTTTCGAAAACCATACATGTAAAAGATTACAGGCACCAAAATATATAAGAATAGTTTCTTGTATCGAAAATTATCTTGATTTTTGAGAGGTCAGTGTATATTCTTAATTGCGATTTTTGGCCTCCAATTCAAATATTTTGCTTCTCAGATTTTCTATTTCTGTTTCTGTTATCTCCCAATATTCCTGTATTTTTCCTTGAAGCTCTATTTTTTCATTCTGTCTATTTTCCTCCTTGATCTTTTCTTTTCGTGACGACTTGTGGTATTCATAAAGCAGAAATGATGCAGAGACTCCATAAACTAATACTTCACCAAGTAATTTTGTCCCTAAATTCATTGCTTCGTCTGTTGATAATGGTTCTACTCGTGTTGGTGTATCAACACCAAATAATTTACTTTGTGATGTAAAATCCATTGAGTGATACCCTGAAAAAATACCCAATAAAATGCATATAAAAACTTCCAGAGAGTTTTACCTGAAATAAAGTCACCAGTTTAAAATGTAAGGCTCCTATATTGGCACATAATTGTCACTGATATCGGTAAAAAAAAAATGCTGATTGAATCTGTTATAATTTTTAGACATTTGATATATCAATTGAATGAGTTATAATTCACTAGTACTTCAATTTGTAGAAGTAGCAGCCACTGTATGAAATGAGGTCCAAAGTGTAGCATTGTTTCCTCGGTTATTGTCTTGAGAGAGAGAAAACTTGTGTATGTTCCTCATTAAAATTAAAACAACAATCTCATCAGTTGATTGGAACCAGAAGAGAAAATCACTTTTAAGAAATTAATGTTCATATAATTTGTATGCTTATTCAACATTTTAACATTTTGTTTTTATATTTCATTTTCCATTTGCAATTTTGTACGAAAATGCCTAGTTATTTTAATGATAATCTATAAGAAAGGAACTTATTCCTTCTCCCAACATCTTTGTGGAAAAGGATAGAAGTAAAATAAATATTAGTTTAAAAAGTCATAAATCTTCACTTTTTTATTCAAGGGTTTGGTTTTTTTTTATAGATATAGACATGATGATTATCAAAGTACATTTGTACAATATTTTACATTTTGAAATTTTGAAGAAGATAACATTATTTTGGGAATGTATATCTCATTTGCAAAGCTCTTCTTCCTTGTCCTATGTTAACTATATCTTTGATCCTTTTTGAGTTATCAGCTCTTAAACAGTTTTTCATGTTTGCGTTTACTAGTGTTATGGTCTCGATGATCACAGATCAACATGTAGATCAATTGTAGAAATTCGTAATTGTTACGGACAAAATTGCATCATAATTTTATGAGGGTTTGGATGGGGGTTTACAGAATAGAGAATAATGGGCTCAAAACATAAAAAAATAGAGAATAATGGAGCGCTAAAATATAAAGTATAGAGAAAATTAGGCAAAAAGTATAAAGAATAAAGAAATGAAAGACACTCATCCATACCCTCAATGTTATTTCAACAGTATTTTTTCAATATTTCTATTGACACGCAATGGTTGTGTATGTCATAAATTTTTGATTAACTCAATATTACTTTTGTTTAAATTTTAGCAATGATTTGGATAATTTCCCAAAAAGTTGGATGCAATTTGTTAAAAATCAATTCTTTATAAAAAGCTCTGTTATATTTTATTCCTTTACAGGAACAAAATCAGTCAATCGTACCACCTCGGTGGTCTCGTCTTAGCTTGCTTGTCTCGACTGTGAGAAGTTGTTGTTTCAATTTCCGGCCGGATTAAACGAAAAACTTGAAAACTTCTCCAGTTAGTACGCGGTATTTAGGAATAAGAGCAATATTGATCGGCCCCAAGTCAGTATTATAGTGTCCGGGTTGGGTGGCATGTCTTCCTGTGGACGGTTACGTTATGAGATGAACGTTACAAATCCTGCTCAGCGGTCATGTACAAACCATGTTTCCTATTCATATAACATTAACTTGCCCTCGTCCCGATTATACATTTAACTTGCAACTGAACGTTAAACACAGCTACCTCTGATTATATATCTAAAAATAAATTGGATTTACCATGTTTTCAAAATTATATCTTAGTGGTAAAATTTTCTTTTCTATAACTTCAACAAGGCCTTTGGGACTTTAAGAAGAAGCCATTTTCATAGAAAGAATTAAATATATGTTTGATACAACTGAAGTGTACTTTCTAGCTCATCTAGTCCATGTGCATGCCAGGTACTATCATTACTTAGAACTATTTGACATCTTCTTAGAAACAATTTCGGAAATTTAAACAAAATATGTTACTAATTTACAGATTCAAGTAAGATATTACCACCACAACGGACATAAATAGAACCATATGAGAAGAACAAACAATAATCTTGTAAATACTAAACTCACATCGTGCAGAAACACCTAATCTGTTTCTCTACTAAGTTTGAGTTTTTTTCTATTATCCAAAAGAAAAGTTGTCGAACGTATTTAACAGAATCATTTGGTAATCCATACAAATAGTGTCTCCACCATGACAGTCTTGAACATAAAACCAAATATTGAATAAACGACACAGTTTAACATAGAACACTATGGGGAAAAATCACCAAAAACTTTTTAGTCAGAAAACACGATAATATTGTCAAACATACAAACGTACATGCACTATCCACACTGATCTGTGTCCACACTTGTTATATATCTAAAAATGATCTGATCTTAAATGAAGTAACAGTTGAATAATGATAGGTTCTCCTATTGAATTATTATATTGCGTTATTCTCATTTTGTAGCACTGGGTTTACACCTATGTTTTTGCACTATTAGTCACCGAGCAATCAGTGCCTCAATATTGGCATGCTTTGCAACATACTCCGTTGGTAAATTAAAAACTTAAGGTTCCACTTCACTCAGAACTGTTTATAGTAACCAGAAGTAGTAAGTTGAATCTTATGTTTTTATTGGGAGAATGTAACACTGTCTTCACAATTATCTGGACCACTAAATATTATAAATGGTTAATAATAAAAAAAATACACATTTACATAAGTAACGCTTTAAGCGTACGTAAAAAATATACATTCCTTGGCTTATCGTATGTGAAAAACCCACACGATGACGTATACGCACAAATCCATGTTTACAAACGAACTATGAAAAGCTTTTCCATATTAATCTTTTTAATCTTGAATATTGGACTATTAATTATAGTAGCCATGGTTCTTATAAAACAAACCGCCGTTTTACACAGATATATATGAGGGTCAGGATGGGGGGTCTTTCATTTCTCTATTCTTAAATTTTTTGGCCATTTTTCTCTAATCTTTATTAATTTAGCCCATTATTCTGTAATCTTTATATTTAAACACGAATTATTCTCTATTCTTTATTTTTTGGTCTATTTTTCTCTATTCTTGATATTTTTGCCCATTATTCTCTATTTTGTAAACCCCCATAAGCAAAGTGGAAATAGACGTTCTATTTCTGCACTCTGAAAAAAAAGTAAAGTTCATGTCACGGCTGTCATTCGGTATATGGAGAAAAAGTATCGTGAAAAAATAAGTAACGGTGGTCAAGTATTGCGATACGATTGTGAAAGATCTGGTATGCGATCGTGAAGGAAATCTTATCGAGAAGACAATGCAATTTCAACGGATAATATAATTTATTGAATTATAAGGACAAATTTTGAAAAAAGTAAAATTGTCTGTCAAAATGGTTCTACATATGAACTGAAGTATCTTAAAAATCAGAGTTTTAAATATCATCGTTTTTACAAAACTACAAATGGCAGATGGCTCGTCAATATTTCAATGACATAAAAAATGTAAACATACATGATTTTTCTCATTATATGAATGATTAAATTACTATTTTCTGAACAATGTCATTCATATATTTCATACACCGCGGCCGTGTCAAACCAAAGACTTTAGAATTGGTATTTGCTGCTTCTCCGCTAAGCACGCGACATTTAGGAGTAAGAGCAAAGGCTGGTCGGTTCGGAGTCAGAATAATGTGTCCGGGTACGGTGACATGTCTTCCTGCGGACTGTTACTTTGTGAACTATCACGTTAAAAATCCGGCTCAGCGTGTCGGTCTAGTACAAAACAGGGTAAATATTCATATTACATTAATAAGTTCTCGTCCTGAATATGCATATTGATTTGCCGCTGGATGTTAAGCAGCCATCATCATCATCATCATCATCATCATCATTAATGTTTAAAACGGCTCTGAAAATAATTTTTGACGTAGCTTAATGAAAAAAAAATTAAATTGGAATATTTGTATAAATTTGATATTTAAGGTCGTGAAAGATCGGGTATCGAAATTTTGAGATCATGAAAGATCCTGTGTCGCATATATGTCATTGCACAAATTATTGCTCGATTATTTTGTAATTATATAAAATTGAGAATGGAAACGGGGAATGCGTCAAAGAGACAACAACCCAATCAAAGAGCAGAACACAGCCCAAGGCTACCGATGGGTCTTTAACACAGCGAGAAAATCCCGCACCCGGAGGTGGTCTTCAGCTGGCCCCTAAACAATAATGTATACAAGTTCAGCGAAAAGGGTCGACACACTTAAATCCGAAACATATAAATGAACCAAAGTTAAAAAAAAAACCACACAAGACTAACAAAGGCCAAAGATTCCTTACTTGGGACAGGCACAAAAATGCGGCGGGGTTAAACATGTTTCGTGAGATCTCAACCCTCCCCCTTTACCTCGAGCCAAGTGGAATAAACAAACACACAGCAATACGCACAGTAATATTCAGTTTAAAAGAAGTCCGAGTAGAATTGGTAACAGATGAAACTAAGTAAAATGACAATAATCAACATAAATTAACAAAGGACTACTAGCAGTTACTGACATACCAGCTCCAGACCTCAATTAAACTGAATGAAAGATTATGTCTTCATCATATGAAAATCAAGCACAATCCCAGCCGTTAGGAGTTTAGTATTATACCATCATAAAATATAAGAACATAACCCGTATCATGCCAACAACTGGTTTTAGAACAAATGTGTTTATTTCCAATGCAAAGATCCTATGAGTGAATCAATATTAATTCCAAAAAATTCCATCTTTGATGACCTGACAACGGTATCGTAACTATATCCTTTTGAATACGTCTGTTTATAGGTTTGGTTAACTTTTGATGTGAATGGCGACATTTTTGTGCTTTGTATAGAATATTACCATAAAAGATGGGATGTGAAATACCTGAACGTATAAGATGTCTGCACGTTGATGTATATTTACGAATGGTGTCCTTGTAACGATAATAAAATTTAGAAAATGTTTTAACAAGATTGTGATATCGAAGACCCTGGTGTAATAATTTTTCAGTAATACAGAGTACATGAATTTCTTATGTAGTTGGTACAGTGAAAGACTGGACTTCCATGACTTTTTTCCGGTTCAATTTTTGTGTGGGAATAATCTGTAAGGCCATGATGATTCAAGGCCATTAGGTCCGGTTTTTTTTAATAAGACCTCATCTGATGTCAATAATGTTTATGGACAGTGTTTATGCCCTTTTCGATTTTTTATTGAAAAAAGGGGGAACATTTTTGAAAAAGTTATACGTAATTAAATTTAGTGTATAATAATTATGCTATTCTAAATTGATAATCGGTATCCTATTTCCAGTTAAAATTGAAATTCTATAACAAAAATCACACGGTTTCTAATTTCGGAATGACCGTCAAAATGTATGAACAATTTCATAAAAGAAAGTTTTATATATAAATTGAACATATCCCGAAATAATTCCTGGTTTAAATTTGCTGTGTTTTTTTAACGTTTCAAAGACACGCAATGCTTAAATGGTGGCTGGGCGGTGGAAAAAACGAATGATATGATTAAAAGAGAGGCTAAAGATACCAAAGGGACATTCAAACTCATAAGTAAAACAAAACTGACAGCGCCATGGCAAAAAAAAAAACGAAAAACGAACAAAAGACAAACAGTATATATAAACACAACATAGAAAACTTAAGACTTCGCAACACGAACCCCACCAAATACAGGGGTGATCTTAGGTGCTCCGGAAGAGTAAGCAGGTCCTTCTCCACAAGTGGCACCCGTCGTGTTGCTCATGTAGGTACAAACCCGGTGATAATTCACATTCGGTAGATTACATTCGAAGAAAAGAGGACGGGATTTTGGTTACGATAATTGAAACATATCCGTCGTCATCTTGAAACAGATATTCCATAATAGTTATCCAACTCGTGATGGCGTCCGTAAAATTGTCGAAGGGATGATTTCAACTTCACCACTTTGAACTCATGGTTTAATAGCTTCCTTGTGAGCAGTATCCCTCTATGAAGGAAATCATGATAAGAAATGCAAGCTCTAGGATAAAGTATCAAATGGGGGATATAAACTATATATGCAGGCGCGTCTGGAATGTTGCTACATAGAAATGGAAATTTCACCATTGGAAAGCTGAAATCATCTGTTTTGTCGTAAAGTTTTGTTCTCATCCAACCCTCATTGTCAATTTCTAGGTGTAGGTCAAGATATAAGGCAGATTTAACAGTATCTGTTGAATCCTATATTTCAAGTTCGCTGAAATAGACACGTTCAACAAAATCACCAAGCTATGAATTAATTAGAGAGAACGTCATCTATATATAGTGGAAATTGAAGTTTATGGTAAATGATTTCGACTTAAGTTGGACAGTGTTAGCTGTTATTACCTGTAGTGCGTGCTTAGCGTAAATGAATTGACTATCCCTTTAGATTAAAAATATTTTTTAAGATAAATACCAAGAAAAAAATAAATCGAGAATGTGTCCATGGGACACAGATGATGCCCCCTCTTGCATATGACGTTATAAAGGGACATAACTAGTGACGCAACCTAAATTCGAACTTGATCTGTGTTTAGGGTAATAAACATTGTGTATAAGTGTCATAATATTTGGTGGAGGCAAACTAAATTTAGAGAACGGAAACGAAAAATTCAGCGAGTTTTCCATTTATAAAGTGGCATAACTCTAGAACGGTAATAGTGATGCCACCCAAATTCAAACTTGATCTGTGTTTTGTGGTCATAAGCATTGTGTATAAGTTTCATAACATCTGCATGGTTAATGCAAACTAAAGTAAGGGAACGGAAACTAATTTTGGGACGTACGGACGGACGTTCAGGTGGACAAGGGTAACACTTAATGCCCCCTCCGCCGCGTTGGGGGCATAAGAACCTTATGGTTACTAATTGTCTCCAACGCAGCGATATTGTATTTGTCTCCAAGATAAGCGTCTTCTGTTATGCATGCATCACCAGGCAAGCGAAACAAGACTTTTACAATCGGGAATAAACCACAATTCATAAACATAAATTTACAAACCAAGCGAGGAAATCGACCCCAAAACACTCGAAGTACGTACGTTGAAATTTTTCACCACCTAGTTTGGGTACTATGACGTATATCGATTTGCACACATCCAATGTATTTCCAGGGAAGACACCCCCCTTCCGAGACCACTTTTATTTTACACATTCGGAAATGCATTTGACATTATAGAAACAAAGATACTTATTTTTGACAAGTTAGGCTCATGGTGGCTTTATCATCTTGGTGTCAAGTTATTTTTGCCTCTTAAGTGAAAACAGATATTAATATGTGATTATATATATATAAATAAAACCATTTTTTTTTAGTTTAAAAAGTTATGAACAGAAAGACTAGTGCTATACTTTTAACCTATATGTTTTAATGTTTTCTCTGAATTACTTGTTAAGTACTACTTGTATATAATTATAAATATAATGATTATTATTTTTTAATTGGTCAACTACACCAACAGCTCAAAAGTTATTAAGATATCATATTCTTCAATCAATTAAAGTACATCAATGGTAAATGTATTTAATTTTCTAATGATAAATATAAAAAGAATTAGAAGATATGGTATGACTGCCAATGAGTTATCCACCCAACAGAGACCAAATCACGTAGATGCAAGCATATATGGGTCATCGTACGGCCTTTAGCGATGATCAAAACCTTTACAGTCTTTTCAGGTAACGCATTTCATTCACGATAAAAATAAGGCGTTGCCTCATCTTTCACGATCAATTTTGATTAAAAATCAACAAAATACTGCTTTTAAAATAATAATCTTAACTTTTTCAAGAAAAAAATCTGTTCCCTTTTACTACACTGTCTGACAAACAAAAGATTAAGTTTCAAATCTATCATGATTTATTAGAATGTGACAATAATAGATCCAAAACGTGCATTTCCTTTAATGTAACATATAGGACCACATTGGAAATAAGCCGTAAGGCTTTCATGGGCAAACCTGAATAGGTATCCGAATTTATTTTAAGATTTTATGATTTTAGTATGTTTACATATCTGCTATCATTTTATACTACTTTTGTAATGTTTTATGATGATACTTGATCAAATAAATCTATCTATGTTCGCATAAGGTTATGTGTCGCGTTTTGTGTTTTCTAAAAAAAAAGTACTGCATTTTTTCTTTATCTAAATGCACAGTATTATTAAGGAAATTGAACCATTTTGACAGACATATTTCTTTTTTCTAATTTTTCCCGCTTGTTTATAATACAACGGATAGTTTCACAGATTATGCAGTTGAATTGTATGAAATTGCTCTCCCGATCCGATCGGAATGATTGACCAACGTTTCTTATTCTTCCACGATCTTTTTTTTTTGTATACCGAATGACAGCCATGTGGACTGTTTGGCTAAAACGGCTGTGTTTTCACCTAACAATTTACTCTGAAAACATGCAAATCTGTGTATCTGGAAAAGTTTTAAGGCATAGCATGCCCTAGATAATTAAAATTCAAATGCATTTTATGTTTCAGAAAATTTAAAAATTAACTATATTTTGCAGTGCACTTTCTATCGTTCTTACAGAAGGTGCCAAAATAAACAAAGTTGGGAAAGACGTTTGAGAACTTCTATATACTACTAAAATGTAATAATTGAAGTGAACTGTATTGATTGACAGTATTGACAATAGAGGGACAATAGATACTTGACAATAATTAATGATGTAAACTGTTTCACTGAGTGGACAATAATAAGTAAAACTCAACTGTTTGTTAATTTTAACATCGTCTGCAGGGACGAAAAAAGTGCACTGCAAAATCCAGGTAAGTTACATAAAATGCATTTGAATTTGATCTGTCTAGGGCCTACTATGCCTTAAAACTTTTGAAGATACAGAGGTTTGTCGTGTACTCGAATAAATTTTGCGGTGAAAACACAGCCATTTTATTCTAAGGCTCCACATGAACCTAAAAGATATTTTGAAAGCATATATGTATGGTTATTATAGAATTCTTACCTTGACCAATTGGTACAATTAGTGAACGAAATGTTTGATTACGCTTTGCCAACACACTAAATCTATGTACAACTGGTCGTGTAATTTGTCTGCCTAGTAAAATAACCAATTTTATTATTGGCAATACCATAGTTTCGTGTGCATTGAGGTGGAACAGTAGTATTTAATTTCCGGGAACTAGTTTCTAGGTTTTCCAAACGCTTTACTTTTGCAATGAATCGACATTTCGTCTAGTCAATGGTTCAGCCTTCCTGCTCGACGAAATGAATGAGGGTATGGTTGGGGACTTCATTTCTGCGTTCAGTTACTTTTGAGGTCATTTTCCTGTTATATCATGAATTTTCCATGGTAATTCTCTTGATGATGTTCAAAGTTGGGGTATGGCGAGCCTACCTTCCACTCCCATGCATTTGTCACTGCACTACACAAAGGACACCATGTTTCTATTTTGATTAAATATCTGGTTAAAACTAAACTTTGGTAATAATTTGAATATCTAGGATAATAAGCAGTTTATAGAATTATATTAGGTATATGTGATCATATTTGGTTTCTAGGCCATTTTTATAACAGACAGAATTTAACCGACATTAGATAAATCTGGAATCTGATAGTCAGAGATCACAAAAAGCTTAATTTTATCAATTTACATCACTGAATAAAGATCGGGAACTACCCCGACAAGTATAGGGTTGCAATATGTATATTTGTTATGAAAATAAAAATTCGATCACCTGAACTAGATTTTATCCTTGATGGCCTACATGTAACTGTCAATAAAAATATCCAAAATTGTCTATCAATCAATTGTTTGGGAGAAGATTAAGAGATATTTTACATTTACTGGTAGTGAAAAAAAATGTTATGAGGCACGGATTTAGTCAAAATTATTGTATTTAAGGAGATTCTGAAATATTTCAGGACTTCCATAATTTAAATTCAGGATATCCATGAATCATGATGACCTCCCAAAATATTTCAGGACCTCCATAATTCGATTTCAGGATATACGGAAAGATTAAAAGAACTCCACAATTCGATTTCAGGAATAACGGAGGTCCTGAAATATTGCAGAATATCATGAAATCGAATTATGGAGGTCCTGAAATATTTCAGAATATTGTGTTTGATTTTTGGGTATATTTTGATATTTGCAACGACGAATCAAGATCTCCTTAAATACAATAATGTTGGTCAAATTTGTGCCTCATAAATCATTATTTTAGAGAGACAGAAGTTACCAAAGGATTATTCTAAGTCGAAACGAACTGACAATGACCATGGCAAAAAACGAAAACAAAGTAGAAAAAGTTTAAAAAAACAACATAGAAAACTAAAGATTGAGCAACATAACACCCAACAAAGAATGGATTGATCTCAAGTGCTCCGGAAGGGTAAGCAGTCTTTCTTTCATATCATTTAAAATACTCCAAAATAGTCAGTCAGAAGCAATTGAAGTTATATATTAGATAAAGAAAAGATAAAACCAAAGTGTCAATCCACAAGAACAGAAATGCAGAGACAAACCAGGAGACAATAAAAGGACAATGGCAAACAAGGGACAAATTAACGATAATCACTAGAGACCTGAATTTGACTTACAAATTAAAACTTAATGATTGATAACATCCTACACGGGGAATATGATTTCATATATGTTTTATACTACTTCAATAGATACGATCAGATACCTGTACCAGCGTTTTACGTATACAAATGTCAAAGATATCTCCAAAACATCAAAGACAATATCATCTGTCCCTGCATCCGTCTTCCAGCCATTTTCAATGAATTGTCGTTTTATAGAAAAATAAGGAGATGAGGTATGATTGCCAATAAGACAACTATCCACCAATTTTGAAAGTTCACATAAAGTGGATGTAAGCAATTATAGGCAACCGTACGACCTTCAACAATGAGAAAAAACCGATACCGTATGGTCGGCTATAAAAGGCCCCGATATGAAAATTATGAAACAATTCAATAGAGAAAACTAACGGCCTAATTTATAACAAAACAACTAACGAAAAACAAATATGACATACATGAACCAACGACAACCACTTAACTACAGGCTCCTGACTTGGGACAGGCATATAAAGTATGTGGCGGGATTAAACATGTTTGCGAGCGCTCAACCCTCCCCTAACCTGGTACAGTGGTGTAACAGCACAACATAAGAACAAACTATAAAAATCAGTTGAAAAGGGCTTAACTCATCAGATCGACACAAAGAACATAAACACAGACCAGACGAGACAGGGTTAAATTGTAATTAGATATAAGAAGATGTGGTATGAGTGCCAATGAGACAACTCTTCATCCAAGTCACAATATGTAAAAGTAAACCATTATAGGTCAAAGTACGGCCTTCAACACGGAGCCTTGGCTCACACCGAACAGCAAGCTATAAAGGGCCCCAAAAAATGATTACTATCACTTGTTTCACATTGCGATACATAAAATTAAACTTTCTTTCAACAAAATTTAAAAGAAATTTATTTTAAACATTTTTTTTTATCTCTCACCCAACATTTTCATTTGAAATAACAATAGTTGTGCAGAGCTAATATCATTAAATTATAGAAAAATATATGACATGTAAAACATTTCGATTTTTGTTATAAAAAAATACTTCAAGTTTATTGGGTTATTTCACCAAAAAAAAATATCTTACAAAGGAAAAAATACTCCCACGTTGGTAAAATTTAAGAATAACCAACTGTTTATGCAATGGATAAGATTTGTCTGTGAAAAGAGCTCACGATAATGAAAAAGTCCTTTCGTATGGCACATCATTTGAATCGTTCAGTCATTTAGAAGACTCGTACGGTCAGTTTGCTTTGTATATTCAGGTATATTGGACTACTCAATTGCCTCTATTTAAGTATATTTCTAAAGGTATATCTGAATAACAAAAAGACTTTTCTAAGTGGATAATGTTTAATGTAAAGAGGAAACTGGTACAGTTTATTGGTAGCAAAACAGAAATTGAAAATAAATCAATAAATCAAAAATCAAAAAGAAGTAACAAATTGACAAAACTAAAAACTATTATTTTTCACGTTTTAGTCCATTTTACGTAAATTTGACAATCGCTTTCCCAATTTTACTGGATTACTCAAAAGTTCATGCGACTCCCGTTTTCGGACACTGGATGAATCACTTATATGTCTTTTGAGTTTTTATGTCTTTGTCAATTGGCAGCTAATTCGTGAACGAATACATTTAAGCCTGTGTGTTCATCCTTGTGGTTGTAGTTCGGGTATATCGCTTTTTAATATCAGCGGCTATGGTTCGAGTATTTAAAAAACAAACATATATAGCAACGAAGTGATTATTCGTGAATTTGAGCATAGAACAACATATTTTGTATCATAAAAGTAAACACAAAGAAGAAAAGGTATAAAGATTTTTTTCGGCTATGTGTTGAAAATTGTGTTGTATATCATGCAGTTATAAACAACTATAAACTCATAGTAGTCCGTCGTGCATTTCAACTCATTGAGTGGATTGGTCGTTAAATCGCCCAGAAAAAATACTTTATTTGTAAACTAACACTGATACATGCATGTTTTGACGGGAGCATTAAAATGTTAAATATTGCATATCCGTATAAGGAAATCAGATAAGGATCAAGGATTTTGAAAGGAGGAACTGGACAGCGTTAGGAGTGGGACAAGTAAAATGTCTATTTATGCATTAACCATATATAAAGCTCCATAAGGTGGGACAGCCCCCTGACTTTCTATGATCTAGCTGCATATATATAGGGATAAGTAGCATCTTCCAGAGAGGTTAACAGCCAGTAGAAAAATAAATTGAAGTTAGTACTCATGGAATTTATTCGCATAGCAACATTTTGAACCAATTTTACATCAAGCTTCTATAGCCTGCTGTACTCGTCGTTTGCTACTAAAGGAAGGAAATGATAACATTAAATGGAAGTTTTGTTTTTTATTTTTTCAAACTATTTCTATTTTTACTATTTACCAGAACGTGTTCCCGTGAATCCATAATTGATAGCGTCCTTGTTAAAACGGGACAAACATTGAGAAGATCTAGTTTTCAGTGTTTACAGGGAAGGTAATATTTTGTCACTAGATTTCAAACTGGTAAAGAGTAAGACGACTTGAACCTTTTTTCTGAGTGAAAGTTCTCTAAACCAATCTCTTTAAAATAAGTCTTGATCTGCACATGTTGGATCAGGCTGTAAACAGTCACGTCGATTGGTTGATTACAGTTAACATTTTTCCATTGGGAAAGGAAAGTCTTTTATTTGAATTTCAGCAATGAAATATGGAAATAGCCTTAGTTTAGACCATATGTACAGTACATGTAAGAACTTGGTAACCGGTCCTTTTTGGTTATATTATCTCATAAACGTTTGTATCAGATTTCGGACGTCCAAATATTTAGCCTCGAGCATCACTGAAGAGACATGTGTCGAAATGCGCGTCCAACACCCAAAGGATTAAGTGTAAAGTCGCCATTAACAGTCAAAGAAATACATGATATATCGTAATCGTAACTATTGAACCGAAATGAAAGCAGCTGTCCCTTGATTCTTTAACTTGAACGTGGTTTTCAAAAGAAAGATCGGGGCGATCGGGTTTATCAACTTCAGTCTGTCGAGTTTGACATTGATACGTATAAAATTACAACCATATTTTGAAATTCATAATTGTTATACGGTTAACATGATAAACCTGAATGTCATTTGCATCTACAATATTCCATCCGAGTTCGACTATAAAACCTATTTGATCGGAATTAGTTTCGTTGATAGTTATATTATATTTAAACCATCCATTTGCGCACCTTTCCTATTACTGATATAGTGTTATCTCTTTTCTGTGGGACTTATACATGAACGCTCATTTTGCATTTATTTTTATCGTTGTTGTTGCCATGAGATAATCGCGTACAATTTTGTCGATTCAAAATGTTAGAAAATATAATTTGATAAAATACGAATTTTTATGACGAACGATAATGAAATACCAAATGACAATTTGAATGTAAAAAATGCGGCTAATATGGCAATATGTACAGTTTGAAAGTACCCCCCAAAAAATACCATTTGATATCATCTTGCTATATACAGCTAAACTTAGTGTAAAATATCGACAAATATGATGCCTACTCATGTTAAAATGAGCATAGAGCATGACATGAAGGAATTATTTCGATTCTAATAGGACAATATAGGAATTATTTCTCACGCGGTTGTTCCAAATAAAAAACATGTATCTTGGGCTTACTACTTTCAAGCTTATCTATATTATTTGTGACAGGATACTTCCTGCGGAAACATTAAGAATTATTGCCTTTGTTCATAATGTTATTGTAGAACCGACGTGCAAAATACAACTAAGTATGGATAGATATGAAAATAAGGAGATGCCAGTGGTATGATTGCCAACGAGTCAAATATCCACCAGAGTTCAAATGAAGTATTAAGCAATGTAATCTGTACATTTCAGCACGGCAGCAATCCCGTATACGGAAAGGACAAGATAAATATAACATTAAAAATTTCATAAAGCATATTTTGGCGGCGATCGATGTCTTTCAAAATTACTTTATTTTTATCAATAGTACCGCTTAAGTCGACGCTAGGGGCCGTCTTGACCTTGTTGTAGGGTATGAATGATTTGTTCATTGTTGAAGACCCTACATCAACTGTCAAGATGAAGAACAGGAATAAAAGCCCTGTTCATTGATAATTTTCTATGTTTTCTATGTATTGTGTGCGATTTGTCCCATGTACATTTACTCCATATCCTTTCATTTTCTATTCTATTTATTGTACAGTTATGTTCTATTAGCTTACAGTGGCATCCATAGTATAATATTCATCATTTCAAAACATTATTAAATAATTAAGAAAAATACAAATAGTACAAATCAGATGGATTCTAATACTAGTACTCTTTTTTAAAGAAATATCATATATGCCACAAACGAACTATGATTATATATGCTTTATTCAAACATTGTAACTGAAAACCAACTGTGATGGGAAGGAAGCCCTTAAAATATTAAGTATTTGTCCAGCTGCATCACTCTTCCGTTCAAATCAACACCACCCCACTCAAAAATGATTCCCCATATTTTCATTCACCGTCTATTCTGCCAAAAATCAATATAGCTTTACCTTGGATTCTTCTGCGAATGTTTTCAAAATTTTAAACAAAATAGCACCTATGGGTGTTTAAGCTACAAACACGACGAAAATAATAGTGTAAATCTTTTTCGTTAATAAGTTGCAGACTTAAATCTGGACTTTGTGTATTATGCATTGACAAACACTGTCTGAAAAACGTAAAGCTGGTACCGTAAAGCTCGCTCCATCCTCTAACAATATGATGAACTGTATCGCCATTAGTGCTCACGTGATCTACGTCCGCGTTTCCATCGTATTTCCACGTGGTCACAATAGTGGCAAACGGATATTTAAAAGGATTCCTTGTAGTTATAATGTCTTTGAAAATAACTTCAGTTTGTTGCCATATAGACTTTATTACAATAGAACATGAACCATTATCTTTAAATGTGACGAATAACTTTTTTGCCTGAGGTGCAATGTCTATCTTTGATATTGAAGCCATTGGAAAGTTTTTACTTGGATCATTTTGACCAATTATTATTGATGAACCGTATGGAATTTTAGTAAGACGGTGTGGTAGAATCGGCAAAATATGCATTTCTCCTTGCCTTGATAGTTTGACAATTGGGCTATACATGTTGGTCCATGGAGATATATGTGATATTACTATTTCCGAAACATTTAGAAATTCCAGACTAGTATCTACATTCCTGACTGTCATTGTTTTTTGTTTTATATCCGTCCTTTCAAATACGTCCGTGAAAACTTCAATTTTCAATGCAGGATCTATATATAGAACCTCGCGGTGCTTTGTTTCTATCGCTTGATATTCCAACTTTATAAATTCGATTGTTATAGATTTTATTTCAGAAGGATAAGTAAAAATATAAAACAGAATTTCATTCTTAACCGACCAACTCTGTTTTGGTATTATCCATTCATGCTTAGTTTTTTGTCGACTAAAGTATGTACTGTTCAGTGCCATCCATACTCCTTTAGCATTATAGGAACCTGATACAAGAAATATGTCCACCACTTCTAAAAATTTGAGAACAAGTCTGTAATTAACATCATACTCCTTTATATTGTTAAATGATAGATTAATGAAAAGAGACCTCGATGTACTTGATCGGCCGTGTTTAATACCAACACCGGAGTACATATCGGTGGACAACGTGTTATTTTGTGATTTGAGTTTGATATTTAATAGTTCCCATACAGTTATATTGCCTTCATTGCAAAGTATGTTTTCATCGTGAAAATTATTTTCAAAAGATTTGTACTTTGGGTTCATTGCAGTGACGACAAACATGCGCACATTTTTATGGTAGATTGGTAGGAATACATTTTTGGTACTACTCTGGCATGATGATCGCAATGATTTTCTTTTCAGCACTGCAGGTGGCATATCGTGACGATTCTTTCCATTTAAATACACGATATTACTGTCACAGTAAAATGAACATTTAAATGATTCTTCTATCAAATAGTTGTCCGTCGTTCTGATGGTAAGTTCGTCTAATTCAATTCCGTAATAATCAGTGTAAATAATATTAACAGATAAAACATGTTTACCAGAAGATAGAGTCATAGCTGGGCCAATTTGTTCAGTATAAATAAAATTGTTCCATCCGTGACCACCATTTCTATCAAATTTTGTCTTTAAAAGGCCTAGTTGTTTCCCATCTACACTAAATGCCACAGAGTCTCCTCCTCCATCGTTCGAATATCTCACACTCCGTAGGCGTACCTCAGTTGTGTTGCGTAGACAAAAATAAATGGAAAAAGAATCTCCTGTTTTAAAGAGCGCCGATTTCTGTGCAGATGCTCGGCTCCTGCTCATAATAAACTTATCCACAACGAAATTTTCAATTTCAAATGTGAAATGTGAACCTCCACATAAATAACACAGCTGCTGAACCAATATCAAAGAGATACTTACAAATACAAACATCTCTGCAGTTATTTGTAATTAACTATATAATTCAATATTACCTCATCAAATGTAATGATTTATTAATAAAGTAAAGGTGAACATTTTTCTGTAAAAAATTAAGTTAGTGATTAATTGTGTGGTATATGACATTTGATTTAAGGCCGAGAACATTTGTTTTCTTTCTCGTTGGTTTTGTACGGTAAAACGACGACTGACAATTTAAATTAACATAACTTTGCTCAAAAGCAACTCTTACAGAATAGGTAGCATTAATTTATACCATCAAAATCTTATTTAGAACATTTATTGTTATTTTTCTGTAGGAATATCAGTCGAAGAACTACTACCATTTTTCTTTCTATATTTGAATGAGAATGGGATTCATTTGCTTATTTGAGAGAGTGTAGGGGTAGGAGAGAATTTGAAAAAAAATGGTTTTCTAAAACATTGTCTTGACCTTATGAAGTTTCTGCTTGTTGACCGTTTGAGACGCCCTTCAATTTCATATCTTGTAGAGACTGGCGTAAGAATCAAGCATATTCGTATGTTTCTTTCACTCAAGCAGAGTTAACGGTATATAATTCAGGAATGAAAATTTGACATGTTTTGAAATTTGCAAATATTTGCATTTACATTGGAAAAGCTTCTAACCAATCAGCAATCAGTCTCAATACTTTGTTCATTTTAGATTAAGGGTACACATACCTAGTATAACAAACGATTTTAGACTCTCGAATGTAATGAGTTCGGCGAAACTAACACATGGAAAGGTCAAAGACCGGCGAATCTCAATGAGGGCCGGAAATCTTCTTGTATCAGTTAATTGCCTATTGCTGACATTTGGGGCGTTTAGAGGTATTTGCTCAGTATGAGCGTGTGTGGAGGATAAACCGGTTTTCTCTCTTGCAACATACGGGTATGTGAGTCACCCTTGTTGTAAAGGGCCTTTATATCTATGAGATCCAAACAGATAAAGGACAGGAAACCAGTCTAGTGTGGAGGAGGGCTGTGTTTATTGCTTTTGTTTTTATTTTTAGGTACTAGTATATAATATGTGTTTGGTAAATGCTATTCCTTATTTATTGCAAATATTCCAATTATTGTGATATATTGCATGATCTTTCTCTTTGGCGTACAGTTGACAAAACAAAATATGTGGTAGGATTGCCAGTGAGACAACTATATACCAGAGGCCATCGTTGGGACGAGGATGTAAACATCTGCAGGTCACCTTACGGCCTTAGGCAATGAGCAAAACATATACCGCATAGTAATCTATAAAAGGTCATGGCATAAGTAAAAGTAAAACAATTTATTCGAGAAAACCAACGGCCTGATTTATGTACCACACTATAAAAGAAAAATAAATATGGTAGACATGCAGCAACCAATGGAATTGCAGGCTTCTGACTTGGGACACGCACATTCAGAATGTTGTAGGTTAAACATGTTTGTGAGCGTTCAATCCCTCCCCTAACTAGAACAGTGGTTTTACAACTTAAGAACAAACTGTAAAAATCAGTTAGAAAGGGCTTGATAATTAGAGTTATTTTCAGGGTTGAGGTAAGGATAGGGGTGAGTGTCAGGGTTTTCTTTGAGCACACAAAATAAAAACTATTAGTTATGGCCTACCTGAAGTTAATATCTTACGTTAAAAACAAACGTCACAATTAAATAACATATATCCATGTTGCGGACAGGAACACTGAATACAAATATTTAGCGAGGCGTGTTTGTGGGTGCTCAAACCTACCCCACCATACCACAGGAAAAAAATTGAAAACAACACGTTTAATAATTTCATGCGTCCGAAGCGCTTTTCTGGATTAACCTTCATCAGGAACGCTCAAAGCCAAACATTTGAAATCCGAGGATGTATAAGTACCGAAATCGTTGAAGAGCTATATGACAAAAATGCCTAAAATAAATAGCCAAATTCATCTAAAGTCAACTTTGCCTAAGGGAGTTGAAACCTTAGTTTCTTAATAATTTCAAAATTTATAAACGGACACATTTAGAAAGGTTTCTTAAATCATGTCAGTACTTCGTCAGTACCGAAGTACTGACTACTGAGCTGATGATACCCTCGGGGACTGACAGTCCACCAGCAGAGGTATCGACCCAGTGATGTAAAAATTGAAAACAACACGTTTAATAATTTCATGCGTCCGAAGCGCTTTTCTGGATTAACCTTCATCAGGAACGCTCAAAGCCAAACATTTGAAATCCGAGGATGTATAAGTACCGAAATCGTTGAAGAGCTATATGACAAAATGCCTAAAATAAATAGCCAAATCCATTTAAACTCAACTTTGCCAAGGGAGTTGAAAGCTTAGTTTCTTAATAATTTCAAAATTTATAAACGGACACATTTAGAAAGGTTTGTTAAATCATGCCAGTACCGAAGTACTGACTACTGAGCTGATGATACCCTCGGGGACTAACAGTCTACCAGCAGAGGTATCGACCCAGTGATGTAAAAATTGAAAACAACACGTTTGATAATTTCATGCGTCCGAAGCGCTTTTCTGGATTAACCTTCATCAGGAACGCTCAAAGCCAAACATTTGAAATCCGAGGATGTATAAGTACCGTAATCGTTGAAGAGCTATATGACAAAATACCAAAATAAATAGCCAAATTCATTTAAAGTCAACTTTGCCTGAGGGAGATGAAACCTTAGTTTCTTAATAATTTCAAAATTTAGAAACGGACACATTTAGAAAGGTTTGTTAAATCATGTCAGTACCGAAGTACTGACTACTGAGCTGATGATACCCTCGGGGACTAACAGTCCACCAGCAGAGGTATCGACCCAGTGATGTAAAAATTGAAAACAACACGTTTGATAATTTCATGCGTCCGAAGCGCTTTTCTGGATTAACCTTCATCAGGAACGCTCAAAGCCAAACATTTGAAATCCGAGGATGTATAAGTACCGAAATCGTTGAAGAGCTATATGACAAAAATGCCTAAAATAAATAGCCAAATTCATCTAAAGTCAACTTTGCCTAAGGGAGTTGAAACCTTAGTTTCTTAATAATTTCAAAATTTATAAACGGACACATTTAGAAAGGTTTCTTAAATCATGTCAGTACCGAAGTACTGACTACTGAGCTGATGATACCCTCGGGGACTAACAGTCCACCAGCAGAGGTATCGACCCAGTGACGTAAAAAATTGAAAACAACACGTTTAATAATTTCATGCGTCCGAAGCGCTTTTCTGGATTAACCTTCATCAGGAACGCTCAAAGCCAAACATTTGAAATCCGAGGATGTATAAGTACCGAAATCGTTGAAGAGCTATATGACAAAAATGCCTAAAATAAATAGCCAAATTCATTTAAAGTCAACTTTGCCTAAGGGAGTTGAAACCTTAGTTTCTTAATAATTTCAAAATTTATAAACGGACACATTTAGAAAGGTTTGTTAAATCATGTCAGTACCGAAGTACTGACTACTGAGCTGATGATACCCTCGGGGACTAACAGTCCACCAGCAGAGGTATCGACCCAGTGATGTAAAAAATTGAAAACAACACGTTTGATAATTTCATGCGTCCGAAGCGCTTTTCTGGATTAACCTTCATCAGGAACGCTCAAAGCCAAACATTTGAAATCCGAGGATGTATAAGTACCGTAATCGTTGAAGAGCTATATGACAAAAATACCAAAAATAAATAGCCAAATTCATTTAAAGTCAACTTTGCCTGAGGGAGATGAAACCTTAGTTTCTTAATAATTTCAAAATTTATAAACGGACACATTTAGAAAGGTTTGTTAAATCATGTCAGTACCGAAGTACTGACTACTGAGCTGATGATACCCTCGGGGACTAACAGTCCACCAGCAGAGGTATCGACCCAGTGATGTAAAAAATTGAAAACAACACGTTTGATAATTTCATGCGTCCGAAGCGCTTTTCTGGATTTACCTTCATCAGGAACGCTCAAAGCCAAACATTTGAAATCCGAGGATGTATAAGTACCGTAATCGTTGAAGAGCTATATGACAAAAATACCAAAAATAAATAGCCAAATTCATCTAAAGTCAACTTTGCCTGAGGGAGATGAAACCTTAGTTTCTTAATAATTTCAAAATTTATAAACGGACACATTTAGAACGGTTTGTTAAATCATGTCAGTACCGAAGTACTGACTACTGAGCTGATGATACCCTCGGGGACTGACAGTCCACCAGCAGAGGTATCGACCCAGTGATGTAAAAAATTGAAAACAACACGTTTGATAATTTCATGCGTCCGAAGCGCTTTTCTGGATTTACCTTCATCAGGTACGCTCAAAGCCAAACATTTGAAATCCGAGGATGTATAAGTACCGAAATCGTTGAAGAGCTATATGACAAAAAACCTAAAATAAATAGCCAAATTATTAAAATATTACCTTAGTTGTATTTGGCAAAACCTTTCTGAATTTTGAGTCATCAATGCTATTCAACTTCGTACTTTATTTGGCCGTTTTAACTTTTTTGATTCGAGCGTCACTGATGAGTTTTATATAGACGAAACGCGCGTCTGGCGTAAAATTAAATCCTGGTATCTATGATATGTTTACTGGACAGCGGTGTATGAAAAAAACAGAACGAACAATAATGTGTCCAAAGGACAACATGCCTCGATCGCACTACCATATTTACATATTCTGTAAGCCTATGGAGCGGAGTCAAAACCTTCAGTTGTTATATCTTTAAAAAAAAATCACATCATTATGAACATGACTGTGTACTAAGTTTCAAGTTCATGTGACAATTGCTTGATGGTAAGTTCCCTTAAACTACCTCTTTAAATTGATGAGAGACGGACGGATGTATTAATGGATAAACAGACTATCAGAAGGATAAACAGACCGGAAAAGTCCATTTACTATCGTAACTGTTATTGAAAAAAGTTTACGGTCAGCACAGCATGATATCATAATACTATTTCAACATAGCTGCTTTGAATATATGTATATATAGGCGAATGAATACACAGTATTGCTCTTGAAAATATGTGAGTCTTGTGAGGTTTTTTATCAGTTGCATATATATAGATTCTACCACTGCATCAAGTGTGATACGATATTTATCCACTCGAGACAGTTAAATTTCAAATTTAAAACGCGAGGCTCGCCGAGCGTTTCAAATATTAAAAATTTAACTGTCAAGAGTGGATAACTATCGTATTGCACGAGATTTTGTGGTGAAATGTGTTTCTCTGATGATGTTTAGACGATATACAGACAATCTTAATCCTTCTTTTCGAATGATCTGCAAAAAGATGTGTTTTTTTCCTATGTGACGTCATCAGGCATGGTCGCCTTTTTTCATGACGTCACAATAGGAAATTTAGAGGAAAGCAAGAAAATATGACGCCATAATCGAATTTTTGACCAATGGAGAACTGAGATCAAATGAACCACGCGTTGATTAAATAAAAATAATCAACAGGTCAAGAAAGGGATAAATCGGGTAAGAATTAGAGAAATTGACATATGTATATTCGGGCTATATATAACCATAATGAATTATTTAGGGAAAAGATAATAGGGGAAGAGAACAAAGAAAACACCTTTTTAAAATCAACATCTACAATTAAAAGCTGATAGTAAATGAGAATTATATATGAGGATTTATGTATCAATTTCATTGCTGATAGAGAAGACCAAAAAACATAACTACATCTTCCATTCATCAGAACTGTACATCAACTGCTTTCTTCTCAGATGTAAATATGACATATCTTCACAAACTTTCCTTTTAAACAAATTGTATTACTGCATCGAAATTTAACATATTAAAGTATTTTTCATCAAATTTGAATCTGTTAGGATATTAAGCTGATCCAGTTCAATTCCGTAATAATCTGTGTGACTCACATTGACAGAAATAAAATGTTTACCAGATGATAAGGTTAAACTTGGGCCTTTAGGATAGTAATGCATGAACTCGTCCCATCCATGACCATAATTGCTATGATACGTTGTCGTTAAATTGCCAAACATTATGCCATCTAAACGAAACTCTACATCGTCATCTGACCTGTCGTTAGAATATACAACACTCCATAGTTTAACATTTGTTATATTTCGTAGACAAAAGTTAATGTTGAAATAATCCCCTTCTTTGAAGTGAGCTGATTTTTGTCCAGATGCTGAATCTCTTTTCATAACAAATCTATCACCAACGTAATCTTCAATTTCAAATGATACAAGAGAATCTCCATACGAAAATGACAGTTGATGTAACAATATTAAAGCACATTTCACAGATACGTACATCACTATGTTAAAATAGTTTTTATTCAAACTACAATGAATTTCATTTCAAAATATGGTGTTAAATGTTATGTTCGTTTATGTAATTAGGTAAATACAGGTGAATCACCGCTTCTTTAAAATCGACCAACATGATAAATGACATTTCATTATTAGGCCAAAGCTAAAATTTGTCTTGTTTCTTGCTTTTTAAAGTCTAGTATCAACTAAGTGCAGCAAGGTGCATCGACATTTATCTTTATTAACTTAGTTGTTATGGAATTAAAAAAGAAACTATTGAAAGCAACAAAATCCAGTATCTTTTTGATTATTGTTTCCAAAATGATACGGGATTGATATTGGTTTTTTTTTTAGGAATGTTAATGACTTAATGTTTTGATTGTCCTTTGAACACAACTGTTTTTGTAATTTCAAAACCGCAAATACCAAATTTACTACTTTCAAATAAGTCTTGTGCACTCATGATGAAATTTCAATACTTGAAGCTACCGGTACATATATATTGACATGCATTTATTTAGATACCCATTTCCCACAACAAATTTGTTCAGATACTGTATGCTGGCGTAAATCTTTATTTACCGTTTGAAAACTTTGAAAAGCGATTGCAAGTCCTACAGCTATGTGGCCATTATCAGGGTTTAACCTACATGTGTCATTTCAAGTCCTTGGTAAAGGAAAACGTAATAAAAAAAAAAGAAACCAGAGCATAATTCAAATGAAACATTTGATAAACGGTTAAACGCTTAGCATAGTATCTGAGGGAACAAATAGATAATGACACATTGCTGCCGTACTACAGACTGGAGAACTAGTGGGTTAAATCGCGCATTTTTTCTTTTCCTTCTGGCTTAGCATTTTCTGGCGCTGTCAATAAGAAAATTAGTATAGGATTTAGATCACTTATTACGCTTTGGATAAAATCATTCGGACCGAACACTTTTCTTTGTACGAGCAATCTTTACTGTTTCGATGTAGAAGCGTTTTATTTGTAACCAAACTGGGTTGTTTTAAATTGTTCGTTATATCTTCAGGGATCAATCCAGTGAAATCTTATATAAGTGCTCTCCCTTCACAATTTTATTAAGTGTAATTAATTGACTCATCATAGATACCAGGTTTAATATTTTGTACTCCCGACGCGCGTTTCGTCTACAAAACACTAATCAGTTACGCCGGCATCAACAAAGTTTGAAAGGCCAAATTAACTCCGAAGTACATGAACATTGAGGGTCCAAAATTCCGAAAGAATCTGCCAATTCAGGTAAAGGTAATCTTTTCCTGGGGTCGAAAATCCTTCGTATTTCGAAAATTCAAAGTTTTGTAAACAGTTAGTATATAGTTGAACATACCAATGACAATTCATGTCAACACAGAAGTGCTGACTAGTTGCCTGGTGATATATCGTGATATCCTCTGGTGAAAGTCTCCATCAGCTTTGGCTTCAATCCATGTTGGTGTAACTTGTTATTCGTTAATGAAAAAGACATAGCGTCCTTTAAGACTTATCAAACTTGGAAATAAGTACAAGATCGAAGATCAATGCTATTTCTAAATTTTCATATATGCATGAACGCATCTGCTCTGAAATTGAAAGGTAGATTTGAATAAACTGGTGAAAAAATGTTTGTGTCATTGGAGATGCAGAATGGAAAATTCTGATCTGAAGCAATCACGTCTTTCAGAGGAGGTAGTTCCGTTGGTATTTTAAAATCTTTAACGCTATGGGGTCTTTGCAAAATGATAGGAGAAATGTGATATTGTACAAAAAATTATACATATAAAGCAAACTACATTTTAGTTTGATCTAATGAGTCAAGCCTTTTCAATCTGATTTTTATAGTTTTTTGGTCTTACGTTGTTTAGTTAAACCGTTGTCCAAGATTATGAGAGAGATGAGCGTTCACAAACAAGTTAAAACCGTCACATATTTTTTATGCCTGTCCCAAGTCAGCAACCTGTAATTCAATGGTTGTCGTTGGTTGAATTAAGCCTCATTTGTTTTTCATTTGCTTTTTTAGCATAAATCAGGCCGTTGTTCTTGTTTTATTTTTTGAATTATGTCGCATTTGTCATGTTTGGACCTGTTATAACTTACCATATGGTATTGGATTGCTCATCGTTTAGTGAAATCAGACTTGAAACACCCGTAAATGAAATTCTACAAAGAGTATGACATTTGTTTAACTATTTTGAATAAACAAAGTACGAATTGCCGTTGTGCTTGTTTTGTCTTTTGAATTATTTCGCATTTTGTCATGTCGGGACCTTTTATAGCTTACTATACGGTATGGGATTTCTCATCGTTCAGTAAAATGAGACTTTAAACATCCATAAATGAAATACTACAAATATAGTGTCATTTGTTTTAACTAATTCAAATAAACAAAGTACGAATTATGTGTAAATATCGAGTAAAAAACTAGATAGACTATATAGAAGGTGTACGCGAGGACTGTGACCGTGTAGTTGTAATTGTTGTTTGTTTAAATGCATAATGGTTTTTGCGTGTAATATGGAGAATGTACAATGTTTTTCAAGAATCTCTTCAACTCCTTTTTTCATAAGCATGATATGCTTACTTTTACGGCAGTTTTTCAAAGCAGAAAAGCTTTATCAACCCCGCGTCTATACGTAGCAAAGTCCAGAATCAACTGTCCAGTGGTTATTTCCCGCGTTACTAAGATGTTAAATATTGAAAGACTACTTTCAAAAGAAGAAAAAAAGAAAAATACTTTTCTGTTTATTCAATTTAAAGTCAAAGCCTTAACTAGTAATATTGCACTATGTCTTACACAATTATGTCTAAGGATCGTCACACAATACGTTGAATCAACCTTGTCCAAATTCGATCGTCACTGATGAGTCTTGTGTAGACAAAACGCGCGTCTGGATTTCAATTTATAAGCCTGGTATCTTTGATGAGATTTGACAACCACTGAGTCGATGCCACTGCTGGTGGACGTTTCGTCACCTAGAGTATCACCAGCCCAGTAGTCGGCACTTTTGTGTTGACATGAAATATCATTGGTATGTTCATTTTCTGTAAATTGACTGTTAATATAATTTTGAATTATCCTAAACACGAAGGTTTTTCTAGCCAAAGCTATATATGTCTTAGTCCTATTTGGCACAACCTTTTGCATATATAGTTTTCAAAGCTCTTCAATTTCGTATTTGATTTGGCCTTCCAACTGTTTTCATTCGAGCGTCACTGATGAGCCTTATGTATACGAAACGGGCGTCTGGCGTACAAATTATAGGCCTTGTATCTTTGATGAGTTTTCACTTCTGGTTTCGTGATTTTCGATAAGCATATTAACAGCTAGGATGTCAACGATAGATATACTATTTTTTAAGTTCTCTTTAAAACGTGTTTGATAATGCCAAATAGAATAAAATCCTATTTAAGGAGTGAACAATTTTTTTTTCTTCAAAAATGCACAATTTGTTTCCCAATTCAGGGGACAGAAGGTTTTCAAGTTATATTGAAACGACACTGGAAAATATGTATCATGTCACTTGAAAACAAAATGTGATGATTTCAAAATGTCCTTAGACAATTGACACTCAACTAAATCCATTCTTCAGCACACCAATCTGTAAGATGGTTTACAAGATATTATTTGAGAACAGCACATGGACCTCGAACCTAAACTATAATATTTTTACTCAAATAGCTCATCAGACAGACATTTGTCATCCATTATATTTTCAGAGATCTTCTCCCAAAATATACTGCTGAACCAATTTAAATAAAACATAAAAATGATTGATCCTAATAGTGTCTAAATTATAGTTTGTTTATTATATTACATGACATCATTCAACGTGGCTGTTATAGCTAGAAATACAACATAGGGTAACATGCAGGTTGTTGTTTTAAAAATCATAATGGAAAGATAAAAACGCATGTATAGAAATGTTTAGATTAAGAATTTCAATTTCTGTCAACTCGCCCTTTTAGCGAAATTATAAACTGATGGTTTTAGTCTGGTTTACATTTTTCAGACCTGGTATTGATGACCGTTATTGCTGTAAACAGTTTCCATCTAACAATTAACTAGATGATAAGCAGAAATGTTCAAATGTTCAAAAATCGTTATTTAAGGTAAAAAATACTTAAAGGAGTAAGCTGTTTCAGAAATATTGGTATTTTTGTAGATACTGATTTTTTTCGCCTTACGTTCACCCTTGTCCGTTAGATGGCCGTGTCAGAGAGGACCATTTGATTTAAGGAGAATATGACTGATCTTATTAGTCACCTATCGGCGAAGCCAAAAGGGATTTTATGTTTACACTGTTTTACACATAAAACAGGCAATTCATTTATATCTTCATTTTGTTTAAGCAAAATATAATTAACGCTTAAATGGGTGCATTTGGGGATCCTGGTTTTGCTTTTTGTTATTTTTGTTTTGTTTGGTCAACTCTTCAACGTTTGTATTAGGTTTTGAAATTCCAAATATTTTGGCTCCGAGCATCACTAAAGAGAAATTAATTGTTCAAAATGAGCATCTGGTTCAGTAAAATGTGTAACGTTAATGTTATTACTACTATTGGGTCGTTATTTCTGCTGGTGGACTGTTAGGATATTACCATAGTGCAGTCAAATTTGTACCGTGAAAGATATTGCATAGCAAGTGTGTGTGGTGTTGACACCAATATATTTGTAAATATCATATGTCGACTCTTAAATTTTTGTGTGTTTGTGTGTCATTATGTTGCTGTCTTATTGACGTTTATAGCATATCTTATTTTATTCATATGTCCAAAGAAAACTGCGACTGTAATAAAATTATCGTTTTGATGGGTGCGGTTTAGAATGTTGAAAAATATAACGTTGCATCAAAATGTAAGTATGTTTTCAACAGACAATCGGCATTACTATGGAAACCAATTGAGTTTCTTTTCTTGTCGACTTGTTCCTTTATTCCTTTGGGACAGACTTCATACAGGAGTTTCTTAGTAATATGAAAAAGAAGCTAGCATTAACCTTTAACTTCGTCTTCACCTATATACCGGCAATTGATGACATCTCACTAAATAATTAAAATTTTGGTGACTATGTTGAACACATCAATTCCTTCGAACATGACATACAGAATACCACAGGTACAGTTAAGTCTACATCATATCTTGACTTACAATGAGATTCGTTTAAGAGCAAAACTTTGCGACAAAAGAGTTTAGTTAGCTCTGAACCTTACCTTTCTATGTAGAAATATTGCAGCAGCGTTGAAGAAAAGAGTACTAGCAGTTTCTTCCAGTCAATTCGATATTCCAATGCTTGCGTTTCCTATCATGATTTCTTTGAAAGAGGATTGCTGACAAATAAGTTTTTGAACCAAGGTTTATTAGTGGTAAAACTAAAGTCATTCCTTAAAATTTCAAATATTTTATGAACCCCATCATGAGTTGGTTGACCGTCATAAGATATCTGTCATAGACGACCACGGATATGTTCCACTTGTCGTAGCCACATTCCCGTCCTCTTTTTCTCGATTGCTGCAATGCAATTTCACCGATTCAGAATTGTAGCCAAACGATTGCTTACCATGAACAACAAGACGGATTCCTCGAGAGAATTAGGATCTGCTTATCTGCCAGGGCCTTCTGAGACCACCCTCTGTTTTAGTGAGGATTATCATGCTCACGTTTAAGTTTGCTATGTTGTTTGTGTAGAATGTAGTTTGTCTTTTTGTCATTTTTGTTTTTGTTTTTGTCATTATTTCGTCTCTACGACTTATAAGCTGTGATTGTTGCTTTGTTATATTCTGTGTGTTTTATGGGCGCCTATAATTAAAAAAAAAATTAGTTAAACAAAGACTTTCACCGAAATAGATCGTCAATACAATATCTAATGAAACGGCAACTGATTAAGATAGCTAGGGTATCTAAATGTTCGACGATAATTTTTTCCTAAAACTTCGGTTAAAAACTTCTTGGTTAATGTTATATCAAATTTCAATATAATAACTGGGGTCACGGACCTTGTTTATTCATTACAATACATGGAAATTAACGAAATCAAAGTTATTCTATATGGTTATATAGGGGAAACTTAATTTTTCCTTATTGAGGAATATTGAACGATAGAATTTGTTAAAATTCAATGAGAGGATTGTTTTCAATAAACACTTCCTAAATATGAAATATTTGGTGTTCACTTGCCTTATTTTTTTTTTTATTTTTCTTTTTATCGTATCGATCTAAATATAATAATCTGCCCTTGATTTTAAAAGATTTTTTCTGAAAATTTAAATAGGCTTAACGACACGTAATGTTTTATAGTTTAACCTTTAAATTTCAAGTTTGAGATGTTTCTGTTGTATATTGAATGATACTAATCTTGGTAAAATATTTTTAGACCAAAAAAAAAGGTATTTTTGCAACAGAAGGGCTGCTCAGAAAAAGACACCCGATCTACCATGGTGCCATCAAATCCCACTTTTTAAGAGCTGTTGTTCTTAAACACCACCATTTGCCATATTTGAGTGTTTTCCGTGTTTTGCTTCTTTTTTTTTTTCTTTTTTTTATTGGGGCGGGGGTTGTTGTTTATATATGTTTTGTGTTTTGTTTTCTTTAATCTTGTAAACTTACACTTATAAACAGAAAATGTGAATAGCCAAAATGATAAACAGTGAAAGATCTACAAAAATATAATTTTACTGCTAATGTGAAATATTGTACTTGAACGACCATTTTAATAGTTTAAATTTACCAAGCGGAAATAAACACATTTATTCTAAAACCAGTTGCTGACATGGTACTAGCTATGTTCTTCCCGTATAATTTATGATGGCATGATACCAAACCCCTAACGGGAGGGATTGGGAGTTATTTTCATATGATGAAGACATAATCTTTCGATCAGCTTAATTGAGGTCTGGAGCTGGCGTGTCAGTAACTGATAGTAGTCCTTTATTAATTTATGTTGATCATTGTCATTTTGCCTAGTTTCTTCTGTTACCTATTCTAACATCGGATTCGGACTTCTTTTAAACTGAGTTTTACTGTCCGTATTGCAATGTGCTTGTTTACTCCACATTGGCTAGAGGAATAGAGGAGGATTGAAATCTCACAAAACAAGATAAAAAGGCATTTTTGTGCCTGTCCCAAATCAAGAACCTCTAGCCTTATTAGTTATTGAGTGATTATTTAATTTTGGTTCATTTGTATGTTTCGGAGTTAACTTATTGAAGACACATTGGTGGTCTTGGGCTGTTTTCTGTTCTTTGGTCGGGTTGTTGTCTCTTTGACACATTCCACTTTTCCATTTGTTTGAACTTATTGAAGTTTCAAGATAAATTCTCTTGTCATAGATATAAGAAGATGTGGTATGAGTGCCAATGAGACAACTCTCCATCCAAGTCAAAATTTATAAATGTAAACCATTATAGGTCAAAGTACGGTCTTCAACACGGAGCCTAGGCTCACACCGAACAGTAAGCTATAAAGGGCCCCAAAAATTACTAGTGTAAAACCATTCAAACGGGAAAACCAACGGTCTAATCTATATAAAAACGAGAAACGAGAAACACTTATGAACCACATCAACAAACGACAACTACTGAACATCAGATTCCTGACATAGGACAGGTGCAAACAAATGCAGCGGGTTTAAACGTTTTAATGGTACCAAACCTTCACCCTTTTTCTGAAACAATAGTGTAACATCACAACATAGAAAGACACACTATAAAATATCAACTGAAATAGCTTAACTCAATCAAAGGACATAGTAACACCATTGAACATACACTGAACAAATAAATTAGACCTATGATACAATGTAAATTCAAAATAAATAAACTAAGGAAGAATAATAAAAGTAACATTTTATATCGGTATGAAATGTTAAACAATTTAAGAAAAACAATATGCTCGAACAAAAATATCAGCCATTTGCAATAACTTTAAACTCAGGTAAATAAAATAATTTTGTTGTTAGGTATACGTATACAGTTACAATAGAGAAAGGAAATATTTTAACAAAATAAATAATTTTGATGTTCATAGTACGAAGTGGAAATTTATATTAGTACCAAATGTCTTCTTTTGAAAGTTTTCCATTATATAGTTTGGAAGGCATTTCATAAATAAACTCATCATAGATACTAGGATTGAAATTTTGTATTTGCGCCAGACGCGCGTTTCGTCTACAAAAGACTCATCAGTGACGTTCGAACCAAAAAATGTTTAAAAGGCCAAATAAAGTACGAAATTGAAGAGCATTGAGGACCAAAAATTCCTAAAAGTTATGCCAAATACAGCTAAGCTAATCTATTCCTGAGGCAGAAAAGCCTTAGTATTTCAAAAATTCAAAGTTTTGTAAACAGTTAATTTATAAAACATGGTTGTATCGAAACTAAGAATACTAGTACATTTTATTGATACGATAACTTGTTTAACTGACAGTGAAAAATGGAAAAGTCAGGGTAAAAAGTTGCCATTTTTAATAATCTCTCTCTCTCTCTCTCTCTCTCTCTCTCTCTCTCTCTCTCTCTCTCTTTTCTCTTTCAATTATTTGTTCTTGATATTAAGGGGAGAGCTTCAAGCTTTTGCTATTACAATTATACTGATATCTATCATGCAGCAGGTTTATTACAGCTGAGCGTTTCCAATCCCATCGACCTCTTATTTGTGTAGTTCGGTTGCTCAAAGTAATATATCTCTATGCTTTTAGTTGTATCTCCTTAAGAATGACGTGCTTTATGAACTGTTTGTTTATTCGTCTGTTTCCTTTTGACTTAAGATTTAACTTCTGGTTAGAATTCCCTTTGGTATCTTCTTTTCAAAGATTCTGGGAAAGATTAACAACACATTAACATACATGTATATCAATGAAATCAAAATTTTATTCATAACTACACACTGATGTTGCAAAGGATTTTGATGCAATACTGCAAATTTGTACATGTTTTGATGCATCAAGGACATCCGTGACAAAATTCTATTCTTATGATACAATTTTTGCTTTTGGTTAGTTTAAACAGTATCTATATTGAAAAATCATCACAATTTGATAACTTGATTTTACATAGCAGTCAAATATGGGATTCGGAAAGAAGTTTGGTAAAAATTTTATAAAACAATTATATAACAAGCAGTATGACGTGCCATCAGTATATGCAGTTTAAGGTAACACATACTAAATATCAATAAATACACACACAAAAAATACACAAACAATAATCAACTATACAGTTGCTTTCCGTTAGGGACGCATTTCTTATTCGTCTCCTGTATAATTATTCAAAATGAAATAAAATTGCAAAATTGTATCTGTTAATATTAACTTGGTCAAAGTTTAGAACTTTTTTTTTATTCTATTAAACACCAAACAGTGATGATTTGAATTTTGTCAAGAACGATAGATTCTTTGTGAACAAAATTGAAGTAAAATTGGACCTTTCGGCAAATTCTATACGTGCTTTTTTATCCATGTGTAAGGATTTTTCATTTTACTGATTTAGGAAATTGGGCATAATGTTATCATATATTACAGCAAATTTACCTTAGTGAAGATAAAAGACTTTCAATTAACGACCTTGCTCTTATAATAACACAATGAAGTATGGAGATTTGATGATGACAATTGTATTAATAAGATAGTGTTGATAAATGTTATTTATATCCTTTTAACAGAATTGTTCACTTCCATTTCGTGGTAGAACTCAATCCAAATCTAAAAATACTACCTAAGAAGAAATCACATCCCAAAGCGGAAACGGAAAAATTATCTTAACAGGATATTTTTAAAATAGAAATTTAGTTTTCAAAAGAATTGCACTTGGATTTTACATTTCTTAATTGGTCATTAAAATTTCTGCAAATTAAAGCTGTAGAAAGAAAGACATATGCAACATATGCAGTTTTAACAGGTTATATGAAAATAAGATATGTATAATGATTGCCAACGAGACATTTCAACTTTCGACAAAAAAGTAATTGACGTAGAGTTAAGTCCATCAAATAGTTATTAGTCATCATTAAGATTTGGTCACCATATAAACACACAAACTTGAGATTTGACGGTGTCTCTCTGACAATAATATGTGTGTTTTCGGTATTTGCTTCATTTTGGTGTTTGTCTGGTGTAATTACATAAATTTTTGATTGTATATTGGGGAGTAAAAATGCCTTACTTCCATATATTGATCCTATGTAACAAAGTACAAATGGTCATACTGTTTTGAATTTTGACATTACTCTTTACGTTTCAAATCATTAAGTTTTTTTTTCCTAAGGCAGCCCCGAAACCTATGATTAATATCGGGTGTAGAAAATTGCATGAAGACTTGAATCTGCACAGATGTAGGTGCGTTGTACAAATTTTCAAGAAGAAAACGAAGAGCAAACCAATATATTGATTTGCTCTCTCGTTCAATTGTCAGTGTTGTTTGCTGTTGTTTTGTGGGAAGAAGTCGCCAAAAGGATATAATTGTTTCGTGACAAACTAGGAAACAACCATGCATTTAGTTATGGGTTCTAGGTACTGACGTTGTGTATCATTTTTTTCTCAGTTTTCCTTTTATTTGTATTTGTTTTGTCATGTTCCTTTTGGTCGTATGACTCTTGACGTAGCTCGTTATTTGTGAATCCAGCTTTCGGCATTTTGCCTTTAGATGTTCCTGATGCGGTTTGGTCCGGATGTGGGATTCAGTGGAATAAAATGTGTATGTGTAATTTTTTTTTCATATACCCTTGTAGTTATATTTAACTTAATTTGTACTTTATCGGTAAAGTGTGTATATGTCATTATGTTTTACTATACTGTACTTTCATCTACAAAAAGATGTTTTTGTTGGCGTCTTTGTTAGATTTAATTTTATGTTTGTTTTGCTATGTTTGTTTTGATATTTTAAGTCATTTGTGTTGCATATCATGACGTATGTTAACACTATTTGTGGCTCCTGTATCCAAATCATTGTCATGTTAAGCAATTATGTGTGTTTGGGTTGCTCACACAATGTTGTCAATATAACGAAACTATTCAATAATTGTCATACAAGTGGGAGGTGTGGCTTGCTATATTACCTATTTAAAACCATCATATTCTTCGGGAAATGCCTGTACCAAGTCAAGAATGTGTCAGTTGGTTACCAGTCGTTCCGTAGTTGATATACTCGAGGGTTTTGTTTTACCTTGATGTTTGATTGTTTTGTTAAAACATTTTGTTTTTATCAAATTGACAGAAGATATGTCGTTATTCTCCCTCTCTGCTTTCTTTTCCTTTCGACTCTGAATAATTTACATGATCTGTATGTGAAAAACCAAACGTTAAGTTCCTGGATACGGGTAAATTTGTCCACAGTACCAATAAATAATGACAACATTATGAAGATCCAACAGAAACAACAAACTTTTGTATACCAGTATACTTTTTACATCTGCATGAAAGCCATTGAAAGGATATAAACATTAATCACTCCCTAATTTGAAAAGCAGACTTTATTTGCCCATTAGTCAATTTTCTTTCAATATATGAATTAAGGATCGTATTTTACCATTCACTATTTCAATTGTTATTTCCGGGAAGATACAATTCAAATTTCTCGCTGTCTTATTTTTTACTCCGTAAATTTCGATAAATATTAATGAATTGATGTGGCCTAAAATTAGAAAGAAGTCATTTTACCAAATTTTACAAGCAAAACAAGACAGACACCATAACTTATATGATCATGCATCCATGGTAACAACATTTTTCCGTTAATAATATGTTCGGAATTATAGTTTAAAACTGACTTATAGAACAAAACAAACTTATTGGTCCCTCGAAGATTCGAAATTCCATTAACATGTGTATTTAATAGAATTGTATGAAATATACAAACATAATATCCTCAAATCATTATTCATTCGTTTGACTGTCTTCTCGTTTAACTCGTCGAAACGCTTTGGCAAGTTCAGATTGGGGTTCAACGCTATTTACTGGGTGTGACGATATATTTCCACTTTTTGTTTTCGTGTTCTTCAGAAGAAATGCTTTGGCTAGTTCAGATTCGGGTTCTACACTATTTACAGGACGTGAAGATAAAGTTCCACTTTTTCTTTGCGTATTCTTAAAGCGATTCAGTACACTATGTAGCTCAAGCATGGCACCGGGGTTTTCACCGTCCTTCATATCTGGCTTTTCTTTAATTTGACGCGAATTCTCCTTTAGTATTGGCTTCCCAGAATTTATCCTCTTCATCATTTCTTCCAGTGCTTTGCCATACCCCTTTTCATCTACACCAGCCTGTTGACCAGGTGCCGGTTTCTTCTTTTTGTTTCCCCTTATTCTTGCTAAGAACCCTTTTGACTGCGAAGTCGGTGGAGGCAAAGGTGGCGGTGGTGGTATAGGTGGACTCAAGGCCTCATCAAGCTTCTTTTCCAGCTCTTTATACTGTTTTTCTAGATTAGAATATAGTTGTTCGTAGTTTGTCACTTTCTTTGTCAATTCCTCAATCTCGGCAGAGAGTTTATCCCTTTCCTCCTCAAGCTGTGTCAGAGCTTCCTCATTTGTGGCATTTGACGTTTGTTTTTGTAAATCGTCCACATCCCTTTCTAAATTGCTTTTTTCCTCTTCCAACTCCTCAATTTTACATAAAGCAAGAATCAGATGTTGGTCATTAGCAACTTTTGACATAAGAATTGTACTCTGTGTTTTCATGGCTTCATTTTGCGCTTTGATCTTTTGCATATTTTTCTCTGCTTCAGTCCTCTGTTTAGCTTCGATTTCATACTTGTTTTTCAAATGTTCATATTCTTCATACGCTGACTCTGACATTGTAGATAACTCCGTCATGGCATTTTGGTACTGTGTTAAAGTGTTCTCGGTTTGATTGAGACTTTGTTTTAAATGCTCATTCTTCTGTTGAAGACGAAAGTTATTTTCACGTTCTGTAGATAACTCCTCTGTAGCTGTAGCGAGAGAGGTGACATAGTGAGAAACTTTTTCCTCTAGATCTTTGATCGTGTTGTTAAGCTTATCCGTATATTCCTTGTATCCTGCGGTCTCCTCTTCCTCCTCCGGTTCCTCGAGAATTTCCTCTGGCACTTGGGTTATATCAATCTTTTCCAAATGGCTAAGCAAAGCCTGTGATTGACGTTTTAATGTGATGTTTTGAGAAGTCACTTTTCGGGCAATATTTTCAGCCTCATTTCTGCAGTTTACTTCAATATCATATTTCACCATTAGTCGTTCATGTTCTGATACGGCAGGTTCGATCAAACCTTTCATGTCATCCAACATGGCCTCCCTTTCTTTGAGTGTTTTAACGACTTCATCGTACTGTTGTTCATTCTCCTTATACTTTTCCAGCAGTTCATCGTACTTCTTCAGTACCTGTCTTGCTATAGCTTTGATCTCTTTTAACTCCCGACAATTAGCACAGTCAGTTGTAGCCATCATTTTATTCTAACACGGAAACATATTATTTGCGGAAGAAACTTTTCTATGTACACTTGCTCTAATTAAAATTTTCAATCGGTTTGACGACAAGGAAGTGTCCTCTTGAAAGGTTCAAGCATGGGGTGGATTATTGAACAAAATTTTAATAATTTATAATTTTATAAATCTCCATTCGAATTTTATACAATATACGCGTCTGGCGTAAATATAAAATTTCTGTCCTGGTATCTATGATGAGTTTATCTAATATAAGATAATATAACATCAAAAAGTGATCGTTAAACTATGCTTTAGCCTTCCCCCTTTTGAAGACATGCGGACCGAAATTAAAATCTTGATTTGAAGTGCCCCTTGACATATATTTACATTCTTGACGGTTCACACCACTGTTTTTGAAAGTATTGATTTCTGTTATTGTTGAAATTTTATATGTATATTTTGATAGGAATACACAAAAAAATAACCATGTGAACATTTCGACTAAATTAACCGTATTGGATACATTTATATAATAATAGGATTGAAAAATATTAATTTGAGGCTTTCTGTCAAGGTACTAATTTACTCTGAAATACAACCACTTCGTTGAAAATAAATAATATGATTGTTTGAAAAAAATAAAGGTCATGGAATATCGATATATTCTCTGTAAAAAACAAAAAGGAAACGCATAATGAATTTTTTCCAAAATATTATTCTGTATACTTCAAATCTATTTTCACAGCAAAAATTCACACATAAAGTTGTACAGAAAACTGGACAATAATTTGATAAAAACAGTTACAAACGATAAATTGGGTCAATTTCCGGTAATATCGATTGTTACCACCATGTGCGGCTAACACTATTCCGCATCTCTTTGGCATGAATTGTGTAAAATTTCGTTTGTTTTTGTTTGTTTGTATCCTTGCATTGTCTTGCTAAAACATCTGCTTCTAGAAGTCGGTTGTGACTGCAAGGTATCATCTCTATAATGTTGAGCCGTTAATTTCTTTGGTATGCACTAGATTTGTTCTACAGTTGTTAGATATTGCTGCCCATGACATGACGCTTCCATCGCTAAATCTGTAAACTCCCGTACACAGGCGATATGAAACCCTCATTTTGGGCCTGTATAAGCGAGTTCGTCCTTTCCTTCTTTTGGGGAAAAATACGTGAATTATCACTTACCAAATTTGGCGCCAGTTCCTCAAAGTGAAGTTCTTTAATGTATGACACCAACGAACATGTGCACATCTGTGCACCTGGTCAAAACTTGTCTATAACTTATGCGAGGGCTTCATGGTCATATTCCGCAATTAGCGAAGCGACTGTCTGTGTTTAAACTCTTCGTCGGTAAACCTGGAATACCAACAGCTGGTTTGGTAGCAATGGATTTACGATTATGTACATGGAACTCTCGAACCGACCTTGGGCTGGATTATTGATTCTTGCCACACCACTGCTAGGCAATTTTGTGCTGAACCAGCTGAAGCCCGCCTCCTGGTGCGTAATTTTCTCACTGCTCTCGTTTTCTGCCCTTTGGTCGGGTTGTTGTCTCTTTGACATAATCTCTACCGAAGGTTAAATGTAGCAGGGTGCATAGCGGCATTTTAAAGTCGCAATGACAATCACATTTTTGACACACAGGTTTTATTAACAATAGTTTCAAGGTTGATTTAGCCACAAGTTTAACTGTTCTTCTACACAGTAACTATATTTTTCATGTCTTGCAGTTTGTTCGTTCTGGAATTCTGCATTTTAAGTACAACAGTGTCAACTCATTGCTTGGATAGTTGATAGTTGGAAATTCCATTTGTATCTATATATCTAGATATGCATAATTTTTTGACAGATTACCTACTTTAATTTGTGGTAGGACATTTTGATACTAGGTTGATTATGAGAAACTAAATGAGTAAAGTAAAGCTTACAATCGTTGCAATTTGTGGAAAAAATAACTGTTTTCCTATGATTTTTGCCTTTTTTTTGTAATTTTTTATTTTATCAGAAAAAACTCCAAGCATTGAGATACATAGATTTATGATATAAGTATTAATATTAAGTTTTTCAATAGCAATCAAAAGTTAAAAAGTTATGTACGCTAATTTTATGCATATATATGGTAATTATCTACTAGATTCTACTCATCTTTTATTAATATGGAATAAATTACATGAATACGTCAAAAAAGTTAATTGACATTGACCTTCTCCTCTTACTACATGCATCTCTGTCAATACTATGATGTCGAAAATGAGAGGCACCAGGAGAGGCCACCATAGATCATAAACATATAAGGGTCAGACATGACATGTTGGACAGAATTAAAAAGTAAATAACAAGCAAAGTCAAGAGGAGACAATTCAAATACAATAAAACAAAATCAAGTATATCTATATATATAACAATATCAATAGACATCGTAGATAGCAATTTTATGATGTACACAAATCACTGATTTTGCCTTGATAGAAAAAAAAAAAAAAAAACAATTTGAAACTTGAAAAAAATTTAAACAATTCAAAAATGTACATTAAGGGATATGTTTCTGGATTATTATATATACGAGAGTAAAGGCTCTAAGTAGTTTGTAATTCTAAAAAGAAAAGAAAAGTCTTGTTAAAAGGAAGTTCATAATATCTTTTAAATGGGAAGAAGGTATATTGATTCACGATAGAAAACTCTTACACGTACTTCCCTAAAACAAAAGAAAGGACGTCTTTATTGTTTATATTCAAACAAAGAGATCAAAGGTTACTGATTAAAAAGAACAAAACACTTGTTTACAATGCATACAAAAGAAAATGAAATCAATATGTCTATTTTTCGCATGATTTTTCGACCGTGTGAAATCATTTTCTGGTATTCTTCACTCTATTAGAACGCAAAATCAAAAATCAGTATAGTGTATAAACATTCGATGACTGGTTAACATACAATGAAAACATGAAAAAAGTAAAAAAAATCATCGTTTTTTTGCTCTCACTCATAGTCAAATAAACATAAATTATTGTTCCAATTGTGCCTGTAATACTGGTCACTAGAAGAGGGGCAATACATAACCATGTTATAGAATTAACGTCCAATCAGGTAAACCAATGAAATATATCAATAATTTACGCAAATGAAGAAAAAACATAACTTTCATTTATTTAGTTCATAAATTATTAGGAATAAACATACAAGCAGTAAGATTTCACAAACCAAATAAATCATACAGTCTATCTTAATTATGCAGATACATTATAATGCATTGATCGATGCCACTGCTGGTGGAGTTTTTATTCCCCGAGAGTATCACCAGCCCAGTAGTCAGCACTTCTGTGTTGACATGAACTATCATTAATATGGTCATAATTATAAAAAAAAAAACTTTGAATTTTTGAAATACTAAGACTTTTCTACCTCAGGAATAAATTACCTTAACTGTATTTGGCAAAACTTTTAGGAATTTTTGGTCATCAATGCTCTTCAACTTCGTACTTTAACTTTTTTTGATTCGAGCGTCACTGATAAGCCTTTTGTAGACGAAACGCGCGTCTGGCGCAAATACAAAATTTTAATCCTGGTATCTATGATGAGTTTATTTGAAACAATCTCAATTTGAACAAAATGCTATTAAAGTAGCCTTGGCACTGTTCGTTGAATGATTTCATATTACATTGTTGCGTAGTCCTTTAGAATGTTTTCACATATAAAAGGAGATGTGAAATATACGCCTATGAGTCAGTAACTTAATGACAAAAATAACCAAAACGCATCTAGAGGGCAACAAACAGCCTCCAACAAAAGGTATGTGTCTTTACAATATTACAAGCTCTAAATCGTCTAGTGTTTATATTGTATTTTATAATTTTGTTACGAGAATTACATATTATTCTTTATAAAATTTCGATTAACTCTAGTTCTTTTTTTTTTATTCATTTAATTCATTACTTGTTCTTAATTTTTTCCACGTTTTTTTGTTGTTGTTATTTTTTGCTTTTTGTTAATGCAATTTTGTATAGAGCTATTTACTTAAAAGATTGAAATGACAACTTAACCAATTTAAACTGATTGTAATTGAAAGACAATCATGCTTTTCTTAATTTTAAGAATGCCCTTCCTATTCAGGCTTTATGGAAAATACTCAAATTTGTAAAAAGACATCAAATTTGTAGTTTTTTAACCATCTTTAGAGACGTTTATTATTTGGAAAAATGTTCAAAAATACGTCACCATGTTATAAAAACCTCAAAGTACACACATGAACCTGTGATACTATCATGCATATTGTAAAAATTTAGTGATTTCAAAAATATGGACGCGGTGTACACTGAATTCGGAAGAATTAAGCCCTACCTCTTTATGGTAATGCTAATTGGTTATAATCATCAAAACTTGGTTTCGGTTTCGTGCTATTCAATGTTTCGACGTTTGGGACATGAGCGTATACCTGGTGTAGTTGGTCATGAACATCGATTTATGCACAATAAATATAAAGTCTTAGAGCTATTTTCCTAATGCTTGTATTTTAAAGGTTTGGTTGGCTTGCTTGCTTTGTTTGTCTAAACGTTTGCTCAAGCATTGTAATTAAGATTGACATCTGCAATCAATAGACAGGCGGGGATTCAGCTTGTATACATTATACTCTGCATCATACTTAACATCCAATAACGCTGAAGCGCCGCCTATCTATTGATTTCAGATGTCAATCTTAATTACAATGTTGGGGCAAACATTTATACAAACAAAGCAAGCAAGCCAACTAAACCTTTAAAGTACAAGCATTAGGAAAATAGCTCTAAATATTATGATTATTTTTTTTTCAGTATGTTATGGGCTTATTATGCAAACCTGAATTTTATCTCGTTAAACACAAATTAAATGAAGAATTTTTTTTTTTCTTTTCTGCATGTTGACACAAAAAATTGCCATAAGTATTCTGGAATTCCAAGTGTTTTTTATTGGAACATACTGAAAAAATATTTTGCTCTTTTATATTTTAGTCCTTATTTTAGCGAGAATGTTGCTTCATTATAATATTAAATATACAGCACACATGCACATGTGTACAAGTCGATACCTCTGCTGGTGGACTATCAGTCCCCGAGGGTACCATCATCTCAGTAGTCAGTACTTCGGTACTGACATGATTTAACAAACTTTTCTAAAATTGTCTGTTTATAAATTTTGAAATTATTAAGAAACTAAGGTTTCAACTCCCTCAGGCAAAGTTGACTTTAGATTAATTTGGCTATTTATTTTAGGTATTTTTGTCATATAGCTCTTCAACGGTTTCGGTACTTATAAATCCTCGGATTTCAAATGTTTGGCTTTGAGCGTTCCTGATGAAGGTAAATCCAGAAAAGCGCTTCGGACGCATGAAATTATTAAACGTGTTGTTTTCAATTTTTTATTTTGTGGCAATTATACCATGTGCACAAATCCGACTACGAGTCGACTTAAACAATTCGGACTATATACTGTAAGGTTTGATAAACGGGTATCATTCATGGACATTTGTCAAAAGAAGGTTTTAAATAATGATATAGGAAGATTGATTGACTAAAAAAAAAACAATATGTTGATATGTGGTTACTACAAATCAAACTTCCCATGAACAAAATCGACATTTTAGGTGAACGTTTGAAACTAAAGGAAATATTTAAAGAAGATAATTATAGAACTTTTGAAAGTGAAACTTTTTTTATCATTAAATATGTATGCACTCTAGCTTCCCTGTGAAAACAATTAATTTTGCTAATTTTAAGGGGTGGTTTATGTGAATTTTAACAGTCTTTTTCAATTACGTAATAATTTTTTGGTAAAATCAAAATTCGGGCAATAACCGTAAATCTTATGAGATCCCGAACGGAATAATATGACAATAGATACGCGGTGTATCATCAAAAGGCCATTATTTTAATCTCCCGTTTCATAAGATTTTAAATGATATACAATTTTTATGATATGATTGTTTTCTGTAAATACCACAGAGCCCATAATTGATGTATCAACACTCATATCAATTTTTACTTAGAAAAAAAATTTGCATTAATTTTGAGGATTAATTGGATAATTTAAAGATAATTTTGAGAACGTTTTTCATCGATTTTATATGTGAATTTTGAGCTGCAGATTGATCAGATTGTTGCATGATGACCAGCATGAAAAGGTATTTCCTTAATGTGTCTTTAATTGGTTTCCTTGTACTGACGACATGTAAAGGCTACTTTTGGGCATATAATGTTTCTATTAAACATTTCAAAGAATTTCTATCAAATAAAAGTGAAAATAGATGTATTCAGGTCAACAAATTGATACTATTTAATCACCATCTAGAGAAGTTGAAAGGAAACGCGAGGATACCCAAATTGCACATATTTTAACAGTTTTTTTTACCTTCGTTTATTTATGATCCAGACAAAAGTGTCCATCCTGGTTAATTTGTAGATGTATCTTTATTTCACTATAAAGTTCCACCAATGTAATTTTGAAACCATATTGAATCATAGAAAATGGGTTTGAACTGACCTCCAAATAATCCATGATTCTGTAATGAGGGAGGTATTTATAACCTTGTATATTATATACCTGAATGAGGAGTACCCAAATTGCATCCATGCTTAAATTAACATCTGTAAAAATCGAATAACTGATTTTTTTTTATTTCTACAAATATTTAGAACAATTTGACAATAGTCCATGCTTACTATTCATTATTTAAGAAATAGATGCCTATAACCAGAGACATATGTATATATGTCTCTGCTATAACCAAGGATTTGTATACCTTCTCACTATACAAATCCCTGGTATAACTTATTTTTGTGGACTTCGTAAGGCGACGTTTCCGTAGATTTTACTTTTTCAAGTGAATATTTCATCTGTTGACATTTAAATATATTTAGCTATATTGAGAGACGTGCATAATGTCAAATCATAAAAATACAAATTGTTTATAGTCTTTAAGAAAACTTGTGAGATTTCCGCTGCTATTTTTGCTAAATGCCGGACTGCCATTTGGGTACTGTGAGATAACCAATTATTCTACATTTACTAAATACATTTGTTAAACCGGAGCAAGCAATTTTTCTTGTTATCATTTCATTATACATGTTTTGTAGCAATAAATGCAACTTTAAAAAAATCCACCTGCACTTTTAAATAAAGATTTTACAGTGTAGTGAAGTGAAATTTGAGAAAAAATATTGAAAAATTATAGAATTATTATCCGCTCTAACTAAAAACATGGGCCATTTTATATGTTAAAGAATCTTTTTTTTTTCAGTTTGACATCTTCAAACGTAAAAAAGGTGGATGGTAAATGAAAATAGATGAGCAAATTAACGATAATGTAAAACATACACATAATTTCATTTCTGACCATAGTAATTTCCATAATACACTTCCATTTAATTGGCATTTAAAGTACAAATGTGCATTTACAATGGTTCAGTAAATATAAAAAAAAACAAACCACCTGACATAGATAAAGTGTGTCAATCCCTTATTTCTTTAGGCTGATCATACTTTCTGTCACTTCATTTGCATAACCAACTGATGAGTTCTTTGCATATGGTCACATTTTAAATGGTATAAAAATCATAAACTTCGGGGACGAAACTCACAGGGTCAAACAGACACTAAATTCAGTATTCATTGCAAATCAAGTGTCTTAACCAACAGTATTCTCTTAAAAGTTGTGTAATTTTTATTATTTAAAAATTTCAAAAGTTTTGATCATCTTTGTTTACTTTTCTGTGAATGTCAGCTCAGCCCTTGGGTGCCCGTATACATTATTTTTGTCAATAATAAAGCCAATCAAATCACCAACTTCGTCATATTTTCACGTCCTCATCCGAATCATGGCCATTTTTAATTGTTTTCCTCGATAACTTAAATTCATTGTAAGTGGTAAGTGGTTTGTGGCTTCCCGTAAAGCATAGAATTGCCTGGGATTAGTGTAATAGTCCCAGATTTTACAATTCAATATGAAAGAGTGTCCATATTTAAACAAAAGAAAACATTAGTGTGTGTCCACACTTTGTTTTATTTTTTTTTTATTTATTGGGGTGAATACTATATTATCCTTTATCGGTTTGGTCAGTTTATCTCAATATAGAATGTCATTGGACTGTGGCAAATTTTGTTATTTCTCCGCTAAAATGTGTAAAAACTACCGATGATAGTTACGGAGTCCGTTGTTGTCGTGTGCATCGAATCAACACTTTGTTTTTATATAGATACACCCATAGATGGCGCGCTTAAAGTGAAAGAAGACCAAGATGTGAAATGCAACAACACACACTTTTTAACTTTTAAGTTTTCTGTTTGAATAATCAATCAAAGTCAGTATGAGTCGTCTAAGGGGAGAAATAACTATTGAAGAAATAGACGATTGGTTTTCGATAGGTGCCAAGTCCGTTAAAAACACAAAATCTGTTCCCAGAACTGCAACAGGAGGAAGATTTTTCAACCCAGAAACACAAAGTGCACGTGTTCCAACAGAAAAAGTCTATGTTCCATCATATCACCAGTATGTTGCTTATTAGAATTTGAATTTGAACAAGGCAGTGACTAAGGCGGCTGTTAAGGATAGAATACATGATTTTCCATTTATGAGATTTTCCCCAGTTTTCAGAGTTTGTCTTCCTCATAGTAGCGACTTTTAAAAACGCAATTCAGGCTCTTTCCTGTACATTTCTGTCACTAAATTTGTTATAATCACATTCATTTTATCACAGAAACAATGCTTATTTCATTCACGGTCTCAGTAAAACTTGTAGTACTAATAATCAATTGTTCTATAATCAATTGTTCTATGACGTAATTTATGCCGATTGACCTCTGGTCAACCGTTGTAACTCATTCATAAAGAATAACTGGAGATTGGTCTTTAGCCCAAATAATACAATGTAGGCCACTTCATGGTTATTTCAACCACACCTGAGAAATAAGAATAGAACCAGCTGTTGCTGATCTGTAAATCAATTTCATGAACTGTATGTAAAAGCAAATGCATTCATTTTTGGTTATCAAAACTACAGAGGTTATCATCTTTTTGATAATAAAAGTCTACCTCTGTGCCTTTGACATTTAGTAATACTGCTTTGTCTGCTTACCCTAATCAGCCTTGTTAAGTCTGCACTGGTACATTGTCAACAGCCCCCTTTTCGCAACGAGAATTCAATAAAAAAACTTTTTGTAACTGCTTGAAAAAGTTTTATGAGAATCCGGTAATTTCAAATTGTGTGTGATTGTTTGCGGTATTTTTATGGAAAAACCTGTTTTCCATCATAAAGTAGAATTTAAAAATGCTTGTAAATGATTCTAGAACACTCCACGAGTGTTAAAATAAGTCAATATCACCAATAAACAATAGGGAAAGTTGTATTTTCTTTTAACCAGAAGTTCTTATAGTATGTGTAAATCGAAAATAATTACGGTGAGAGTGTGCAGAAAATCCATACTTCATAGTTGCCTATAGAATACGACTTTGAACAGTTCCATTCTTTAGTTAAATACTATTAAATATATCCATAACATTAATGTTTGAATGATCTTCAGCTGATACAAATGCATGCATCAGTAGGAAACACCACCACGGAACGAATAACCGATTACGTTTTGTAGTTTAGACATTGTAAATTAATGCCTAGACTGGTTCCTGGCTGATTTATATACTTTTTTCATTCTGGTAAATTCAAGCAGATTCCAGTTTATGTAATGCAGTGCTATGAAAAGAAACGAGTAATTTGTAATGAAGCATTTAATTATTTATCAGTTAATATTGGATTGTGAATTAAAATTGCATAGGGATTAGGTAAATTATTAGTTTTGAAAATTTAAAGGGAGTCCTATACATGTTCAATAACAAACATGGCGCAACATAAACAAACCTTGCAAAATCAAGTTTCTCTCTTATTTCTTGCTTATTATACTCTATAATCTGCACCCCTGTCAGCAGGCAATACTGATTTTGGTGGAGAAAAACACGTAATATACAAGCCTCAATTCGGTAAACAGTGTTTTAACACTGTTTTATTGACCTCGATAGTTAGCGTATATTCAAAGAAGAAAAGAGTCCCTTTATGTACTGTAAATTGAGAAATTATTGCGAGGTTTTTATTATTGCGAATAATGCGACAAGGTGAGTATCGCAATAATTAGAACTTGCATTCAGATATCTGATACATACACCAGTATGCAGAATTTCCTGAAATCGCAATAAATAGTTTCGCATTTTTGTCCATTCTTCAAAAATCGCAATAATAAATGCACACAATAATTTCTGAATTTACAGTATTATTTGTTTGACCCAAGTTAAAATATAAGAATTAAAGTAAATGCAGTTTTCAACATTAATGAAAATTAAATTTTCAGTGTTTAAAAAGTTCATTCATACATTAATGTCCTGTCATGTTTAACCTGAAAGCAAATCATCTAAAGGCAAATTATGAGTGTACACCATCCAATGGACTTTGAAAGTAAATTAGTAGCAGGGCTCACACTACTTCAGAATCATAGGGAGAAGTGACTTCTGTTTTCGAAACTGATAAGAAGAAGTGGTGAGACTTAAAAGAGAAGGGCTCGTTCGCTTGCGGTGCTACAATGTTTTGTTTTTACTAGGGATGTTAACTCAGTGAACAATTACTAATGCAGTACTCGTTGGTTTTATCGAGCGATACTCGAGTAGTTGCTCGGGAAATATCTACAAAAAGGAAACACAAAAATACGTACTTTTATATTCCATGGATTCTGTGGTTTGTTGTTCAACAGACGAAAACCCATCTACATAAGTATCTGGGACAAGGAATTACACACCATAATTAATAGCTCATTACCAACAAGTACTTATTAATTGAAAAAAACAATAATCTAATCAATATAATTTAATGAACACCTATTTAAAAATTATAACAGGAAAAACCATATCAAACAAAAGTATTTGGTAATTGTTAAGAAAACACATTTAATGTTTTCAAAGCTGTAAGGATTAGAAGTTTAACTATTCACTGAGGGTCACCAGAGGATGCAACGAATTTATTTTATTTGGAAACATTTTCTTGTCAACTATTATTGGAGACTGTCAGTTTTGCAACTTTGTAAATTACAGTCTTGCAGACGAAAATATTGGGTCTGACGGTACCGATGTGACGGAATGGCTAAGACATGTTTAGTTTAAAGTTGCCTAGGTATAGCCAACGTATTTTTGGAGGCATTTTAAAATGAAAATTTAGCACAAGCATTTGAAACAAAATGTATTTTATTTACAAGTATGATTAATCAGTGATGCCTATTTAATTTTCCGAAAGAGGTTCTCAAGAAGATAAATTTTATATAAAGAAGACAGCAATATTCTAACAGGAAACCGATTAGTTGAGTGTCCTTTTGGTATTCAATACTCGGTACTACCGAGCAATACTCAAAAACTCGAGTATTCATTGACATCCCTAGTTTTTACCATAAAATAAAGAGCCATATAATGTATCCTATTTTTTAATTCTTTTTTTACGTCGTTTAATTCTTACCTGAGAATACAATTAAAGTTGTTTCAGTTTATATCTTAAACAATCATTTATAGTTACTCAATAAATATTTTTTCCTTTTGTCAGAAACTTCCAACTATATATCTAGCACTAAAAAGATTTTTTTATAGCAAAAAAGAAAAGAAAGTATCATACACCAATTAAAATTCAATAAAAAAAAAATTCTGTTTATCATGTTTATGAAATTCTTTGTTTCTTATTGAAAAGATATATAAATTTAACAAAGTTAAGCAACTTTAATCAATAATTTAAAACAATGCATTTACATGGAAATATAAACATTGAGCAAGGAGATCTAACCAAATGTTTTTCATGTGCATGGAATGCAAATTTTTCACATTTTGGATCATCATTCTTCTGTCAGCTGTTCCATTGGTGTGTCTGTAGTTATTATCGTAAGAATACGGATTTCAATCATAGCTGATCTGCTTTCGATGAATCCTGCCTCCAATCCATGGTTCATACAAATATTTCAATGATGGATGAAGAAAAATTTATGAAAATAAACTATGTTTGATAAGCGATTTGGAAAGGAATATGACACTTTTAATGCAAGAAATGGATGAAACATTAATTAAAGGCAATTTTTATCACGTTCTTATGAAGAAACAAACTTATTTTGCTGAAAATCAGAATGTTTGATAGACGCTCTTGAGAAACAATTACCGGAAGTGAAAGAAAATACTTCATCAAAGTTGTTTCTTTTAAAATAACATACAACCAATCTGTAAAGTCAATACTTTCATATCTTTTCTAAAGAAATAAATCGTTTCTGTCTTTGAATTCCTTTTGATGATGAAAGCCACTGCAAGCGACTATTAAGAACACCAAGGCGACTAGATATCACTTTTGACGTTTGGGCAAATGATTCCGATCTAAAAGCGACGTTTTTTGCCCCAGTTGCCTGCTAGCTTGAGCCCTTTAGTAGACTTTAAGTGGTGTTCAGGTCATGTATGGTACATATACATGTATGGTACATGTACATGTATGTTACATGGATTGTATAGTCATTGTTATTTGAATTCGTTCAGACTGTACAAAGTTTGAAATCCAATCCATAATTAACACACTTGGTCATGTTTTTACAATATTACCTGTTTGACATATTTATGACCGAAAGGCTTAAGATAGAACAAGGGAAACATACCTTTCAACCTCTGAAACTGAAAATGCAGGTCATGACCTGCTGAAGAAGAAAATGTCAGGTCATAACACATACAAACTTTTTGGTCCAATTTTAGTATTGAGAGGGTTTTTTTTATATACTATAACATATACATGTACCACTGAGTTTCCTAAAAATAATCACTTTTGTATTTGTTAAGTATATAAATATTTATCATTAATTAAATATCTTTCTAAAGCAATGCCCTTTTATTGTTTTATTCACACTAGTTTACTTCTTTTTATTAATAAATGTCATAAACCCCAGCTATACATGTAATTAGAAATCAATTATAGCTAATGTGCTCCTATACACAGGAGGAAGATAAATAGAAAGAAGTTAGTGTGTTTTCTTTCAGTGTAATATTTAGAGCATATGGATTTGATTGAAAACTTTTACATTTAAGTGATAACAAAATTATTCTCTCCAACAGAAATGTATTAAAAGGTTCAAATTGTTTTCAAATGATTTTTAAAGGATATTTGATATTTGCAAACGGCAAATCTTTTAATCAGAACATAGAATTGTATGTCAAGCTTGACTGGCTTCAACTTTCTGGGGTACAATTAACAAACAATCCAATGTAATGTTTTGATAGCTGTGATTGGCACGGTAAATAAGCAAATTCTAATTTCAATTGTTTACCGTTTCAAAGGAAAAACTCTGAGAAAACCGAAATTATATTTGACTTCTAAATACTGGAAACAATACCGGTCAGAAATACGGGTGAAAACAGGTCATTTTCTAAAATCCCGGGTTATTCGAATACCCGGCGGGTAATTAAAAAATCCCGTGTGAAGGGGGAAATTCTCGGGTGTAACCCTGAGAATACGGGTCAGTTGACATCTATGCACTAAGGGAAAATAAATCAACATTGCATCATATAAACGCAGAAGAAACTGTTTCAAACTTAATTTAAACAATACGTAAGTGATTATAAAATAAAAATGAAGATAAGAATGCAGGCAAGAACAATGTTTAAAAAATACAAAATTGCAATTTTTGGTAATAATTCTGTCAGAGAGGCATCACAAAAATCACAAGGCAGCATTCATTAGATTTACAGAAAATCTAATGTGATTTTTTTTTCTTTCACACATATTTTAAGCAAAATCATGAATTCTAGGATGATAATAAAGCTTATGTCACACGGTGTGGTAAGCTATGTGGTTATTAACTTCTCCAGAAATTTTCTGGGTTTATCCCTTTAAAAACTTCTTTTTTCCAAAGAATAAATCTTATTAACAATCATGACAATAGGGTATCTAAAGTTGCTAACCTAAAGTTGTTGCATTTTAACTACATTTGTATAGTAAAAAAAAAGAATTTTTCTTTGGATTTAAGGAGAACCACTCATGATAAGTTAATGATATTTGATATGAAGTTTTATAAGCAATGGTATTTTTCATTTTCATGGAGGTTATTTGACCCTGCACCTTCAGTCATTGTTCATTGACTTTTAATGTTTTTCATAATTAACATGTTTAGTAGTTGCCATTTTAATTTCAACATTTGCATTTTACTTTTAAAATTACAAAAAGCGAGACATATCTCTGTGTCAACAGTTTATTACTATATATATTTTTCAGACCAAGTTACAATGCTACAGCCTACGCAGAAGCTTACAGGATTGAAGAAGAGCAGGACCTATTTAATAGCCAGTCACAAGTGAGCTTAAAATATTTACTTAAAATCAACTACATCATCTTTATTATCCAATTTTCTAACCAAAATATATTGCACAATTCATGCTGAAACATTGACAAAATTTTTATTTTTACATACATGTATATATCTCAAAACTTCTCAAAATTTCAATGGGGAGTTTTAAATGCTTTAGAACTTACTGCATCTCTGATGTATGACATAAGTGATCCATTATATTTTAATGGGAACAACAAACAAAGTTTTTATATAATGGATTTCAAGAGTCAAGTTAACACCTACCGTATATGAAAATTCTCATTATTCTTGAAAGTGAGATGTTGCCATTATTTGGCATCCATCATCTGTCTATTGGTCAAGATTTTAAAACATTAGCTCATCGGAAACCACATGTCAGTATTTAAAACAAGAAATATATTGACTTAAAAAAGTAGGAGCTTCTAGTTTAAATCTGTGTACATGTTGACATCTAGTTTTACCCTGACTCATATTCATGACATTTTACGTTTACGGGACATATTATGGTATACCGTTGACCGTCTGTCCGTCGTCAACATGTCGGACATTTATTCAAAAACGCTTTAACCAATATGCATGAAACTTTGGTGAATTGTTTATATCTATTGACATGAGCTCCCTTTCGTTTTTTATAAATTTCGAATTTACCGTTTCCGAGTTTTGGGGTTTTATTCATTAAAAAAGGGATGATTTTCCAGTTTTCGGACAATAACTCAAAAAAAATTTCATCAATTTACCTGAAACTTTTGTGAATTGTTCATATCTATTGATGTGTGCTCCCTTTTGATTTTTATAAGTTTTAAATGTACCGTTTCCGATTTATGGGGTTTTATTCATTACAAAAAGGGGGATTTTCCAGTTTTCAGACAATAACTCAAAAATGCTTTAAGCATTTTTTATGAAACTTTGGTAAATTGTTTATTATTATTTTTGTAAGCTCCCTTTTGATTTTTATAAATTTTCAATTTTACGTTTCCAAGTTATAAGATTTTATTTGTTTATAGTCTGACAACAGATTTACTAAATATTGCGCAACAGCACAGTGTATTGCACAACAGCAAGAAATCTTTGATATAACCAATTTCAAGTTCTTTGACTACATTTATTCAGAAACCTATAATATATCAAATATTTAATTACAATCCAAATTCAGACCTGTTTCAGGCTTGAATATTGTGTCCATTTTTGCCCAATCTGTTCAGGGTTGGACCTCTGCGGGCATATCTAGCTGCGCTCAGCGAAGCAGTTTATTCATGTGCCTGTCTAAACCTTGTCATTGGCTATCTTTGATCGTATCTTCAAAGTTTTTGTCCTTGCAGATTTTAGATTGTGTCTGTTTGATTTGTTTACAATTTTTATAGACTTTTGACAATTTATAAGTTCCACATATTGTAAAGAGAATTGTCTGTTGTTGAAGATGATGTTGACCTCTGTCTGTTAGTAACTGTAAATTCAGAAATTATTGTGTGCATTTATTATTGCAATTGTTGAAAAATGCGCAAAAATATGTGACTAATTATTGCGATTTTAGGAAATGGTGCTATAAAAATTAAGAATGCAAGGTTTTATCTATTTCAAAATCTCATCGCAGTTGTCACAATAATAATAAAAACATCGCAATAATTTTGAATTGACAGTATTTTGTGTCCAGGGATTATTGTCTCATTGATGTAAACCCCTCATTCCTCCATGTTATATTTGTTTTAACCGAAGTCTTTTTTTTTATATTTCAAGTACATCTTTAACTTTTTATTATAGACAAATAATGATTTTGTTGGACTTGGTGGTAAAATGGAGCATCTTGACCTTGAGTCCATAGTATCAGGATCTGTTGCAGTCCCTGATGATTTAGTTCCAGAAAATGCAACAGATGTCTATAACAGCTACAACTTTGACCATAGATATGATCAGAAGCTACCAATTACACAGTATAGGGATCAGGTAAGCAGAAAATGGTTACTGTTAATCAAATCTTGTCCAGTACACAAAACAGAGTCCCCAAAAGTAGGATATGGGTACTGATACACAATTAAGAAATAAATGTGTACATTTACATGTATTTTTGATAATCATTGATTACTGTTAAAATTGTGAGATCTAATAATGCAATTGCAAAAATTCTGGGAGGGAAAATACAGCTGAAATTACGAATGCAAGTTTTTATTTTGGCGATCTGATACTGTCACATTTTTTGCATGAATAAAAACATAGCATTGACTTCTGAATTTACAGTAATCATAAATTTACTCCTTACACAGTACAAGGGCCAGGTATTTAGTACTTGGTAACTGTTAATCTGAAGGGAAAAAAACATTAATACAGAGTACAGGGAACAGGTAAGGAGGACATTGCTATTGTTGATCAGAAGTTGCACAGTACACAGTACAAGGACCAGGTTAATATGACATGGTTACTGTTAATTAAAAGTTGCTGATTACAAAGTAGAGAGACCAGATAAGAAAGACTTGGTTTCTGTTGATCAGAAGTTGCCCAGAAAGCATACAGGAACCATGTAAGTAGGACTTGAACTAATTACACAAACTTTTGAAAAGATTTATCCAGTTAAAAGAAGTCAACTATATTACCCTTGATAAGATGCTGAGCACAAAGGTTAAACTGTGAAACTTATTTTATAGACACAATGTAAGTTTAAAATGATGTTGACTTCTACATTTATTTTATTTTCTTATAGGTGTTGGCCACAATTGAAAGTAACCAAGTGACAGTTATTCAGGGGTCTACAGGATCAGGAAAGACAACTCAGGTCCCACAGTACATACTAGACCACTATGCTAGCATGGGGAAATACTGTAACATTATAGTAACCCAGCCTCGTAGAATAGCTGCTATGAGTATTGCCAGGAGAGTTTGTAGTGAAAGGAACTGGGATGTTGGAACCATATGTGGTTATCAAGTATGTAGAACCTGGCTATTATTTGAAGCTGCTTACTTGTGTAATACATATTATATTTCATTATTGAAGAACACATTATATAAGAGAACACATTTGATGATATATTAATTACTTAGCTATGCAGCATCAAATGAACAAATGTTTGGGTGGTGTCGCATTCACCGTTCTTGAGTTATGTCCCTTAATAAATGGAAAAATTGCTGAATTTGTTGTTTTTCTCATTTTAACTTAACTTTGCTACAACCAAATGTTCTGAAACTTATACCCAATGCTTATTACCACCAAACACGGATCTAGTTCAAATTAAGGTGGCGTCACTTTCACCATTCTTGAGTTATGTTCCTTTATAAATGGAAAAAATGCTGTCGGAATTTGCTGTTTCCACTCTAAAGTTACTATGCCTCAACCAAATGTTATGAATTTGCTAATCACTACCAAAAACAGATCTAGTTTGAATTTGGGTGGGGTCATTTTCACTGTTCTCAAGCCATGTCCCTTTATAAATGGAAAAACTGCTGATCTTTCCATATATTTACAAGTGGGGGCATCTGTGTCCCATAACACATTTTTCTTCTATTTCAGGTCTATTTTTGTCGAGCCTTCGACTTTTGTCTAAAAAAGCGAGACATAGCGATCCTACATTCCGGCGTCGTCGTAAGCGGCGTCCACAAATATTCACTCATTGGTTAAAGTTTTTGAAATTTTAATAACTTTCTTAAACTAACCTGGATTTCTACCAAACTTTGACAGAAGCTTGTTTATGATCATAAGATAGTATCCAGTGATAAATTTAAAAAAAAAATTCTGGTTTTTTCTGTATTTTACTTATAAATGGACTTAGTTTTTCTGCCAGGAAACATTACATTCACTCTGTGGTTAAAGTTTTTGAAATTTTAATAACTTTCTTAAACTATCCTGGATTTCTACCAAACTTGGACAGAAGCTTGTTTATGATCATAAGATAGTATCCAGATGTAAATTTAGTAAAAAGAATTAATTTTTTTCCGTATTTTACTTATAAATGGACTTAGTTTTTCTGCCAGGAAACATTACATTCACTCTGTGGTTAAAGTTTTAAAATTTTAATAACTTAAACTATCCTGGATTTCTACCAAACTTGGACAATAGCTTGTTTATGATCAAAAGCTAGTATCTAGAAGGAAATTTTGTTAAAATTTTGCACCTGTTTTTTCGTATTTTACTTATAAATGGACTCAGTTTTTCTTCCAGTTAACATTACATACAGCCTGTAGTTAAAAGTTTTAAAACATTTATTAGATTCATAAACTATCCCGGATTTTTACCAAACTTGGACAGAAGCTTCTCACAATCAAAAGATAGTTATTAATATTTTTATTAATTTTTTCCTCATTTTTGTTGAGCCTGCGATTAACAGCAAAAGTAGAGGGACACGGATTCATGAATCCTTACAATTTTATGAACTTATATGTGATATCCTATCTTTAACAATAGATATAGGCCTGGTGTAAGTTGTAAAAACTATTTCTTAACTGTTATTATAGGTTGGTATGGACAGGACTGCTAATGAAGATACACGTTTACTGTATGTGACAACTGGAGTTCTTTTACGTAAACTTATCAAAACAAAGAATATGCTACAGTTTACACATGTCATACTGGATGAGGTAAGCCTGCAGGTTTTAATGAAATAAATATAACAATTTGAAATTTAAGACAATGAAATGAAAGATGAAAGATTTCCAACTTAAGAATTGGTTCTTGGAAAAGTATTAGATCAATATCAAAATCTTTTAATGAATAGATATTGTTACGGTTTAGGGGGTAGGCTGTAGGTTTGTACATACGACTTTTTCTGGCTACTCAGTAAACACTCACTTCGTCGTTTACTGTTAGCCAACGCGTGTATATACAAAGACATTTGATGAATATTACATATACTTTTATTGTAACTGTTTGTAAATATTGTTAGTAAGGTCTTAGGAAGTAATGATATAGAGTTCGTCTTCACTTTTTGACCAGGGGTCCCTTGACCGAATGACAGTTCCATATTCTGTTTACCCTTGTTTCACACATTCCCGCTTTATTACCTTTCTATTTTATTTGTGTAAGGCCTAATATTGTAACCGGGGCTCATACATGCTGAGAGTAAGCTTAGTTAAGTCCCATTTGTCCATTTTCCGACTTGACCAAATGTCAACATTCACAATCACCGCCATTTGCATCAGTAGGTTTATTGACGTCAGTGACCTAATGACCTGAGATCAGCATCCAATCAGCATTACGCAATTTGCCCACATTCACCATAGGGGCACAAGACTTTGGTGGGACAGATGTATAAAAGCGAGTGCACATTAGTCTTCAAGGAGACTGCAGCCCGCTACCAGGGCGTTCACTCCTGATACCAAGGAAATTACCAGAACAAACCAAATATGCCACAGTCGATGTAACCCGTAAAATACACATTCTTTTGATATTGTATGCATCCCTGTTGCATAAATGGACCTAACCATGATTGACCTAGATGTTTTACTATATTTACTACGATGTTGACAAACGATTAACGTACCAAAAAGGGGGGTCTATGTATATTTTATAGCTAAAGTGCTTTGGTGGGTTTTTGTGTGATTTATACTTGTAAGAGTATTGAATGTTTTGTATATAATAAATTGTAAAGCTTAAATAAATCTTGTTATCTGTTGTACATGTAATAAGTAAGTCAATGTTAATGAGTTTCTGAGTTAACACATTGAGACCAGTGCTTTAGCTGTTTTGCCTGCTACGCTACCAGTGCCATGACTATTTAGCCAGCTACACTACCAGTACACTTAGTTTGTAACTCAAAAGCAGGGTTAACAGATATGAGAATTTACCAGTAAAGAAACAGTGTTAACCTGAATAAATACCTTTTTATACGACCGCAAAAATTTTTGTGGTCGTATATTGGTATGACGTTAGCGTCGTCGTCGTCGTCGCCGCCGTCGTCCGCGTCGTCGTCGTCGTCCGAAGACACATTGGTTTTCGCCTCTAACTTTAGTTTAAGTAAATGGATCTCTAGGAAATTTTACCATAAGGTTCAATACCACAAAAGGAAGGTTGGGATTGATTTTGGGGTTATGGTACCAACAGTTAAGGAATTAGGGGCCAAAAGGGGCCAAAATAAGCATTTTGTAACTTCCAGACAATAACTTGTGTGTAAGTGTATGGATCTCTCTGACATTGTACCACAAGGTTCCATATCACAAAGGGAATGCTGGGATTGATTTTGGGGTAATTGCCTCAAAATTTTAGGAATTAGGGGCAAAAAGGGCAAAAATAAGCATTTTCTAGTTTCAGGACAATAACTTGTGTAAGTGTATGGATCTTTCTAAAATTGTACTACAAGGTTCCATATCACAAAGGAAAGCTGGAATTGAGTTTGGGGTAATTGCCCTAAACGTTTAGGAATTAGGGGCCAAAAGGGGCCAAAATAAGCATTTTCTAGTTTCCAGACAATAACTTGTGTTTAAGTGTATGGATCTCTCTGAAATTGTACTGCAAGGTACCATACCTCATTGAAGGCTGGGATTGAGTTTGGGGTGATGAATCATAAGGGGTTCAAAAATTGGGGGATTTTTTTCCCCTTTTCTTCCTTTTTTTTTCTTTAAAATTTTCCATTTTAAGTTGGTTATTTCTGATTTATATTTAAAAGCAAATAATAATGATATGGCAGGAGATACACACCAAACAGGATGTGTAAATTATTATATAATAAGTATTGTGCAATAGCAAGAAATTTTCAATTGCACAGTATTGCGCAATAGCAAGAAATCTTCAATTGCACAGTATTAGCAATAGCACAATATTGCACAGTAGGAAGAAATTGTCAATTGTACAGTATTGCACAATAGCAAGAAATATTCAATTGCACAGTATTGCGCAATTGCAAGAATATTTAATTGCACAGTATTGTGCAAAAGAAGATACTTTGTATAAATTGCTTATTTCTTGACCAATTTCAATGGGGTTTTATTCTTGAATTCTTGGGGTTCTTTAATATGCTGAATCTAACCGTGTATTAAGTTTTTGGATTTTGGGCCCGTTTTAAATTGGTCCACATTGAGGTCCAAAGGGTCCAAAATTAAACTTTGTTTGATTTCATCAAAATTGAATTTTGGGGTTCTTTGATATGCCGAATCTAACCGTATTTAGATTCTTAATTTTGGTCCGTTTTCAAATTGGTCTACATTAAGGTCCAAAGGGTCCAAAATTAAACTTAGTTTGATTTAACAAAATTGAATTCTTAGGGTTCTTTGATATGCTGAATCTAATTATGTATTTAGATTTTGATTATGGGCCCAGTTTTCAAGTTGGTCCAAATTGGGGTCCAAAATTAAACTTTGTTTGATTTCAACAAAATTGAATATATGGGGTTCTTTGATATGCTGAATCTAACCATGTATTAAGTTTTTGGATTTTGGGCCCGTTTTAAATTGGTCCACATTGAGTCCAAAGGGTCCAAAATTAAACTTTGTTTGATTTCATCAAAATTGAATTATTGGGGTTCTTTGATATGCGAATCTAACCGTGTATTTAGATTCATAATTTTTGGTCCCGTTTTCAAATTGGTCTACATTAAGGTCAAAAGGGTCCAAAATTAAACTTAGTTTGATTTTAACAAAAATTGAATTCTTAGGGTTCTTTGATATGCTGAATCTAATCATGTATTTAGATTTTGATTATGGGCCCAGTTTTCAAGTTGGTCCAAATTGGGGTCCAAAATTAAACTTTGTTTGATTTCAACAAAAATTGAATATATGGGGTTCTTTGATATGCTGAATCTAACCATGTATTTAGATTCTTAATTTTTGGTCCCGTTTTCAAATTGGTCTACATTGAGGTCCAAAGGGTCCAAAATTAAACTTAATTTGATTTTAACAAAATTGAATTCTTAGGGTTCTTTGATATGCTGAATCTAAACATGTCTTTAAATTTTTGATTATGGGCCCAGTTTTCAAGTTGGTCCAAATCGGGTCCAAAATTAAACTTTGTTTGATTTCAACAAAATTACTCTAACTTTAGTTTAAGTGAATGGATCTATAGGAAATTTTACCATAAGGTTCAATACCACAAAAGGAAGGTTGGGATTGATTTTGGGGTTATGGTACCAACAGTTAAGGAATTAGGGGCCAAAAGGGCCAAAATAAGCATTTTGTAACTTCCAGACAATAACTTGTGTGTAAGTGTATGGATCTCTGACATTGTACCACAAGGTTCCATATCACAAAGGGAATGCTGGGATTGATTTTGGGGTAATTGCCTCAAAATTTTAGGAATTAGGGGCCAAAAAGGGCAAAAACAAGCATTTTTCTAGTTTCAGGACACTAACTTGTGTGTAAGTGTATGGATCTTTCTGAAATTGTACTACAAGGTTCCATATCACAAAGGGAAAGCTGGAATTGAGTTTGGGGGTAATTGCCTAAACGTTTAGGAATTAGGGACCAAAAGGGCCAAAAATAAGCATTTTCTAGTTTCCAGACAATAACTTGTGTTCAAGTGTATGGATCTCTGAAATTGTACTGCAAGGTACCATACCTCAAAGGGAAGGCTGGGATTGAGTTTGGGGTGATGAATCATAAGGGGTTCAAAAAATTGGGGGATTTTTTTTCTTTTTTTTCTTTAAAATTTTCCATTTTAAGTTGGTTATTTCTGATTTATATTTAAAAGCAAATATTTATGATATGGCAGGAGATACACACCAAACAGGATGTGTAAATTATTATATAATAAGTATTGTGCAATAGCAAGAAATTTTCAATTGCACAGTATTGCAATAGCAAGAAATCTTCAATTGCACAGTATTACTTAATAGCAAGAAATATCCAATAGCACAGTATTGCACAATAGCAAGATATTGTCAATTGTACAGTATTGCACAATAGCAAGAAATATTCAGTTGCACAGTATTGCAATTGCAAGAAATATTCAATTGCACAGTATTGTGCAAAAGAAGATACTTTGTATAAATTGCTTATTTCTTGACCAATTTCAATGGGGTTTTATTCTTGAATTCTTGGGGTTCTTTAATATGCTGAATCTAACCGTGTACTAAGTTTTTGGATTTTGGGCCCGTTTTAAATTGGTCCACATTGAGGTCCAAAGGGTCCAAATTAAACTTTGTTTGATTTCATCAAAATTGAATTATTGGGGTTCTTTGATATGCCGAATCTAACTGTGTATTTAGATTCTTAATTTTGGTCCCGTTTTCAAATTGGTCTACATTAAGGTCCAAAGGGTCCAAATTAAACTTAGTTTGATTTTAACAAAATTGAATTCTTAGGGTTCTTTGATATGCTGAATCTAATCATGTATTGAGATTTTGATTATGGGCCCAGTTTTCAAGTTGGTCCAAATTGGGGTCCAAAATTAAACTTTGTTTGATTTCAACAAAAATTGAATATATGGGGTTCTTTGATATGCTGAATCTAACCGTGTATTTAGATTCTTAATTTTTGGTCCCGTTTTCAAATTGGTGTACATTAAGGTCCAAAGGGTCCAAAATTAAACTTAGTTTGATTTTAACAAAAATTGAATTCTTAGGGTTCTTTGATATGCTGAATCTAAACATGTATTTAGATTTTTGATTATGGGCCCAGTTTTTAAGTTGGTCCAAATCGGGGTCCAAAATTAAACTTTGTTTGATTTCAACAAAAATTGAATATATGGGGTTCTTTGATATGCTGAATCTAACCGTGTATTTAGATTCTTAATTTTTGGTCCTGTTTTCAAATTGGTCTACATTAAGGTCCAAAGGGTCCAAAATTAAACTTAGTTTGATTTTAACAAAAATTGAATTCTTCGGGTTCTTTGATATGCAGAATCTAAACATGTATTTAGATTTTTGATTATGGGCCCAGTTTTCAAGTTGGTCCAAATCGGGGTCCAAAATTAAACTTTGTTTGATTTCAACAAAAATTGAATATATGGGGTTCTTTGATATGCTGAATCTAACCATGTATTTAGATTCTTAATTTTTGGTCCCGTTTTCAAATTGGTCTACATTAAGGTGCAAAGGGTCCAAAATTAAACTTAGTTTGATTTTAACAAAAATTGAATTCTTAGGCTTCTTTGATATGCTGAATCTAAACATGTATTTAGATTTTTGATTATGGGCCCAGTTTTGAAGTTGGTCCAAATCGGGGTCCAAAATTAGACTTTGTTTGATTTCAACAAAAATTGAATATATGGGGTCCTTTGATATGCTGAATCTAACCATGTATTTAGATTTTTGATTTTTGGGCCTGGTTATCAACTTTGTCCACATTGAGGTTAAAGGGTCCAAAATTAAACTTTGTTTGATTTCATCAAAAATTGAACTCTTGGGGTTTTTTTATATGCTGAATCTAACCATGTATTTAGATTTTGGATATTGGACCATAATAGGTAAATTAAAAAATTAAGTTCTTAGACTACATTCATTCTGTGTCAGAAACCTATGCTGAAAAAATTAAGTTCTTAGATTACATTCATTCTGTGTCAGAAACCTATGCTGTGTCAAATATTTAATCACAATCCAAATTTTCTCATTTTAACTTAACTTTGCTACAACCAAATGTTCTGAAACTTATACCCAATGCTTATTACCACCAAACACGGATCTAGTTCAAATTAAGGTGGCGTCACTTTCACCATTCTTGAGTTATGTTCCTTTATAAATGGAAAAAATGCTGTCGGAATTTGCTGTTTCCACTCTAAAGTTACTATGCCTCAACCAAATGTTATGAATTTGCTAATCACTACCAAAAACAGATCTAGTTTGAATTTGGGTGGGGTCATTTTCACTGTTCTCAAGCCATGTCCTTTATAAATGGAAAAACTGCTGATCTTTCCATATATTTACAAGTGGGGCATCTGTGTCCCATAACACATTTTTCTTCTATTTCAGGTCTATTTTGTCGAGCCTTCGACTTTTGTCTAAAAAGCGAGACATAGCGATCCTACATTCCGCGTCGTAAGCGGCCCACAAATATTCACTCATTGGTTAAAGTTTTGAAATTTTAATAACTTTCTTAAACTAACCTGGATTTCTACCAAACTTTGACAGAAGCTTGTTTATGATCATAAGATAGTATCCAGTGATAAATTTAAAAAAAAATTCTGGTTTTTTCTGTATTTTACTTATAAATGGACTTAGTTTTTCTGCCAGGAAACATTACATTCACTCTGTGGTTAAAGTTTTTGAAATTTTAATAACTTTCTTAAACTATCCTGGATTTCTACCAAACTTGGACAGAAGCTTGTTTATGATCATAAGATAGTATCCAGATGTAAATTTAGTTAAAAGAATTAATTTTTTTTTCCGTATTTTACTTATAAATGGACTTTGTTTTTCTGCCAGGAAACATTACATTCACTCTGTGGTTAAAGTTTTTAAAATTTTAATAACTTAAACTATCCTGGATTTCTACCAAACTTGGACAATAGCTTGTTTATGATCAAAAGCTAGTATCTAGAAGGAAATTTTGTTAAAATTTTGCACCTGTTTTTTCGTATTTTACTTATAAATGGACTCAGTTTTTCTTCCAGTTAACATTACATACAGCCTGTAGTTAAAAGTTTTTAAAACATTTATTAGATTCATAAACTATCCCGGATTTTTACCAAACTTGGACAGAAGCTTCTCACAATCAAAAGATAGTTATTAATATTTTTATTAATTTTTTTCCTCATTTTTGTTGAGCCTGCGATTAACAGCAAAAGTAGGCGGGACACCGGATTCCTGGAATCCTTACGAATTTTTATGAACTTATATGTGATATCCTATCTTTAACAATAGATATAGGCCTGGTGTAAGTTGTAAAAACTATTTCTTAACTGTTATTATAGGTTGGTATGGACAGGACTGCTAATGAAGATACACGTTTACTGTATGTGACAACTGGAGTTCTTTTACGTAAACTTATCAAAACAAAGAATATGCTACAGTTTACACATGTCATACTGGATGAGGTAAGCCTGCAGGTTTTAATGAAATAAATATAACAATTTGAAATTTAAGACAATGAAATGAAAGATGAAAGATTTCCAACTTAAGAATTGGTTCTTGGAAAAGTATTAGATCAATATCAAAATCTTTTAATGAATAGATATTGTTACGGTTAAGGGGATAGGCTGTAGGTTTGTACATACAACTTTTTCTGGCTACTCAGTGAACACTCACTTCTCGTCGTTTACTGTTAGCCAACGCATATACAAAGACATTTGATGAACATTACATATACCTTTATTGTTATTGTATGTAAATATTGTTAGTAAGGTCTTAGGAAGTAATGATATAGAGTTCGTCTTCACTTTTTGACCAGGGGGGTCCCTTGACCGAATGACAGTTCCCATATTCTGTTTACCCTTGTTTCACACATTCCCGCTTTATTACCTTTCTATTTTATTTGTGTAAGGCCTAATATTGTAACCGGGGCTCATACATGCTGAGAGTAAGCTTAGTTAAGTCCCATTTGTCCATTTTCCGACTTGACCAAATGTCAACATTCACAATCACCGCCATTTGCATCAGTAGGTTTATTGACGTCAGTGACCTAATGACCTGAGATCAGCATCCAATCAGCATTACGCAATTTGCCCACATTCACCATAGGGGCACAAGACTTTGGTGGGACAGATGTATAAAAGCGAGTGCACATTAGTCTTCAAGGAGACTGCAGCCCGCTACCAGGCGTTCACTCCTGATACCAAGGAAATTACCAGAACAAACCAAATATGCCACAGTCGATGTAACCCGTAAAATACACATTCTTTTGATATTGTATGCATCCCTGTTGCATAAATGGACCTAACCATGATTGACCTAGATGTTTTACTATATTTACTACGATGTTGACAAACGATTAACGTACCAAAAGGGGGTCTATGTATATTTTATAGCTAAAGTGCTTTGGTGGGTTTTGTGTGATTTATACTTGTAAGAGTATTGAATGTTTTGTATATAATAAATTGTAAAGCTTAAATAAATCTTGTTATCTGTTGTACATGTAATAAGTAAGTCAATGTTAATGAGTTTCAGAGTTAACACATTGAGACCAGTGCTTTAGCTGTTTTGCCTGCTACGCTACCAGTGCCATGACTATTTAGCCAGCTACACTACCAGTACACTTAGTTTGTAACTCAAAAGCAGGGTTAACAGATATGAGAATTTACCAGTAAAGAAACAGTGTTAACCTGAATAAATACCTTTTATACGACCGCAAAAATTTTTGTGGTCGTATATTGGTATGACGTTGGCGTCGTCGTCGTCGTCGTCGTCGTCGTCCGGTCGTCCGAAGACACATTGGTTTTCGCACTCTAACTTTAGTTTAAGTAAATGGATCTCTAGGAAATTTTACCATAAGGTTCAATACCACAAAAGGAAGGTTGGGATTGATTTTGGGGTTATGGTACCAACAGTTAAGGAATTAGGGGCCAAAAAGGGCCAAAAATAAGCATTTTGTAACTTCCAGACAATAACTTGTGTGTAAGTGTATGGATCTCTGACATTGTACCACAAGGTTCCATATCACAAAGGGAATGCTGGGATTGATTTTGGGGTAATTGCCTCAAAATTTTAGGAATTAGGGGCCAAAAGGGGCAAAAATAAGCATTTTTCTAGTTTCAGGACAATAACTTGTGTGTAAGTGTATGGATCTTTCTAAAATTGTACTACAAGGTTCCATATCACAAAGGAAAGCTGGAATTGAGTTTGGGGTAATTGCCCTAAACGTTTAGGAATTAGGGGCCAAAAGGGGCCAAAATAAGCATTTTCTAGTTTCCAGACAATAACTTGTGTTTAAGTGTATGGATCTCTCTGAAATTGTACTGCAAGGTACCATACCTCATTGAAGGCTGGGATTGAGTTTGGGGTGATGAATCATAAGGGGTTCAAAAATTGGGGGATTTTTTTCCCCTTTTTCTTCCTTTTTTTTTCTTAAAATTTTCCATTTTAAGTTGGTTATTTCTGATTTATATTTAAAAGCAAATAATAATGATATGGCAGGAGATACACACCAAACAGGATGTGTAAATTATTATATAATAAGTATTGTGCAATAGCAAGAAATTTTCAATTGCACAGTATTGCGCAATAGCAAGAAATCTTCAATTGCACAGTATTGCGCAATAGCACAATATTGCACAGTAGGAAGAAATTGTCAATTGTACAGTATTGCACAATAGCAAGAAATATTCAATTGCACAGTATTGCGCAATTGCAAGAATATTTAATTGCACAGTATTGTGCAAAAGAAGATACTTTGTATAAATTGCTTATTTCTTGACCAATTTCAATGGGGTTTTATTCTTGAATTCTTGGGGTTCTTTAATATGCTGAATCTAACCGTGTATTAAGTTTTTGGATTTTGGGCCCTGTTTTAAATTGGTCCACATTGAGGTCCAAAGGGTCCAAAATTAAACTTTGTTTGATTTCATCAAAATTGAATTTTGGGGTTCTTTGATATGCCGAATCTAACCGTGTATTTAGATTCTTAATTTTGGTCCTGTTTTCAAATTGGTCTACATTAAGGTCCAAAGGGTCCAAAATTAAACTTAGTTTGATTTTAACAAAATTGAATTCTTAGGGTTCTTTGATATGCTGAATCTAATTATGTATTTAGATTTTTGATTATGGGCCCAGTTTTCAAGTTGGTCCAAATTGGGGTCCAAAATTAAACTTTGTTTGATTTCAACAAAAAAATTGAATATATGGGGTTCTTTGATATGCTGAATCTAACCATGTATTAAGTTTTTGGATTTTGGGCCCGTTTTAAATTGGTCCACATTGAGTCCAAAGGGTCCAAAATTAAACTTTGTTTGATTTCATCAAAATTGAATTATTGGGGTTCTTTGATATGCCGAATCTAACCGTGTATTTAGATTCATAATTTTGGTCCCGTTTTCAAATTGGTCTACATTAAGGTCAAAAGGGTCCAAAATTAAACTTAGTTTGATTTTAACAAAATTGAATTCTTAGGGTTCTTTGATATGCTGAATCTAATCATGTATTTAGATTTTTGATTATGGGCCCAGTTTTCAAGTTGGTCCAAATTGGGGTCCAAAATTAAACTTTGTTTGATTTCAACAAAATTGAATATATGGGGTTCTTTGATATGCTGAATCTAACCATGTATTTAGATTCTTAATTTTTGGTCCCGTTTTCAAATTGGTCTACATTAAGGTCCAAAGGGTCCAAAATTAAACTTAATTTGATTTTAACAAAATTGAATTCTTAGGGTTCTTTGATATGCTGAATCTAAACATGTCTTTAAATTTTTGATTATGGGCCCAGTTTTCAAGTTGGTCCAAATCGGGTCCAAAATTAAACTTTGTTTGATTTCAACAAAATTGAAAATATTGGGTTCTTTGATATGCTGAATCTAACCATGTATTTAGATTTTTGATTTTGGGCCCCATTATCAACTTTGTCCACATTGAGGTCAAAAGGGTCCAAAATTAAACTTTGTTTGATTTCAACAAAATTGAATATATGGGGTTCTTTGATATGCTGAATCTAACCGTGTATTTAGATTCTTAATTTTGGTCCCGTTTTCAAATTGGTATACATTAAGGTCCAAAGGGTCCAAAATTAAACTTAGTTTGATTTTAACAAAATTGAATTCTTAGGGTTCTTTGATATGCTGAATCTAATCATGTATTTAGATTTTGATTATGGGCCCAGTTTTCAAGTTGGTCCAAATTGGGGTCCAAAATTAAACATTGTTTGATTTCAACAAAATTGAATATATGGGGTTCTTTGATATGCTGAATCTAACCATGTATTTAGATTCTTAATTTTTGTCCTGTTTTCAAATTGGTCTACATTAAGGTCCAAAGGGTCCAAAATTTAACTTAATTTGATTTTAACAAAATTGAATTCTTAGGGTTCTTTGATATGCTGAGTCTAAACATGTCTTTAAATTTTTGATTATGGGCCCAGTTTTCAAGTTGGTCCAAATCGGGTCCAAATTTAAACTTTGTTTGATTTCAACAAAATTGAATATATGGGGTTCTTTGATATGCTGAATCTAACCATGTATTTAGATTTTGATTTTTGGGCCCCGTTATCAACTTTGTCCACATTGAGGTCAAAAGGGTCCAAAATTAAACTTTGTTTGATTTCAACAAAATTGAATATATGGGGTTCTTTGATATGCTGAATCTAACCATGTATTTAGATTTTTGATTTTTGGGACCTGTTATCAACTTTGTCCACATTGAGGTCAAAAGGGTCCAAAATTAAACTTAGTTTGATTTCATCAAAATTGAACTCTTAGGGTTCTTTGATATGCTGAATCTAACCATGTATTTAGATTTTGGATATTGGACCATAATAGGTGAATGTCCAATTTAAAATTTTAAGTTCTTAGACCACATTCATTCTGTGTCAGAAACCTATGCTGTGTCAAATAGTCAATCACAATCCAAATTCAGAGCTGTATCAAGCTTGAATGTTGTGTCCATACTTGCCCCAACTGTTCAGGGTTTCGACCTCTGCGGTCGTATCAAGCTGCGCCCTGCGGAGCATTTTATTACTTATGGGACACACCCACCCGTCCCGTAATAATATTAAACAACAGATTTTATCTGTGATGTAATAACATAAGCATTTTGAAAAAGGAAATGTGCTTGAAAATTCACAAATGTGAACGTCATCCATACATGAAAGAGTTAGAAAATAAATGACAGAATCAAATTATGTCATTGTAATGTTATATATAATCAAATTGATAGATATCTTTGACATTCTGTTAATTTAATATAAATTTCCGTTCTTCTTTCAGGTTCATGAGCGAGATCAAGAAACAGACTTCTCATTGCTGATTGTCAGAAAGTTACTGAGGTCAAATTCTCGTCATGTCAAGGTTGTGATGATGTCTGCTACATTTGACTCTGACATGTTTGGCCAGTACTTTGCAGTACCTATCAGAGATAGGTTAGAACCAGCACCTGTTGTCTGTGTAGAAGGAAAGGCTTACAATGTATCAGAATATTACGCTGATGATCTTACTCAGCTGGGAGAGGTAGGTCTTAATGTGTCTCCTGCCACCAAAGATTAGGTATTAAAGACTCCATTATACCAGACTGTGCTAAATCAGTGGGTACATGTATATAAATAAAGATTTTCTATTCCCCTTGCCATTATCGACCATCAAAATCATATTTAGATTTCTGCAAATACAAGAAAAAAAAAATGGTCAATTTTTATATTTTTCAAATCAAAATTTGAAGAATAAGGTGGAGGATATCATAGGGAGAATCAAAACTCACAAGTGGAAGAGAGACAGACAAAATTATGGCATAAAACGATGAAAAGACACACAAAACACTACATAAAAAAACATGCTCTGGAAGGGTTAGCAGGTCCTGCTCCACATGTGATACTCATTGTTTTACTCTACTAAAAAATATTTACATAAGTCAAACATGTATCAAGTGATAAGGCTCAACCAATAGTGGATTGGTAATTGACTCTTAACTAACCCTAAGACATCACCAAATTTGTAAACCATCAGTCATGTACAATTTCTAATGCTAAAACTTTGCTTTTGTTTAGGGTGTTAGTTCAAGAAATTTTAGGCAGAACATGTAGAATTTTTTTTTTTTTTAATTTTTCTTCCTTGAAGAAGAATGAATAACATACATGATTAAAATACTACAAGAGGAATATATTATACATGCATTTTTAGCTCACCTGGCCCGAAGGGCCAAGTGAGCTTTTCTCATCACTTGGCGTGCGGCGTCCGTCGTCATTAACTTTTACAAAAATCTTCTCCTCTGAAACTACTGGGCCAAATTTAACCAAACTTGGCTACAATCATCATTGGGGTATCTAGTTTAAAAATTGTGTCCGGTGACCAAGCCAACCAACCAAGATGGCCGCCATGGCTAAAAATAGAACATGGGGTAAAATGTAGATTTTGGCTTATATCTCTAAAACCAAAGCATTTAGAGCAAATCTGACATGGGGTAGAATTGTTTATCAGGTCAAGATCTATCTACCCTGAAATTTTCAGATGAATCGGACAACCTGTTGCTGGGTTGCTGCCCCTGCATTGGTAATTTTAAGGAAATTTTGCCGTTTTTGGTTATTATCTTGAATATTATTATAGACAGAGATAAACTGTAAATAGCAATAATGTTCAGCAGAGTAAGATCCACAAAAAAGTTGACATGACCAAAATGGTCAATTGACCCCTTAAGGAGTTATTGCCCTTTAAAATCAATTTTTAACAATTTTTTGTAAATTTTTGTAATCTTTTACAAAAATCTTCTCCTCTAAAACAACTGAGACACTTAACCATTTAACCAAACTTGGTCACAATCGTCATTAGGGTATTTAGTTTAAAAAATGTGTCCGATGACCCTGCCTGCCAACCAACATGGCAGACATGGCTAAAAATAGAACATAGGGGTAAAATGCAGTTTTTGGCTTATATCTCTGAAACTAGAGCAAAAGTATAACGGTTGCATTGATTTATGCATCAATTGTAAATAAAAATATCAGGTGAGCGACACAGGTTCCTTGGAGCCTCTAGTTAATATGTTTTGAAATTTGTCATGACCTTTCTTGAAATTTTTGGGGTCAGTTGACATTGTAAGGTTCTCTACCTTTTTACAATTGTTCATGGTAATTTTTCAGATACCACCATTAGATGAAACAAGACCAGAAATATCAGAACAGGCATATATTATGGCTTGCAGACTTATACAGGAGTTTGATAATCTGGATATCAAGAAACAAGGGTAGGTCAAAACTTTCAATGGATTGGTTTTTGATTATTCAACTGCTAATATAAGATACATATTTAGAAGAAAACATTTATTTGAGTATATGATTGAGAGGTTGAACTGTGTCTTTACTGAAAGCTGAAATGTGAAAATTCAAGTTGGTCATATTGTCCTCTGGATAGATGCATATTCTTGTTTAGTATGTGACTGTTTTGAAAATCGCAAATATGATGGTATTTTCTTTTGTGTGCTTTTTTTCTAAGTTTATTACCATTTATAATATATATAAATTTTCATGAGAAAAGTGCTTGTATTGATTTAATCTATTTTTATTTATTTGTTTATTAAATATTGAATAGCGAAGTTTTTTAATATATTTTTTTTTATTATTTTGCTTTCAGAATAATTAAAGGAAATAAGTTTGCTCCATATAGAGGTACAGTTTTGGTGTTCTTACCTGGTAAGTTGATTTAATAGGATAATAATGTGATATGTAGAAATAAACATTGCACAGAAGTCAGAAGATTTTTCTGTAGAGGAAAAATCTCATTTACTTTTTGCTTTATAATGTCCTGCTTTTTAAGGGGCATTAGCTGTCAAATTCATGTTCACTGATTTAACTCAAATTCTCATATTTGATTTATAACATACTGAAACTTATATCCAAAATACAAAAAGTCTTAAATAAACAAATAACAATGCATGGACTCTATAATATGTATCAACATTTCGTGTGTATTTTTGTCTAGACGTCATCTACTTAACTATCGAGATGACCTCCGAAGACTGTTGATGGTTATATGACCCGATATAAATATAAATGGATAGGGACCTCGTGCAATTGGATTTTCTCTGTCTGTTTGATTTCATGTTGTAGGTTTAAAAGTATGTTTATCATTGTTTTTACCTGTATAAGAATGATTTTTTGTGGATCGAATCGGTCAACCAAATGGTTCATCCTTGTTTAACTTTCAATTTTGACATTCTTTTGCTTTTAATAGCTGAATACATGCATAACACATGTCCAGATAAGGGGTTAAACATGAAGGTCACATGAATATGGATTCAATGAGGTCGAATTATTCACTTGCAAGTGAATAATTCATCAGCGATATTTCATAGCTTATTTTGACAAAATTGAATCAAATTGGCTGCTAAAGGTGATTTATTATTTAACTATTTCACTTTTATTAATGATTGAACAAAAAAAATCATATTTTGATTTTTTTATATCTCGTAGATAATGCCCCTTTAAGGTCTTCTGAAATACTGAGTGCATTTGAAATTTGAGCAAAAATTAAATAATTTCATAGGGAAAAGATTTTGAAATAACTTTGATATATTACATGTATACATTGTGGTACTACATTATAAAAAGGAAATAGATTGAATTTTTTGTAAAGTTTATCATAATTTAAAAGAGAACTACAGTAATATTAAGAACTACAATGCTGTTACTAGAAAAATAGATATGCTCTAACATGAACACACCATAATTTTTCAGTTTCACAATATCTATTAATTTAGCATGTTTATCTATTGTCCTAAAATTTATAATATCCAACAAAATTAGGAGATTTGGCTAACTAAGTCCTTGTGATTGAATAAAGTAACATTCATTTTAGTGGAAAATTGTTTTAATGTTAATTAAGCTTCAATTAAAATTGTTTTATAAACCAATAAAAATATTAAAATATATATTAAATTTATAAATTTTGTAATGATTTAAAATTAAATCAAATAACTATACATAAAGATGAAATTATGAACCTGTTCAAGGGAGACAATAAATGCATTGATTCGATGGACTTGTTGGAATTGAAACATAGTACAAAGGGATGTCACTCTTGCATACAAATGACACATCAAAAGAAAAAATTAACACAACATTCGTGCTCCAGCATCTATGGAGATTCCAAAGTATCAATTTAACTAACAGTTGTTAATCTATAGGAAAGTGACTGCTAACGAATGCTAACTCTCAGTAAAGTATATTTGGTTGAAATGTTTTTAAACCTACTCAGAAAAATGCACGAACAACTTGACTTTCCAGTGGCGTAGCTTGCCTTCTGTTATTACCAAGGCAAGGGGTCTGGGGGGCACAGCCCCCAGAATCTATCAAGGTTTTTACAATTTGAACAAGAAGAATCTATTAAAAATATTAGTTGTTGTTTAATTTATTTCCAAGCCGTCGTACACTCTAATACAGGTGGCTGTACCTCACTGTGACATAAGATTTAACGTCATATCAGAAGGAAAACAGGACCTTGTTCGATGGCCAGAAGAAACTTGTACAGAATTTTCAATGCAGAAAAACAATGTTAATATGCTTTAAACTAAAGTTAAAGTACCAATTTATCAGTTGATTACTGGTACCTGCATCATTTTCAATGTTCAGATGAATACATAAATCTTCTCAAAAGATTTACCACTTTTTCAAATCAAATTCTTTCAGTGTCAGAACTTCCCAGATTTAAAATTCTTTAGGAATAAAGGAGATGGATATGTCAAGTTCAAAATTGTCCTGACTGAGTCTATATAAAGTATAGATTTGTGTATGATTTAAACCGATACTATCTAATGTACGGTTAACTCAAAGTTATAAAAATAACAAAACACATGCAGTTATCACATAAGATAATCATTGACAAGTTTCCTGACTTGCTAGCAGTAACTGAAAGCCAGCTCAAATGCCTAATCTGTCCATATATGTCCAAGCCGTCGTACACTCTAATACAGGTGGCTGTACCTCACTGTGACATAAGATTTAACATCATATCAGAAGGAAAACAGGACCTTGATCGATGGCCATCTTCTGAAATTTCAATTCAGAAAACAAACGCAACGATTAAGGTTGATTCAAAATAATTTTGTGATGAACATTTACTCGCTTGGTCGCAAAGCGACGGATGGATTGAACAGCAGAATTTCTTGATAAACTAGGAAATAAACACATGCTACATGTAAAGTGCACTACGGCACTTGTATTGGCTGTGTTTCATCCTGGTATTTCTTGGAAGCACTTCAAATTCTTAAATGGTTTTGAAGTTTTTCCAATTGTGAAAATGACAAACGGCTAAGTACTAACATTTACGTTATTCTGAAGTCTTCATGATAAATCAAATCTGAGTTTTTGATAGACATTTTTTTCATATAAACTGACATTATGTATGAACTAACTGACATATAATAAATATTTCTCTGGAATTAGTGACTCCTTTAAATATTTTAAATTCCCTGCTAGTGAAAAACTATAAATTTAAAATAGCTAGCATAAAACTTGAGAACAGCAACATACAAATTATTTTCTGTGCATGTTGATTGATGTATATTTTATTTTGATTGGTACAAATGTCAATGTAACTCTGTGTATTTGAAGTACAACACGTAGGGGAAAATATAAACACACAACGATGTTTCAATTTTAGACGTTACCGGATATATGAGGGTTTGAATGGGGTCTTCAAATATTTATTAGTCCCCACCGACGAAGTCAAGGATACTTTAGGTTTGCACTCCGTCTGTCTGTCTATCTGTCCATCCGTCAGTCCGTCAAATCAGTTTTCCACACTTTTTTCTTCGTTCTTGTAGATATTGATTTGATATGTGGGATATAGTTATATCATGACAAGTTATAGATCAAGTTCGAATTTGGTTCCGGTCTGAGGATTTAGTCCAGAGTTATCATGGTCTATATCTAATGTTAGAATACTACATTTTGTATGTTAAACCATATTTCTGTACAAAGGAGATAACTCATTTTTTAAAGACATTCTTTGGTAAATTGTTTGTTTGATATTTTGTATAAACTAATTTTCTGAATGCTATATACGTAAAATTTGTTTATGAAGTGAAATTCTTTAATTTGATAATAATCTATTTTATTAAGGTATATATTTCATTACATTACATTGTGTATAGATAAAAGTTGTTGACATTTTATAGATAAGTTACAAATCTATATTAGTTTGTGACAAATGAAAGAAAAATATTTGAAACTAATAATTATATTTGATTATAATTTGAAAATAGATATACCTTGTATTACATCATATCTAATTTTAGAGAACTATTAATCATATCTAATGTTAGAGTGTTTTCCACACTTTTTTTCCTCATGCTTGAAGATATTGATTGATAATTGGTATATAGTTTTATCATGACAAGTTACAGATGAAGTTTAAATTTTTGTTTTGGTCTGATAATTTTGTGCAAAGTTTTGGTACTTGGGCTTTAAAGATTCACTCATATAATCGGTTTTCCACACTGCTTTTAGTCATTCTTGAAGATATTGAAATGATATTGTCTTTGTGTTTACATATGACAAGTTATAGAACAAGTTAGCATTTTGTTCCAGTATAATGAATTTTTACCTGGTAGGGGACTATGTATTGCCATGCAATACTCTCAGAATGCTTGTTTTAATTCTTTTTACCCATAGTTTGATTTTCCTTATTTTAAATTTTAGCACCAATTTTAAATCTCTATTCTTTAAGACTAATTTCAGGGCATTTTTCTATTTTCTATAAACCTCATGTACTAGAAATTATTCTCACACAAAATTAAATAATTTACCTGCTTCAATGGTCAATTGATTTGATCGGGAAGACTCATGAGTTGGATCATCATCTATTCTACTGATTTTGGTTGCAGTGGGGTAGGATTAGATAAATTTGTCAGTTTCAATTGTGTCGATTTTTTTATTCCAACATATTTAGATATTTAGATTACAGTAAACTACCGCAAAGGGGATTTCCAACTAAGGAGGAAATGTTTCCAGAAGTCTTGAACTTGCAAAGGGTATGAATCAATAACGACTACAAGATGATACAAGTCGGTATATTAGCAAGTCTGCTGCATTAGGTGGAAATCGTTTGATTTTTTTTTACCGAGGCAACTACCTCGGTTGCCTCAATGTAACCTACACCAATGTCAATAGCTCATAATTAAGGTGACTCATTGATATAATATAGTCATTAAAAATTATTCACCTCTAACAGTATAAGAGACAATACAGATCGTATGCTTGCATCAACTTACCCAAATAAAGATTTGGTTAAAGCCTGAACATTTTGACATTGTTTATTTTTTAAGTCCGTGGCAGTTATTTAATATTATCACAACTTCCTGTTAAGATTTGACTAAATACCCATATCCGATATCGTCAGGTAGAATCCCTAATCAGTAGGAAATCTAGTGACAAAATATTACCTCCCCTGTAAATATTGAAAACTAGATCTTCTCAATGTTTGTCCCATTTTAGGAAGGACGCTATCAATTATGGATTCATGGGCAAACTTTCTGGTAAATGGTAAAAATAGAAATAAGTTGAAATAAAACAAAACTTCCATTCATTGTTATCATTTCCTTCCTTAAGTAGCAAACCATGTAGTACAGCAATTTATTTTTCTACTGGCTGTATACCTTTCTGGAACTTGCTTATTATCCGAATATATATACAGCTAGACCAGAGAAAGTCAGGAAAAATTCCAAAGGAATCGATTGATATGCAGCAAAGATTGGCACTTTTGAAATTAAGTTACTAAGCAAATTCAAACGGACTTTATATCGATGTAAACATTGAATGTGAATAGATCGAGAAGACTGCAAATACATGTACAAAAATGAGACAACCTTTTCTAAAATTGTATAAAAATAGTAGAAAGATACCTACTTTATAAAAATAATTATCTTTAATTTCTTAACCTGCACAGACAGACTTTTAAATTTTATATTCACAAAAGACAATATTTCTCTAATGAATGTACATGTGACAAGAGCTGACCGGTGTGCTCGATAACTTAGGTGTGAAAAATAAGTATACTTTGGGAGCTTGTAACATGCTAAGGACTTTTGGAACACTCCGAAAATTGGTGACCCAAAAGATCTTTAGATTTTGTATATTCATGATTTTTCCAATTTTTTTTAATATGCAGCAAAGATTGGCAGTTTTACCTCTCAGTTTCACAAGGTTCTAATGCAATTATCTCGATAAATACTGAACATAAAACATCGTGTATTTGCATGTATATTTCTAATAACACAGTTTAACAATTAATTTATTCAAAATGAACAATTATTATTTGGAAATAACTTTTGATCAGCATTATCACCGGCATTGTTTTATTATTGACTTTCTCGACTCTATCGTAAGGAGGGTGAATTTTCTTTTGTTCTCGTTCACTGGATATCCCACTGTAATTAGTTTTCATAAGTTGATAATTAGAATATATATTAGCTGCATTCATAAGTGTTTTTAAAAATCGAATGAAATTTGAGTATCATGAGTATAGAACAGCAAGTTTTAAATTGTTTTACATTTCAATAAATACTAGTCCATTCAATTTTTTGTTTTATAATTTATTCCAGGTTATGCTGAAATTGAAAACATGCAGAAGCTACTTAAACAGGTCGAAGACATTCATAAGTAAGTCCTAACTGGATTTACCTATACAGATGTTTATATAACTATAAAGCTTTCATTTTGGAAAATAAATCTGTGATAAATGGATTTTGAGTTCTATGAATTCAGATGAGTACACAAATACCTTTGTCTTTCTTCCTTTAAAACAAAATGTAAATACAGTTAACTCTTGTTGTCTCGAACTTGGTTGACTCGAAATTTCGGATGAGTCGAAGTTTTCTTGTGGTCCCGAACTTTGTTCCATATAAATATATGTATTTCGACTCCTGATGAGTCGAAATTTGGGTTGACTATAACTTAATGCACGGTCCCAAGGTTAACAAAAGCATTAAAAGCATTTATCTGGAAGAAATACTCATATGTCAAAACAAGACCTCAGAGATTTATATGGATAGAAGATTTAATCTGACAATACATGTGTAATTAAATTTCCGGTCACTGACCACTGTATTGATTTATGACATTCTTTTTCCACGAGTGTTTACCTAAGATTATCTGTGATAACCATGATTAATAATTAGTGAAAAATTATTTAAAATGTTTTAAAAACAATTAACTGTAATCAAACACTTATGAGCTTGGTTGTGTATAAAGAAGGGAGTAAGACGTCCGTTGGTGATCAACTCAAAAAAATTGCTACTGTACAAAGAAATAAATAAAAGACGAAAACATAAATGTTATTACAATAATAAAACACCAAAACATACAAATACATCGATCTGAGACCAGAGTATCGATACTCTACCCATATTCATCCGGATTTATTTTAGCCTTACCAAGCTAAGTAAGAGTCGTGTCCCTTGGTCTGTCAAACTTCGGGTTTTCCTTTGAGTTGAACTACGGGTATCTCGAAATATTTCTCTGGTCCGGCTGACTTCGAGATAACGAGAGTCGACTGACTGAAAAATCTTATGTTTCTATGCTCCCTGCAATCAGTTTTGGGGGATTAATGAAAACTATCTTGTTGTTCTAAACTTTCTGCCCAAGCTTTTACTATAAAATAATGTCTGCTTTGATTCAAGTCATCTTTTTTTTCTTGAAGAATTTTTGAAGATTGAGTGTGATAAATCATAAGAAGTAGGCTATAAAATGTTCCCTATGTCAGATGTGAAATTTTTCATTACTTTGCACCTTTCAAGCATAGTATCCTTTGTATATACATGTATTTGCATTAAACGATGCTACAGATTACATTTGTTCAAGCATAATTACAGTTGTTCTCCTGTATCAGACTTTTTTGGCAGATTAAAATATAGTTTTAAAACAAATATACAGATCACACATAACTTTGGTTATTGTTGAAATACTTTTAAATAATTATAGCCAAGAAGATAATAGTTTTCTAATCTGTTGTTAACTATTGTTGCAAATGATAATATTGTATTTTCAGTCTTGTCATTTACCCTCTGCATTCTTCCATAACATTAGAGGAACAATCTAGAGTATTTAGAATGCCCGAAGAAGGAGAAAGAAAGGTAAAGTTTATTGTTTAAGGGATTATTGTCTGAATTTATGTACAGTAGACTCCACCTAATCGGATATCGGCTAAACGAATATATCGGCTATTGTAATATTATCTCAAAACACCAAACCCTTCCTATATGTTTAATGTTAATTTTATCGTAATCGAATATCGGATATAAGAATATATCGCAAATCGGATAAGAATATTCAGGTAATTTTGTTTAAAACCATGCACAATCGGATATTTTCAATGTTTTTCTGACAGGAAATGGACCCGAAGTTACAATTTACAATCTTGCAGACAAGAAAAGTTCGTTTTACTAAATAAAAGGAACTATTTCTTAATAAATGGTTGTCTTTATTCATTGTCTTCCTTTGTCATGTGAATAAGATGCCCTTTTACTTCAAATGGTTTGAATCTATTTATAAAATATACAAGACTCAGTTGACAGGATACGTTGCTGTTTGGAGAATTTTTATTAAACTCTAAATGCTCACAGAATCAGAAATATAATCTAAACTGAATGTACCTCCTTCTGAATAATTTATTGCAATATAAGTATAAATCCTTTTGATTAGAGAAATCTGACTTTGTCAGAAATATTTTTCACGTGTGCAAAAGTAAACACATGTCATGGACGCCATTTTGGTTTTGTAAACAAATTTGTGAGGAAGCCTCTAGAACCATGACCTAAACATAAATAGTCTTCAGAAATGTAAACTTTATGCAATAATATTATATCAATCATGATTATTTTCATAAATTTAAATTTGATTATTTAAAGAAATAAAATTATAACAAATACGATTTTAGTTTAGAGATTCTTCACAGACAGGCTTTGATCTATTTATAGCCATATTAGTTTACCTGTGTGAAAATGTAAATAATGGATATTAATTTGTTTTCAAACCAAATAAAGTCACAAACTATGGATGGTAGACATTTATTCACATAAATATTTCAGGACATTTGATTTATTTTAATTAATATAGGATTTAAAACTGCAAACAATTTAATCATTACATAACCAGCTGATAATTTTTACTCAAACATCGTGGTCATGTAACTGATAAAATCACTCCACCAATCCTCCAGCCCTTTCACATATTTAGCAATTGTCAGGGTTAGTAACATCTCAGGATTAGATTACTCATAATTGCAGAATAGTCAATGAATATACATTCATCGTCTAATTGAATATATCGGGTATTTGCGGAGTCTACTATAATTGAAGAGATCAATGTTGAATAAATACTTAATATTGTACTTAATATTAGTTAACCCATAGTGCTTGGTGGAATTGGTGTTGCCCAATCTTTAGTTTCTATGTATTGTTTTGTTGACTCTTCCATTCTTTATCTTTTTCCTATTTTGCAGAGTGTTGTCTGTCATTCTTTGACTTATTCCATATTTATGTATAATTGTGCGTAGATTCTGGTCGTTAAAGCATTCACAAGGTCATTCGGAGGTTTTGTGTTCTGTATATGATTTAATAATAACAATATGATTAGTAAGCATATCAAATATTCTGTAGCAATTTCATGGTAAAATATTCTCTTTTCAAATATCTTACTGAGATCATTGTTATACCCCCGCTTTAAAAAAGTGGGGGTATATTAGTCGTCTATACTGTGTGATGCGTTTTCAGATTCACCATTCAACAACTTCCTGTTTACCGAACACTTGTATTATTTTACACATGATAGCCAAGTTGAAAATTTTCGTCACATTTTTCTCAGGAACTACAATACAAGAATTTCTGAAATTTGGTTTCAGGGTTTATTGAAGTCATCTATACCGTGTGATGCATTTTCAGATTCATCACTCAACAACTTCCTGTCTACCGAAATATTTGGGCGGGGGTATCATCAGTGAGCAGTAGGTCGCAGTTTCACTTGTTTTTATGTTTTACATTTTAGATTATTTTATCTACCAACATCGCAGAAAGTTCCATCACAGTTCCTGATATTAAATATGGTAAGTAGCCATTGAAAATTATATAGATATATCACATGATAAAATTTAAAGGAATATGATATTTTTGTCTAACACATACATAACATAGTTACATTACCAATTTGAAGGTTAAATCCAAAAGATTTTTAGTTAGAAAGGTGAGAATAACATTAATATTTGATAATTTTTGGGGTAGTCTTTTTCACAAAATAATTTTGAAAGTTACTTTTAGCTGTAAAGCCATATCATTTTGTAAAAGTGAAAGCAAAATGTTTTGTTAACATGACCACAGTATTTTAATTTGTAAAGATTTACAGTGTAGTTCTTTGAAATATTAAATGCATGTAGGATATATTAGCTTAACACTTGGGACAGCAGTTTAACATGTTTTTCAGTGATTGACTTTTGTCTGACAAAGAGCTTAGTAAGTGATCCCGACACAAACTACACCAGTCTACAGTTGGAATGGGCTTCTAGAGCTAACTGTACTCAGAGAAAAGGTAACTGGGTCACAAATCTATGACAAGAACTTCAAGTCAAATATGGGTCATGCTATAGATTGTTTTAACATATATGAATTTCTTTCTGATTTAAACATATAGATTATTAGATAAAATATTAATATTAAAAGTAGGCCTTTTCTTAGCTAGCAAGGCAAAAGTACCATTGGATTCCTGTTTAAATAAGGGAATATGTTTGTTGGTTATAAAATTGAGCCACAGGAACCTGTTATGTACCAATTATTTAATACACATTTATTTTGAAATGTTCTGTCTCATAAACTACTGAGGGTTATATTCAGTCCAGGTTTGTGTCTTCAATTAGGAGATTTCATAGCATCCGTCACCTGTTGGTTTACCATTAGCAGGAAGTGTTACCATTATATAAGTTTTTCTGTATACTGAATAATGATAAATTGTTCGGCCCGAAAACACATTATTTCGTAGCGCATTTCTTTTAGACAACTAATTCAAATTAAAAAAATAGCACCTGCTCTATCCCAAAAAGATTTTTACAGTGTAGTGTACTACTATTGGAACAAATAATATCAAAATTATAGAAAAGTCTACCAGCTCTTACTGAAATATGGACAATTCTATGTTAAGGGGTCTAAAATTCAGTTTGACAGCTTCAGACATACTAATTTTTGACCTTTTTTAACTGCATCAAATCACTTTCAACATAAAGATTCAGCACCCAAATTTTTATGCCCCACCTAGGGGCATTATGTTTTTCGGTCTGTGCGTCCGTTCATTCGTTCGTTCATCTGTCCGTCTGTCCTGCTTCAGGTTAAAGTTTTTGGTCAAGGTAGTTTTTGATGAAGTTGAAGTCCAATCAACTTGAAACTTAATACACATGTTCCCTATGATATGATCTTTCTAATTTGAATGCCAAATTAGAGATTTTACCCCAATTTCACGGTCCACTGAACATAGAAAATGATAGTGTGAGTGGGGCATCCGTGGACACATTCTTGTTTTAACATGTAATTTCATCCTCTTACTTAATATTTCATGCATAAAATATCAAGAAAGAAATTGGGAAAGTGTATGAAAAAAATTTGCAAGTTATATACTGTTCACACTAGGGACTATATTCGTAGACCAAGAACACCAAAGGATGATAACTATGTTCTGTTACCATATAATAAGAGAGTAAACACAGTTAGTTTTAATACAGTGCCTGCATGTAATTTCCATTTACTGGTAATGAAAATTCAAACAGATCGTCTTTGAAAGTTGACCACTCATTGAGCTTTTTGAGACTAATGTTCACAGATTTCAAATTTTTTAACCAAAATTGAAACTTGTACTTTGGGTGCCAAATCTTAACCATAACGAATGCAGTTTAACAATTATTTTTTGCATTAAGTGCAGTGTGATCACACTGGATGGAAATTTGTGAGATTTGCTTTAGACCCTGTGAGATTTGCAACAAGTTTCAGAACTGAAAAAAAGTCATTGTAAAACAAAACTTATTAAGCAACATGTAGCCAAATGTCAGAGGAATGCCTTTAAAAATATTTTTTCGTATTGATATATAAAAAGGAACTAAACGCGGCCTTAATATAATGATTTGTGTGTCTATTGGCACTCTGAATATTATATCATTTTCAGGAAGAGCTGGTCGAGTGTCAGATGGTAGAGTATATAGAATGATAACAAGATTTTTCTGGGAGACTTACATACCTGATTATGGAATACCAGAGATGCAGGTACGAAAAAATAATATGTAGGACATTTTTGTTTTATGACCATACATTTTTAAAAGCTTTATGGTTTAACATTGATGAGAGTTGAATAAAAACTAGGCATTAAGCCACCAACAACATTATACAGAATCAGTGCTTAGTTTTGAGCAAGAGTTATAAGTATTGATAAGGATTATTTTATAAATGCCTAAAATATTTGGAACTGGACATAAGGAGATGTGATATGATTTCCAGTGAGACTTATCCACCAGAAACCAATGATGTAAACGACTACAGTATAGTATGCTGTTAAGGGCAAGGGGATAGCAAATTTGAAACAATTTCAAAAGAGAAAACCAATGGCCTGATTTATGCTAACAACAATAAACAAAAAACATTTATGACAGACAGCAACTGGTGACAACCACTTGACTTCAGGCTCTTTGTTTTGGACAGGCTCAAAGAATGTGGTGAGGTTAAACATATTTGTTGGGCTCAACCCTCTCCTAGCCTGCAACAGTGGTATAACAGTACAGCAATAAGACAAATTGTAAAAATGTGTTAAAATGAGTTACACTCATGAGATCAGTACTAATAAGCACAAAAAAACAACTAACTTAAGCAGACTTTTAAAAACATTAACTGAAAATAACTTTTTATTTTGCCCACATAGGTTTAAACAAAATATATTATTTTATACTCCATTTGACTTAATATTGTTTTCTTTAATTTCAGAGATGTCCTTTGGAACAGTTGATATTACAAGTAAAACTGTTGGATCTTGGTCAGCCGAAGGCTATATTGGCTTTAGCTCTGACACCACCAAACCTTAATGACATTGAGAAAACCATACTTCTATTGAAAGAGGCAAGTAGTTTTGAATTACCTGAAGAATTTCTGCAAAAATAAATAGATAAAGATTTAAGAATCCGTCTATAGTTTAGAGATAAATCTTGTCAGGACCTTTGAGATCCTTAAGTTTAAAAAATAGTCAAAGCTGTTAAAAAACAAAGACTGGGATATATACACAAGAATAGGTGCAAGATTCATTGTTTGATAAGAATAAAAAGAAATATTCAACTTAAAATTTAGCAGAATTTTACTAATAATTCATGGTCAGTGTAGAGGGACTTTCACAATCACAATTATTTAAATTAGAAAACTTTAATTTGAGCAGTTTTGTTGTCCCTTTCACACTTCAGATGAAATTCATTGAGATATGATTATTAATTTTAAACACAGACCTATGTTATATATTTATAATTTAGATGAATTTAATCTGTATTTAGGTTGGTGCATTATCTGCCCCATCTACTGGTGTTAAGAACCCATATGATGGTCAGCTGACATTTGTAGGACGTGTCTTAGCAGAACTTCCTGTTGACATACGAATTGGTAAACTCTTGATGTTAGGTCATGTGTTTGGATTACTGGAGGAATGCTTGATCATTGGTAAAATTATATATTAAGAATGTATTGGCTTGCATCATTTAATGTAAAATTTAAAACTGACTCAAAATAAAATGTTCAGTATCATACAGTGCATAGTAGGGGTAAATATTCTAACAGCTTAAATTTATACAAGTTATGAAATGCAAAGATCTTAAATTAGAATTGTATTATTTTCATCATAATTATACCACATTTCACAGAGAAGGCATTACACTGCAATCACATTGTCATTTCATATGTCAGTTCATTCGATTGTCGTTTCATATGTCAATTCATTCGTCTGTTTCTTTGTAACATATTTCTTAGCTTTTGTATTTATAAAGAATGATTTATTATTTGGTTGAGTTGGACTGAGTTAGCAATTGTCAGAAAATGCCAAGCAGTCACGATACTATGTATGAATTTCTATAATACCCTGAGAGAATAAAATGTTTCTTCAATGAAGCAAGTTTGGGTAAGGTATGCACAACATCACATTCAACTTTTTGTTCAGTATAAATTGACAATTATTTTACACACAGTCAAAACAGTATTGGTTTTTACTTTGTAGGTGCAGCTCTGTCTCTAAAGTCTTTGTTTTCCAAGCCATTCAGGGAACATCTGAATTCCTTCAAGTAAGTTCTTAATTTTATTCATCAATTTGGTGAACATAAGAATGTCTGCTTTCATGATCTGCAAGTTTATCAAATAGTGAAAAAATAGTTTACTTGATGTAAAATGTGAAAAATACCTGTCAAAAGTGATTGTTTGTTTAGTTTGAATGTAATACATTTATCCCTTGCAAAAAAACTGGTACCTGTCAAAAGTGATTGTTTGTTTAGTTTGAATGTAATACATTTATCCTTTTGCAGTTCTTTTTTTTTTTTAAACAAACACAATGTAATATTATATTTTACAGGTCATTTGGGTGATAAAAAATTCCAATATATTTTTGATTAAAGAATAATGTATGTATATTTTATTTGTTTTTGTTGTTAGTTTGCTTTCTGGTATATTTTGACTCATACATTTTCTGTTTTGCATAGTAATGATAACTTATTAATGATTTTTTTTTTTTCAGGCACAAACTAGATTGGTCCCATGGTTCACTCAGTGATCAGCTGACAATACTCAATGCTTACCAGGTATGTTCCCCCTCAGAGGTGGTTAATTCTTAAAGTATTTTAAAAAGTTGGAAATTTTTGAAAGGCGCTAATTTTTGCTAGTTTTGCAAGTTACAATTACCTTAAAATTGTAAATTATCTTCTCTTACAAATTTTATCTTATTAAAGTAAATCTAGAAATGGGGACTAGTAAAACTAACAGTAAAACCAGGAACTGGTTTGCCCCAGGAAATCACAAATTTTAAGCTCTGCTCAAATAAACCTTTTTACAGAATGCTGTTAGAGTAAATGTAATGAATAGTTTTATTTCTACAAACCAAAGAGATTCTTTCCAGTATAATAGCAATTTGATATTTGAGAATTAATAGATTTAGTATATACAATAAAATGTAGTTGTATTGGTCTGAAGATAAGGGAATATGTACAATAAGTTGTTCTGGAAAGCGCCGTTAAAAGTGTTTAATATAAAAAGTACCATAATGAAATTAGCAGTGTGACTTTGTTATATCAAAAACCAAAGAACAAGCATGCTATCATCAGAAGGTCAGAGTACAATTGTAACTATGAGCAACAAGTGAACACGTTTTGAATTCATACTGTTTAATGTTATTTGTAATTTGGAAATCTTGTTTTTAGTTAGACTTTTACTCTTCAGTTTTTCCTATCCACATTAAACACATGTTTTCACAATAATACTTTATAAATGCAGGAATGGGAAAGACTAACCAACATGAATGGATTTAGATCTGGACAGAATGAAGTTAAATGGGGTAAAATGCATTACCTACAGGTCAGACGTCTAAGAGAGGTGAGATTACTTGCTAAGTATATGACTATTAACCTATATTTCTCACTATTTTGGGAATTTTTCCTTTGATCTTTTTTGCTTGAGATAGAAAATAATTGGCAAAAACTAAGGGTGCATGTGCATTGTCAATGTAAGCATCAACGACTTCATTGGCAAAACAGCGATAAACAGATAATCAATGGTCTTTCAGACTATAGAATGTTTCTCGGCTTTCACCTTCGATGAGATTCTAGCTGAGAAACACCCTCTCTTTTGAAAAACCATCGATAATCTATAAATAAATCAGTAAAAATTTGTTGAAAATGAAGTATGTAAATATTTCTCATCATGATATGCTAATATTATAAACAGTATGGCAGTGAAAAGTCCATTTGGCAAAATATTACTTGTCTTTAATTTTGAAATGTATTCTTTTTTAATTCTTGAAAATATTAAATCATCATGTTAATTGCGCATGTAACTAGGATTCCACACAATATGACTTTGATTATTGATTCTTACACTATACTTGAATGATTGTAACTTTTCTCAGTCACTAATTAATTCCAATTCAACTTCATATTTAACTTACAGACAAGGGAGTTAATAAAGGATCTTGAAATGAGGCTGAATAATTTCAACATACAGAAACACAGGACAACTCCTAATTATAAAAAGAAGTACAAACCAGATCAGGAGAGACTATTGTTGAAGGTACTATTGTTTTCTGGTTATAAAAATTCATTAAAGATAGTGGATCGAAAAAGTACTTTTCTTTGAATATTTAGTTTTTATTACGAAGACAAGTGTCATGACAATAGATTATGTTCAGCAATTAAAAAAGAGGAGCTAAGCTTGTGAATTTTACCAAACACTACTGAAAACTTGTAAAAGATCAAAATGGACAATTAAAGACGACATCTTGTGCACCTTGCAGATAGTTTGCACTTACTTTATTAAAAATATTAATGTGTCATAGATATTTTTTGATAATCTAATGTGAATGTAAGGTGAACACAATTCACATTAGAATTACTAAAACAGACCTGTGTGGGTCATCCTATGGCTTTTAACGATGAACAAGTTTGCAAATCATATACCAAGCACCAAATTGTCCAGAATCAATGTGTTATCTGTTGTTCCAAATATCTTTTTATTAGCACCAAATTGTCCAGAATCAATGTGTTATCTGTTGTTCCAAATATCTTTTTATTAGCACCAAATTGTCCAGAATCAATGTGTTATCTGTTGTTTCAAATATCTTTTTATTAGCACCAAATTGTCCAGAATCAATGTGTTATCTGTTGTTTCAAATATCTTTTTATTAGCACCAAATTGTCCAGAATCAATGTGTTATCTGTTGTTTCAAATATCTTTTTATTAGCACCAAATTGTCCAGAATCAATGTGTTATCTGTTGTTTCAAATATCTTTTTATTAGCACCAAATTGTCCAGAATCAATGTGTTATCTGTTGTTCCAAATATCTTTTTATTAGCACCAAATTGTCCAGAATCAATGTGTTATCTGTTGTTTCAAATATCTTTTTATTAGCACCAAATTGTCCAGAATCAATGTGTTATCTGTTGTTTCAAATATCTTTTTATTAGCACCAAATTGTCTAGAATCAATGTGTTATCTGTTGTTTCAAATATCTTTTTATTAGCACCAAATTGTCCAGAATCAATGTGTTATCTGTTGTTTCATGTGTTATCTGTTGTTTCATGTGTTATCTGTTGTTTCAAATATCTTTTTGTTTTATAGCTGGTTATGTGTGGAGCCTTTTATCCTAATTATTTCTTGAAAGGAGAAATAGATGAAGAGGATGCTGTTCGTATGATGTCTGGTCATGATCCATTGGAAACAGTCATGGTAATGCTTTTGTTTGTGTGTTAGAACATAACAGAAATTGCACCATTCTTGCAGACTAAGTTAAAAGAAAATTAAATATATAGGTTCTGTACTTGTCTCAAAAGTCATGGAAGCAAGACTTAATTTAAGAGAAAAACTAATTTATCAATTATATTTGGTTTTTAGTTGTTTAAGCATTTGCATATCTTATTTCCATGTTGATTATTTGGCCTAGCCCCTCCAGTCAAGGTTCATTGACTAACATGCTTGAAATGTTGAATATATGTGAATTATGAACCAGAAGGTGCCAGAAAATATAGCTAAAACCATCTGAAATGACATTAAGGAGTAAATAAGCTTTTGTTAATTAGTTAGATCTCTTTATAAAACATTTATCTACAGGTAAAAGGTTTGCCAGCTAACCAGGGTAGTCTCTACAAGCAAGCTTTGGAAGATCAGTTCAGATCTATTTCTCCTCATCCTACTGCTTATTTTGAGGAAACCAGGTAAAATATTAAGCCAGTATGTTGAGATTATCCAGTTTTTGACATATTGATGCTGTCAAACAAATTATATAAAGTTTCCATACATCTTAACCTTGTATACTAGATTGATCATGACATCATGAACTTTTTCACTATATCTATAAAAAAAAAAAATTTGGTTGCCCTGGACTGTTAAGTTTTACTGAAACAGTTTATGCATATAACCATATATAGATGTAGTAACCATGAATTTGAAAATCATTTTTTCAGTTAAATGGAAAACATTACAAAGCTCAATTTGATTAAAATCTGTAAATCTGCAAATATTTTGTGATATTTTTATAGTAATCATTATATACGTTTGTCAGCATACACCAACTTGTTTGTTTTATCGATCCTGATATAGGCAATGCATTGGAATAAATGATATTTTTTGAGAGGAATATCTGATATTGAGACTTGTGTATAATTTTGTTTATTTGTTATTTTTTTTTGTATTTCAGAGCATACATAAAATTCCCAAGAAAGCAGGAAAATAGACAGACAGTACATCCTGGTGTTTATCTTTCTGTGAAGCACAGGTGGGATAAATTTGTTGGCAATAATCGATCAGTATACCAACGTTCACATTTGAAATACAGAATTTAACTTATTGAAAAGCTACTCTGAAATTCAAATATTTCTTTATTTAACATCTGTGTTTTCGCACCTCGAAAGTGTTAAATAGTAACACAGTCCTGTAAAAGGAGTAAGGGTTAATAGGTCATAGGTTCATGAAATAAAAACAAATTGCATTCGGTGAAGACCCTGTATACAAAAAATTGCGAAATCTTGTTATTTTGAAATTTTTTTTGTTTTTTCTTGTTTGGTATCAAATTATTTGTATATCTGAGATTGAAAAAAATGGGTGCACCAAAATAACAACTTCATATTTAGTGAAAAGCTTCTCTAAATTTTTGTTGTTGTTATTCTGGTGTGGTCGTTATTTCCACCAAGATCTATATGCATAAAATTGCAATTTTTTCAATTTCATGAAATATGTGCATGTTATGAAATGATTTAGGCATCATAATTTTGAAAATCTTGCCCAATCAATTTTTTTTTTTTTGCACTAGTATCTAGTTGTTAACAACTGCCCTATATAGTACAACCATTATATATAGGTTTATCCCTGTGTGTTAATCGTCAAATGAACCAGGGGATTGACTTGACGAAATTATATATTCTTCATTGTTAGAATAATTTACATTTGCATTTTACATTCATTTTGCGGATATCTGTTTTCTCCGTTTACGGTTTGTTATTTACAGTGATTTATTTATAAACCCTACAACACGTGTGACTTTCCGTTGGATTTAAAATTTTGTCTATCATATTCTATCAAGGTAAGTTTCAAATATAAATAGGGGGTGTGCCACTATGATTAAGATGACTTAATGTCTGATGTTCTTCTATATGTATATATATCTATTTGAAATATCTTCAATCTTTGATATAATTCTAAATTACGTTCAATGAAACGAAAGTAGATTTTCTTGCCTAATCATTGATGTTGGCTTGTTTTTATACATTTCCCTATATTATGAGTAAGTTTGAAGTTGTTTTTTTTTAATTCTTATTTTTGGGCCAGACATACCCTTTATGCCCTTTCTACTTAGACACCTTTGTAAGTATTATGTAGTGTTTTGTGGACTTGTTTGTCTTTTCATCCTCTGTATTTTTTTCCTGGCTTATGTGTAGGGTTTTATTTTAGATATTCTTTGATGCTAGCAAGTTTTCTTAACTATCCTTTAAGGATTTAAATAAGCAGAGTAAAAAACTTTTGTTGATCATATGATGAAGAACACATTATTTATTATGATTATTTCATGTAACAGTATATAGTTCTATGATAAAACACAACTAAATATAAGTATTAATAATTACTGAATTGTCTGTTGAATGGTTTAAATTTACAATTACTATGTCCAAACCTGTTTTTAAGATTTCAATTTCACCATTTCTTGTCCTTAATTAGGCTTTTCCTTCAAGATCAAATTTACCAAAGGGAATATTTTCACAGTTCTATTAAAGTCACAAAATTAGCAAAAGAAACTCCTCACAAATTTGTTTTCTCACTTTACAGTAAATGATTTACATCCAGCTGAACAAATCATTTCGGTGTGTCCTAAATGTAATAGGTTCAGGTCAATGGTAAGGTGTACACTATATATCAATATATCTGAAAGGTGCACTCCACTGAAAACTGCTGCTATGAAATTGTATGAATTTTGTTGCCTCATAGAATTTTATCAAACAGACTATTTAATACTGCTTTTGCAGACTACTAAACCAGAAGATAGAAATTACATTGTATTCTCCTGAAGAGGCAAGTGAAAAAATGGAGGAAATAAGGAAGCAACAAGAGAATGCCAAGGGAAGACTCAGAAGTAATAGGTACAAATAATCATTTAGGAAAAGTATATCATATTGTATACTAACTAATTTATTTTTGCGACTTTTACAGGTAGAAAAATAATGCAAATATAAATTGTCACGAATATTAGTTCTTCCCTTACATGTATTTGAAAACATCAAGTAACTTTGAAAATTTCGAAACTAAATCGCTGTGAAGTAGTCCAGAAAGGACTAAACAAACCCAAAGTATCCTCCAAAAATAAGTTGGTTTACAGTATATGAAATACCAGGATATCAGATCAATATCTAATACTTATCTTATATAATCTTTCAAAAAACTTATGATTTGAATGAGGGGTGTACTGTTTTACTTCTGTCTGTCAATTTGTCCATATTTCCAACCAAGAATTTCTGTCGCATTTTGATACGGGGCTTAAGTGACCTAATGTGAAGTAAAATTCTGTCAACCCATTTTGCAAAACCTACCTGTATGAATTTTACTGAATTCAAATTTTCTGAAATATTTTCACAGGTCTTAAAGCAAACAACAATCAGTCCATATGAAATACCTGTGTTTTATTTAGATGATAAGATACTCTGGAGAGGTCTGATCCATTCTTGAGACTACAATGTTGATCAGTATTTTTTAATATTAATTGAATAACAGGTTAAACTTTGTATTACAGCCGATTCCAAAGAGTGTGTAGCTAAAGGTAGAATCTTTGGTTAGCTTCCTTGCTAGCTCAACCGTGAAATGATTATTACCTTAAAATTGGGAGGAGCAAAGCGCCATTTTATCATCCAATAAAAACATTCATCTCTATGGCCTGTTTAATATTTATATTATGTATATTTCTTACAAAGGTTTACCTAGACTACTTTGCAAATGAAATTTCAATTCTTAGTCTTTGATTGAATTAAAAAATCAATAAAATCAATAAATTAGAAGCGGAGTAACGTTTTTTTTTTTTTTTTAAATATTTACGCCAAGAATAGGCAGTTTAGTTAATTAGTGGCTTTTGGTGTATTCCCCACGCATAAAACATTGTTATGCTCTTGGTGTCTTTTCTTCATATATATGCATAGTTTTTAGAACTAAAATCTTTTATATTCACACAGAAAAGAAAAATTATCATACTACTTAATATCATGCACACCGTTGTGGACCTTTTATTTAGTTAAAAATGCAACGAGAGAAAAAAAAAACCAGCAAACAACTGCAGTTTGGAATTGAAAATATTGCAGAGTTTACGAACATCCACTTGGTCCGTTAACATTACCTTACTTATTAGTTTTAGATAAATAATGCAGCCATGAAGAACAATTTTTATGTCTCTACTTCATTTAGATTTAATCTGACCTATATTGAATGATCAGGTCATATGTACTTTTGGACACCTTCCAATCTTTTTTACCTGTCCGGCTGTATTGTAAACATATGTGTATGTGTAAAAGTGAATACGGTCAGCACATGTCAATCATATCCAAGTACATTTTATTAAATTGATGTTACAAATTCAACAGACAAGTAAAATATATTATTATTTATAATGTCTGACGAAAAAAAAAACAATTAGGAATTTCAGCTCTCAGTTAACTTTTCACCATTTATCAAAATAAAATTGGCAAATCAAACACACCTACAACATGCTTGTGAATTAGCTTATAATTATCACTAAATTTTAAATTTAGATTGAAAACTTATTTTTAAACTGACTTGTAAAACTAGTTTTACAATGTTTATATTCTGTCACTTAATTCTGATTGGGTTTCTGCTTAACTATTGACTCCACCCAAAGGCTGGATTTACCTTACCTAATAATGATTTCATGGTTGAGCTAGCAAGGAAGCTAACCAAAGATTCTACCTTTATCTACACACTCGTTGGAATTGGCTGTAATGTTGTTCCTTATATAAGTAAAGAAAAAGAAAATATTACTACTTTAAAAGTAAAGTTTGTATTCATTACCACTGATTGTAACTTAGGGAATTTAATTGTGTTACGATTTTGAATGGATGCAGTAGGTCAATAAGGTTGCTCAGGGCATAAATTATGTATTTTTCTTTATTTCAGGTTTACTGTAGGTGATCATGGTTTTTCAGAACAGAAATTACAGAGGGAGCCACCACCTGCAGAAACTACTATGGTTGTACTCCATGTTACTGAGGTAAATATGTCGGCTTGCCTTATCTAAGGTTATATTAGTATTTATTCATCAGTTATGGTTAGTGTTGCAGTTCAAATGAGCAGATTCTAATTTTTTATTATTTAGAAAAGACAAATACATTGTCTTGAAATAGTTCACAGTTAAGAAGTCATTTCAGTTTTGAACTGTAAGGTGAGTCATGTCAAAGCTCAGTTCAGTGATTCATTTGTGTTTTCTTTTTCAGTTTCAGATCAGAGACTCAAAGTTTAGGGTTTAATTAAAATTAGAATAAAAGATTGTTGACTGAAACTGAATTTTATAACATAAAAAGCCGTATGATTCATTATACCTAGTTGAGATGTACTTCTGGCTTTCTAATTGTATTGTACTGTGGATTCATTCATTTTCATGGGTACCAATATTTTTTTTAAATTTTGCCAAAGTCTGCTTACAAGCCTACAGAAAATACTTTTGAACATTGGTTCACTAATACTTATGAAATCATAAAAATCACTACCCCAAGAATGATAATGAATCCATAGTATGCTAATAGTTATTGAAACACTTTTAAAAGTATAAAAATTTGAATTTCTCAATTTTCTTGTGAAGAAATAACCCAATTCATAGCAAATTAAACATGTAGATAGAGCATGTCAGAAAATACTTGACCATCCTGTTTTCAAGTTGGACTCCTTTGTTAGAAAATGTCTTGCCAAGTCATTCATAATTATTTGAGGGTTTTTTTCCAGGAACACTTTTTTTCAGGGCTGCTGCCAGAAGTAAATGCAGCAAATCTTTACCAGCATTGAAGTTAGTTGAGGTTTATTGAACTAGTTTTGAATAATATTACTTTATGATTATAGGTGGTTGATTGTGGACATTTTTGGGTACAGTATGCTGAAGAAAAGACACAACATGATCTGTTTTGTGTACAAAATGCACTTAACAATGAAAATGTGTTGCCAGTGAGTATAAGTGCAAATAATTGACTTATAGTCTCAGGATTGTTTGTTCTTATTGTTTTTCAAATACTTTATGCATTTTTAACAAAAATATTAAACACCACTTTTAGTAGTTTTTATACGACCGCAAAAATTTTTGTGGTCGATATTGGTATGACGTTACGCGTCGTCGTCGCCGTCGTCGTCGCCGCCGCCGCCGTCGTCGTCCGGCGTCGTCGTCGTCGTCCAAGACACATTGGTTTTCGCACTCTAACTTTAGTTTAAGTAAATGGATCTCTATGAAATTTTACCATAAGGTTCAATATCACAAAAGGAAGGTTGGGATTGATTTTGGGGTTATGGTACCAACAGTTAAGGAATTAGGGGCCAAAAGGGCCAAAATAAGCATTTTGTAACTTCCAGACAATAACTTGTGTGTAAGTGTATGGATCTCTCTGACATTGTACCACAAGGTTCCATATCACAAAGAGAATGCTGGGATTGATTTTGGGGTAATTGCCTCAAAATTTTAGGAATTAGGGGCCAAAAAGGGCAAAAATAAGGATTTTGTAGTTTCATGACAATAACTTGTGTGTAAGTGTATGGATCTTTCTGAAATTGTACTACAAGGTTCCATATCACAAAGGAAAGCTGGAATTGAGTTTGGGGTAATTGCCTAAACATTTAGGAATTAGGGGCCAAAAGGGCCAAAATAAGCATTTTCTAGTTTCAGACAATAACTTGTGTTTAAGTGTATGGATCTCTCTGAAATTGTACTGCAAGGTACCATACCTCATTGAAGGCTGGGATTAAGTTTGGGGTGATGAATCATAAGGGGTTCAAAAATTGGGGGATTTTTTTCCTTTTTCTTCCTTTTTTTCCTTTTTTTTTTCTTTAAAATTTTCCATTTTAAGTTGGTTATTTCTGATTTATATTTAAAAGCAAATAATAATGATATGGCAGGAGATACACACCAAACAGGATGTGTAAATTATTATATAATAAGTATTGTGCAATAGCAAGAAATTTTCAATTGCACAGTATTGCGCAATAGCAAGAAATCTTCAGTTGCACAGTATTGCGCAATAGCAAGAAATATCCAATAGCACAATATTGCACAATAGGAAGAAATTGTCAATTGTACAGTATTGCACAATAGCAAGAAATATTCAATTGCACAGTATTGCGCAATAGCAAGAAATATTCAATTGCACAGTATTGTGCAAAGAAGATACTTTGTATAAATTGCTTATTTCTTGACCAATTTCAATGGGGTTTTATTCTTGAATTCTTGGGGTTCTTTAATATGCTGAATCTAACCGTGTATTAAGTTTTTGGATTTTGGGCCCGCTTTTAAATTGGTCCACATTGAGGTCCAAAGGGTCCAAAATTAAACTTTGTTTGATTTCATCAAAATTGAATTATTGGGGTTCTTTGATATGCCGAATCTAACCGTGTATTTAGATTCTTAATGTTTGGTCCCGTTTTCAAATTGGTCTACATTAAGGTCCAAAGGGTCCAAAATTAAACTTAGTTTGATTTTAACAAAATTGAATTCTTAGGGTTCTTTGATATGCTGAATCTAATCATGTATTTAGATTTTTGATTATGGGCCCAGTTTTCAAGTTGGTCCAAATTGGGGTCCAAAATTAAACTTTGTTTGATTTCAACAAAATTGAATATATGGGGTTCTTTGATAAGCTGAATCTAACCATGTATTTAGATTCTTAATTTTTGGTCTCGTTTTCAAATTGGTCTACATTAAGGTCCAAAGGGTCCAAAATTAAACTTAATTTGATTTTAACAAAATTGAATTCTTAGGGTTCTTTGATATGCTGAATCTAAACATGTCTTTAAATTTTTGATTATGGGCCCAGTTTTCAAGTTGGTCCAAATCGGGTCCAAAATTAAACTTTGTTTGATTTCAACAAAATTGAATATATTGGGTTCTTTGATATGCTGAATCTAACCATGTATTTAGATTTTTGATTTTTGGGCCCGTTATCAACTTTGTCCACATTGAGGTCAAAGGGTCCAAAATTAAACTTTGTTTGATTTCAACAAAATTGAATATATGGGGTTCTTTGATATGCTGAATCTAACCGTGTATTTAGATTCTTAATTTTTGGTCCCGTTTTCAAATTGGTCTACATTAAGGTCCAAAGGGTCCAAAATTAAACTTCGTTTGATTTTAACAAAATTGAATTCTTAGGGTTCTTTGATATGCTGAATCTAATCATGTATTTAGATTTTGATTATGGGCCCAGTTTTCAAGTTGGTCCAAATTGGGGTCCAAAATTAAACTTTGTTTGATTTCAACAAAATTGAATATATGGGGTTCTTTGATATGCTGAATCTAACCATGTATTTAGATTCTTAATTTTGGTCCCGTTTTCAAATTGGTCTACATTAAGGTCCAAAGGGTCCAAAATTAAACTTAATTTGATTTTAACAAAATTGAATTCTTAGGGTTCTTTGATATGCTGAATCTAAACATGTCTTTAAATTTTTGATTATGGGCCCAGTTTTCAAGTTGGTCCAAATCGGGGTCCAAAATTAAACTTTGTTTGATTTCAACAAAATTGAATATATTGGGTTCTTTGATATGCTGAATCTAACCATGTATTTAGATTTTTGATTTTGGGCCCCGTTATCAACTTTGTCCACATTGAGGTCAAAAGGGTCCAAAATTAAACTTTGTTTGATTTCTTCAAAATTGAACTCTTAGGGTTCTTTGATATGCTGAATCTAACCATGTATTTAGATTTTGGATATTGGACCATAATAGGTGAATGTCCAATTTAAAATTTTTAAGTTCTTAGACCACATTCATTCTGTGTCAGAAACCTATGCTGTGTCAAATATTTAATCACAATCCAAATTCAGAGCTGTATCAAGCTTGAATGTTGTGTCCATACTTGCCCGACTGTTCAGGGTTCGACCTCTGCGGTCGTATCAAGCTCTTCCCTGGAGCATTTTATTCTATATATATACTAACCCTGATTGTTATTTTTCTATGAAGTTGCTGTCATTTATTATATTGATATGAAGTACTTTATGAAATAAATTTTTTTTTTTTTATTCCGCCCATCTGATAATTTTTATTTGTGATAACTGATTATTTCACCTATACGGAGATTGGTTCAAGATTTCTGTAGCTAAACAGTACAATGTATTAAATCTGATAACGCTATCTTTATAAGAGTTTATCCCTTAAATTTCCTTTATCAGATGTGTTGAACTATATATCAACTAATTTTGTATCCAGGGAAACTGATATCTTTTTTTTTTTTAGCAAATTAGGCCAGACACATATCCACGACGAGGAATGTTTTATGCAGCACCATTTGAAGGAGAACTTTACAGAGCCAGGATAGAAAGTGTGGAAAGAGAGAAGGATAGCCGTAGTAACCAGTGGATTGAAATTGTAGAGGTAGGATTTAACATACAGAATTTAGCAAAAAATAAAATATTGCTTTAAAATAAAAGTATCTTTTTTTGGTTCTTCCCGCATCTCTCAAAAAACAGGCAACATCCCTTCATTTACAGGGGGATTTTCACTTTGTTTTTTGTTTTTAAGGAAATAAAAAAGTAACACAAAATGTAGATGATGTCACCACACATGTGCAAATTGTTGTTTCAAATTTTGAAGGGCTGTACTTTTTAAAATTGATTACAGAATTTCCGAACTATTATGATTAGCCACTGGACATTTAGCAAACATCATCCATCATTCAATCAAACTATGAGCAGAATGATATAAGCTTGCCTTTCATGAACACTCAATTATTAAGGTAGTAAGGGACACAGTTTAAGACTTGCATGGACAGACTTAAATTCTCAACAAAATCTGTAAATTAAGCTTATTCATGCAAACTACCACATTTCAGAGTTGAATATTTTAAATTCCTCATTATTATTATACCCCCCCCCGCTTTAAAAAGTGGTGGTATGCTGTTTTACCTCTGTCTGTCCATCCATCCGTCAGTCCATCCGTCCGTCCCATGAATATTTTCGTCGCATCTTTCTCAGGAACTACATTGCAAGGATTTCTGAAATTTGGTTTCAGGGTTTATATGAGTCAGCTATACCGTGTGATGCGTTTTCAGATTCATCACTCAACAACTTCCTGTTTACCGAACACTTACATCATTTTACACATGGCATCCAAGTTGAAAATTTTCGTCACATTTTTCTCAGGAACTACATTACAAGGATTTCTGAAATTTGGTTTCAGGGTTTATATAAGTCAGCTATACCGTGTGATGCGTTTTCAGATTCATCACTCAACAACTTCCTGTTTACCGTCAAGTATTTGGGCGGGGGTATCATCAGTGAGCAATAGCTCGCAGTTTCACTTAATTTTGAAATTTTGATAGGAGCTTATTAAAAGTGTCAACACTACAAAAATAACCTTGTCAACACTCATTGTTGATTCTTAAACTTTTTTATCTTGAATTTTTCAAATAAAGATGCTTAATTTTGCAGTAGCTGTGATTATCAGAAACTGTCATTATTGTTTAGCTTAAAGTGTTTAGATCAACTACAACCCATCACAGTTTACTGTATTTGTATGATGATGACCGTGGTGGTATCCCAAAGTTACTCTATCCCCATGATACCATCTTTCATACCATACCACCTTGTATTTCTCATATTGTTAAGTAAATGGAACTTTATTCCTGTCAATGAATTATCAGACAACCAGGTAAAAGGTAAAAAATGACTAAAACAACCACTGACAAGGATAACTGACTTAGGACAGGCACTTAAACGTGATGTGGGGTTGAGCTAGTTATTTTATATATCTGCCTTCTCCATTTTAATCTCAAAACAAATGAATGATAAAAGGTATTGAAAGAATGTATATTGTACAATAAAAATAAGTTTAAAAAAACCCATAACTATTTTATAAAGCAAGCTGAGAGTACTTAACATGCAGATCTATATGAAATCTTACTGTCCTACACTCTTATATTAACTGCTTTACTTTGTGTTGAATTTCATACGATAATGTCAGAAACAACAAAGGAAGACACCATCTTGTTCAATGCCTAGAGTGTTTGTTGTATACTTTAGCCTATAGTAAACTAATCACATTTTTTTAATACCAGGTTTTCTTTGTGGATTATGGGAACACTGAAAAGATGAGGAAAGAAGCTTTGAGAGAAATGTCAAGTGACTTCTTGTCAATTCCATTCCAGGTATGTCATATTAAGATATCATCTTGTACACTGATTTGTTATTATTATTTCCATTTTGAAATACAATAATCATGGTACATTATTAAATGATATTGAAGTATTATCTAGGACAAGCTATTGAATATTATAATTTGTAGGAAATTACAGTTGTCACCCTTATGTATTACCTCCCTCCCCCTTTGTCCAATGTCCACCCAGTTTTATTAAAAAATCCTAATTACTTGTTCATTATAATGCTAAACTATCCAATTCAGATATTGCCTATTTTTATACGCTCGTTTACCGGACGTATTATGGTATACCGTCTGTCCGTATGTCGTCAACATGTCGGACAATAACTCCAAAACGCTTTCACCAATTTGCATGAAACTTTGGTGAATTGTTTATATCTATTGAAGTGAGCTCCCTTTAGATTTTTATAAATTTTAGATTTTATATTTCTGAGTAATGGGGTTTTATTCATTAAATAAAGGGGGATTTTCCAGTTTTTGGACAATAACTCAAAAACACTTTCACCAATTTGCAAGAAACTTTGGTGAATTGTTTATATCTGTTGATGTCAGCTCCCTTTCAATTTTTATAAATTTTAGGTTTTACGTGTCCGAGTTATGGGATTTTATTTATAAAAAAAGGGGTGATTTTCCAGTTTTCTGACAATAACTCAAAAGTGCTTTGATATAAAAAGAAGATGTGGTATGATTGCCAATGAGACAACTCTCCACAAGAGACAAATGACATAGAAATTAACAACTATAGGTCACCGTACAGCCTTCAACAATGAAACTGAGCAGTTTTCATGAAACTTTGGTGACTGGTTTATATCTATTAAAATAACCTCCCTATAGTTTTTTTTATAAATTTTGGATATGACATTGAGGAGTTATGGAACCTTTTTTTATGAAAAATCGACGGGCGTATCATGCGCTCATGGCGCAGCTCTTTATTATTGATTTACATTAGTTAAAATCTTCTTAGATTTACATTTTTATGCCCAAGCCACTAGGCGAAGGGGGCATTGAGTGTTACCCTTGACCGTCTGTCCTTCCTTCTATCTGTCCTTCCATCCGTCCTTCCTTCAGCCCATCCCAGAAGTATTTTCACATATTATAAGAAGGCTTGAGAGGGGGCATTGGAGTCCTCAGACACATTCTGCTTTCATTTACTTTGTACTATTAGAAATTTCACAGTTTATTCCAAGAGATATGTGAGAAATTTGTTTGTATTATTGTGAATATTGCTTTATGATAGGTTTAGCAAGAGAAAAAACTCACATTTTATATTTTGACAGCATTATTTGTATGGAGCATATCTTGAACTTACAATAATTAGTTTTGGCATGTTTCTTCATTGTTAAACAATAGCAATAGTAATACACATAAAAGGAATTCTGAATTTACAGTAATCTTTCTCTGGAAATGTTATGTTAAAGATTCATGTATCTTTGTATTCATACAGGCTGTTGAATGTAAGCTTTGTGAAATTCGTCCTTCACCAATTAAATGTCCTGATGGTACCTGGACAATGGAAGCTAAGGAACAGTTTAAGCATCTAGTTATAAACAAGAATTTCATTGGTCAGGTAAGTTGATGAAAATCCATTGAAACCAGTTAAATGTCCTGATGAAACCTGGACAGTGGAAGCTAAGGAACATCAGGTAAGTTGTTGAAAATACTTTGGAACCATTTAAATTTGTTTTGATTTAGGATACTGTGAAACAACTGGATTAATAAGTTAAGGAATATTTTTAACTGTGCTTATTCAAGAGGCTTTGTCCTTTCTTAAAACCAATGGGCCAATCACTTTTTCAAGTTTTGGTTCAAATTTATTTTTATCACCTTTTGATTTTTTAACCTGTTGCTTAACAAAGGTTGTTAGTATAAAACAAAATGTAGTGTAATTGTAATATTTTGTCAGTTGTTTGGTTGCTGTCTCATGCTATACATCTCTTGTATTCATGTAACCATCCAATTCTAATGATTTTGTGTTCAATGAGATTTGAAAAAAAAATCAACACATACATATCAGGCACACTAGGGGAAAAAAAGGTGTGACTAGGAAAGAAATCAATCATAATTACATTTTTTATACCTTCTCCACAAATTTTTCTAAACCACCAAGATTACATTGGAGACCAAAGCCTGCATGAGATTTCAAGCATCGAATTTGCTGGAGTCTACTGTATATAGGAATCACCCTGTCCATCCATGTCCGTCAATGCGCGTTGTAGGCGCAACTCCTTCTTAACAGTAAGGTTGGGCAGGTATTGATAAAACTTTTATTTACATACTTGTACATTACTTGAGAATGTGCGTAACAGAATATAATCCTGATTCGATATGTTAAAGGGGAGATAATATGCACAGGGATAGCCTTTTGTGAATTCACTTGCAGTTCTATGATTTATTAGATAACAAGATTAAACCTGAAAAAATGTAATATACTGAGTAATGTTTTGTAATTAAAAGATGAAGTGGCAAACCCTGCACAAATCAAGTCAGTTGTGAGTAAGGTGTTTATCCTAGAAATTGTTTACAGTGTAAAGATTTGAAAGTCATAGTCCTTTAATCAAATGAATTTTTATTAACCTTCTGATGTTATGACATTGGCTGTAAAGTAAGGTATAGAATTGGGAAATTGGTCTTTTTTATATTTTTTACACATCTATAACATATTTTCAACAAATAATATTTTATTCAATGGTTGTTGAATGCAAGCTAATTAACTTTCGAGTTTGTTGCCGAAGTTTACCAGATCGTGACATTGATAAACAATAAAAACAGAGCACGTGGAAAACGTAGCAGATAAGTGAATTGGAAGAGCCATGACATTTGTTTTTTTTATATTTTTTTCATGCGCTCCCATTTGTTAATTAAACTATTCCTTTACAGGTGTTAAATGATTTGTTTTATTAAATTTGTTCTTTAAAAATCTGTTATTTCTATTTATGTTCAAGAGTATGTGTGTTTACATTCTTTCATTAGGTCCGAGGACACAGTTATCGTCCTTAGATTTTCGTTGTCTACAAATATAATCCCTAGTGTGGACAGTGAATAACTTGCAAATTTTGTTCATACACTTTCCAAATTTATTTCTTTATATTTTATGCATGAAATATTAAGTAAGGGGATGAAATTACATGTTAAAAAAATTTGGGTGCTGAATCTTTATGTAAAGTAGTGATTTGGTCCAGTTAAAAAAGGTCAAAAACTAGTATGTCTGAAGCTGTCAAACTGAATTTTAGACCCCCTTAACATAGAATTGTCAATATTTTGAGTAAGAGCTGGTAGCCTTTCTATAATTTTGATATTATTTGTCCCAATAGTAGTACACTACACTGTAAAAATCTTTTTGAGATGGAGCAGGTGCAATTTTTTAATTTGACTTTATTATCTAAAAGAAATGCACTACTGAAATAACTGTGTTCTCAGGCCATTACGGTTTACCCCTTGCACTTGCGCTGTGCAGTGGCCGAAGTTATAACGAGAAGTCTAGTAGTTAAGGTCACTGCATACGGAAAAATATCGGCGAATTAGTGTCTGGGAAGTCAATAATTCAATATCTATATATTATTGAAGATTTTGATAATATAATGGATTTTCTTTGAAAAAAAAAGTTCACGTTCACTTCTTTTAGAGTAAAACAGACATTCACGTATATAAAACATGTTCAACTTTTTAGCTCACCTGGCCCGAAGGGCCAAGTGAGCTTTTCTCATCACTTGGCGTCCATCGTCGTCCGTCGTCGTCGTTAACTTTTTACATTTTGAACTTCTTCTAGAGAACCACTGAATGGAATGAAACCAAACATGGCAGGAATGTTCCTTATGAGGTGCTGACCAAGTGTTGTTACTTTGTAGCCGATCCATCATCCAAGATGGCCGCCAGCGGGGCCTTAGTTGAACATAGGATCCTATGCAAGGCTTCCAAAACGATCATATATTCCGGACAATTGTATAATGTCCGGTAAAAGTCCGGCTGGGCAAAGCATGAAACGGTCATCTACTTTTTAGTTGTCAAGGCTTTCTTAAGAGACGGTCATTTTAGCATAATTCCCGATCTTTTTGACCCAACCGTTTGCCTTTAACAGCCACACATTTCCGGTCATCAAAGTGACATGATGATTAATTACTATCAAAACAACCCCTACTTCAATACTTTCTAATTTTAATCAAGGCTAATTAGTTGTTGGACAGCTGAAATCTACCTGTTCAGGTGACAGGTAAACTATTTCCAGTACCGGACATCGTATAAATTGATCGGTCTATTCAAAGTTAATTTCTTACATTTCAGCGGTTTCTATCTAATTGATTTAGTCCAAAAGATTGAAATTATAAGAAATACGTTTATAAACATGATTTGATGAAAAATTTAAAAAGGTTTTAAATGAAAAGTCGTATGAACTAGAACAGGTGTGCGCATGTGCGCAGTAGGGAAATTTAATTATGCATCCTACATTTCTTAAAAAATGATAAAAATTATCATTGATACCTGTATCTAACGTTCATTTCAAGTATTTTGTTGAAGAAATAACGTGGAAAGAGCTTCTTCACTCAGTCGTGCTTTGTAAACGTACACGGATTTTACGTATCCGTTTCTGGTCCATGTTTTACCATTGTCAGGTCAACAACCGGTATTAGGAAAATGTGACTTTAAAAACGAAAGTAAAGTTTTTGACAACATAATTTTGCACAAATAAAGAGTCTAAGGCAGTTATGAGCACGCTGATGTGCACACTTCGAATTATGCACTGCCAATTTAACAGTTTACGTCTGAACATCAAATTCACATCAAAGTAAAGTTTAATATCGTTTTTTTTTTAATCTTATTTTCTAATGTCAATCATTGGGATGGCCATCTGATTACCATAATTGCCTTTTGTGACTTAGTCTTAAGGGATTAAAATCGGGATAAGATATAAAATGTCCGGCTGGCTCAAATATTTTTTGGAAGCCCTGATCCTATGGGAAATGCATACAAATGAATTCTTTTAGAGAACCACTGAATGGAATGTAACAAAACATAGCATGAATGTTCCTTACAAGGTGCTGACCAAGTGTTGTTACTTTGTAGCCGTTCCATCATCCAAAATGGCCGCCAGTGAGGGACTTAGTTTAACATAGGACCCTATGGGAAATGCATACAAATGACTTCTTTTAGAGAACCACTGAATGGAATGAAACAAAACATAGCATGAATGTTCATTAGGAGGTGCTGACCAAGTGTTGTTACTTTGTAGCCGATCCATCATCCAAAATGGCCACCAGCGAGGGACTTAGTTTAACATAGGACCCTTAGGGAAATACATACAAATGTCTTCTTTTAGAGAACCACTGAATGGAATGAAATCAAATATGACATGAATGTTCCTTATGAGATGCTTACCAAGTGTTGTTACTTTGGTGCCGATCCATCATCCAAGATAGGCGCCAGCAGGGGACTTAATTTAACATAGGACCCTATGGGAAATACATACAAATGTCTTCTTTTAGAGAACCACAGTATGGAATCAAACCAAATATGGCATGAATGTTCTTTATGAGGTGCTGACCAAGTGTTGTTACTTTGTAGCCGATCCATCATCCAAGATGGCCGCCAGCAGGGGACTTAGTTTAACATAGGACCCTATGGGAAATACATACAAATGTCTTCTTTTAGGGAAACACTGAATGGAATGAAATAAAACATAGCATGAATGTTCCTTATGAGGTGCTTACCAAGTGTTGTTACTTTGGTGCCAATCCATCATCCAAGATGGCCGCCAGCAGGGGACTTCGTTTAACATAGGACCCTATGGACAATGCATACAGATGTCTTCTTTTAGAGAACCACTGAATAGAATGAAACCAAACATGGCATGAATGTTCCTTATTAGGTGCTGACCAAGTGTTGTAACTTTGTAGCCGATCCATCATCCAAGATGGCCGCCAGCAGGGGACTTCGTGTAACATAGGACCTATGGACAATACATACAAATGTCTTCTTTTAGAGAACCACTGAATGGAATGAAACCAAACATGGCATGAATGTTTCTTACGAGGTGCTGACCAAGTGTTGTTACTTTGTAGCAAATCCATTATCCAAGATGGCTGCCAGAGAGCGACTTAAGTTTAACATTGCTATGGGAAATACATACAAATGTCTTCTTTAAGAGAACCACTAAATGGAATGAAATAAAACATGCCATGAATGTTCCTTATGAGGTGCTTACCAAGTGTTGTAACTTTGTAGGCGATCCATCATCCAAGATGGCCGCCAGCGGGGACTTTGTTTAACATAGCAGCCTATGGGAAATACATACAAATGTCTTCTTTTAGAGAACCACTGAATGGAATGAAACCAAACATGGCATGAATGTTCCTAATGAGGTGCTGGCCAAGTGTTGTTACTTTATAGCCAATCAAATTCAACCAAGATGGCTGCCAACGAGGGACTAAGTTTAACAAGGGACCCTATGGGAAATATATACAAATGGCTTCTTCTAGAAAACCGCTTAATGGATTGAAACCAAACATGGTATGAATGTTTCTTTTGAGGTGCTGACCAAGTGTTGTTACTTTGTAGCTGATTTGTCATCCAAGATGACTGCCAGCAGGGGGAGTAAGTTTAACATAGGACCCTATGGGAAATACATACAAATGCTTCTTCTAGAAGAGCACTGAATGGAATGAAACAAAACATGGCATGAATGAGGTGCTGATGAAGACCTTAATGCATGTATCTTTATAGATTGAGATCTACTGTAAACTGCAAAAATATCAAGAAAAAAAGATTAACACATAAGTCAACATGAGCAATATTGTCTATTGACATCTTGTTGGAGTTATTGTCCTTATAAAGTCATTTTCTACAATTTCAATGAATTTATTGGTAATTTCTGTAAACTTTACAGAAGTCTTCTGCTTTTGATTAAATTACGGGGCCAATATTAAACCAAATTTGATCTCAATCATTATTAAGGTATCTGTTATGATTTTAATCTATTTTTACATGATTTCCAAAACCAAAGTAGAATCAGGTGAGCGACACAGGCTCTTGAGAGCCACTAGTTTTTTTAATTTGAAGTTTCTTATGACTTTAAACTGAAAATAAACTTCGTTTAGCAGTTCAGGTCACCTGACATTATGGCATGAATAAGATAAAAGGTTATATTTGCTTGATATTTTATTCAGAAATAAGGAAGCCAGAAAACATGCTTAAATGATTCTCATCACCATAGATTTTCTGATTGCCGTTATGATGTTTAAGGAAAACACGATCTCCTTTCTTTAATTTGAGAACAATGCTAGCGGAACCTGTATGCTGGCCTTGTCCAGGATACACCCCTACAGTTTTTTCATCATTTTTCCATAGAGATGCATGGAAATATTTTCCTTGATAAGACATTGCTGTTGAGATTATTTGATAGTACCCTTTCTTTGGTGCTGTAAAAATTCCAGAATTTGGGTCATATCCTTTACCAGCATTGGTCCAAACTTTGTCAAACTTAACTATTTCTTGATGGCCGATGGATTTACCTACTGACAGAGAAGCTGTGAAAGCAATTGCTGGTACATTCTTCTGGCATTTAAATGTGGAAGGTTCTGTGAAGAAAAATGATGACATTATTGTCATAAAACTGGGACAAGACAAAATTAATTGTTCAATGTGGGATGTGGTCTTGAAATCTTTATTTAATAGATACCAAAACAAAGGCAGTTTTGTAAAAATTTGTTTTTATAAAATACTACCATTGCCACACACTATCCATGAAATTGTTTCTTTTGGCAATGTCAAAAATATTACGGGATATATACATCAGTACATAAGAATTGTTTAAAAAAATCTGTATTCCCTTCAACAATCACATTTTTATCAAATTTTTCTCAGTAACTACAAATCTGAGCTTCCTGAAATTTAATATCAAGCTTCAAGTGGGCATGCTATTCTCTATGATGCTTTTTCACATCCATCACTCATCATTTTCCTAAAAAAGTAGGGAGAGTTGGTAAATCCATATATCTGGTATCAAGATGCTTTATGAACTGAAATTTCAATCAGGTATATGTCCTTGACCTCATAGTTATGAATATTCTTATTTTACCAGATGATTTTTGACGGAGTCAAAAAGTGAGAAACATAGGTATGCTGTTTCAGGCGGTGGTGATGTCAACAACATATTAATTTGTGATTAGGTCAGTTTATGGGGAACCACTAGTGGTAGGTCAATGATATTGGGTATGCATTTGTATAAGAATTTGTACATCTCATTTCCATGGAGATGATTTGGCCACGCCCCCTCAGTTATGGTCTGTTGACTTTGAAACTTTTGTTAAGTTTACATGTATCAGTTTGTGATTAGGTCAGTTGATGTGGAACCACTAGTGGTAGGTCAATGTTATTTGGTATGCTGTTGTATTAGCATTGGCACATCTCATTTCCATGGAGATTGATTGGCCCTGTACCTTCAGTCCTGATTCATTGACTTTGAATATTTTGCATAACTTACATGTTAAAGTATTACTAATTTAATTTCAACATTTGCATTTTACTATCAAGATAACAAAAAGGTGAGACATATCTCTGTGTTAACAGTTTATTTCATTATAATTATGAGTGAAAGGTCAACTATATTTGATACAAAGAACCATTGCAAGATATACATGTCTGTCAGACAGGGTTCACCTGACCTTAACCTTATTGCATTGTTCAGTTATCATATTTGGCTTCTCAGATACTAAGAGAAAAATATTTCACCTATATTTTGGTGTATAGAATGATTGTTAGGTTTATATGTCTATCTAAAACACATCAGGGCTCATGTATATTTACATCTTATTAACATTTATAATAATTGAATATTCATGTAAGATTTACTGCTGGGTTTTTAGCATCCTTAAAACAATTTGAATATAAAACACACACACGAACTGCCAAAGTAATAAAAAAATGTAATGCAAGAACAATTGTTGTACTGATAAATGACATGTAACTAACTGTGATATAAAGACATACCTGAGATATAGTTGAAATAATAATACCAAACTAGCTTGCCTTGTATAATGATTTAAAGAAACTAAAGTAGTCTAGTATAATCATATACAAAAATGCCCAGTAAGCTACATAGGATTGAAAAAAACATCACTTTTCTGAAAATGATATGGGCTAGATTTAAATAACAATTTCTGTGTCCATGGAATGAAGGCCAAACTGTGGATTCATTATTTTCCTCAGGTACCAATTTTCGTAAATTTTGTGTGAAAAGTTAAACCTCTAATTTAAAAGTTCAACGAATTATAAATTTTCTATAGGCTTGTATACAAACTTTGGCAAAACACAGAAATCAAATATCCAAGAAGAAAAATGAATCCAGTCATTCTTCACCTATATTGCAAAAGGAAGGAAATCTGCTCAGTGAACAGAAAATACACACAAACTGAACTGAATGCCCAGTTGAGTTTATTTATTTGAATTTATATTTGATGTATCATTTGAAGAGTTGTAGAAACAATAATGGGCTTAAGCTTATAACATAGGCACATGAAGTTAAATACCAAATTCAGAAAACTCTGATCAGACTTTCCTGAGCAAAATGCAATGACAAAATCTCATACATGGTCATTATGTGTAAGAAGATATAAGTATTTTGCAACCAGGAAGTTCATGAGCCTGAAAATGCTACACATGGTATAGTATGCTCACATGAAACTGGATTCCAAATTTCTGGAAGCTTGTAGTACCTGAAAATTGTTTACTACAACTTCATGCATGGCATTTATGGGTAAGAATACATCAATATAAAGGAAACAGGAAGTTGATGAGCCATGAACAAGAAAACAGATCACACAGTATAGCATGCTCAGATGAAGCTCAATTCCAAATTTTAGGAAGCCCTGATCAGTAGTTTCTGAGAAAAATGTAACTTAAAATATTTTATGAAGTTGAAGAATACACTGAAGGATGGACAGAGGTAAAGTAGTATACCTCTCTCTTGCAGGGGTGTAATAAATTTCAACAGAATTTCAAGCAGAGCTCTTGGGATTATATTGGTGTCTCTGGTTGATACGGATGTGATATTGAAAAAGCCATATGATATTCTCTATTTATCAAATGCTGTTTAAAGAACATACCAGGATTGGAACCCTTTATCTTCATCATCATATTAAGGAGATCTTGAAAGAGGCCATTCTCTGCAAAAAAAAAGATAAACTTAGATGTACTAGTTGTTACAGAATATATTAAGTCATACATGTATACAAGTGGTCCTTGGGTTATTTTTCTTTCTTGTAATGCTAAAGTAATTTGTAATTTGCTTAAATTACTGTAAATTCAAAAATTATTGTGAGGTTTTTATCATTTGGAATAATGCATCTGGGTGATAATCACAAGAATAAAAGAATATGTTCTGATATTTGATACATACAAGTGTATGCAGATTTTCTGGAAATCACAATAATAAATTTTGCATTTTTGTCCTTTCTTCAAAAATCAAATAATAAATGCACGCAATAATTTCTGAATTTACAGTAAATACTTACGAAATTCAGTATCACAGGCAGACTCCACTTTACCCACCAGAATTCCTAATACGAAAAATGTCACAGTTGTCCTAAACATTGTGTTCAAGGGAAGTAACTTGTTTTATTAAATAAATACTTTGGATGTTTGTTTTGCATCTCAACTTATATTTATACTTACCTGAAACCTTACAAGCTGTTCTATGTGTCTCTCATTAAATGAAATATGATTCCTATTGATAATATACGACATGCAACTTAAATAGTTCCAAGAATTTGGTACAAATTATTTCTCTAGATTAATTAGTCACTCCTAAAACTGCAGAGTTGCATAACTATGCCAGTTTGTAAATGATTGACTGTCCAAACATGTCTGACTCTTAAAAAATTAATTTTCATATGAATCATTGTAAAAGATTAGTTACAGGTATAGAAAAATATGAAACAATAAATTCCGATGAGCCCAGGAATTGAATAGGTTAAAACTGAAAAATTGTACTACATTGCATTGAAACTTTAGAATGTTTTAAAGTAATGAGGATAAAGTAAATTTCAATGTCTGATTTTGTTAACTAGAGATTTGATTTGTACAAATACAATGCAGTGTAAACCTTCCAGTCAAGATAGATAACTGAGAAATAAAATTTAATTCTCAAACGTATTTTAGGGTTCATTCAACTGAAAATTGTAATGTAGGGGGAAATTTAATTTAAGGTAGCTGGGGTGTGTAAATGTTTAACGATAGATTTTGCTTAAACTTCTGTAAATGATTTCTGGGTCAGTGTACTTTCAAGTTTTTCGATATAAAAAACTGGGGGTCACCGATCTTGTTTTTCCACTGAAATACATTGAAAGTGACGAAATCACAGTCATTTTACATGGTATATATAGGGGAAACAATTAACCATAGAATTGGTTAAAATTCAATGAGAAAATTGCTTTTCATAAATCCTCTGAAATAGTAAATAAAAATATGGGTCATGGGCGTTATTTTCTTTAAAAAAATCAAGGATATACGAATTGTCTTTTCAAATGCAATATAATAATCTGCCCTTGATCTTAAAAAGATTTTTTCTGATTTTTTTTTATTACTTAATGACACCTAATTTTTTTTGATAATCTTAAATTTTAAGTTTCAGTGGTTTCTGTTGTGTATACATTATGTAGAATGATACTTGGTAAAAATGATTTTAAGCCAAATAATTATTTGTAACATGACCAGAAGGGATGCTCAGAAAAAGAAACTGGATATTATATCAGATAGTAAGATTAAGTCTGAAAAAGGGTAACAGGGGCGGATCCAGCCATTTTAAAAAGGGGGGTTCCCAACCCAGGATAAAGGGGGGGTTCCAACTATATGTCCCCATTCAAATGCATTGATTGTCCAAAAAAAAGGGGGGGTTCCAACCCCCGGAACCCCCCCTCTGGATCCGCCACTGGGTAATATACTGAGCAATGTTTTGTAATTAAAAGTTGAAGTAGCAAAGTCTTGCACAAATCAAGTCAGTTGTGAGTAAGGTGTTTATCCTAGAAATTGTTTACAGTGTAAAGATTTGAAAGTCATAGTCCTTTAATAAGATGAATGTTTTAACCTTCTGATGTTTTGACATTGGCTGTAAAGTAAGGTATAGTTTCGGGGAATTGGTGTTGATAGCAAATCATTGATAATCACTGTTATATTTATTCACTACTTTTCCACACTTTATCAATTTAGAAATAGACATATTGCAATGACACCTGTTTATTGTTGAAGATCATTTGTTGAACTGTAATTGTGTTGTTGGGTTGCTGTCTCATTGAAATATACCAAACACATTATTTTATTCAATAAAACTTTATTTTGAAGGGAAAACATGTATATGATTTAAACATTGAAAATAAACTGTTTGTTTAGCAGTTCAGGTCACCTGACATTATGGCATGTATAAGATAAAAGTTTATATTTGCTTGATATTTTATTCAGAAATAAGGAAGCCAGAAAACATGCTCCAATGTTGGGCATCACTGTAGATTTTCTGACTGCCGTTACGATGTTTAAGGAACACACGATCTCCTTTCTTTAATTTGAGAACCATGCTAGCAGAACCTGTAAGCTGGCCATGTCCAACATACAACCCCACAGTTTTTTCATCATTTTTCCATAGATTTGCATGGAAATTTTTTCCTTGATAAGACGTTGCTGTTGCAGTTATTTGATAGTACCCTTTCTTTGGTGCTGTAAAAATTCCAGAATTTGGATCATATCCTTTACCAGCATTAGTCCAAACTTTGTCAAACTTTACTATTTCTTGATGGCCAATGGATTTACCTACTGACAGAGAAGCTGTGAAAGCAATTGCTGGTACATTCTTCTGGCATTTACATGTGGAAAGTTCTGCAAAGAAAAATGATGGCATTATTGTCATAAAACTGGGACAACACAAAATCAATTGTTCAATAAGGGATGTGGTCTTGAAATCTTTACTTAAGATTCAATAGATACCAAAACAAAGGCAGTTTTGTAAAAATTTGTTGTATAACATACTCCCATTGCCACACTCAATCCAAGAAATTGTTTCTTTTGGCAATGTCAGAAATATTACTGGATATACATCAGTACATAAGAATTGTTTAAAAAAATCTGTATTTCCTCCAAAATCCCATGACATTTTTATCAAATTTTCTCAGACACTACAAATCTGAACTTCTGGAAATTTAATATCAAGCTTCAAGAGAGTTGGTAAATCCATATATCTGGTATAAAGATGCTTTATGAACTGAAATTTCAATTAGGCATATGTCCTTGACCTCATAGTTATGAATACCCTTATTTTACCAGATGATTTTTTTACAGAGTCAAAAAGCTAGAAACATAGGTATGCTGTTTCAGGCGGTGGTGATGTCAACAACATATTAGTTTGTGATTAGGTCGGTTATGGGGAACCACTAGTGGTAGGTCAATGATATTGGGTATGCAGTTGTATAAGAATTTGCACATCTTATTTCCATGGAGATGATTTGGCCACGCCCCCTCAGTCAAGGTCTATTGACTTTGAAACTTTTGCTCAGTTTATATGCATAAGTTTGTGTTTAGGTCAGTTTATGGGGAACCACTAGTGGAGGGTCAATAATATTTGGTATGCAGTTGTATTAGCATTGGCACATGTCATTTCCTTGGAGATTATTTGGCCACACCCCTCAGTTATAGTCTATTGACTTGGAAACTTTTGCTTAGTTTACATGTCAGTTTGTGATTAGGTCAGTTTATGGGGATCCACTAGTGGTAGGTTAATGATATTTGGTATGCAGTTGTATTCACATTTGCACATCTCATTTCCTTGAAGCTTTTTTGGCCCTGCCCCCTCAGTCATGGTCTGTTCACTTTGAAACTTTTGTTAAGTTTACGTGTATTAGTTTGTGATTAGGTCAGTATATGGGGAATCACTAGGTGTAGGTCAATGTGATTTGGTATGCAGTTGTATTAGCATTGGCACATCTCATTTCCATGGAGATTGGTTGGCCCTGTACCTTCAGTCATGGTTCATTGACTTTGAATATTTTATATAACTTACATGTTAAAGTATTACTAATTTAATTTCAACATTTGCATTTTACTATCAAAATAACAAAAAGGCGAGACATATCTCTGTGTTACAGTTTATTTTCATTATGATTATGAGTGAAAGGTCAACTATATTTGATAAAAAGAACCATTGCAAGATATACATGTCTGTCAGACAGGGTTCACCTGACCTTAACCTTATTGCATTGTTCAGTTATCATATTTGGTTTCTCAGATACTTAGGAGAAATATTTCACCTATATTTTGGTGTATAGAATGATTGTTAGGTTTACATGTCTATCTAAAACACATCAGGGTTCATGTATATTTACATCTTAATAACTTTTATGATAATTGAATATTCATGTAAGATTTACTGCTGGGTTTTTAGCATCCTTAAAACAATTTGGATATAAAATCACACACACCAACTTTCAAAGTAAAAAAAAATGTAATGCAAGAACAGTCCATGTACTGATAAAGGTCATGTTACTAACTGATATAAAGATATACCAGAGATATACTTGAAATAATAGTATCAAACTAGCTTGCCTTTTATAATGATTTAAAGAAAATAATGTAGTCTAGTATAATCATTTGCAAGAATGGCCAGTAAGCTACATAGGATTGAAAAAACATAACTTCTTGGAAAACAATATGGACTTGATTTAAATAACAATTTCTTTATCCATTCAATGAAGGCTATACTGTGGATTCATTATTAATCGTGGGGTACCAATTTTGGATAACTTTGTGAATATAGGACAACCACTAATTTAAAGTTCAATTAAGTATAAATTTTCTATAGGCTTGTATACAAACTTTGGCAAAACCACAAAATCAAATATCCATGACAATAAAATTTGTCCTCAATCCACAAAAAATTAGAACCTATGAAAATGACAGTTGAGTTTATTTATTGGATTTATATTTGATGTATTATTTGAAGAGTTGGGCTTAAGCTTATAACATAGGCATATGAAGTTAAATACCAAATTCAGAAAACTCGGATCAGACGTTCCTGAGCAAAATGCAATGAAAAAATCTATAAATATATAAGTATTTTGCAACCAGGAAGTTCATGAGCCATGAAAATGCTACACATGGTATAGCATGCTCACATGAAACTGGATTCCAAATTTCAGGAAGCTCTGATTTGTAGTACCTGAAAATTGTTTTCTACAACTTCATGCATGGCATGTATGGGTAAGAATACATCAATATAAAGTAAACAGGAAGTTGATGAGCCATGAACGTGAAAACGCATCACACAGTATAGCATGCTCACATAAAGCTTAATTCCAAATTTCAGAAAACTCTGATTACTAGTTCGTGACAAAAATGTAACTTAAAGTATTTAATTAACGAATTGAAGAATACACTGAAGGATGGACAGAGGTAAAGTAGTATACCTCACTCTTGGTGCAGGGGTATGGTAAAATTACTGCAAATGGCTAAGTCATGAAATTAAAACGCAAAATTGCTATTGAAAGTTCAAAACTAGTTTATCAAATGCTGTTAAAAGAACATACCAGGATTGGAACCTTTTATCTTCATCATCATATTAAGGAGATCTTGAATGAGGTCATTCTCTGCAAAATAAAGATATACTTAAATGGGGGTCTCATTGGGGTTGTCTGATCCCGGATCCCGCTTATTGTTTTGTCAGAATCCTGTATCCTGCTTATGGTTGCAATAATAACGCTTGTAATTTCCCATGTCCCACCCGACTTCGTTTCATGTTTTCACACAAAATAATTTGACTTTCATATATCACTCTTTATAAAAAATCGGCCAATCCCAACGAGACCCAGGCTTAGATCCCAAAAGTTCGATAAAAATGCAAAAACCCACTTAAAGGGTCACTTCTTGGCTTATCTAAACGTTGTTTAATAAATGAACTTTCTTCTGATCGTTGATTTAAAGCACTGGCAATGAATTTCGCTACCCATTCAAGGCTCATTCTTCATTATGACCACTTTGTCAAAAGGAACAAAATATGTTTCAGAAGGGATGTGTATTAATAACGTGTTTCAACAGAAAAGGGGGATGGGGTTGGGATAATTCAACATTGAGTTTTCAACTGAAAACAATGTCCCTGATCGTAGAACTGAGACAAATGGACGTTCAATATATCATTAATCTAGCTATTAATTAAAAACAAATATTGAGTCGAGAAAAATATGGTTTATATTTACATGTCTTGTACGTAAAGTTGCATAACATCTTGACAAGATATGACGGTAGAGGCTTCGGTTCCATGTAATAAAATAATTAATTGCCAGTTAAAACCGGTATGTGTAATACCTTTTAATAATGTTAATTATCAAACTTTAAAGTTTATCACTTTAGAAACAACAGGTGGCATTTCTGCATGTCCAAGTTGTTAATTACCTGAGGGGATGGATAATAGCTACTGTTTGATCTTTACCTTACTGTATACAGGATGTTTACTTATCAGTAGTGTCAAAGTGCGGACTGTTTTTATTATCAGGATCAAAAGGTGATCGAGAGGATTAATATTTTTAGTGTTTGGTTATTCATTTGTCATTGCTTAAATTTCAAACGAAAGATAAGGTCAATATCTTAAAAGCGGTATGGTATAATTTTTTTTTATTTAAAAAAAAAAATTGTGTGATCATCACATTCAGGATTTAGGACAAAAGTAATTTGGGAATGCACACCCCTTTTTCTAAAGATTTTATATCAGTGGTTTTTGTTCAGTGGCGGATCCAGAGGGGGGGGGGTTCCGGGGGTTGGACCCCCCTTTTTTCTTGACGATCAATGCATTTGAATGGGGACATATAGTTGGAACCCCCCCTTTATCCTGGGTTGGGAACCCCCCCTTTTAAAAATGGCTGGATCCGCCCCTGTTGTTGTAGTTTTAAATGCTCAAATAAGTGTTTTAACTTATTTAATAATTCTATTGCTCTTATATTTCTACGATATAGCAAGGATTTGTATAGTAAGACTACTATACAAATCCTTGGATATAGGTTTTATATCTTATTTTCTAATAACAAAAAAAATAATATATATTTACATATAAAATAGGCCTGTGATTTAGGACACAGACATAGCTTACAATTGTATAATATGTCTCTATGGCAAACGTACTGAAAGTTACAGGACAGAAAGTCACAAATTTGATAGTACAAAAGTCACAACTATTTGTTTAGTTTTGTTTGAAAACATAGGAAAAATTTTTACAATTGTTTTTTGATACTTGCATATATTCATTTTACAATTTATGAAATAGTTCATTTAAACATAGAGTAATGAAAAGATGTCAAATTTTATGCATGAAAAGGATATATTTATTGGCACTATGTCATAATGAAACCATTTAAGTACCAAGCCACTTTGACAAATTGTTATCTTTACAATTATTTTTATTATTGATTTTTCAGAATAAATTTGGTTTACAAAGTTGCAATATATATAAAAGTTCTAGAAAAATACAAAAATAATTTGACAAATGTTTTCTTATTCAAAAAATAAAATAAAAATAAATAAACTAAAACTGAATTGTGAATTTTGTACTGTGACTTTCTATCCTACTTTCGTCCGTAGGTAGGACTATGCTCATGATACTGGGATCTGATATAACGTTTGTATATATGACAATATTTTTACATAAGGTCCAAGGACTATGACAATCATATATACTTATACTGATTTCCATTTTAAAATTTTGTTTGATTTTAAATCTCCGTATAGGTTAATTACAAGTCTATCAAGTACTTCATTTTAACGAAATAGCTTGATCAATACATATTCAGGTTTTGCTAAACCAGACAAGCAGATTACTGTGACCGACAGTTCTCAATTCTCCACATTATCTGGATAATAAACTTATATAATTGTGAAATGCTGCTGTATGTACCAGTTGTTACAGAATATGTTTGTAGTGGCGTCATACATGTATACAAGTGGTGCTTGTTAATTTGTAGAATATAGCCCTCTTTAAATGTACCAACAAAGTTGTTACATGTATACAAGTGGTGCATATAGTTTTGGGGCCACCCTTGTCCGTCATTCCGTCACAAACCATTATACGGCATTTTTTTCTAAACGCCTTCAGATATTGGGTTGATTTTTGGTATGTGAGTTAACCATGATGAGTTACAGATCAAGTTCAAGTTTCGTTCCGCTCCACTAATTTTTGCCGAAATTACGGGCTTTGGACTGATAAATTGTTGAAAATCACAGTTATACGGACTTTTTTTTTAAACGCCTTCAGATATTGGGCTAATTTTTGGTATGTAGTTAACCATGATGAGTTACAGATCAAGTTTAAGTTTCGTTCCGCTCCGCTAATTTTTGCTGAAATTACGGGCTTTGGACTTTGATAAATTGTTGAAAATCACATTTATACAGACTTTTTTTCTAAACACCTTCAGATATTGGGCTGATTTTTGGTATGTGAGTTAACCATGATGAGTTACAGATCAAGTTTAAGTTTCTTTCCGCTCTGCTAATTTTTGCTGAAATTAAGGGTTTAGAACTTTGAAAATTGTTGAAAATCACAGTTATACAGACTTTTTTTCTATAGGCCTTCATATTTTGCGCTGATTTTTGATATGTGAGACTACCATGATGAGTTACAGATAAAGTTTATGTTTCGTTCCGCTATGCTGATTTTCATGTCGTTTCAACACATCTTGTTAGATCTGCAGTACATCCACTTCCTGTTTGCTGATAGTTTGAAATTTAATTACTCTTTGATCAAGGAAATTTTTCATCAAACTAGTATTGGTCTTGAGAGCTTGATACTATCCATGCATGCTTGTGTCCACATGTGTTGTTGAAATTGCAGATTTTTCAACTTTTTGAGACGGGGCCATTCGTGTCGTTCCGACACATCTAGTTTCTTTCTTGTAATGCTTAAGTTATTTGTAATTTGCTTAAATTACTGTAAATTCAGAAATTATTGCAAGGTTTTTATCATTGGGAATAATGCATCTGGGTGATAATCACAATAAGAAAAGAACATGTTCTGATATTTGATACATACAAGTGTATGCAGATTTTCTGGAAATCACAATAATAAATTTTGCATTTTTGTCCTTTCTTCAAAAATCAAATAATGGATGAACGAAATAATTTCTGAATTTACAGTAAATACTTACGAAGTTCAGTATCGCAGGCAGACTCCACTTTACCCGCCAGAATTCCTAACATGAAAACTGTCACAGTTGTCCTAAACATTGTGTTCAAGGGAAGTAACTTGTTTTATTAAATAAATACTTTGGATGTTTGTTTTGCATCTCAACTTATATTTATACTTACCTGAAACCTTACAAGCTGTTCTATGTGTCTCTCATTAAATGAAATATGATTCCTATTGATAATATACGACATGCAACTTAAATAGTTCCAAGAATTTGGTACAAATTATTTCTCTAGATTAATTAGTCACTCCTAAAACTGTGGAGTTGCAAAACTATGCCAGTTTGTAAAAGATTGACTGTCCAAACATGTCTGACTCTTAAAAAATTAATTTTCATATGAATCATTGTGAAAGATTAGTTACAGGTATAGCAAAATATGAAACAATAAATTCCGATGAGCCCAGGAATTGAATAGGTTAAAACTGAAAAATTGTACTGCATTGCATTGAAACTTTAGAATATTTAGTAATGAGGATAAAGTAAATTTCAATGTCTGATTTTGTTAACTAGAGATTTGATTTGTACAAATTCAATGCAAGGTAAACCTTCCAGTCAAGATAGATAACTGAGAAATAAAATTTAATTCTCAAAACGTAATGTAGGGGGAAAGTTAATTTAAGGTAGCTGGGGTGTGTAAATGTTCAACGATAGATTTTGCTTAAACTTCTGTAAATGATTTCTGGGTCAGTGTACTTTCAAGTTTTTCGATATAAAAAACTGGGGGTCACCGATCTTGTTTTTCCACTGAAATACATTGAAAGTGACGAAATCACAGTCATTTTACATGGTATATAAAGGGGAAACATTTAACCATAGAATTGGTTAAAATTCAATGAGAAAATTGCTTTTCATAAATCCTCTGAAATAGTAAATAAAAATATGGGTCATGGGCGTTATTTTCTTTTAAAAAAATCAAGAAAATACGAATTGTCCTATCAAATGCAATATAATAATCTGCCCTTGATCTTAAAAAGATTTTTCTGATTTTTTTTATTACTTAATGAAACCAAATTTTTTTATAATCTTAAATTTTAAGTTTCAGTGGTTTCTTTTGTATATACATTATGTAGAATGATACTTGGTAAAATGATTTTAAGCCAAATAATTAGAAAAAGACTCTGGACATTCCTTAATTTAATGTTAATTTACATATCTGGTGAAAAAGTATCATGTATTATTTTCATTTGGAGGGAGGAAAGAATAAGTTCACATTAAATTAAAACATGATTAACTAATGATAAGAATGATTTTTAAAATTAGAATTGATAAACGTTGTATAAGGGGAGACAACTCTTGAAAATTTCTGGTTTTTTGTGTAGGGAAAAATTAAAAACTGGTTTGAATCTACTGTAGCTCTTTACAGAGCAGGCTATTGTACACTGGAATGAAACTTTTTTTAGATGACCAGTAAAAATATTGGAGTTTCTTAGTTTTGATTATCTAAATGTGCATGTACAAATGTATAATGCTTACATGGGTAAACACATGGACGAATTTCAGGGTTTTTATTCCCTGCCTTCAACAGTAGAGGGGCATTATGTTATCTGGTCTGCATTTGTCAATCTGTCCTGTTTCAGGGTAAGAAATTTGGTTTAAGGAAGGATAAAGTTTTGGTCCAGAGTAGTTTGTGGTCACATAAATAAGAAACTTGAACACATGTTGATTGTGATGTGAATTATTTGATATACATGCCTAATTTAGGTTTTGACCAAGATTTTATGGTTCACGGAACATTGAAATATGATAGTGTTAGCTGATTATGGTGTTCTATGGGTGCATATTCTTGTTTTATTATGTTATTTGGGTTGAACTGTAACTATGCACAAAATACAGCTTATATTTTATTTTCATTGTTAACTTAAGAAAGATCTGATATAAGTGATATCTAGTTATGTACAAAGGTCTTTTAACCCAAGCTACCACTAAATGGTTAGTTATGTATGGTCCCTCAAAATATGCTTTGAATTTAGAAAAAAACGTTATTCTCGTAAAAGGATAAGCATTTCTTTTACAGTTATATTCAATTGTTGGAGGAATATTGAGATTGGAATTAATGGAGTCTCCAGACAGAGGAATTCAAGTTTCTATCAATAAAGAACTAATAAACAAAGGATTTGCAGATGAAGCTGAAGAGACATACTTATCAAGAGTAAGTAGAGATAGTTGGTTAGCAAGTATGCAAAAAAGCTGTTAAGAGTGAATTTGTTTATTGATGAGACAATTAAAGATTTATTCTATTTTATGATATTAGTTTATTTAATACTTACAAATTGTAACTTGATTCAGGTTTTATGAGGTACAAAAGTTGTTCTCAATAAAATGTACAGTTGATTGAATTTTAAAAAACTGCTGAATGTTTAGAAATTGTGATTAGATTATAATTGGATTGAAAAATATGTGGTCTGAACCTCAATAACTGTAGATAATAGGTCAACAATATTTGGTACAATTTTGGTATATGTAAATTCGTTGTTAGGAGTATATCTCTTTCTTTCTTTCACATGACATGGCATTAACTTCATTCTCTTAATTACCTGGTGAAGTTTTCAAAATGAGGTCTGTTCCTTGGTAACTATTCATGCGGGGTCAACATTATCTGATATATGGATTGATTTGGTAAATTTGAAGACCTTATATTATAGACCTCACACATAGATTTAGAAAAAGTGTCTATTATTATATCTTTTCTACAGCAAAACCATGAACAGCGAGAAATGGAAGCTAATGCTGTTGTTAGCCCTAGTAGAAGACTTCTGCAAGATGAAAAACCAACATTAAAGGACCGACAGAGTGACTGGTTCAAACTATCCCTAGGAAGCAACAGACCAGCATCTTCCAAAGGAAGAAGGACAGTTAAGGTGAATCTTAGGCAGACATTTTTTTTAAATTTATAAACAAACTATTTAGAATAAAAAGATGAGGAGATATGGTATGATTGCCAGTGAGACAACTATCCACCATAGTTTAAATGATGTGGATATAAGCAATTATAGGTCACCATACATCCATCAACAATGATAAAAACCCATACTGTATCATCAGCTATTAAAGGCTAAGACAGAAAAATGTGGAACAATTCAAACAAGAAAACAAACAGCCTAATTAAAGTTCCTTTCACAAGTACATTTGTTGTATATCTATTTTTCACTGCCAGTCATCCAATATAGCCACAATCGCTGTCATGTATTCAGCCTAACCAATACTTATTTTCCTAATGAAAACCAAGGTCAAAAATTAATGCCATGGCTACAATATATATTGGGTGTCATCTGTGTCTTTGTATTGTGTTGTATTGTCTTCAATGAAGAGTTTCTTCATGTTGCATTGTATTTCAATACATTTTACCAAAAGACACTGCTGTACCATAGCAACAGTACATCTGAAACATGGAAAACATTTTGGAAAGGATCAGCAGTTTGGGCGATACAGGAACTAAATTTAGATATTTCGGAAGTAGATTTATACATTCTATACTCAACTTACAGATTCAATTATTTTGGTATTTTTCTATGAACGTCATGTTGATTTAATCAGATAATCATTCTGTAATTTTTACTGTAGCAAAAGTTGAATGGACCACATAATCCCTATGAAATGATGTTTAACAGTTTGACCAATGTTGGAAGATTAAGGTAATGTCTCTTATATATATGTATTTCTTGTAATATGTTATACTTGTCGAAGACCAGTAACTGTCACCTGGCATTTATTGAAAATAGAAAGCTTTGTGTAAGTAAGACATACTGCTGTTAACTTCACACAAATAGTGTTACTTCATTCGTAAATCTCTGATTTGTTTGATCGAATAAGGAAATGCTGTGTTTTGTTGTCTTTTTAACACATTGAGAATGTTCCTATAAGACAATATTAAAGAACAAATATTGTGAATCTATAAGAGTAACTGGTACTAGATTAGTACACCAGACTAAAATGAATCACTTTCTATATAAATATTGTATCAGGAGTGCATAGAGATGCCTTTATCAAAGGAAGCATAAATATATTCAATATTTCACTGTAAAAGATTTTAAATTAGAAACTTTACTTACTGCTTTATTTTATAGTTTTATGGGACATTTTTTCCCCTCATAAGTTAGATTTGAAGAATCCTTTTCATTGGTGACTTTTTTCTGAATGAATGTGAAAAACAGCTGACACTTTATCACTTAATATTTCAGATCTGTGAAGACTGACCCTGATAGTGTGAACTCTGTTGCTATTGACAATGAACCGCAGGATCGTTATGATAGATTAATGGTATCAGGGTTTGTAGGTCTTAATCCAGCAGGATCTACAATGATGGCCAGGGATACTACGATAATGCCAGCCATTTCTGGTCTGCCATCTATAATATCACTGTTGTTCTGTCCTGTAGCGGAATTAAGGTAAACTTAAACTGCAGTTGCTTACCTGTTACGACCAATATTTCGTGTAATGCTTATTGCTGATTTGATTGGTGCTTGGTTTCTTTTGATTACTGTGAGTTCATTATTATTCATGGGGTACCTATTTTCATAGATTTCGTGGATAAAGGTAATGTTCAAATAACTACTCATTTTTATTCTTTTGAATGCTGATTTTGCAAAACCACATAAACAAATATCCAAGAAAATACAATTATTCCTCAATCCATTAACATTGGTACTTATGAAAATAAAAAAAAGAAGAATGCACAGAACACAATAAGTGTGCTTGGTTTACCTTTGATTATACAAATAATTATGATTTTACTTTTTGATGTGTACTGTGTATAAACACTTCTACTTGAAAAATAGTATACCTCAAAATCTTACAATTTCACTTTATTATGTGTTCTGTATATATAGACATCAGGTTTTTTCCTGTAACTGTGGTACATAAGATTCAAAGAGTAAATATAATAGTACATGAGATTGCTGTAGATAATTTTTATCTGATACATGTAGCTTACAACAAGTTAAAAGTTCATGAGGCAAAATGTGAAAAACGTTAAAATTTCAAATTGAGCTCACCGAAAGCAGGTGAATTTATGTCAACTTTATTAATTTTGTGTAGGAGGGACAGAGAAAACAAAAGATATATTGGTGCTATTTGTGGACTTGGTGTGGATAGAGATCAGAGACATTCATTATTTCCTGATCATGACATGGAAATCACATTTGATGTTGAAATAGATAACAAAGATATCTCACAGGTAAATGGAATAAAAAATAGTTAAACTCTGTAGAAAATTAGAATGTGAAACTACATGTTAACAACTGTGTCTAGCCTGTTTAAAAATAATTTAATGTGCAAATAAAATCATCTTACTGTAACGAAAACTGAGCAGTCGGACCTTAGTGTAATGCTATAAGAATATGCTTTTGTAATATAAGTCATAAATAGGGAATACAATCTAGTAACTCTTCCTTTGGTAACGTGGTACTCTGGAATTCCGTATACACCCTGGTATGGTTGGTTCCTCTGGTCAGGTAATACCTTGGATATGTAAAGGGTAGATTGTGGTTTGGTTTGGCCCGTGAAAGTTTGTGGTTTTGTATGGTAACTCTCTGTATCGATGTTTGTAAGAATAAAGATTCTTTAAATAAAAATCAACTTATATTTACTTTAATATGCATTAAATATCAACAATACATATATATTTTAAATAACTTAACAGTGTTCAGTTCTAATAAATAGACATTTAATCAGCCTTCTTTCGTAAATAAAGAAAATGGATAGCGGAAAAATATACCAAGAAAGTTTGTTAATTGTAATTTAGTAATCAGCAAAAAGTAAATCAAATTCAAAAGATTCGTTATAAAGTCTTCTCATGAAGTTATTCTTTAAGTGTTACTTGGCTGCAATGAAATAACAAACCCTCATTATACAGACTTAGTCTCCTTGGACATGGTAATATGTCGTCTGCCTGGTAACTGGTATCTATACTTATATTAAATTCGCTTGGAATTAGCGAGCATTACTTGCCCGGGGTAAAATCGTGCTGAAGACTTATCTGTATTCTCCGCCGTATTTATACTTAGGTAAACCAATTTACTGATTTGGTTTACCATTTACCATTTTGGTTTACCATTTACCTTTTAGGAAAAGACCTAAATTACCAAAACCAGAACTGGTAATTACCAAAATAGGTAAAACGTCATTGTATGTCAATTGAAATAAACAATTCAGAGGTGTTCCGAATGTAAAAACAAAGGCAAGGATAAAAAAATGTTTTAGAGTTAACAATGTTTAAACATACTTATACAAGAAATATATAATAACAAAAGTAATTTATCGGTACGATTAAAACAACGTCATCACACAATATTAGGGAAAACAAGTTCCATTTCAGGGAACCGACATTTCGTTACATTACAGTATAATAAATAGAATGTTGATTCTAAAGACTTCTTTAAATAACAAAGCACATATACTGTAAATTCTAAAATTTATATGTGCATTTGATATTGTGATTTTTGAAGATAGACAAAATGAAAGATTATGTTTTGAAATTTCAGTAAGTGCTTCATATAATAATGCTTTCAAAATTTCTATTTTTGTGATCCCTTTTTTGTCACATTTTTTTAAAAACTTTACCAAAATTTGTATCAAACATTCAGTTCTGAATTATTCATTAATAAATGGCGAGATAATCAAAGGTAAACATGAACTGGTAACGATTTCAAATCTTGCTTTCAAAGTCAAAGTACAACTGCAATTCTTAAAAGCAAAAATTGTTAAAATTGCTGCAGAATTTAAATAGTTTTCAAATAATTTGGGAAACTTTGGTGTAATTAAAAATTAACAAGTTCAAATCATGTTGTAAAGATGTAGGACAGTAGGGTTGTCCGTTGATGAACGTTCATAGAAACAAAAAAGTAAAAGTAATATTTTACTAAAACTAAATAAACTTTTTTTTTCAAATGTTAATAATAATTATGTACAATTTTAGATAAATGGTGTAAGATCAGCCATAAACCTGGCTATAGGTAATGAAGAGAAGGTATCAGCATGGGGACCTGATGCTATCTATAAAATACAGGAAGCAGCAAGGAAAAAACTTTTGGAGTAAGTCAAACTGTCTTTGCTCATCTTTGTTTACTTATTTCTCAAGATTTATACTTGCATATGCTATCAGTGTTCCTTTTTAAGACTCAGTGGTTTCTTTTGGTTAATTTTGGCTACATATGTTGATGGAAAGCTGTCTTATAAACATTCATGACATCTCCCATTCTTTTTAAATGTTTGAGAAATGTATGCTAATGTTATTGATGATTTATTATTTGCTTGTGTCAAAGGAAATGAGTTAGATTTTAGGCCAAGTCAAACTGACTATTTGTTTCTTCATATAGCACAACATATATATGAATAAGAGCTAAGAGGTGTTACATGACTTATATTATTTATTTGTAGAGTTGTATATAAGCGACGAGAGCGTGTTGATCCTGTCAATTACAACAAACCATATTCCTGGATTCAGGTATGTTACTGTTGATGAATTTTTATAAATCTTACTTATCTATCTGATTCAAATTTTTTATTATATTTTCTCAGTTTACTATTCATAATGAACTGAACTGTCACTACAAAGTCTTATTACTGATGTTGTTTATCACAAAGTAAAATTTTTATTGTAAGGTTAATCTTACTCCTAGTCATGATAAGTACTAGGTTTTTGTTTTGTGTTTATTCTTATGTAAGGTTATTGATTCTTTTTGTATACCCATTTGATGGATATATTGTGTGATTCCATGGTTTAAAAATTAGTACTTTATAGGAGGTTTTTCCAGTCTTTAGGAATAGAACTTCACCTTAGTTGACTGTAATGCACTGATTCAAAAGATTTATGCTAGCTTTCCCAACCAAGGGATGTTGTAAACTCAATAAATTGTTTCATTGTTGATGTAAAAAGCAGTCAGCTGTGTAAACTTATCATGATTCTTTATTCAGGAAGCAAAATCAAAATATTCATTGGCCTGACATCCTGGCATTATCTCTGCTTCATGTTGGTAGAGCCAAGCATTCATGAATCCATGTACTAACTTTCAGCACTGAAAAGCACTGAATTACAGTACATTTACAAATAAATTTACTAATTCCTTTGTTAATTGAAAGTTGATCAATGATGTAAATCAACAAGTTTTGGTTATTCTGTAAAGATTTTTATTTATGTGAATTCATAATAGTAGTTTTCATGCTAAATAATTCCTGGGATATTTTATCTGTTGACGCTATCCCACAATACATAATTCTTGCATCCAATAAACATAAAACATATTGTTATATTCTGCCTAGCTCTACAGTTGAATAGTAAGCCAGGATCCCAGGCATCTGGTAATATATATCCCTTAAACTTTTCATTTCGAAGTAGGCAATCTCATTTTGAAACAGGTGAAATTTGGATTCAAATGGGTTACCCCATAAAACAATATAAGAAGTCAGTTAATTTCTAAAACAGGTATATTTTCCCACAATTGGAATATTCCAAAAAGCTCATTAATTTTAACTTGTTAAACCAGACTGAGAATGGTATGTCCCAGAGAGTGGTCAAGTCCATTTTACATACACTTGTCCAGATCAATTAATGATTACAAATCAAGGTTGATAAACTGTTCATTTTTCAATCATTTCAGTGATATATGAACACATTTTATTGATTAAATTTCAGTTTTGACGAAACATAGATTTGTGTTCACTTGTTTGTGATAAGCCAGTCAGAAAGTTATTATCCTTGAAGTTAAAAATTATTTCTAATTTACATGAAATCTTTATTGTAATGATAGTGGTTTATCAAAGGAGATTTCTGAACAAGCTTTCTAAATATTTTCAATCTCAGTTTGTAGACATTTAAGTGCATTGTAGAAATCATTTAGTTCAAAATAAGTTCCATGAAACTTATTTAGCCATTTTTCTTATTCAAGAACTTTTTGAACAGTTGAAAGACCAAGGCTTTACATCAAATCTAATAGTAACATAAGTCAACACTACCCATGGATGATAGGTTAGCAACATGTACTGTTTGGAGCTGAAGTCTAGAATTTTCCTTACATCAATTTTTATTCCTGTATACACTTGATTGAATATATTGACATTCTTGATATTTGCAATTTAATTAAACATAGTATGTTGTTTATTTTTAGGTAGATCCAGATGATTTGATAGAGACATCATTAGAAGGTACCCCTGCTGATGCCCCACATCTCCTTAATCTACACAAAGCTCAAATGTTAGAGGAAGAAGTTTATGTTGATAAAGCTAGTCCAGAATATTTAAAAGAACATGCAGAATGGCTGAAAAAGGCCTCAAAAGAGTGAGTTGTTTGGTCTTTTCTGATTGTCACTTTGATAACTTTACTTCAGTTGTTACACCCTTTAATAAAAAACACTGAATAAAATTACATTTACAAATCCCCCCACACACCCTCAAATATCCAATGGCCCTTTTAAATGTGGCATGTTTTTAAGTCTTAACAATACCCAGATTTGATCCTGCCCTCAGTTTAACCCTGACCTGCACAATTTAACAATGGTAACTTTTTATTATTACTTGTTTGCTATCATGGTGACAAAATTTTAAGATAAGTCTTTGACCTATGATCTTGAAAACCATTAAGTATGGAACGCCAAAACTGTCTTGTTATGACCATTTTTCATTATATGATGTGCATTTACCTTAATATGATGTGCACTTGTCATTATATGATGTGCAAACACCTTTATATGATGTGCAAATATCCTTATATGATGTGCACTTGTCATTATATGATGTGCAAACACCTTTACATGATGTGCAAATATCCTTATATGATGTGCAAATATCCTTATATGATGTGCAAGCATCATTATATGATGTGCAAGCATACTTATATGATGTGCATATATACTTATATGATGTACAAATATACTTATATGATGTGCAAACATTCTTATATGATGTACAAACATTCTTATATGATGTGCAAATTAAAATCCTTATATGATGTGCAAATATACTTATATGATGTGCAAATGTACTTATATGATGTGCAAAGATCATTATATGATGATCAAATGTACTTATATGATGTACAAATATACTTATATGATGTGCAAATATCCTTATATGATGTGCATTTTCCCTTATATTATGTGCAAACATCTTTATATGATGTGGTTGTGTCATTATATTATGTGCTTGTAATCGTATATCATGTGGTTCGGTTAACTTCATTATATGATGTCGAAACGTCATTATATGATGTGCTTTCATCGTCGTTATGGTCAATGAACATGATTACGATTAGAATGATTACTGTCTACGTCATAACTGATTCCGATCTGCTTCTGCGGAGTTAATATAATGCGAAAGTGCATTTTAAAGATAAAATGAGACAGTGAAATTTAACAAAATTTAACGTTTCAAACATTTTGGAGGAAGATTAAGATCAATTAATACAGGAGCTAGTTGAAGAATTTCCCGGCTGAGGCGAAAATATGATAAAACAAATTTTGGGGCCCTTATTTATAGCTTGGTGTTCGGTTTGAGCAAAGGCTCCGTGTTGAAGGCCTTAATTTGACCTATAATTGTTGACTTTTTACACAATATGAATTGGATGTAGAGTTGTCTCATAGGCGCTCATAACACATCTTCTTATTTCTATTTATTGCAAAAGACACCAATGAACTCAAAGTCAATTTTAAAAATATTTCATAACGATAGCTACATAATTATCCTCTCTTGCATATATAATCATACCGGTATGGATGATTAGTTGATTAATTTGTGGATTGATTGGTGTTTAACGCCACTTTCAACACTATCATGTTATTTCGTGGCGGTGAGTTTATATTGATGGAGGAAGCCCCGGAGAGAACCACCGACTTTCGGTACGAAAACTAATAATTCTATTCAATTAAGATTGGAGTCGAGCTTACCTACCTCGTGTGGGATTCGAACTCACAACCTTTAAGTATTGACAGGCTAGAAATACAGGACTACTTGGACCACTTAGCTACAATTTAGTCTTAAATGCATGATTTTTTTATTAGTTGTTAGTGGCTTTGAACTAGATGTCAGTAACTGCGAGTACTCTCAGATCAGTACTTAGTGTCTTTTTGTTGTTGGGATATGCAAGTACCCGGCCACGTCCACTCTGTGTTATTGTTAGATATACTTATATTTGTATCCATCTGATGAGTTAAGCCTTTTTCAACTGATTTTTATAGTTTGTTTTTATGTTGCACTGTAACACCACTGTCCCAGGTTAGGAGGGGGTGTTGGGATCCCGCTAACATGTTTAACCCCGCCACATTCTGTATGTATGTGCCTGTCCCAAGTCAGGAGCCTGTAATTCAGTGGTTGTCGTTTGTTGCTGTGTTACATATTTGTTTTTCGTTCATTTTTTGTACATAAATTAGGCCGTTAGTTTTCTCGTTTGAAATGTTTAACATTTGTCATTTCGGGGCCTTTAATAGATGACTATGCGGTATGGGTTTTGCTCTTTGTTGAAGGCCGTACGGTGACCTATAGTTGTTAATTTCTGTGTCATTTGGTCTCTTGTGGAGAGTTGTCTCATTGGCAATCATACCACATCTTCTTTTTTTATATTAACCCTGTTTTGTACTAGACGGACACCCTTAGCCGGGTTTTTAACATGCTAGTTCACAGGAATACATTTCACCTTACCCGGACACATTATTCTGATTCCGAGCCGACCAGTCTTTGCTTTTACTCCTTAATTTCGCGTGCTTAGCAGGGAAGCAGCAAATACCAATTTTAAAGTCTTTGGTTTTGAACCGGCCGGGGTTCGAAACCACGACCTCCCGCACTCGAGGCGAACATGCTACCATGAAAGCACCGCCACTAGACAGTTACCCGTAATATAAAAGGAAAGCCGCTCAGATATAAAACTCCAGACTCTAGTAAACAGGGCTAACGTACTGACCATTGATTTTTTTGGTGATTGTAAATGTTTGATTCCAAATTTCTTGAAAGATATTTTTTCAGAAGGGAAGCAACATAATTTGTTTCCAGTGAAAATGAGAGAGAAAATAAAAACATAATGAAATTAAAAAAAAACATGTTATTGGAAAAAAGGTTTTTTTTTTTTAGTAAAGTCGAAAAATATGTTTGTCCTGAGCACAAGGAAAAACACGTGCTCCTGCCCACACTATAGATGAAGAGTCGTTGCCTTACCAATCTGAGTAAGATACAATGTACAGATAATCTGTCTAAGCTTTGATTACAAGGATCTGACAATACTTTCTGTTCTGGTAAATATTACATCAGCCAATAAGATTCAGCCTCACATTTTTGAAGGTGTATATAAATCCGACAAAACCAGAGAATCCCAATGGTCTTTAAACAGAAAATAGAATGGAGCGTTTTCAGATCCGCGTACGTATATAGCTTGGACACACAGTATCTGTAATTTAATTAGAATGGTGTCTAAATGAACATAAAAACATGATTGATTTATTGTTTACTGAAGCCTGGTGGTCTCTGACAAATAGAGAGTTGTGTTTTAAATTTTTCCAAGTGAAGATTTACGGCAGTGGCTTTTAATATTTTGCGTTTATCTAGAAAACTAAATAGAATAATAAAAAAACAAATAGTGCAATGTGTCTGAATATCTTCTATAGTAAAGGTCCCATTTTGGGCAATTTTGGCTATTATGAGTTTTGTTGTTTTATTGCCTATTATCTTGATAACTTATCTATAGAGAAACCTTTTTTTAGCGAAATGGTGTAGACAAGAACAGATTTAAAAATAAGTAAATTAATTATGGTCATTTTCTTTCATTGGTGGTGGGGACATGGGAGCAAACATCGGAATTTCTCTTATTTTTGAGAATTTCTATAATTTTTTCCAAGTCAACACCTTGAAATAGGAAAAATAAACAATCAAGACCCCTTTCCAAAGACCTAAATATTTCACCTCCCCCTCCCCAAATAAAAAACCGCCAGCGAACAATTACACCCACATTTCTCAATATTTTTGTTCGTAATAACAAAAAAAATCGCATTAGATTTCTATTGCATTATAAGTTTAAAATAGCAAGTCAATAGTGGATCTAGAACTTCAAGTGTGGAAGTTGTTTGCGACTTAGAACTTAATTTGAATATGCCGGTTATTGTTGAAAATAAGGATTTAGGTTTTAACAGTTGAGGCCAGCGGAGCGAGGCGTAAAAATTGACGTCTTTCGAGTCAAAACTATTATTTTTTATTGGGGGGAGAACCCTGAACAGTTAGGGCAAGTATGGACACACCACTCAAGTTTGATACACATCTGAATTTTGATATTATTAAATATCTGACACCTCATAGGTTTGTGACACATAATGAATGTGGTCTAAGATTTTAAAAAGTTGAAATTGGACAATTAACTATTTATTGTCCAATATCCAAAATCTAAATATATTGTTAGATTCAGCATAATTATCAAAGAAGCCTAAGAATTGTTTGTTTTTGGTCCCGTTTTAGCCCCTAATTTCTAAACAGTTATTGTCTGGCAACAAAGTATTTACGGACAACAAACACATCGCCATAACCTTATACGGCGGCAAATCTATAAGTATAAACAATTGAATACCACCATTCTTTTAAAAATAAAATAAAATTCAAGGCTCCCTTTATTTCTTCCTATCCCCTCTTTATGGGATTGCAAATGACTGGTCCATTATATTAGTCATTACCCTATCAATGTCTGATTTTTGTGTCTATCTTGAGAAAAGGGATACATTAAGAGAAACTTAAGCTTGCACAGCTAAAATGATCAGCAAGGCCAAATTTACAAAAAAAAAAACATACTGGAAATTCATGTATTTACTTTTTATAAAAAAAAACGCTAACCCTAGGTATAAAGATATTGACAAATATAAGCCTAATTCCCTTGTTAAAATGAGCATAGAGCATGGCATAAAAGAATTATTTCTAACTTTAATTTAATAACTTTAACTGTATGCTCATTATTGTAGACCCCGTATGTTCATTATTGTAGACCCATCGATTAAAACTATAATACTTTGCAATTCATAATTTGACAATTTTCCAACAATATGTGGTGTGATTTTTTTTTTAATCTTAAATCGAGGTACCAACATGTCAAGGTTTTTTTCTTTTTAAATCTCAACCATTTTCCAAACGATAGCTACAGAATTGAGCCGGTTTTATATTAATTCCGCAGAAGCAGATCGGAATCAGTTATGACGTATAGACAGTAATCATTCTAATCGTAATCATGTTCATTGACCATAACGACGATGAAACCACATCATATAATGACGTTTTGACATCATATTATGAAGTTAACCGAACCACATGATATAAGATTACAAGCACATAATATAATGACACAACCACATCATATAAAGATGTTTGCACATAATATAAAGGGAAAATGCACATCATATAAGAATATTTGCACATCATATAAGTATATTTGCACATCATATAAGGATGTTTGCACATCATATAAGTATAATTGCACATCATATAAGTACATTTGCACATAATACAAGGATATTTGCACATCATATGAGAATGTTTGCACATCATATAAGAATATTTGTACATCATATAAGTATGTATGCACATCATATAAGTATATTTGCACATCATATAAGTATGTATGCACATCATATAAGTATATTTGCACATCATATAAAGATGTTTGGACATCATATAAAGATACTTGCACAAAATATAAACATATTTGCATGTCATATAAAGGTGTTTGCACCTGATATAATGACAAGTGCACATCATATAATGGTAAATGCACATCATATAATGAAAATGGTCATAACAAGACAGTTTTGGCGTTCCATAATTAAGGCAAAGCATTATGCAGTGATGTGCAATATGTTTGATTTAAGTCCATTGCTCAATGAAATAACAAATTGTACATACAAAGTACAATATAAAAATCATTGTAAATAAGCAATTTTGATTCTATAATATCAGTACCTGTATTTATGGTTATCTTGATGCAAAAAATCAATGGAACACATATAACAAAAGGGGACCTTGACTTTGACCCCTATTAAAGTTAATCCTTGTCAAATTCATGTCTGGTTCATTAATTTCTTTACCGTAAAATGTAGGTTGACGAAAGTTGGTATGCTGATGCATCATGGAATGGGTGTGTGTCATATTTCAAAGTTAAGTCACTCTTGACTTTGACTTTAACCTTTGACTCCTATGATACTAAAACATTGTCTGATTTGTGTCCTGTGCTTAACTTTTGTATTGAAGAACTTAAGTTGACTAAAGTTGGTTTGCTGATGCATCTTGGGTGCAGTTGTGTTATATATCAAAGTCATGTCATTCTGACCTTGACCTCTACATTTTACCTCTATGATACTAAAGCATTGTCTGATTTGTGTCCTTGGCATAAACTTTGTACTGTAGCACTTAGATTGACAAAACTCTATGCAGAAGCATTTTCTGATCGGGATGTGTCAAATACCAAAATCAGGTCATTTTGAACTTGACTCTTGATCCTTATGCTGAAAGCCAAAAATCTCAAAATGTCGTTGTCTAAATTCTAATTTCACAGCAGCAACTAAAATGCATGTATGTGGAGTATTAGTCTGGCTATATTGCCAGCTCTAATTTTAGAATTTACTGATAACAGTTTGTATTTTATCCTACTTTTTTATACATTTCATTCAGTATTTAAATGTTGTTTTTTTAGTAACAGTGAAAGTGAACATTTGTAACATGATGTTGTTTATTTTCAGCTACACAAAGAGGGAACCTATCACGTGTGAGATCTGTGAAATGACATGGCACACCCCACAGCTGTTAGCAATACACATAGAGACACGGAGACATCAAGAAAAAGTGGCTGCATTGCACCAAAAAGATGATTACTGAAAGTGATTCACAAGTTCTGTGGAGTCCCATTAGCAGCATTCATATAAATGGTTTAAAAAGTACCAACATAACGACTTTACTTCAATGATTATGTTCAGGCAAGGTGTCAGTAACCTTGAGGAAGGAATGATCTAATTATTGGCTAGAGAAATGTAGTTTGTCATGTTCAGACTGTGCTATAGGAACTTGTTGAATTGAAATGTTTAGTAGTGTAAAAGGAATTGGTCAAATGATCATGAAACACCAATGAACTGTTGAAATTCTTCATTTGGTTATAGCAGACGAACATTTTGTTGCACAATATTGTAATGGAGGGAAAGAAATAAATTCAGTTGAGTTTTCATTCATAAGTGTAACTGTATAGAGTTATAGGAGCAAAAATCATTCTATAATCCAACAGATTGCTGAAAACTACTGTAAAAGTTATACTCAATTCCTTTGCAGATTATATCTAGTTCTAAGATAGTTGTAAGTTCACATTTTAATATGTTAATATTTCTTCTATATTATTACTCTAGTCATAATCTGTATATACTGTGTATTTCCATACAGGAAGGGGTATGTTTAACAATTGATGATGGATGTTTTATATATTAGATAATACTCATTTTTATTTTCCATTTGATAACATGTTTAGGGAACTTTTGATCTATGAGTTTTAACAATTTTCATTTTTATTGTCATACTGCAAAAGAATTATGATTTCAACCAGTTGGGGAAATTGTATGGGAATTGAATTATCTTATGTCATTTTGAATTTATAGTTAAATTTTGTCTTTTTTTAACATACATATCAAGGAAAAATATGTATGGATTTTTTTGTTAAATGATAATATTGTTTAAAGATCAAAATAGACATAAAAGTATTCTCAAGAGTTTAGTTTGTCTTTCATCATGTAGAAATAGTTTCGTTTTGTGTATCAAGTTCTTGGAAAAGTACTTTTCATTACATGAAAATTTAATAAAAGAATAAAAAAAAGTTTTCTTTATTTACTCTCATAATGTTTTGAGGGCACATGGTATAATTAAACTGTTTTTAAAAAAGATCTGAGTTTCACAAAAATGACAGTTTTATCACAATTTCGGCATTACATGAACAGCTTTATGATGATGATGGATGGCTATCATCTATTGGCAAATAAAATGCATATTCAGGAGGAGAACATGTTAATGCAATATGAATATCAACCCTGCTACATACTAGACCAACATGCAGTCAGATTTTTAAGGTGCTAGTTCACAAGGTAATAGTCTACAGGAAGACATGTCACCCTACCTGGACATATTATTTGGATTCGGGCCAAACAGTCTTTGCTCTTACTCTTTAATGATTTGTGCTTAGCAGAAAGCAGCAACTACCAATTTGAATTCTTTGTATTGGCTAGCTGAGAGAAATCCACCACCTCCCACACTCAAAACAAACATGAGACCACTCAGGCAGTTAAGATGATGAAACAGCTGCTAAAACACAAAAACTAAAAAATTTGTATTTTAATAAGAATTTTCAGTTCAGGATTTGTAAAGAAAAACAATTAAAAAGGGGATATCTTTGGCTGGTATCACTATGCACACATGAAAAAAGCCAGAAAACAGAGCTTTTATTACTGCTCTTCATCTTAATTCAGCAAGGTCTTCAACAAGTAGCAAACACTCTCACCTCACTGCAAGTTTCAGATACCTCTAGCACATGTGTGAGTTTCTTGCATTACAGAACACAGCTGCTTGGTATAATAGAAAAATTAAAAATCATATATGTCCAGAAATCTCAAAATAGCCGGTACTGTCCTATACTTCCTGGCAATTGCATTATAAAATACAAAAACAGTACAAACATTTAGACAACCATGGGCACATCAATATATATTTGTTTGATAACTTGGCGAGAAATTATTTATGAACATGGCGAATAATCATTAATGGGAGTGGAATGTTTGAATAAACAAAGTGGTTGGAAGCAAAAAAAATGATGTTAAACACATAAGAGAAGTTATCTAAAGAATAAATATGCCATAACTGAACAAAATAACTGGGAAACTTTTTACTGCCTCCACACAGCTCATGAGACAAGCTCAATTACGTTTGACATTTATATCATTAAATTAAGCAGTTTATTTCATTGTTAAATAAGATATTGTGTGGAATTGAGTAAACTGTGATATAAGTTCATGTTACTGCTTAAGGTATATTCATATAATTGTACAATTAAATGAGACTTACCTTAAGTCGAAATTTGATTGTAATTTTGTTGAACCTATTTATGCTGAGAAAGGTGAAAAACAATAGCAATTGATGTTACTCCACTTTACAGAAAAGCATCTACTGCTTCAGCATGTTTATCAGGCAAATATGAGAAATAACGTGGTAATTGATGATTAAATTTTGATGCAAACAAATCCACATCATGTGGTCCAAATAAAAAATCAATAATATTAAAAACATCATCATGCAATTTCCACTCAATATCCACATTTATTGATCTCGACAGTCTATCTGCTTCTATATTAGCAACTCCTGGCAAATGACAAGCAGTAACCCAAATTTTCCTTTGTATACACCAAATCCACAATTCCTTTGTCAAATTGTTTAACTTCACAATGCGGCCACCCATTTTATTTATATAATTCACTGCGACCATGTTATCTAGATATACTTTTACATGAATATTGTTTCTTGACGAACAAAACCAATTTAAAGCTAATAATGCCGCCTTAAGCTCTAGAAAATTAATATGGTTTTTCTGTTCTTCATATGACCAAAACCCTTTGGTTTCGAGCAGTGTATCTTGCACCTTGCACAACTGCACCCCAACCAGTGTTTGAACTATCAGTGTTAAGAATAAATTGCGGATCTCTTAAAGTCATTGATTTGAAACTACTTTTTATATTATTAACCCACCAATTTAAATCTGAAACATTTCCATCTGACAAAGTCATTTTAGAATCAAAATTTTGTTTTAACAATTTATCTTTTGTAATTTCTAAAGACTTTATATATAATGGTGCGTACTGTACACCTGGTTCTGTTGCTACCAATTTTCCAATTACTTGTGCAAACTCTCGTATTGTAATCTCTTTTTTATACGACCGCAAAAAAATTTTGTGGTCGATATTGGTATGATGTCGTGCCGTCTGGCGTCGTCGTCGTCGTCGTCAAGACGACATTGGTTTCGCACTCTAACTTTAGTTTAAGTGAATGGATCTCTATGAAATTTTACCATAAGGTTCAATATCACAAAAGGAAGGTTGGGATTGATTTTGGGGTTATGGTACCAACAGTTAAGGAATTAGGGGCCAAAAGGGCCAAAAATAAGCATTTTGTAACTTCCAGACATAACTTGTGTGTTAGTGTATGGATCTCTCTGACATTGTACCACAAGGTTCCATATCACAAAGGGAATGCTGGGATTGATTTTGGGGTAATTGCCTCAAAATTTTAGGAATTAGGGGCCAAAAAGGGCAAAAACAAGCATTTTTCTAGTTTCATGACAATAACTTGTGTGTAAGTGTATGGATCTTTCTGAAATTGTACTACAAGGTTCCATATCACAAAGGAAAGCTGGAATTGAGTTTGGGGTAATTGCCTGAAATGTTTAGGAATTAGGGGCAAAAAGGGCCAAAATAAGCATTTTCTAGTTTCCAGACAATAACTTGTGTTCAAGTGTATGGATCTCTGAAATTGTACTGCAAGGTACCATACCTCAAAGGAAGGCTTGGATTGAGTTTGGGGTGATGAATCATAAGGGGTTCACAAAATTTGGGGGATTTTTTTTTTTTTTTTCCTTTTTTTCTTTAAAATTTTCCATTTAAGTTGGTTATTTCTGATTTATATTTAAAAGCAAATAATAATGATATGGCAGGAGATACACACCAAACAGGATGTGTAAATTATTATATAATAAGTATTGTGCAATAGCAAGAAATTTTCAATTGCACAGTATTGTGTAATAGCAAGAAATCTTCAATTGCACAGTATTGCGCAATAGCAAGAAATATCCAATAGCACAATATTGCGCAATAGCAAGAAATTGTCAATTGTACAGTATTGCGCAATAGCAAGAAATATTCAATTGCACAGTATTGCGAAATTGCAAGAATATTCAATTGCACAGTATTGTGCAAAAGAAGATACTTTGTATAAATTGCTTATTTCTTGACCAATTTCAATGGGGTTTTATTCTTGAACTCTTGGGGTTCTTAAATATGCTGAATCTAACCTTGTATTAAGTTTTTGGATTTTGGGCCCGTTTTAAATTGGTCCACATTGAGGTCCAAAGGGTCCAAAATTAAACTTTGTTTGATTTCATCAAAATTGAATTATTGGGGTTCTTTGATATGCGAATCTAACCGTGTATTTAGATTCTTAATTTTGGTCCCGTTTTCAAATTGGTCTACATTAAGGTCCAAAGGGTCCAAAATTAAACTTAGTTTGATTTAACAAAATTGAATTCTTAGGGTTCTTTGATATGCTGAATCTAAACATGTATTTAGATTTTTGATTATGGGCCCAGTTTTCAAGTTGGTCCAAATCGGGGTCCAAAATTAAACTTTGTTTGATTTCAACAAAATTGAATATATGGGGTTCTTTGATATGCTGAATCTAACCATGTATTTAGATTTTTGATTTTGGGCCCCGTTATCAATTTTGTCCACATTGAGGTCAAAAGGGTCCAAAATTAAACTTTGTTTGATTTCATCAAAATTGAATTATTGGGGTTCTTTGATATGCCGAATCTAACCGTGTATTTAGATTCTTAATTTTGGTCCTGTTTTCAAATTGGTCTACATTAAGGTCCAAAGGGTCCAAAATTAAACTTAGTTTGATTTTAACAAAATTGAATTCTTAGGGTTCTTTGATATGCTGAATCTAAACATGTATTTAGATTTTTGATTATCATGATTATGGGCCCAGTTTTCAAGTTGGTCCAAATCGGGGTCCAAAATTAAACTTTGTTTGATTTCAACAAAAATTGAATATATGGGGTTCTTTGATATGCTGAATCTAACCATGTATTTAGATTTTTGATTTTGGGCCCGTTATCAACTTTGTTCACATTGAGGTCAAAAGGGTCCAAAATTAAACTTTGTTTGATTTCATCAAAATTGAACTCTTGGGGTTCTTTGATATGCTGAATCTAACCATGTATTTAGATTTTGGATATTGGACCATAATAGGTGAATGTCCAATTTAAAATTTTAAGTTCTTAGACCACATTCATTCTGTGTCAGAAACCTATGCTGTGTCAAATATTTAATCACAATCCAAATTCAGAGCTGTATCAAGCTTGAATGTTGTGTCCATACTTGCCCCAATATTCAGGGTTCGACCTCTGCGGTCGTATCAAGCTGCGCCCTGCGGAGCATTTTATTGAGAATTAACCGACTACATAATTGAATTATATTGTCTGCCTTTTCTTCTGTTACTCTAATACACATTGTTATTGAATTAATCACAAAACCCAAAAACACAATAATTTGAGTAGATTTATCTGGATGTATGGTAAAACCAAGATGATCTATTAATTGTACTGTGTCAATTATATTGCTTTGACATCCAGAAAAGGTTTTGCTCACAAGTAAACTATCATCAATATATAGTGTTTTGCAATGTCCTTTACTTCTCAATTTGGAAAAAACAACTTTCAAAATTTTTGTGAAAATTCGTGGTGCTGTTGTTAACCCATTTGGCAAACAAATATATTCATACAAAACCTCATCCCAATAAAATCTAAGATATTTCCTATCTTTTTCATTGATGCTAACAGAATAATATGCATCTTTTAAATCAACAGACCCAAACCAGCAATTTTCTTTATTGTTATTTATTGCTGTTTTAAAAGCTTCCATCTTAAAGTGTATTTGTTCAATATCGAGGTTTAACTGTTTTAAATTTAAAATAACTCGATAAGTGCCATCTTTCTTGGGTCTCACAAAAATATTTGAAACATACTGATCCTTAATTGGAGTAACAGGTTGGATAATTGATTTTGTAATAAACTTATCTATTTATTTTTGAACATATTCATTTTCTTCAATGCTAAACACAAGTAGGTGTGGCTTTCGAAGCTGCGTAGGAATGTTTTCAAATTCTAACTGATAACCTTAAATAATATTTAAGATCCAATAGTCAGATGTTAATTCCTTCCATCGATGAAAAAACATTGAAATTTTTCCCCCAATAAAATTGTTAGGAATATTTTGAAGTTTTATAGCAGTTAAGTCAGGCAAGTGATCACTTGTACTTACATCACTGTCAGAAATTACATGATTTACTTTTTGTCTTTGTTTTTCTTCTTGTTGAATGTCTTGCTGCGATCTAAAAAACCATCATCATCGTATTGTTTTGTTCTTTTGATTGGTTTTCCTCCTTCAATATGGCGTTTTCTTTTCCCAAATTTATGAGGGAATCCACGCCCTCCATGGCCATGATGGCTACGTCCTCTGTTAGATGACTGATATGCGTTCTTGGACATATCATACATGTAATTATGGTCCTTCCCAACTTTTTTGCAAACACTATGTTCAGCATCTAACTCTTTAATTTTTTCTTTGATGTCATCACCAAATAGCATATCAGTGACTGGTGTGGTATCATCACATAGAGCTTTATACTGCGGTTGAATGTTCCCCTTGATAAAACTCCTACGTCTAAATGTAATTTCACTATAACTAGCCTGAAATAACTGGTAGGTATCTCTACAGTTTAGGTCTTTTGAATTATGGGAAAAGTTAAAGAGGGTGTTTGTAGCAGGGTGGGTAGGGTGCCTTGGTCATCTTTTCTGTATTCTTTATTTTTAATACAAATTTTCACTGTTCACTATATCCTAACATTCTGCATTTACTGAGCACAGCTGCTGTATTGCCATTAAACACAGCCGAGACAGAAAGGGTCTTTCCCAGGTATAACTTGTATGACCATAGAAACAGAATGAAGCAGGAAACCCTGCAAAACATACTGCATATAAAGCTAAACTGTGACAAGCAATGCCTTGAAAACTTGTGTGACAAAGTTTTTCAGCATTAAAAGTAGACAGATAGAGTTAATCTGGACTAATCATGTTGTTCTTGTATATATATAACCAGTGATTCAATGAATAAAGACAATGTTTGATTAATATCTTTGTTAAAACATGCCCTTTTCATATAATCATATCACACGTTAAATGCCCTTTTCAGGACTGGCACCCTGCCCTTTTGAAATTGTAACTGCATACGTCTGCAGTTCCTCTCTAGTCATTCCTTCCTTCTTAGAGGATTTATCAACAAACATATCCATCATGTACATCAATGGACATGCTGTTTTAGACAGTAAATTTTGTAGTCTTTGTAATTTTACATCCACATCTTTATTTCGTGGTGTCATTGGTTTCCAAATACCTACAATTATAGTATTGACTTAGTATATTTACACTTAACATTTAGATAGTGTGTACATTATTATTCTAAATGATATTTTACACAATAATTCTATGTGTACATATTTCTCATAACTATTGCAAGTTTTTAAAACATATTTATAATAGTATAATCTTTATTATTTATAACCATGTAAATTATGGTTTGTATTATAATAATTCATTGATTTGCAGAGACAATTGATTTTCACAATATATAAACTTTTATTAAAATGCACATTTAACTGCATAAATCCTCACCTATGTTGACTCGTGGGACTTTGAGACTGCTAACATTGGCAGGTTTGTCATACTTTTTTGTGAGCTCTTTGAATTTATCTTCATTTACTCTTGTCCTCAGTCCCTGGTTCATATAGGTGGCTAAACCAGGATTAATTTTTGGACCTGTCTTTTCATCAGAACTAATGAAGTCTTTCATTTATTCCAAGACATTTTCATTTTCAGTTTTTTCCTGATCTGCTTCATGTTAATCATGATCATTCTCAGAACAATCTTCATCATCGCTATCGTAACTTTGTTCGTCACTAGAAATATCTGAATATAATGCAGATATTTATTGTTCATATCAAACAAACTGTCCAGTTGCGATTGATAATTATCTTTTCTCGATTTATTTTGAACGACCTTTCTTGGTCCGGCCATTGTTGCCGATTGTCTAGGATTAACCTTTGACTGACAGGAGCATTGCCTATAGGTCCGCCTCCTTCATTAATGTTTTCAATACTCGCTTGAAAAACACTATTATTGTCATCATAACCTGGCGAAATAAGTTGTCTGCGGTCATTCATTATGCTAAAAATATTGTCACTTTCGGAACTAGTCTTGGCCGTGCCAGAAAGTTCCGATACCGAGTCAATGCTCGAATGTTCAGCCATTTCATTAACAAATGCTTGCTGACAACGTGACAATATTATCCATCACAAGCTACATCGTTAGAATATTGATAAATCAAATCGTAAAGTTTGTATTCCAATTGTCACAAATGAATTAATTTCTAGTTGAAAACAAATAAGATATCCATTATTTTCCAAAAACATAAGAGGGATAAATTCCATGATTTGACCTCATAAGACCAAATACGCTAGTGACCTCTACGATCTGCGTACGTTCTCATGGTACTCTCAGCATATAGGTTCAATAAAATGCAAAACTACAGCAATGCTGCCTTTCCCTACTCTAGTGTTATATGGAGAATTAAAGTATAAGATATGATATTGAATTTATAACAGAAAAGTCAATAAAAGATTACCACCCTTCTGGGCTACTGTGATCACTGTCAGTAGCTTCTAACCTATGATTAACGGCTTATGTTTTATTTTCATTATCATTTAAATTATTTGTACGATTGGAAGACTTGATGCAAATAGCTTTCTGGCTTGATGTGTCTTTGGTGAATGAAGTATCTTTGTTACTACATGGATGACACGAAAAATTAAAAATGATCTATAAGGCACACCTATTATATACCTCGTGTTGGATTCCCCACGTGTTATAATAGGTTGTAAAAAATGTTTTCTTAAAACCAACTTCCAGTGCAGATCTGGCTGCATCTGGGTAGAAATTTGCACTTAAAATTTGTATGTCAGTCCTGCATTTGTAATTTTTAATGTCATTCCTGCACTTGTAATTAATAATATTTAAACGTTGTATCATGACATGATATTTCACTGCTTGTAGAGGTTGGCAACTATGTTATTCTTTAGATTTAAAATACGTTTGGTTTTCTATTTGAAGTGGCAAAGCACATTTACAATATTTCTTCACCAACAGGTTAAGATCAAGCAGTCTTTTGAAATGATTATGAAAAAGATTTACCATAAATTACGTAAAACTTTTACTAAGTTCTTTCATAGATACAAAGATTTGATTAGTAAATTTGGCTGTACCTGTAGAAAACTGATTAAAAACGGTATTTCACATCCTAAATTTTACGGTAATATTGTACTTAAAGCGCGGAAATCACTATATGATCCGTGTAAACTCATCGAACCTTTAAATAAACTTATCAGTTCAGGTTATCTTACCAATGTTGTAATTAGATCTTTGAATATAGTTTACATTGGCACTAATATCGATTTTGTCATCAGCAAATTAAAACATAACTAAATTTGTATTCTTTTCAAACGGGATATTTAAAGACACACCACGTTCATTTTGATCTATAAAGAGGTTAAACTCCTAACTATCCTACTGTCTGTCGATACATTTATTTTTGGCATTGCACTAGTCATGTCTTCTTTGACTGTCCATGACGTTAAAATACTAAATCCCTGGGATGTGTTTTAGTTGATTTTAGTCTCTGACGCATGATTTTTATTATTAATTGTTTTGGCTTTTAACTAGCTGTCAGTAACTGCGAGTACTCTCAAATCGTACTTTCTTGTTTATTTGACCTGTTGATACTAATTGTAATGCTTTTTTGTTATTTAATGTTATTCAGGGTTATATCTGGTCTATATACCAGCTTTGATAAGTGTTTGGTACTAATATAAATTTCCACTTCGTACTAAGAACATCAAAATTATTTATTTTGTTAAAATATTTCCTTTCTCTATTGTAACTGTATACGTATACCTAACAACAAAATTATTTTATTTACCTGTGTTTAAAGTTATTGCAAATGGCTGATATTTTGTTCGAGCATATTGTTTTTCTTAAATTGTTTAACATTTCATACCGATATAACATGTTACTTTTATTATTCTTCCCTTAGTTTATTTATTTTGAATTTACATTGTATCATAGATCAAATTTATTTGTTCAGTGTATGTTCAATGGTGTTAATATGTCCTTTGATTGAGTTAAGCTATTTCAGTTGATATTTTATAGTGTGTTTTCTATGTTGTGATGTTACACTACTGTTTCAGAAAAAGGGTGAAGGTTTGGTACCATTAAAACGTTTAAACCCGCTGCATTTTTTGCACCTGTCCTAAGTCAGGAATCTGATGTTCAGTAGTTGTCGTTTGTTGATGTGGTTCATAAGTGTTTCTCGTTTCTCGTTTTTATATAGATTAGACCGTTGGTTTTCCCGTTTGAATGGTTTTACACTAGTAATTTTTGGGGCCCTTTATAGCTTACTGTTCGGTGTGAGCCTAGGCTCCGTGTTGAAGACCGTACTTTGACCTATAATGGTTTACATTTATAAATTTTGACTTGGATGGAGAGTTGTCTCATTGGCACTCATACCACATCTTCTTATATCTATTGAATATAAAAATGGCGATTCATTCCATGCAGTTGTAGTATTTTGTATTCATACATGTAAGCTGTCTGAAATTTGTCCTTCGCCAATTAGATGTCCTGATGGCACAGTGTGATGGCAACTGGATAGTAGAAGATAAAGCACAATAGAGATACCTGGTTATTAACAAGAATTTCATTTATAAGGTAAGTTTGTCAAGACTTCTTAAGAACAAGATAATGTGAAACGACTGGATTAATTAAAGTCAGATAAATTTGGGATATTTTCAACTCTATCACTGTTTATCCAAAAAGTATTGCCCTTTCACAATATCAATGGGCAATAACATTGTTTCAAGATGCAGTTTAAAATCATTTATATATATCGCCTGCAATGAATGCAGACTGTTGAGAAGAAACTTTAATCACATGATTTTTGCACTTATTGGTACAAAAATGTAGTAGGATCCCAAATATTTGGTATATGGGATTCATGCAAGTCCTTCACTTATGGTTCACCTGATCCTGATCCCATTTTATGGATCAGTGATCAATGTTAAGTTTTCTTGGTCTAGAATTCCTTATCGTAGATTAACAACAGCAGTTTTTATTTGCACAAATATCAATAAAGTAGTTAAAAAGCATTTAAAAACATTTCAAATTTTAGGTCAATATATCGTTCTACCACCACCACAAAAAATAAAAGTTTCATGAATAATTTAATCGAATCAAAATGGAAATGAAATGACAATTTGGAGATGTCTCTTAACCTTCGACATATATTTGGTCTCTAATAGATGGTGGTCTCATTGGCAACCATATCCCATAATCTTATTTTTATATGTTAACTGTAATTTGTTGATTCAAGTATTTTCAAACGGGGAAAATTGGATACTTTTTTTGTCTGATTAACCGATACTACAGTATTTAACCCATAACCTTGAACTCACTAAAATATTCCACATATATTGAAGTTGTGCATCTGTTGTTATGAAATTGTTTGAAGATATTTTTTTCAGTTTCGGTATCGGACTTGATAATTTGGTAATTTTCTAAAAAAACAAAATGGTGTAATCAACTCCGTCTTATGTTTTCAACCCAGATCCTTGAAGTTCATAAAAAGTGTGCACGCATATTGAAGTTGTTCACCTCCGATTTTTGTCGAGCCTGCGACTTTTGTCGCAAAAGCGAGACATAGCGATCCTACATTCCGTCGTCGGCGGCGTCCACAAATATTCACTCTGTGGTTAAAGTTTTTGAAATTTTAATAACTTTCTTAAACTATCCTGGATTTCTATCAAACTTGGACAGAAGCTTGTTTATGATCATAAGATAGTATCCAGAAGTAAATTTTGTAAAAATAAAATCCTGTTTTTCCGTATATTACTTATAAATGGACTTAATTTTTCTGCCAGTTAACATTACATTCACTGTGTGGTTAAAGGTTTTAAAATTTTAATAAGTTAACTTTCTTAAACTATCCTGGATTTGTACCAAACTTGGACAGAAGCTTGTTTATGATCAAAAGCTAGTATCTAGAAGGAAATTTTGTAAAAATATATTTCCTGTTTTTCCGTATATTACTTATAAATGGACTTAGTTTTTCTGCCAGTTAACATTACATTCACTCTGTGGTTAAAGTTTTTAAAATTTAAATAACTTTCTTAAACTATCCTAGATTTGCACCAAACTTGGACAGAAGCTTGTTCATGATCAAAAGCTAGTATCTAGAAGGAAATGTTGTAAAAATATATTTCCTGTTTTTCCGTATATTACTTATAAATGGACTTAGCTTTCCTTCCAGTTGACATTACATACAGTCTACAGTTAAAGTTTTTAAAGCATTTATTAGATTCATAAACCATTCTGGATTTTTACAAAACTTGGACAGAAGCTTCTTACAATCAAAAGATAGTATCTTTAAGAAAATTTTTAATAAGTTTTCCCCATTTTTGTTGAGCTTGTGACTAGCAGCAAAAGTAGGCGAGACACTGGGTTCCGCGGAACCATTACGAATTTTTTAATTGAGTTGTACAGCTTTTGTTTTCCGCTTTTTTCCATTTTATGTTGCTTTTTGTTGAAATGATCACTATAAACAACCATTTTGAAGCGTTTAAAAGCATTTATTATAACCTGCTCATTTCAGTCATAGGAATGGTTGAACTGCTGTCTGATTGACGTATACCCAACATCACCTATTATTCGTGTTATCAACAGTACACAGATTTGAAAGTCAAATACCTTTTTAAGTCTTTAAATTGATCAAATTTTAACAAATGTCAGCTATATGGGTAATGTTAGCTATAACACTTTATTTAAAAGGAAAGACAAGTATTACGTATGTAAGAATTGAAGAAGGGAAATATACTGTCTGCTCAACAAAATAACACACCAGACAACATGGATATATAAGATCAAATGTAATAGAAGTTTTGCTTGATATTTTATTCAGAAATAAGGAAGCCAGAAAACATGCTCCAATGATCACTATCACTGTAGATTTCCTCTGTGTCGCTACGGTGTTTTATGTACACACGGTCTCCTTTCTTTAATTTGAGTACAATGTTAGCTGAACCTGTATAATGCCCCCTTCCAGGGTAAACCCCAACAGTTTTTTCATTATTTTTCCAAAGACTTGAATGGAAGTTTTTTCCATTCGCTGACATTATTGTTGCAGTAATTTGATAGAATCCTTTGCTTGGTGCTGTGAAAATTCCAGAATTTGCGTCATATCCTTTTCCCTCATTAGTCCAAACTTTATCAAACTTAACAACTTCGTGAGAGCCAATGTTTTTGTTAGTGGACAGTGAAGCTGTGAAAGCAATCACAATCTTCTTGCAGTTACAGGTTGTTGGTTCTGCTAAGAACAACGTGTTTATAATTATACATTACATATATCGGTTGCAAAACAGAAAGTTAAATGAAATGAAATAATAGATAATTTGTAGATTTAGTTAATTTAGTTTGATCAAAGCTTTTTATTGTAAGGTTATATTTATAGTAGATCCTTGGTTTGAAGTATATATATGCCACTAATTGTCAGTTATGTAGTGTCTACGTTTAAAAGTCATGATTTTCCTTGAAATTCATCATTTTGCTCAACTACGATTACCACTGAGGGTTAACTAAGCAGGCATTTGTAAATAATTGTAAATTATCAGTAAAAGTTTGTTCTTTAAACAAATGAGGCCAATGTAGGCAAAGTTTTCAAGCTGCTCTTGACTTACTGCTGTTGATTAACATATTTTGACTTTAAAATGCTACACAAAATTATACATACAAAAATGGGTGAAATGAGTTGAAAAGATGAAACAGTAGCATAAAATTAGTGCACTTCATATAAATATAAGATTTGTTATGATTGCAAATGAGACAACTCTCTACCAGAGACCAAATGACGTAGAAAATTAGCAACTATAGGTCACCATACGGTTTAACGGTGGCAAAACCCATAAAAGACCCCGAAATGACAAATTCAAACGAAAAAAAAACGGCATGGTTTATGTACAAAACAATAAACGAAAAACAAATAATGTGGCGATGTTTAACATGTTTCCGGGCGCGCCAGCCCTCCCCTTAATGTGGTACAGTGGCTAAACAGCACAACATAAGAACAAATTATAAAATTAAGTTGAAAAGGGCTTAACTCATCAGATCGATAAAAAGCACAAAAACAACTAACAAAAACACTCGCAGTTACTGAAAGCTAGTTCAAAGCAAATAACTACTTATAAAAAATCATGTATCTAAAACTAATATACCTGTTTTGAAGAAAATAACTATTTTTGTAATTATTTTGCTTCCATATGATTAATGTGCTAGACATATAAATTGCTCAGGAGGAAAAAATGTATAGGGTGATATTCCCTGTGTTGGTCTAGTCATTAAAATACTTCTGCAGCAAGGAAAAAACATTTAAGAATAAGAGCAAAAACATGTTGGTTCAGAGTCAGAATAATGTGTCCAGCTGACAGGTTTTCATGCAAACTGCTACTTGTTAGCTATGACGTTGAAAATCTGGCTGTCACAGCATGTCGGTCTAGTACAAAGCAGGGTATACTTATATATAATTAACACGTTATCTTGAAAAAGAGAGGCGAAAGATACCAAAGGCACATTCAAACTCATTAGTCGAAAATAAACTGACAACCCCAGGGCTAAAAAAGAAACACAGACAAACAGTCAAACAATTGTACACAAAAAACAACATAGAAAACTAAAGACTGAGCCACACGAACCCCACCAAAAACTGCGGTGATCTCAGGTGCTCCGAAGGGCAAACAGATCCTGCTCCACATGTGGCACCCATCGTGTTGCTCATGTTAGTACAAAACCTGTGATAAGTCTAATTCGGTAGTTTACATTCGGGGAAAAGGGAACGGGATTGTAGTTACGACAATTGAAACATATCCGTTGTCATCTGTGACACGGATATTTCATAACGTTCAACCAACTCGTGATGGCGTCCGTAAAATTTACGAAGGGATAATTTCAACTTGGAACTCTTTGTTCAATAGCTTCCTTGTGAGCAGCAACCCTCTATCAAGAAAATCATGATAGGACATACAAGCCCTGGAATAACGTATCAACTGGAGATATATACTCAGTATGCAGGCGCTTCTGGGATGTTGCTACATAGAAATGGAGAGTTCACAATTGGAAAGCTGAAATCATCTCTTTTGTCGTAAAGTTTTATTTTCAACCGACCCTCATTGTCAATTTCTAGAGGTAAGTCAAGATATGAGGCAGACTTAACTGTATCTATTGTATTCATTATCTCAAGTTCGATGTGGGTAGATGCGTTCAACATCAACACACAATTTTGAATTATTTAGTTAGAGAATGGATATGCATGTACAGTTTACTATTGGCATTAAGCATTCATCAATCAATTCGATTAAGATACTTAAAACGCATGCACACAGCTACTGCCAAATATCAGAAAAAGTTTGAAAGTTATTGTAATGTTTTGTTTTAAACGGCAAGTTACCAAAATTACCAATTGTAATACAAGTTAGATTTTCAAAATATATATCAATTTCTTTAAGTTCAAGGGTTATTCACTTGAGCAACTAAATCAGCTGACTTATTTTGACCAAATGCACATTTACGTTTAAGGATATATAACAACACATTTAGTTTCAGGCAATGACACTTCATTAATTATGATAGATGAGCTGCCTTGACAGATGGGTGCTTGTCAGGTCAAGTTAAAGAACAGCATATGTCCGTAAAACTCGATGAACAGTTATATATATATAATGTCATGGCCATTATCACATTTGTGAATTAGCATAGATATTTGCTTATATGAAACCAAACAGTCAACTAAGCTTCATTTAAATATAATGATTTGTATCTTTGATGATGCTTGCATATCATGATCAAATGGTCTACATAGTTTGAAACAACTCGGGAAAATAAAATCTCAATAAGAGAAAACATTACAAGTGGCCTGATAATGAAATAAGTAGGCAATAAAATTTAGAATGGAAATGGGGAATGTGTCAAAGAGACAACAACCCGACCATAGAGCAGACAACAGCCGAAGGCCACCAATGGGTCTTCAATGCAGCGAGAAACTCCCGCACCCGGAGGCGTCCTTCAGCTGGCCCCTAAACAAATAAGTATACTAGTTCAGTGATAATGGACGTCATACTAAACTCCAAATTATACACAGGAAACTAAAATTTAAAATGATACAAGACTAACAAAGGCCAGAGGCTCCTGACTTGGGACAGGCGCAAAATGCGGCGGGTTAAACATGTTTTTGAGATCTCAACCTCCCCTATACCTCTAGCCAATGTAGAAAAAACAAACGCACAACAGTACGCACAGTAAAACTCAGTATAAGAGAAGTCCGAGTCCGATGTCAGAAAAGGAAACAAAAAAAATAAACAAAATGACAATAATACATAAATAACAACAGACTACTAGCAGTTACTGACATGCCAGCTCCAGACCTCAATTAAACTGATTGAAAGATTATGTCTTCATCATATGAATATCAGGCACAATCCCTCCTGTTTGGGGTTTAGTATTATACCGTCATAAAATATATGAGAAGAACATAACCCGTGTCATGCCAACAGTTGGTTTTAAAATAAATGTGTTAATTCCGATGCAAAGACCCTATAAGTGAATCAATATTAAAGCCAAAATATGCAATCTTTAATGACCTGACAACAGTATCGTAGCTATATCCCTTCTTAATAAGTCTGTTTAAAGGTTTTGTTAGCTTTTGAGGTGAATACTGACATTTTTGTGCTTTGTAAAGAATATTACCATAAAAGATTGGATGTGAAATACCCGAACGTATAAGATGTCTGCATGTTGAGTTATATTTACGAATGATGTCCTTATACCGATGATAAAATTTAGTAAATGTTTTGACTAGTTTATGATATCGAAAACCCTGGTGTAATAATTTTTCAGTAATACATAAATTTCTCTCGCTAAAATCTAATACGTTGTTACATACACGAGCGAATCGTACAAGTTGAGATATATAAACACCTACTATTGAAGGTACTTAATTAGTATGCAAATGCTATTGAAAGTAGAAAATTAGTTTGGAAAATACTATTGAAAGAACATACCAGAACTAAGGCCTTTAATCTTCAACATCATATTAAGAAGATCTTGGAAGAGCCCATTCTCTGCAAAAACAAAGATATACTTAAATGTACTTAGTTGTTATAGAATATATTTATTAAAACATATATACATTTTCATTTCATTTTTTCTTCTTCTTTCAATGCCAAAGTAATCTGCTTTAAATAAATACTTACGAAGTTCAGTAACACAAGTAGACTCCACTTTAACCATCTGTGTCCATAATATGAGAAAAATCACAGGTGTCCTAAACATTGTGCTCAAGGGAAATGACTTGTGCTATTAAATAAATGCTTTGGATGTTTTCTGTTTGTTTGGGTTTTTTTTTTGGCATTTCAACTTATATTTATACTTAACTGAAACCTTGCAAGCTGTTCTTTATGTCTCTCATTAAATGATATATGATTCCTATTGATTATAAAGGACATGCAAATCAACTGTTTTCCAAGAATTTGTTACAAAAATATTTCTCTAAATCTTATATCCTTTTAAAGATTTCCTCTGAGTGGCAGTTTGTGAATGAAACTTAACTAACTCTTATATGATGATTTTCATATGAAACATAATGAAAGTGGGTAATAATTATAGGAAAAACGAAATGATAAATGCCTATGACCCAAGAAGTTGAATAGGTTAAAACAACCGAAATAAACACCATTTTTTTGAAATTTATTAATAGAAAACAAAGGATATGGGTTATCCATCCATGACACAAAATCACTACATGCACAGCAAAAAACACACAAAAAGCAAAGAACAGCGCTTTGATTGCTTTTCTTCATCTCAAAGTCACACTGAGGCCTTCAACACGGAAAAAATTTCAAATGTATAAATTTTGGAAATTAGAAGGGAAAAAATGAATACAACTCTTTATAAATTGTATGCGTCCGACGTACTTTTCTGGATTTTCTGAATTACATCTCTGGTAATAAGGATGTTGTACAGAATGTAATGTAAAACATCCAGTCAGGAGAGAGAACTGGTTAAATTAGATTTAGTTCTCTTAAAGTCTTAAGATACTAGATCGGCATCAATAGGATGGCTATCTTCTGGAACCTATTAAGCATCAGAACTCTGTTGTTAGTTTTGAAGATCCTACAAACTATGCTTTGAAATTAACAAAAAGCTCATATGAACCTGAATTGCTTTCTCGCCTAGTGAGAATATAGAAGACGCGTGTTTCGTCTACAAAAGACTCACCAGTGACATGGAAATCACATTTGATGTTGAAATAGATAACACAAACATATCACAGGTAATTGGGAAAACAAATAATGAAACCACGAAAGCAATGAGGATGTGAAAGTAGAAAATTTAGATATTTATTTTGATGAATTGATGGATTGTTGGCATCTTAATACCACATTAGCACACTCATATGATGTGAAAACAAAAATGAAAATCACTATCAGTGAGGTGAAATAAAACATTTCACCGGTACATGTATTTATACAATACTTTCAAATACTGGTATATTGTTGTCCATAAGAATAGACCTTTAACAGCTAAAGACTTTGTTAAATAAAATATTCATCACAGTTTTGGTTTTGATCACAATTAATGCCTACACGTTAATGAAATGCAATTTGGCACCTTGTTTTTACTATGTCCATCCTTTTTAGTTATAATTTTATGTGCAAAAAAATATATATACTAATAAATAAAACGATGATTCTGAATGAACTGGTAAAAATTTCAAATCTTGCATTCAAAGCTACCACTTCAGTCATAAAAAGCAAAAATTGCAACTTTAAATTGTTTTACAACTTATTTGAAAAAAAAAGTGCAATGTGAAAATTTTCAAGTCAGAATTATTTTGCAAAGATGTAGTGTACCGGTAATTTGATTATCTTTTGACCAACATTTATAAAAACAAAAGTAAAGATACTATTTTACTGAAAATACATTAATTTTTTTTCAAACAATTAAAAAATTGTTATGTATAATTTCAAATAAATGGTGTAAGATCAGCCATAAACCTGGCTATAGGTGATGAAGAAAAGTTATCGGCATGGGGACCTGATGCTATCTATAAAGTACAGGAAGCTGCAAGATAAAAGCTTTTAGAGTAAGTTAAACTGTCTTTGCCCATACTTGTTTAATTATTTCTCAAGACTAATACTTCTGTAGATGTTCTCTTTTAAGACTCTGTGATTACTTTAGGTTAATTTTGGTTAAATTTGTTGATATATAGCTGTGTTATGAACATTCTTGACATCTATCATTCTGTTTAAATGTTAGAGTAATGTATACAAATGTTATTAAAAAGAATATCAAGGAAAATGAGTTAGATTTTAGGTCAAGTCAAACTGACTGTAAATGCTTCTCCATCAGGCGCAACATATGTAAGAATTAAGAGCTAACTAAGAGGAGTGATATACACATGTAACTTATATTATTTATTTGTAGAGTTGTATATAAACGACGAGAGCGTGTTGATCCTGTCAATTACAACAACCCATATTCTTAGAATCAGGTATGTTACAGGTGATGAATTGTTTAATACCCCTGCTTATCTGCAATTAGAATTCACTACAATTCTCCTGATACAATGTTGTTAATTTGTTCGCAGGATTCAATTTTATGATTGTCTCGCCTGCGACAAGAGTCGCAGTATGCAAGACATAGGTATTACTTTACGGCGGCGGCGTAAACTATTTGTATAAAGCTTTATATTTCAGAAGGTAGAAGACCTGGATGTTTCATATCTTGTATGCAAATACCATATGTTACGAAGTTTTCGTCAATCATATGTGTCCATTGTCGTTGACCCCATTTCATGGTTCAGCGACTGTGATGTGAATTTCTCACTTATTATGAGTAATAGAATTACTATATTTGCTATATGGGTTCCTTTTAACGTCTACATGTCTGTCAAAGAGAGTTCACCTGACCTCGACCTCATTTCATTGATCAGTGATCAATGTTAAAATTACGTGATTAGGTCCATTTCTCAAATACGTTAAGCAGTTGGTCAACTATAGTTGGTGTATGAAATGATTGTAATGGATATATGTCAGGCTGGCTAGTTTCATCTGACCTTGACCTCATTTTCATAGTTCATTGGTCAATGTTAAGTTTTTGAGTTTTGGTCTGTTTTTTAAGTACTATAAGCAACAGGTCAACTATATTTGGTGTATGGAATGATTGTAAGGTGTACATGCCTGTCTGGCAGGTATCATCTGACCTTGACCTCATTTTTATAGTTCAAAGGTCGATGCTACGTTTTTGTGTTTTGGTCTGTTTTTCAATTAGCATACGCAATAGGTCAACTATATTTGGGGTATAAAAAAATTGTAAGGTGTATATGTCTGTCTGTCACGATTTATCTGACCTTGCCTTCATTGTCCTAGATCTTTAAAAATGTTAAGTTTCTGTAATGCTTTTAGTAAAACCTTTATCTTTAAGACTTTCAACATAAAATCAGTGGTCAGTAAAGCAGGCGAGACATTTCAGCGTATGCACTCTTGTTCATATTGAAATGAACTGTCATTTCAAAACTTTTATTACTGATTTTGTGAATCATTCACAAAGCTGCATTATTATTGTGAGGTGTATCTTACACATGGTCATAATAAGTACTAGCTTTTTAGCTTACTTGTTCCAAAGAGCACTAATAAGGACTGAATTACTTGTGCAAATACTGTAGACTATAAAACAGTGATCCCAATGTTAATTAAAGGTTGAACAATGATGTAAATCAACATGTTTTGATTCTATTGTAAAGTTTTTTAAATCAATATGCTATTTTGTGAATTTTAAAGTTGTTTGAACAAACTTGTTGCATGCTTAATATTCTATCAATTGACACTGTCTATAATCCAATAATGCATCATTCTTGCTTTCAAATGCAAAACATATCTCGTTATTCTACCTAGCTCTACTATAAAAAATGTTGGCTGGCATCCCGAGTTTCTTGTCATATAAAACTGGGCAATCTCATTTTGAAAGAGGTGAAATTTGGATTCAAATGGTTTACCGTATAAGAGAACACAAGTTCATTTTCAAAAATGGGTATATCTCCGCAATAATAATAGACTATTCCAAACAGTTCATTCCATTTTATTTAGCTAAACTATGCTGGGAATTGTATGTCCCAGAATAAGCAGTCCGTTTTAAGTGCATTTTATCCAAACCATATCAAAAATAATCATTAATGATATGATATAGTAGTCAGGTACTGAATGAAAGTCAAGGTTGATAAATTGTTCATTTTCCAATAGTTTTTGTTATACATGAACAAATTTTGTTGATGAAATTTCAGTTAATATGACAGGTTGTTTACAAAACATAGATTTATGTTCACTTATGAAAAAAGTTTGTTGATATGTTAGAAAAATATTCTCTTGGAGTGAATATTCTGAATTTACAGTACATGTACTTAACAGTAATTATTTATTTTCTACATGGATACTTTTCTGTGTGGTGCCTGTTTTCCTTTTAGCTATCAAAAGTTTAACATCCAATAACCACTTAAATTATTCTTTGTTTATCTTCTATGTCTCCGTCGGCTTCATGCTATAAAGTAGAGTTTTGGGTATTTGTCAAAGAGGCAACAGTAGAACAAACAAATAAATCAAAAGAGGCATTCATACAAAAAAAGTCAATACAATTTGTCCTGCTCTAAACATAATCTTGTAAATCTTCAAATGTGCTGTTAAAATCCCATTAAAGAGTTGCATATGGCACCGCAATGGAATAAAGTGTAATATGTTATTGTGTTCCTTTATTATGATGGGGGTATTATAAGTCACCCTTGTGGATTCTTGCAACAAAATCCCTAGATACACTAAACAAAGTCAAGAGCAAAAGGAATGCTTTCATACCAAAGTCACAGGGAGGCCTTCAATTCTTAGCAAACACTTACACCTTCCTAAAAATATATAATTTTCATATTTTTTGGAAAAAAAATCCTTGAGCTTATCTAATTATGTTATTCAAGTGTTCTATTAATGCACTAAAGCATTTATTACCACCAGAAGATAGTGCGGTGTTTAGCTTTTGTGAAAATTATTATGGACAAAATCTTGGACCTTTAGTTTGATGTTGAAATTTTATTTGTTTGCATTCCTGCTTGCACTAGAGTGATGTGCACAATAATCAGTCTATCAATATTTTAAGGTAGAGGCTGGTGGTTTGATATATACGTCATTAGAAGGAACCCCTGATGATGCTCCACATCTCGTTAATCTGCACATAGCACAGATGTTAGAAGAAGAGGTTTGTGTGGATTAAGCTAGTCCCGAGTATTTGAAAGAACATGCAGAATGGTTGAAAAAGGCTTCAAAAGACTGAGTTGATTTCTTGTCGTTAATTAAAAGCTATAAATAGTCAGGGAATAGGATATAATTACACTAACAGGATTATTATTTTTCCTAATGCCATATTAATGAACATTAACTCAGCCATATGGTCTGTCAAATTTTAACAATATCCAGAGTTGAACAAGGACTAGAAATAATTCACAAGGATCTTACCTTATTTAATGCTGACTATTCACTTTTGATTTTTGATAAATTTGTTAATGTCATTTTGTTGCTTTCATGCTGACATAATTTCTAAATAAGTCTTTGACCTTTGACCTTATAAACCAGGTGAGCTAACTACTTTTTATTGAGATTTACCCTTCTTGTCCAATGCTCAATGGATATAACAAACTGTACATAGTAGTACAACGTACAATAAAAATCAGTGCAGGAAAGCTATTTACTGTGATTCATTATTATTGGTAAGATATCAAATTTTAGTGTGTATAAGTAAACCATGAATATAGATGTTAGACGAAGTACAAATTTTCTATAGGATTGTATGCAGACTTTGATAAAACCACGAAATGAAATATCCACGATAATCGATTTGTCCTCTATATAGAAAATTAATGAATCTACAGTATTTTGAGGCAAAAAATCAATGGACCACACAACGAAAGAGAAGAAAACACCTTTTATGCCCATCCTTTGATAGTAGTGGGCAAAACATGTATGTTTTGTTTTTTATTTGTGCATATTTTTGTTTACTAGAACAGTTTGGGCTTGTTTGTTTTCTGATTTTAATGGAATAGATAAAAATTTATACAAAAATATCAATTTTAAAATTCTCCAGATTTTCGTAGGAAAAAAAAGTACTATTTTATCTATCACAAATGCAGCAGGTCATAAAGAACAAAAAACAGTTTTCATTTCAGTCTGGTTCTTTCAATACATTACATTCAGTATTTAGTTTATTTTTTGTCCCCCGAGCAATGCGTTGCGGGGGACATGGAAATACCGGGGTTCGTCTGTCCGTCCGGTCTTGTTAGCGCTCTCACGTGTACAGTTCTTGCCAGATTTTTATGAAACTTATAATATCATAGGTTTATATCAGCAATGTCTTGGACATGTTAGAAAATCAGTGCCGATCAATTATTTTTAAAAGAGTTTTACCTCTTGGAAACATTAATTATATGGAAAATTGCATCGTTCGTGTTCTCGTATACAATTCTTGTCAGAATTGTATGAAACTTATATCATAGGTTTGTATCAGCAGTGTCTTCAAAGATGACGAGTTCAAAAATCAGTGCCGATCAATTATTTTTAAAAGAGTTATGCCCCTTGGAAATATTGATTATATGAAAAATTGCATTTTCAGCGCTCTCGTATGTACAATTCTTGCCAAATTTTTTATGAAATTTATATTATAGATTTATATCATCAATGTCTAGGACATATTCAAAAATCATACCGATAAATTATCCTTATGTCCCTTGGAAATGTTGATTATATGAAAAATTGCATTGTTACCGCTCTCATGTGTACAATTCTCGCCAGAATTTTATGAAACTTATATCATAAGTTTATATCAGCAATGTCTTTGGCACTTTCGAAATAAGTGCTGATCAAATATTTTTAACAAATTATGTCCCTTGGAAATATTAATTATAATGGAACTTGCCTTTGCTCTGAAGTCTTCATTTCTGTAAGATATTTATAGATTGTTTTAAAGAACAAAAACAGTTTGTTTTTTTTTAGTTATTGGACTTGTACCTTGGAGAGATGAAATATGTGCAAAGCAGAGAACATTGGAACTTTGTTCTTTTAATAAGTATCGTTCTGAAATTGCATTAAATATTTGCCACTGGGAGTTAAGCAAACAACAATCAATCAATCTTTTAAAGTAACAATGAAATAGATAATTTGAACCTTACCATGTTGTTTGTTTTCAGCTACACAAAGAGAGAACCCATTACGTGTGAGATCTGTGAAGTGACATGGTACACAACACAGCTGTTAGCAATTCACATAGAGACACGGAGACTTCAAGAAAAAGAGGCTGCCTTGTACAAAAAAGAAGATTACTGAAAGAGATACATAAATTCTGTGATGTACCATTAACAGAATAAATAAAAGTGGTTTAAAAAGTACCAACATAACTGCTTTGCTTCAATGATTATGTTCAAACCAAGTTGTCAGTTACCTTGCGGAAGGGATGATCTTATTATGGAGTTCATAATTGTACTCTGTCATGTTCAGAATGTGCTATAAATACTTTTGAATTGAAAATTTCAGTTGTGTGGAAAGAATCAGCCAAAATCATGAAATGGTTCATTTGGCTATAGAAGACGGAGATTTTGTTTTACAATATTGTAATGGAGGGAAAGAAATAAAATCTGTTAACTTTTCATTCCTAATTGAAACTGTATAGATTAAAGAGCAGAAAGTATGGTATAATCCAACAGATGGCTGAAAACTACTATGAAAGTTACATGTACTCAATTCCTTTGCTGGTTGTATCAAGCTTTAAGATAGTTGTCAGTTCATATTTTGATATGTTGATATTTCTTCTATTTTTTATTTACTCTAGTCATTTAAAGAGAAGCCTGTATATAATGTTTATTTACATACACAAAGTGGTATGTTTACAATGTTTAACAATTAATAATGGATGTATTATATATTAAATAATATTTATTTTCATTTTTCCATTTAATAACAATTTTAGGGAACTTTTATATATGGGTATTATCAATTTTCATTTTTATTGTAATTCTGCAAAAGAATTATGATTTCAATCAGTTGGGGATATTGTATCGGAAATGAATTATCTTGTTTCTTTTTATGTCATTTTGAATTTATAGTAAAATTTTGTCTTTTTTTAACATACATATCAAGACAAAATATGTATGGATTTTTTTGTTAAATGATAATATTGTTTAAAGATCAAAATAGACATAAAAGTATGCTCAAGAGTTTTACTTCCTCTTTCATCATGTAGAAATAGTTTCGTTTGTGTATCAAGTTCTTGGAAAAAAACTTCATTACATGAAAATTTAATAAAAGAATTAAAAAAAGTTTTCTTTATTTACTCTCATAATGTTTTGATGGCAAATGGTATAATTAAACTGTTTAACCAAAACATTCTGAGTTTCACAAAAACTGCAGTTTTATCACAATTTTGGCATTTCATGAAGAGCCTTGATAATGATGATGGATGGCTAACATCCAGTGGCAAATTAAATACATATTCAGTAGGAAAACATGATAATACAATATGATTAGTAACCCTGCAATGAACTAGGCTGACATGCTGAGTAGGATTTTGAAGGTCCTTGTACAGAAGGTAACTGTCTGCAGGAAGACGTGTCACCCTACCCAGACAAATTATTTTGACTCGAATCTGAAACAGTCTTTACTCTTACTCTTTAATGTCTTGTGCTTAGCAGATAAGCAGCAAATACAAAATTAAAGTATTAAGTTTCAATGGCTTGGAATGGAACCCACAACTTCCCACACTCCAGGCAAACACAAGAACACTTAGGCAGTTAACCCATTCAATGAGACAGCGGCCAAATGACAAAAAAACAACAAAATAAATATGTATTTTTTATAATTTGAAAAAACAATCAAAATGAAAAAGGGATATCAGTGACTGGTATTTTCTGGTTTCATAGTCACAACTTTTGCAAGAAAAAGAGCCTTTCAATGTTAACTGTACAGTCTTTAACATAACTAGTTATCTGACTATCTTTAATTCATGGAAAAGAATTCGAAAGGCTATGGTGTATCAGTTCATGACACTAAATCACTATGCCGACATTTAAAAAGCAAAAGAGCAGCATTTTTACTACTGCTCTTCATCCTAAACTAACAGTAGTCTTAAACCTGCAGCAAAAGCTCTAAGCTTCACTGCAAATTTAAGATGTCCTCTAGCAACTGTGTGAGCTCTTTGCATTGAAGAACACAGCCGCTTGGTATAATAACAAAATATATAAATCATACATGACCAGAAATTTTTTAAATACTGTTGTCATAAACTTCCTGAAAATCTCAATACAAAAATCAATCATTTAAACAACCATTTGGCACATCAATAAAGATTAAATTTTGTCAGATAACTTGACAGGAAATTATGTACAAACATGGCGAATAATGGGAGTGGAATTCTTTGAAAGTGATTGGAAGCAAGAAAATGATGTAGAACACATAGGAAAAGTTATCTAAAGAATAAATTTGCCATAACTGAAAAAAAAAATTAACTGGGAAACTTTTTACTACCTGCACACAGCTCATGAGACAAACTCTGCTTAAATTTGACATTTATCATTAATATAAGCAGTTTATTTCATTGTTTAATAAGATATTATGTGGAACTGAGTAAACTGTGATATAAGTTTATGTAACTACTTCAGGGCCAGGTATATTGATTATATATAATGCAAAACAACAGCAATGCTGCCTTTCCGTGGTCTACTGTTATATGGAGAATTTAAAGTATAAGATATGATATTGAATTGATAACCGAGAAAGGCAAAAAAAAAAGAGATTACCATACGTTAGGGCTACTGTGATCAACTATCAATAGCTTCTAACCTATGAATCACGGCTGATGTTTTATTTTCATTATCATTTAAATTATTTGTACGATTGGAAGACTTGATGCAAATAGCTTTCTGGCCTGTTGTGTCCATGATGAATGAAGTATCTTTGTTACTACATGGATGACGCGAAAAATTAAATATGATCTATATGGCCACACCTAAATTATACGTCGTGTTGGATTCCCCTCATGTTATAATAGGTCGGCAAAAAAAAGAAAGTTTTCTTAAAACCGGCTTCCAGTGCAGATCTGACTGCATCTGGGTAGAAATTTACACTTCAAAATTTTATATCTGTCCTGCATTTGTAATTAACATTATTTGAACGTTGTTTCATGGCATGATTTATATATAATATTGTCACTGCTTGAGGTTGGCAACTATGTTATTCTGTAGATTTAGAATACTTTTGGTTTTCTATTTGAAGTGGCAAAGCACATTTACAATATCTCTTCACTGGTTAAGATCAAGCAGTCTTTTGGAATATTTGCGTAAAAGATTTGGATATAAAAATGGTGATTCCTTTCCATGCAGTTGTAGTATTTTGTATTCATACATGTAAGCTGTGTGAAATTTGTCCTTCACCAATTAAATGTTCTGATGGCACAGTGTGATGGCACCTTGATAGTTGAAGATAAGGAACATTAGAGATACCTGGTTATAAACAAGAATTTCATTGGTAAGGTAAGTTTTGCAAGAATTCTTTAGAACAGATTAATTGCCAAGATAATGTGAAAGGACTGGATTAATTAAAGTCAGATAAATTGGGGATATTTTTAACTCTATCACTGTTTATCCAAAAAGTATTGCCCTTTCACAATATCAATGGGCAATAACATTGTTTCAAGATGCAGTTTAAAATCATTTATATATATATATCGCCTGCAATGAATGCAGACTGTTGAGAAGAAAATTTTTAATTACATGATTTTTTCACTTATTATTGGTACAAAATGTAACAGGATCCCAAGTATTTGGTATATGGGAGTCGTGCATGTTCTTCACATATGTTTCACCTGATCCTGACCTCATTTTGTTTTATATTCGTGGTCTAGAATTCCTTATCGTAGATTAACAAAAGCAATTTTATTTTTATTTTCACAAATATCAACAAAGTAGTTAAAAAGCATTTAAATACATTTCAAATTTTAGTTTCAATATATCGTTCTACCACCACCACAAAAAGTTTCTTGAATAATTGAATCGAATCAAAATGGAAATGAAATGACAATTTGGTGATGTCTCTTAACCTTCGACATATATTTGGTCTCATTAGCAACCAAACCCCACATTCTTATTTTTATAATGCTAACTGGAATTTTTTGATTCAAGTATTTTCAAAAGGGAAAATAGGATACCTTTTTTGTCTATTTAACCGATACTACAGTATTTAACCCATAACCTTGAACTCACTAAAATATTCCACATTTATTGAAGTTGTGCACCTGCTGTTATGAAATTGTTTAATTTGTTTTCATTTTTGGTATTGGACTTGATAATTTAGTAATTTAAAAAGAAATGGTGTAATCAACTCCGTTCATAGTTTTCAACCAAAATCCTTGAAGTCCATAAAAAGTTTCCATGCATATTGAAGTTGTACACCTCCTATTATTGAATTGAGTTGTAAACCTTTTGTTTTCAACTTTTTTACATTTTATGTTGTCATGTATTTAAATGTTCACTTTTAACAACTATTCTCAATTGCTTAAAAAGTGTTTAGGGTAATCTCCTCATATCAGTAAAAGGTAAGTTTTTGTTTGGGTTGCTGTTTTATTGATGTATTCCCAACATCATGTTTTATTCCTGTTGGCAACAGTACAACGATTTGAAAGGTATAACACTTTATCTAAAAGCAAAGGAAAGTATTACGTAGGTAAGAACTGAAGAAAGGGAAATATACTGTCTGATCAACAAAACAGCACACCAGACGCTATGGATATATAAGGTCAAATGTAATAGAATTCTTGCTCCATATTTTATTCAGAGATAATGATGCCATAAACATGCTCCAATTATTGCAAAATCACTGTTGATTTCCTCTTTGCGCTGCGATATTTAATTGGAGCACGGTCCCCTTTCTTTAATTTAAGTACAGTTTTAGCTGAACTTTGTTATAGCCTTGTCAAGGGTACACCTTAAGTTTATTCTAAGCATTTAGAAGCAGCTTTAAAACCAACATTTACATTTTTATTTCATGATGTGTTTCCGTCGGTTTTAGTTTGTAACCCGGATTTGTTTTCTCTCAGTCGATTTGTGACTTTTGAACAGCAGTAAACTACTGTTGCCTTTATTCAACGCTCTACTAATACTAAAAGTTAAATTAAGAATTTCCTTAAAGAAATTTTGAAAAAAATAGCCTCATGCAATTTGGTGGTTTTTCTGACACTCAGTCATATTTTGTGTTTTGGGTGGATGGTTGTGCCATTGGCAATCATACTACATCTCATTTTTGTTGCGTTGAGTATTTTTACTTGGGAATTGATCCCTATTTTGTCTTATTAAATCATACTAGTTTTTTACCCATAACCTTCAATTTACATGTATTGAAGTTGTGCACCTAGTGTTATAGAGTTGTTTAAAGATTTTTTTTTTCAATTTTTAAGAATTGGGACACAAAAGACAGTACCATTAGGATGTATTCAACTTCTTTTATAGTTTACAAACAAGATCCTTAAAGTTCATAAAACGTTTGAACGCATATTGAAGTTTTGGACCTCCTACTTAATAATTGAGTTGTACAGCTTTTTCCCCGCTTTTTTCCATTTTATATTGCTATGTGTTGAAATGATTACCATAAACAACCATTTTAGAGTGTTTAAGAAGCATTTAGTATAACCTGCTCATTTCAGTCATGGGAAAATTTTGGTTGAACTGCTGTCTGATTGACGTATACCCAACATGACCTATTATTCGTGATGTCAACAGTACAAAGATTTAAACGTCAAATGCATCCATAAGTCTTTTAAATAAATTGATCAAATTTTAACAAATAATAGCTATATGGGTAATGTAAGGTTTACCACTTAATTGAAAGAGAAAGACAAATTTTACGTATGTAAGAATTTAAGAATGAAAATATTTTGTTTGTTCAACAGAACAGCTCACCAGACAACATGGATATATAAGATAACATGTAATAGAATTCTTGCTTGATATTTTATTCAGAAATAAGTATCCAGAAAACAAGCTACAATGATCAGCATCACTATAAATGTTCTCGGTGTTGCTTTTATGCTTTATGTACACACGGTCTCCTTTCTTTAATTTTAGAACAATGTTAGCTGAACCTGTATGATAGCCTTGTCCTGTGTACAATCCTACAGTTTTTTCATTTTTTTCATAAGGTACGAATGGAAGTGTTTTCCGAGTGTTGACATTGTTGTTGCAGATATTTGATAGAATCCTTTACTTGGTGCTGTGAAGATTCCAGAATTTGGATAATATCCTTTTCCCTCATTGGTCCAAACTTTATCAAACTTAACAACTTCGTCGGAGCCGATGGATTTTGCAGCTGACAACGAAGCTGTGAAAGCAATTACAATCTCCTTGCAGTTACAGGTAGACGGTCCGGCTAAGAATTATGTGTTTATTAATATACAATTAACGTGTCAGTTCCAAAACAGAAAGTTGAATGAAATGATATAACAAGATGATTCATAGATTTAATTTAGTTTGATAAAAGATTTTTGCTGTAATGTTATATTTATAGTAGATCTTTGGTTTGATGTATCCTTAAATGAATTAGTCGTTTTATTTTGGAAAATATATGAAAAAAACGTTTTCTTTAAACAAATGTGACCAATGTATGAAAACTTCTCAGGCTACTCCTGAATAACTACCTATTTTAACTTAAGTTCAAAAGGCTACACCTAATTAGGCTTGCAAAAGTAGGTGAAATGAATTAAAAAAGAAACAAGTAGCATACAGTTAGTGCAATTCATAAAAAAAACAGTTTTTGTAATCATTTTGCTTCCATATGATCAATGTTCTAGACACATAAAGTGGCATGAATGAGGGAAGGTTCTATTCCCTGTCTGGGTCAAATCAAAGACTTTAAGAAAATTCTGCTCAAGCAAACACAAAACATCGTAGATCAAAAGCAAAAACATGTTAGCGCAGAGTAGGAACAATGTTTCCGCTGACAGGTCTTCATGCAAACTGCTACCTGGTTAGATATGAAGTTGAAAATATGGCTCTGGCAGCATGTCAGTCAAAAATAGGACATATTTGTTTTCGTTTTGAATTTTCCTCGGAGTTCGGTAATTTTGCTATTTTACTTTTTTGTATATAACTCATGTTATCATCTTGAATATGCATGCACTGTTCACTCCTGACATTGGGCATACATCATTCAAATTAATTTAGATACTTAAAACACACGCACACACAGCTTCTGCCAAAAAAATAATAAAAGTATGAGAGTCATTGTGATGTATTGTTTTAAAGGGAAATTCACCAAATTATCAATAATGTAATATAAGTTAAATTTTCAAAAGATATAATGTTTGTTACTTCAGGAAGTGAATCAATTGAGTAAATAAGTCAACTGACTTTTTTTAACCAAATGCACATTTTCAAATATGGATATGATAAAATATCAAGTTTCAGGCAATGACACTTTATTTCAATAGATGAGCTGCTATGACAGATGGGTGCTGGTCAAGTCAAGAGTATCTAAGTTAAAGAATAGAATATTTTATCTCTTTTTCTCGAGTGTGGCTTATCACCGAGTTTGCATTTGCATGAGCAACACAACGGGTGCCACATGTGGAGTAGGATCTGCTTACCCTTCTGGAGCACCTAAGATCACCCTTAGTTTTTGATGGGATTAGTGTTGTGGTCTTTGGTTTTTCTGTCATGTGTTTTGTATACTGTTGTTTGTCTTTTGATCTTTTTTTTGCCATGGTATTGTCAGTTTGTTTTCAACTTATGAGTTTGAATATCCCTTTGGTACCTTTCGCCTCACTAATATATCAGTAAATCTCAATGAACATTATATAGATTAGACCGTTGGTTTTCCCGTTTGAATGGTTTTACACTAGTAATTTTTGGGGCCCTTTATAGCTTACTGTTCGGTGTGAGCCAAGGTTCCGTGTTGAAGACCGTACTTTGACCTATAATGGTTTAAATTTTGACTTGGATGGAGAGTTGTCTCATTGGCACTTATACCACATCTTCTTATATCTATATGCAGTCACTTTATGTCCAAAATCACATTTGTGAATTTGCATATACATTTGCTTATATGAAACCAATAATCAATTAAGCTGCATTTATATATTATGATATATATCTAAGATGATGCTTGCAAACAAAATGAAACACGCTGAACAAACAAATTCCTTTTGACCTCTTATTAAAGGAAAACACGACAAAGGTGCTTACTTTGAATAAGTATCTAAACCTACTATTGAAGTTATAAATTTAGTATGCATAATTTTATTGAAACTAGAAAATTAGTATGCAAAATGCTGAATAAGTAGAAAATGAGTATTCAAAATGCTATAATAAGTTGAAAATTAGTATGCAAAATACTGTTGAAAGAACATACCAGAACTAGGACCTTTTATCTTCATCATCATAATTAGAAGATCTTGAAAAAGCCCATTCTCTGCAACAAATATATACTTAAAAGTACTTAGTTGTTATAGAAAATATATTTATTCAAACATGTATACATATTTCATTTCATATTTTCTTCTTTAAATGGTAGAGTATTCTGCTTTAATAAATACTTACGAAGTTCAGTATCACAGGCAGAATCCACTTTAACAATCTGTGCCCATATCATAAGAACAATAAATGTGTCCTAAACATTGTCTTGTAGGTTAGTAACTTGTGTTATTAAATAAATGCTTTGGATGTTTTGTTTTGCAGTTCAACTTGTATTTATACTTAACCGAAACCTTGCAAGCTGGCCTTTGTGTTACTCATAAAATGATTCCTATTGATTATATAGGACATGCAACTCAGCTTATTTTCAAGAATTTGTTACAAAAATATTTCTCTAAGTCATCCTGAAAATGATTTCCTCTGTGTGGCAGTTTGTGAATGACGGACTTTCTAAACTTTACCAACTCTTATATGGTGATTTTTCATATGAAGACATTATGAAAGTGGGTAATTATCATAGCAAAAACGAAATGATTAATGCCTATGACCTAAGAAGTCAAATTGGTTAAAACAACCGGAAGAAACGCCAATTCTTTAATCTATTGCATTGAAACTTTCAAATATATAAGTAATGAAAATAATATAATTAATTTTCATGTTTTGGTAACTAGAGAAAAAAATAAATACAAAACTTAATAAATTTCATGCACTTTTCTGGATTTTCTGAATAACATCTTTGGTAGTTATGATGTTGTACAGAATCTTATGTAAAATATCCAGTCAGGAGAAAGAACTAGTTAAATGAAATGTTATTCTCTTATAATCTTTAGATACTAAATCTGTATCAATAGGATGGCTATCTTCTGGAACCAATTGAACATCAGTTTTGAAGATTTCACAAACTTTCCTTTGAACTTAACAAAAAAGCTTATACGAACCTGAATTGCTCACCTGGCAAGAATATGGCATTTTGATATTGATGTTGTATTTTTATCAGCAATGCAAAATCAATATCAAACTATTTTGCCTGTCTTTTATAGTTTTTGAAATAAAAAGATATAAGAAGATGTGGTATGAGTGCCAATGAGACAACTCTCCAATTCCAAGTCACAATTTGTAAAAGTTATAGGTCAAAGTACGGCCTTCAACACGGAGCCTTGGCTCACATGGAACAACAAGCTATAAAGGGCCCCAAAAATGACTAGTGTAAAACCATTCAAACAGGAAAACCAACGGTCTAATCTATATAAAAAAATGAGAAACACTTATGAACCACATAAACAAACGACAACCACTAAACATCAGGTTCCTGGCTTAGGGCAGGTGTAAACAAATGCAGCGGGTTTAAACGTTTTAATAGGCGCCAACCTTCACCCTTACTTGAAATAATAGTGTAATATCACAACATAGAAAGACAGACCATAAAATATAATTGAAATGGCTTAACTCAATCAAAAGACATATTAACAAAAACAAGTGAACAAACACTGAACGAATAAATTTGATCTATCGTTAGCAAATTTTTGTTTTTCCCTCAACGGGATACGAACCCTTGCTTCTGTGAAATCGTTGCAACACGGCCTGCACCGTGTCCAGCGCCCTAGACCACTCGACCACCTAGGCTACATAAAGATATAGCTTTCGGTGGTTGATGTAATTCCTTTCCTCGTCGGTTTTATCTATGGTTGTAACACAGTACATGAAGTATAGTGGCAAGTAGATGGTGTACTTTTCAGATCAGCTATTTTGTCTGTCGTAAAGGATGATAATGTTAATTTCCATGCCGCCACATCAAATTTTAATTTTATCATACACGTCTAAACATGTGACAACTTTATGACAGACATTCTCCATCGGATAACACGTTGTTATTCAGGGCTAACACCATAATATATATATAATTCGTCTCAAATTTAGCCCAACAATGTTTGATCTTAATTTTTTGTTCTTCCCTGAGCGGGATTCGAACCTTTGCTTCTGTGACATCGTGGTAACACCGCCTGCACCGTGCCCAGCGCCCTAGACCATTCGACCACCTAGGATACATAAAAATATAGCTTTCGGTGGTCGATGTAATGCCTTATATATATAGCATTCTGAAAATTAATTTATACAGAATAACAAACAAATCTACCTCAAAGTTCTTCAAAAAATTTTACAAAAAAAAAAAAAAAAAATCCAATATATCATCTTTCATCATTAATACAATGCCTTTAAAAAATCTATAAAACTTATCTTTTTTCAAAATATCTAATAATGAACAGTTAATTTCAAACTATATTTATACATGATTTCTAAAATAAGAATTTGATGCTATATCTATATTTAACTATGAATCTACTAACAATTTCTATTTATTGTGCAATACAGCTCTGAATTTGGATTGTGATTAAATATTTGACATAGCACAGGTTTCTGACACAGAATGAATGTTGTCTAAGAACTTAAAAATTTGAAATTGGATATTTAGATATATGAAGATGTGGTATGAGTGCCAATGAGACAACTCTCCATCCAAGTCACAATTTGTTAAAGTTAACCATTATAGGTCAAAGTACGACCTTCAACAAGGAGCCTTGGCCCACACCGAACAGCAAGGGACAGGTGCAAACAAATGCAGCGGGTTTAAATAGGCGCCAACCTTCACCCTAACCTGTAATAATAGTGTAACATCACAACATAGAAAGACAGACTATAAAATATCAATTGCAATGGCTTAACTCAATCAAAAGACATATTAACAAAAACAAGTGAACATACACTGAACGAATAAATTTGATCTATGACACAATGTAAATACAAAATTAATAAAATAAGGGACTATAAGCAAAACAGGGATTCAATGTTTTAACGTGATGGACAGTCAAAGAAGACATGACTTGTGCAATGCCAAAATAAAAGTATCGACAGGCAGTAGGATAGTTAGGAGTTAACCTTTTAATAAATATGTATAATGTTATATATAGATAGAGTAATCTCTGTATAGAAAATGAACGTGGATATGTATTTATACATCTAAAAACACCGTTTGAAAAGAATACAAATTTAGTTTATCTTTATATTCAAAGATCTAATTACAAAATTGGTAAGATAACCTTTAGTAATAAGTTTGTTTAAAGGTTCGATGGGTTAACACGGATCACATAGTGATTTCCGCGCTTTTAGTACAATATTACCGTAAAATTTAGGATGTGAAATACCGTTTTTAATAAGTTTTCTACAGGTACAGCAAAATTTACTAATCAAATCATTGTACCTTTGAAAGAGGTTAGTAAAAGTTTTAAGTAATTTATGGTAACGAAATTCCTGACTTAATAATTTACCAGTGATGCATTGATTACGTTCGCTAAAGTCTATGACATCACTACACACACGGGCATAACGAACGAGTTGGGATATATGATGTAGCCAAAGGAACATCGCCGTCTAAAAAAGGAAAATTAACAATAGGGAATGAAAAATTGCCTCTTTTGTTGTAACATTCAATTCCTATGAACAATCTAAGCTGATGTCGCTTACAGATTTTGACATATTTGAACTTTGAATTTAAATACAAGATAACAGTATGCTGTGTGAAAATGAATGAACATAAACTTTGATAATTGTGTTTTGTTAAATATTGTGTTTTCTTTCATAATTGATGGTTTTATACTTTTATTTTTCATACTTTTTTTTAATGCATTTGAATTTTTGGAGACCAAAAATTTTATAAAGCAATATAGTAGAGTAAATTAAGAGGACAATTTGAAAAGTAACATTTTAAATAATTTTCAGTATTTTCATTATTTCAGTGATGAGAATTTATAAAGATAAAAGAATTTGCATGTTTAGATATCAGTAGTATACAACAGATGTTGATTTTAGTGTCTTTAGTAGCAGTAGTTCAGAAAAGTAATTAATTGTAATTAATTGTTTATTTCACATGTTATTGACCACTACTTGAGACATTAAGAATTCTTATATAAATACGTTCTGTCAAATTCAGCATTTCCATTTTGGTAATTAAAAGGTCAAAGGTTTGATACTTAAGATAAATTTATAATACTAAGTAATAGGCTAAAGGGTCAGTTAATTTAATTATAAAGTTAGATCTTATAGTGTTAAGTCACTTTTAGAATGACATTTGCCATATGAACATCTTATATCTGGAATTATGTACTATAGTTAAACTGTTACCACATGAACTATACTTTGAATTATGGATGCCTCACTCATGTTTAATAAACAAATATAGTTATATAATGGAGTACCTAATTTATTCTTATGAGCTAGTGAACCAAAAGATTAAAAATATTCTTAAAGGAGCAATACCCGCTCCTACGTAAAAGTAAAATCACAAAAATACTGAACTCCAAGGAAAATTATAAACGGAAAGTCCCTAATCAAATGGCAAAATCAAAAGCTCAAACACATCAAACGAATGGACAACAACTGTCATATTCCTGACTTGGTACAGTCATTTTCTTATGTAGAAAATTGTGGATTAAAGCTGGTTTTATAGCTAGCTAAACCTCTCACTTGTATGACAGCCGCATAAAATTCCATTATATTGACAACGATGTGTGAAAAAAACAAACAGACATAATAGGTAAAAATGTCAAAAATAGGGGTATAGCAGTCAACATTGTGTTATAATCTTAATCACTATAAAAACAAACAAATATGTAACAAAGAAGCACAAAAAGGCATATAGACAAAGCACATTAGCAAAAATGAAAGACAAGAATACAAAATTAACCATGGCACAATATCACAATGACGGGATGTATAAGTACAGAGCCACGTCATATGTAACAAAGAAACACAAAAAGGCATATAGACAAAGCATATAAGCAAAACTTGAAAGACAAGAATACAAAAATTATCATAGAACAATAACACAATGACGGGATGTATAAGTACAGAGCCACGTCAAATGGATATCACCAAAAACAAACTAAACAGTTAAAGTAATATTCATAAAGACAAATAAAAGAATACTATAACACGTTATTAAGATGATAAACAACGTCAGTACCCAGAATCTATACTTCAAGACCATCGTGTATTATTTGTGAAGTTGATACGGAATATTTATCAACAAGGTCTTGGTACCTTCCGAAGATTTTTTTAGAAAAAGGACGAGACGTTCTTTGACATACCCCTGGTTCATCAACTTTCTCCCCAGACACTGGTGATGTTTTACAAAGTCTGAGGAGGAGCTGCAAGCACTTGAATACCGAAAAAGTTGGGAAATGTATATCCCATATGCAGGTGAAGTTGGTATATTGCTACGAAGGTGGGGAAATTGATAATTTCAAAATTAAAATCGTCTCGTTTGTCAAAGATTCTGGTACTGAGATGACCGTGTATGTCAAATTCGAGGTATAAGTCTAAAAATGAGGCGGATGAAGCCGTGTCTGTTTTTTCTTTAATTTCTAGTTCTGGGGGATATATATTAATGGAACCCAATCAGAAAAGTTTGGATTGTTAATGGAAAGAACATCATCAATATATCTGAATGTGAAATTAAATAACCTGGCTTCTTTGATCTTCTTGTTTTTGACAAGTGTCTGAAGAAACTCCGATTCATATGAAAATAAGAAGAGGTCGGCAAGGAGAGGCGCACAGTTCGTTCCCATAGGAATGCCGACAATTTGTTGAAAAAGTCTACCTCCAAATTCAACAAATATGTTGTCAATAAGAAACTCCAGCATACTGATCACTTGTTCCTCCTTGTAGCATGTTTTACCTTTTTGTTCACTATTAACAAAATATGCCGTATGGTATCCCAAAGTAATAAATTTATAGCGTATGCTACCATTTTTATGTTGAAAAGCGTTGTGGATTATTTCTTTTAGACGATTTTTCATTTCAATTTCACATGGAAAATGGTGGTATACAGGGTTGAAAAATCAAAAGTTTTGATAGAACTAATTTCAGAAAAAGATCGAGATTTAAAATTATCCAGAAGTTTTTTAGAATTTTTTAGAATCGACATATGGCTAATACCACTACGCGAGTAAACAGTTTCACAGAATTTCTGAAGACCCTCTTTCACTGTAGACAGAATTTTTGTCAATCTAATGGACAAATATGTATTCGAACATGCAGATGAGCCGGCAATGTACCGTAATTTGTACGGAATTTTGTGAAGCTAAGGTATCCAATACAAACAAGGTAAGTCCTCCGATTTGTTGTTCAATGTAATGTTCATTGAAGCCATGAAGGACTTATGATTCGCCAAAATCTCACCCTTGTCAAATGATTTGTTTTTGTATGTGGGATTACCTGAGTGCTCATTTATTCCTAATTCTTTTACAAGACACTCGTAGTAGTACGATTTACATACAAAGACAATATTATTTGAAGCTTTGTCCGCAGGAACAACAACACACTTATCGTGAAGAGATGATAGACATTTCACGGCCTCTTTGTCTCTGAAAACGGACTTTGGTCGATCATTCACACAGTTTTTCAACGTATGAATGCGACATTTTATCAGATACCTGATTGTTTTGACCCATTCTGACCAAGTGTCCAGTTCAACTTCTTCTCGTTTAACCCATGCTCTGGCGTAGTCCTCAATGAAATCCATAATTATTTTGAAGTTATGGTTCCAATTGATGTGTATGGGTTCTCTAAACTTAGGACCATGAGATATCACCTTTCGGAGATTTTCATGTTGAATTATGTTTAGATCCCCAATAATAACATGGCCAGAGAGGCTGTAAATATAAGGCGAGTGGGAACAGTCACATGTCAGAGGGTTTTTCAGGTATTGTTCTAAATCAAGGTCCTGTAATGCTTGTTTATAGTTAAATACTTTGGGTGCACTTTATCGCCGAAACGTACATATATGTTGTCCAGGAGAAAATTTAAAGCTTCAATCATATTTCCACATTTCTAGTAAGTGTATCTAGCATACTTTCCTTTTTCGTTACAGAAAAAGGCTTTAAACGAGTTACAACAAATAAATTTGCAATGAGTTTTTGTCAAAAGACCATTTAATCAAATATGTAAACTTTTTCTTGATAAGATTGTGTGGAAGTGTAGTGTAGAGAGTAGAAAAATCATAACTTTTGACAGAATTAAAAGGACCATCAAAAGCACGTATTTTATCTAACTCCTCTAAAGAATTTATAACACTCCAAAAATAATTAATACCGTTATTTTCATAAAAGTCTGAAAACTAAATTTAATTTGTCATTTAAGGGCAAACAGTGCTATAAGGAGTCGTTCGGTGGTTTAGTCATTCAGCAAGTGCATAGACATGTATTGCAGGTCGGATTTTTTTTTAGCTGACAGTTCCTGCTTATCTTTTATAGTTTTTAAGATAATAAGGCAAAAAAAATGAATCAAAAGTCGTCAATTAAGCGTAATGACTATAAGGAGTCATGTGACATGTTGATGGTAATGAGAAAAATGTAGATCTTCGCATTCTGAGTAGTTTTGCTCCGTCGTATATTCTCTTTATATTATGGTTTTTAAGAAATTAGACAGTTTATACTTTTAATGTTTTATTTTCAATCATGGTGGTCATGTTGGTAGATAAACAGAAACAAAAATACAAACTTTATACTTAATACCCTATGGATCATTCAGGCTAATATTGGTTTAAATTTGTCCAATGGTTATAGAGTAGAAGGGTTTGTTTGTTGTTTGTTTTTGTTTTAACTTTACGACCATAGTCAACGACAACAGACGCCAAGTGATGACAATAGCTTAACTGGCCTATAGAGCAAGGTGAGTTAAAACGGTTGATTCTTAAAAGGACTAACTTTCCTCTTACGTGTGCAGTCAACTGTTACATGTATATTAAGACTGGAATTAATGGAGTCCTAGACAAAGGAGTTCAACTTTCTTTCAAAAAATAATAATAAACAGATGATTTCAGATGAAGCTGAAGAGATATACTTAACATAAGTTATTGTGTATTTATAATGCGAGTATTTTTAATAATAATTACTGACCTACTGCAAAAAAGGAGAGATAATATATATAATTTACAGCAGATTCATTGATCTGTTTTCTTTATGTTGTACATTAAAATGATTATGTACCTTTGATATCATGTTTCCAATTTTTTTTACAAAACATACAAATAGTTTTCGGTGTGTCTTTACTTCAATAAAATAAAATTTATCAACAAAAAAGTCAAGATTTGAAATAGAAGTGTGTTAATATATCAAGCAGAAAAAAAAGAAGAATGTTTTGACTGATTGTTATTAGTTAGGTTCAGAGCAATTATTTTATAGATATTTAGGATGGAAACAAATCAAATAGCAATGGATTGAACAGTATGAAGAACTTGATTTTCAACTCTCGCTTGAAATGGGGGCTTGTTCGATAGGCAAATAAAAGTTGCCTTTGAACAGGTCAGTCCACCTTCACAGCCGTTAAATAGTACTTAACGCGCAGAGTGCGCAGCACTCTCCCTATATGAGGCTTCAACTTTAAAGTCCCCATTCAAAATGGGTTCCCTTCTACAACATGCATGGGTTTTACAGTTCGTATTTCTATAAAACAGTCAGCCTTTTGGATGAAAATGTTTAGAACAAAATGTCAAAGGTATTAACAGATAACAATACAATGCAAAGAAACAAGGATGTTCGTCTTCAATCACTGTGAAATTCTTTGGTCTTTACAATCTAATGAAGATCTGCTTTAGCCTCCAGAATGCTCTTATAAGCCAACAGATGTAAGTCAGCTTAATCATGCTTATGTTACTTTGAATCTTTTGGAAACTCATGAACAAGAATGTTTGAGAAACCCAATATATTTCGAAAGTTACGTGTATTCAATAATTTTCATACAAAAATCTGCCCTTTTGTTCTATACTTAATTCATTTGCCCACTTTTTGTATACATTATGTATAATAAGTTTGTAAAATGCCTGATAAATTATATATATAGAACGCCTGAATCTATAAAATGTCTGTCACATATATATCACCCGCAACGAATATTACAGAATGAGTGACTGATTAAAGAAACTTTTCTCATTTATAATTACCGGAAAAGGAACCCAAATATTTAATACATGGGATTCATGCAAGGCCTACAAGTTTGTTACATATTGTAAATTTTACCTGGAAGTGTTGACCTGAAATTCTTGGTTACTTGTTCAACACTCAATTTTGAGATATGGTCTGTTTCTCAGATACTTCAAGCAAAATTTCAACAATATTTAGTGTATGGAATAGTTGTAAGATGTGTATGTGTTTGTTGGCAGAATTCATCTTACCTTGACTTCTTATTCATGGTTCATTGGTTAATGTTTTATATGATCTGGTCAGTTTCCTAGGACGTCAACTATATTAGGTGTATGCAATGAATGTTAGGTGTACATATCTGTCCGGCAAGGTTCGTCTGACCTTGATCTTATTTTCATGGTCCACATCAAGTTTTTATGGTTAGGTGTCGTTCTTATGGACTATTAAAACCAGGTCAACTATATTTGGTGTACGAAATGAATGTAAGGTGTATATGTCTGTCCGGCAGAATGCATCTGACCTTGACGTAATTTTTGAGTATCATTGATAAGCATGTTCACTTTCAAGACTTTCAACATCAAATTCTATTATCCTCAGAGAGCAAGCGAGAAACTTTTAGCGTGTGTATTCTTGTTTAACTTTTCTATTGAAAGTTTAAGGCGTGCTTGTTTAAAAAAAAGTTTTACATGGATGTTTCATTTTTTATGATGATTGCATGCTATAGACTATCCCCACAATTTGTTTTCTTATTCCCCAAGTGGCAGCAATAGCTATTGTATTTGCTGATGTCTCAGAACTTTTTTTTGCCATATGAAACTGTATTTCAGTAGTTGCTATTCACTAATATCAATAAAATAGTTATAAGGCATTAAGCCACAGTTTAAATACAATCATATCAATTTATATTTCATTAAAACACTCTACCACTACCGAAAAGTTTTATTTATAATTTAATTGTATAAAACAATTATTTAAATAAACTCGTTTGATTTGGACTTTTCCCTCACCCTTAGTCATATACTTGATATCTGGTGGATGGTTATCACATTGGCAATCATATCACATCTTCTTATTTTTATGTTGTGAGCTGCAAATTGTTGATTCAAGCATTTTCACTGGGAAAATTGGATAGGTATTTTATCTTATTAACTCACTCTACGGTTGTTTTTAAACCTAAAACCTGAAAATAACAAAAAGATTCCACATATATATTGAAGTTGTGCACCTAGTGTTGTGGAATTTTTCAAAGATTTTTTTTAATGTTTAAAGACTTGGTATCTTAATCATGTCCAGGGAGGGAGAAAGACAGTACCAATATGATGTAATAAATTACTGTATCAGTGTTCAACTAGTTCCTTGAACTTTTTCAATGTTTGCACGCATGTTGGAGTTGTGCACCTTCTATTATAGAGTCGTACAGATTTTGTTTTCAACTTTTTTTAACATTTGTATTGCCATGTATTTTAATGTTGACTATGAACAACCATTATCATTGCTTAAGACGCTTTTAATGTAACATGACCATTAAAGTCATAGGAAAAGTTTGGTTGAATTGCTGTCTGTCTGGCGTATACACAACATCACCTTTTATTTGAGTTTTCACCAGTAGTGGAGTGACAAATCAAGAAAAAGTCGCTTATTTTAAGAGTTTAATGGACGACATACTTTCGGTTGCAAATCCACATGATGATAAAGTAAAAATTATGCTATCATTTTAGCCCTGTCGTAGAGTTTTCCCAGGGTGCAACTTTTTTGTAAAATCGCGGTAAAGCATGATTTTCTTATTTTTTTCTTTTTCATTATCAAACACGAGAACGCTTATAATTAATTCTGAATGAAAATATTAGAAAATATTTACTATGAAATCAAACAGTAATGAATCAGCTTAGTGATCTCAGTTGATCCGGAAGGGTAAGCAGATCCTGCTTCACATACGGCACCCGTCGTGATCATTTTAGTACAAATTCGGTGATAAGTCTAATTCGGTAGGCCACATTCGGGAAAAGGGACGGGATTGTAGTTACGACATTAGAAACATATCCGCTATCATCTGTAAAACGGATATTTCATAACGGTCAACCAAATCGTGATGGCGTCCGTAAAACTTACGAAGGGATGATTTCAACTTCACCACTTGGAAATATTGGTTTAATAGCTTCATCAATGTGGAACATTCTACAATATCAGCAGAAAGAATAAGGAGGTGTAATTCAAATGGTGGTAGATCATTGAGGCAGATCAATTAGAGATTGTAAGAAATTTATTTGTGCACCCGAAAATAAACAGGGGTTGATAAGATTTGTAGGTGACTATGCACTCCCGAACTGCAATGATTTTGATTTGCAAGACCATGACAAAATATTTCTAGCGGGATATTTTCAAAATCTTTAGACTGTGAAGCAATTTGTGCCGGATCTGTAAGTGACTAAAGCGGCAGATATAAGAATTACTTAGTCGTCTTTGTTTGTTAATGAACAGATGGTAAAAGGTTATTCCAAGTTTCGCATTATATCAAAATCGTCAGACACTTATGTTTTATTTCTAATTAGGTATTTTCCTCAGATGTCAAACATGATAAATTGTAGTTTTAGACTGGAAGCGTTTCTTCAACCAAAGACGTAAGATGATTTTTACCTGCACGACATATGCAACTTTTTTGTAGTTATTGGGCCACTGGTGTCTTGCAAACTACCAGCTGCTCATGCTTTTACAGGATGCGACATGTCTTCTTTAATCGGAATTACCAAAAACGACAATTATACATCTATTGTAGTGAAAAGTCAATTAATAACGGATATATGTTACCCCAGAAGCAATGCTCAATCAGTACATGGTGATTTGAATAAACTCAAGAGTTTTCTAATGGTGCTTATTTAGTGAGACTGTCTCCTTCAGATGCATCATTCAGACAGCACATTTTTCGAGTTTCACTCTAAGTGTACGTCTGAATGAATGCTTATATCGCCAAACCACCACTAAGGTCACCTTCGGGATATGGATATTGGGAATAGCTCCATAGTTTCAGTTAATTAGTATTTTGAATCCTGACTTTTTACAGGACCTTGTTTATAAAAACATGAAAAGGCAAAACTATTAGTAGCAAATCTTGCGTATGCTTCGAACAGAATTTGTCGTGCACCACCATTTGTTATTGTCAGGGCAGTGGTGATTGTTGAAACCAGTTTACTCATCAGATTGTTTTAGAAGATTGCTACGATATGGATGATGATTGAACTATTAATCTCAATGCCCAATATTTCATGTTTTCTGCTGTTAATTGCCGTCGACTTTGTGTGGTTTGGGAGCTCTCTTTCTCTCTAAAATAAAACAAAACAAACCAAAACCATGCAAACAAACCTGCCAGTGGTCTCTGACCTTGACGTGGTTTGTGCGCTTTCAAACCAACTGGAGATATTTTTGTATCGAATATTTGTATTTGAAGTATTACATACCATGACATCCACATATTGTTTTCTTAGTATTCCGTTACCTTTTTCAAATGGACGTACATATTGATATCAAGTGTTCGTGTAATATATACACAGACAGCTTCCTTTGTACCGTAATATCTCTGTGAATCGTGTTTGTAATTCACCACACATATCGGTTTCAAATCGGTTTTAGTCAAGTCTGCTATATATTCCATTGTTTGTCTTGTTTTATAAAAAGGGTAACACAAGTTCTCAATATGATATTGCTCTTGTACCGATTGACATATTAACATAAAAAAAAACCTTCATATACTATCATGTTCATGCTGACATTTATGCATCAAGACTTGTTTTTATAGTTCCAACATTCTTTTTGGTTTAAATAATCAATAATTGAATTTCATCATTTTTTCATTAAATCATGGACTGGGTGTTAACTTTACAGTACTTATTTCTCCTTTGTTATTTATGGCATTTTAACAAAACTTTCCCAAAAATGTCTTCATATGTTGTCATATATTATTGCATACCTAAATCTTAAATATGAATATTTTTTGTCGATAATTTCCGTAGATATTAAAGATTTTTTTTTCATTTTCTTACATGTTGGAAGCGGGAGTATAGATCACTAATCTCTGGCAATCAGGTATAAATATGACTAGCTGAATTCGTGGAACATTCCCAGAGCATGATTCCATAGAAAATAAATTCAGTTATCATGAAAGACTAGCAAGATAAAATGTAATAGAATTCTTGCTTGATATTTTATTCAGAGATAAGGAAGCCATAAACATGCTCCAATGGTTGCCATCACTGTTGATTTCATCTGTGCCGCTGCGATGTTTAATGTAAACACGGTCTCCTTTCTATAACTTGAGTACAATTTTAGCTGAACCTGTATGATGGCCTTGCCCAGAGTACACCCTACAGTTTTATTTTCACTATTGTTCATAAGATATAAATCAAAGAGTTTTCCATGTGGAGACTTTGTATAAAGAATCTGAGGGTATTTTCTATCTTGTGCAATTAAAAATGGCTTAGGCTAAGATCTTAACTATTTTCAAAAGTTAAGTATTCAGCTAATTGCATATCCCCTATTCTTTATATCGAAAAAAAAAATGTCATACATTTTTCAATAGAATTCTTATCTTAAGGCTATAAAAATTCCAGTACTCTGGTTTTATCCTTTTCCCAGGTTAGTGGTTCTTTGTATTTATTATTATACAATGAACGGGTCAGTTGCAAAACAGAAAGTTAAATGAAATGAAACAGCAAAGATGATTTGTTGAGACCCAAATGTTGCTAAGCACCTTTCCTTCCTTCATGAAATTTTGTTGTCTCCGCAGAAAAAGTCCTAAACAATATCATTGCTGTGTGTATATCACATTACATAAAGTGCTTGATCGAGGAATTAGATTCACAATTCACTTGAAAACTCAAAATATATACCCACGACACTTACCAACGAGAAATTCCTAAATATTCATAGGTTTCTTCTATGTTCCTTTGAATTTCATCCATCTGAAGAACTGGTTCTTCCTTCACTGTATTGGATACCTAAGTTACATAAGTGTCCTTACAAACTACGTTATACTGCTGGGTCTTCCTGATGTGGATACTTAAACATTCCAAAGATCTGTTAGTGCACATAAAATCTAATTCTATTTCATCTGTCAATAATATTAAAACATTATCAAATTTATTACGTGTTGTTTTAATTATTTACACAAGTATTCCCCATTCTAAACTAAAAGACAAATTGAAAGAATTAGTCCTGCTTTGTTTCTTAAAACAGAATGGTCGACGCAGATACAATTATCTTGTCTCAAGGAGGGATAAATCGTACTTTGTAAAATATTACTCTGATTCAAACAAAACATTTTCTCAGACTGACATTATCAAGATGTTTGATTTCTTGATTGCCAACATAATTGCAAAGTTTGGAGAACGTGTTTTTTTTTTTTTTTTTTCAGGCAAAATGAAAAGAAGCTAGCATTATTCTTTAACTTCACGTTCCAGTATAAAGATGATGTCCTCTCACTGAAAAATTCAAAGTTAAGTGATAACGTTGAGCGCATCTATCCCATCAAATTTGAAATAAAAGATACAACAGATGCAGTAAATATAAAAAAGAAGATAAGGTTAAATTGCCAATGAGACAAATATTCACAAGTGACCAAATGATGCAGAAATTCACAATTATAGGTACGCCTTCAACAATGAGCAAAGCCCGTACCGCATATTCAGCTATAAAAAGCCCCGAAATGACAAACGTAAAACAATTCAAACGAGAAAACTAACGGCCTAATTTATGTACAAAATAATGAACGAAAAACAAATATGTAACACAGCAACAAACGACAACCACTGAATTGCAGGTTCCTGACTTGGGACAGGCACATACAGAATGTGGCGGGGTTAAACTATTTTGTTGGCGCCAACCACCCCCCTTTTTTTTCCCTCACCCCCCTAAACCTGGGAATATGGTACAACGGCACAACACAAGAACAAACTATATAAAACAATAAAAAATTTAAAAAAGCATAGTATGAGAAACAGCAATAAACGACAACTACTGAATTACAGGCTCCTGACTTGGGACAGGCACATATAGAATGTGGCGGGGTTTAACTAGTTTCAAGTCTGTCCCATGTCTTGAAATTGACAATGAGTGTCGGTAGAAAAGTAAACTTTACGACAAAAGAGATGATTGTTTTCCTCTTATAGTTGATGTGTTTCCCTCGGCTTTAGTTTGTAACCCGGATTTGTTTTCTCTCAATCGATTTATGACTTTTGAAAACCGGTATACTACTGTTGCTTTTATTTATCAGCTTCCAAATTGGGAACTTTCCATCTTTATGTAGCAAAATTCCAGCAGCGCTTGCATATAGAGTATATATCTGTCAGTCGATACGATATTCTATTTGTCTGTTCGTTTTATGCCATGACATTGTCAGTTTGTTTTCGACTTATGAATTTGAATGTCCTTTAGTATCTTTCTCCTCTCTTGAAGTTAAGTTTGATCAAAGATTTTTATAGTAAGAAAATGTTTATGGTTTATCCTTGGTTTGGTGTATACCAATGCCACCATTTGTCTGTTAAGTAGTGTCTATGTTTCAAACTCACTCTGCTAATGTGCTTTGTCTATATGCCTTTTTGTTTATCTTTGTTGACATATTTGCTTGTTTTTATAGTGATTAAGATTATAACACAATGTTGACTGCTGTACCCGATTTTTTTTATATTTTTAACTTTTTTGTCTGTTTTTTTTTTCACACATCGTTGTCAATATAATGGAATTTTATGCGACTGTCATACAAGTGAGGAATATGACAGTTATTATCCATTCGTTTGATGTGTTTGAGCTTTTGATTTTGCCATTTGCTTAGGGACGTTGCGTTTAGAATTTTCCTCGGAGTTCGGTATTTTTGTTATTTAACTTTTTTGAAAGTAATTGTAATGGTCTTTAGATTGATTTAATTTTAACAATAATAAGCTATAAACAATTTATCTAAAAGGAAAGACAAGTATTACATATGTTAGAATTTAAGAAGGGAAATTTACTGTCTGCTCAACAAAATAGCACACCAGACAACATGGATATATAAGATAAAATGTAATAGAATTCTTGCTTCATATTTCATTCAGAGATAATGATGCCATAAACATGCTCCAATTATTGCAAACTACTGTTGATTTCCTCTTTGCTGCTGCGATGTTTAATTCGAACACAGTCACCTTTCTTTAATTTGAGTACAGTTTTAGCTGAACTTTGTTATAGCCTTGTCAAGGTTACACCTTAAGTTTATTCTAAGCATTTAGAAACAGCTTTAAAACCAACATTTAAATTTTTATTTCTTGATGTGTTTTCCTCGGTTTTAGTTTGTAACCCGGATTTGTTTTCTCTCAATCCATTTATGACTTTTGAACAGCGGTATACTACTGTTGCCTTTATTCAACGCTCTACTATCACTAAAAGTTATATTAAGAATTTAATAAGGGAAAAATTGAAAAAAAAATGACTTCATGCAATTTGGTGTTTTGTATGACCTTTAGTCATATGTTTGGTTTTTGGTGGATGGTTGTGTCATTGACAATCATGCTACATCCCATTATTGTTGCGTGAAGTATTTTCACTAGGGAATTGATCCCTATTTTGTCTTATCAAATCATACTACAGTTTTTAATCCGTAACCTTCAATTCACATATATTGAAGTTGTGCACCTAGTGTTATAGAGTTTTTAAAGGTTTTTTTTTTTTTTAAAGAATTGGGGCACAAAAGACAGTAATCAACTCCTTCCATAGTTTACAAACAAGATCCTTGAAGTTCATAAAACGTTTGAACGCATATTGAAGTTGTGGACCTCCTACTTAATAATTGAGTGGTACAGCTTTTTGTTTTCCGCTTTTTTTCTATTTTATATTGCTATGTGTTGAAATGATTACTATAAATAACCATTTTTGAGTGTTTAAGAAGCATTTAGTATAACCTGCTCATTTCAGTCATGGAAATATTTTGGTTGGATTGCTGTCTGATTGACGTATACACAACATCATCCATATTTAGTGTTATCAACAGTACAAAGAGTTAAAAGTCAAATACCTTTATATGTCTTTAAATTGATTAAATTTTAACAAAAAATAGCTATATGGGTAATGTAAGGTATACCACTTAATTGAAAAGGAAAAACAAGTTTTACGTATGTAAGAATTTAGGAATGAAAATATTTTGTTTGTGCAACAGAACAGCTCACCAGACAACATGGATGTATAAGATAAAATGTAATAGAATTCTTGCTTCATATTTTATTCAGAAATAAGGAATCCAGAAAACATGCTCCAGTGATCAGCATCACTATATATTTTCTCGGTGTTGCTTTGATGCTTTATGTACACACGGTCTCCTTTCTTTAATTTGAGAACAATGTTAGCTGAACCTGTTTGAGGGCCTTGTCCTGGGTACATTCCGACAGTTTTTCATTATTTTTCATAAGATATGAATGGAAGTATTTTCCATGTGCAGACATTGTTGTTGCAGATATTTGATAGAATCCTTTCCTTGGTGCTGTGAAGATTCCAGAATTTGGGACATATCCTTTCCCCTCATTGGTCAAAACTTTATCAAACTGAACAACTGCATCAGAGCCAATGGATTTTGTAGCTGACAGCGCAGTTGTAAAAGCAATTACAATCTTCTTGCAGTTACAGGTAGACGGTTCTGCTAAGAATAATGTGTTTAATAATATACAATTAACATGTCGGTTGCAAAACAGAAAGTTAAATGAAATAAAACAACAAAGATAATTTGTAGATTTAGTTTAGCTTGATCAAAGATTTTTATAGTTAGGTTATATTTATAGAAGATCCTTGGTTTGAAGTATATCTATAACACCATTTGTCAGTTTTAAAGAAGTGTCTATGTTGAAACATCTATCAAAGTCACAATTTTCCTTGAAATTCAGCAATTTGCTCAACCTAAATTACAAATGATGGTTAATTAAGCAGGCAAGTGTAAATAATTGTAAATTGCCAGAATAGAGTAATACAGCGTTTTTGTTAAATGATTTTAACAAACTATGGACAGCAAAATATTTTAAGGTAAAACACTAAGATTGATAAGCTTTACAAAAAGTGCTTTTTTATTTACATTCCTTTCTTCATCATCATGAAGTTTTCCTAATATAATACACCAGGGAAAATATGTTAATTATAATTTAAAAGCTTTATATTCCTTACATAAATTTGTCGTTTTATTTCGGAAAATATAATATGAAAAAGGCTTGTTCAGCAATTATATATAACTAATGCAGGAAACGTTCTCAAGCTACTCTTGACTAACTGCTGTTCATAAACATATTTTTGACTTTTAAAAAGCTACACACAATTATGCATACAAAAAAGGGTGAAATGAATTTGAAAAAAGGAAACAGTAGCATAAAATTAGTGCACTTCATATGAAAATAAGATTTGGTATGATTGCCAATGAAACAACTCTCCACCAGAGACCAAATGTCGTAGAAGAATAACAATTATAGGTCACCGTACGGTTCAACAATGAGCAAAACCCACAAAAGGTCCTGAAATAATAAATGTAAAACAATTCAAACGAAAAATCTAACGACATGATTTATGTACAAAACAATAAACGAAAAACAAATATGATATGCAACAACAAACGACAACTATCGAATTACAGGCTCCAGACTTGGGCCAAGCACATACAGAATATGGCGGGGTTAAACATGTTTGTGAGCGCCCAACCCTCTCCTAACCTGGGACAGTGGTGTAACAGCACAACATAAGAACGAACTATAAAAATAATTTAAAGGGCTTAACTCATCAGATCGATACAAAACAGAAAAACATCTAACAAAACCACAGACTGGACGTGGCAGGGTATTTATACATCCCTAACAAGAAAAAGACACACCGGACGGATCTGAGAGTACTTCCAGTTACTGACAGCTTGTTCAAAGCCAATAACAACTAATAAAAAAATCATGTATCTAAGACTAAAATATCAATCCGTACACATCTAAAATCCAATGGATTTAGTTTGAAGACGTCATGACCTTGTGCAATGCCAAAATATAAGTATCGACAGATTGTAGTACCGTGAAAGTGTATAACAATAATATATAGTATGGTTTTAATTTACTAATAACAAAATCAATATTAATACCAGTAAAAACAAAAATCAAAGATCTAATTAAAGCGTTGAATTGGTAACCTTTTAGAATAAGTTTATTTCAAGGATTGATAAGTTTGCCCGGATCGTATCTAAATTTCCGGGCTCGGTAAACAATATCACCGTAAAATTTAGGATGTGCTATTCCGTTTGAAATAAGTTTTCTACAGGTACAGCCAAACTTGCAAACCAAATCTTTGTATCTATGGAAAAATTTAGTAAAGGTTTTAAGTGATTTGTGGTAACGAAATCCCTGACTTAATAATTTACCAGTAATACATAGATTTCGCTCATTGAAATCCAATGAATAGTTTCTAATGTAAAACTCAAATATTTAAATCTAGGAAAGGACAGTTGTTGCTGTTTATATTTGATTTATTTAAAGAAAGTTCCTTTGAATAAATCTCGGCAGTATATTTTGAGAATTCTTGATTATTTAACGAGAAAATATCATCAAGATAACGGTAAGTGTTGTTGAATTTATCAATTAAATGGAATTTAGACGGGTCTTTAATGAGCCATGTCAATTATCACATTTGTGACTTAGCATAGACATTTCCTTATATGAAACCAACAATCAACTAAACTTCATTTAAATATAATCGATTTGTATCTGTGATGATGCTTGCACATCATGATCCAATTGTCTACATAGTTTGAAACAACTGGGAAAAACCTCAATAAAAGAAAACACTGCAAGTGGCCTTGTAATGAAATAAGTATGCAAACCTACTATTGAAAGTACAAAATCAGTATGCAAAATGCTATTGAAAGTAGAAATAGAGTTTGGCAAATGCTGTTGAAAGAACATACCAGAACTATGACCTTTAATCTTCAACATCATATTTAGAAGATCTTGGAAGAGCCCATTCTCTGCAAAAAAAAAAGATATACTTAAATGTACTTAGTTGTTATAGAATATATTTATTCAAACATATATTCATTTTCATTTCATTTTTGTTTCTTTTTTCAATGCCAAAGTAATCTGCTTTAAATAAATACTTACGAAGTTTAGTATCACAGCTAGATTCCACTTTAACCATCTGTGTCCATAACATGAGAAAAATCACAGGTGTCCTAAACATTGTGATCAAGGGAAATTATTTGTGCTATTAAATAAATGCTTTGGGTGTTTTGGTTTTTTTTTTTTTTTGCATTTCAACTTGTATTTATACTTAACTGAATCCTTGCAAGTTCTCATTTAATGATATATGATTCGTATTGATTATATAGGACATGCAGCTCAACTGGTTTCCAAGAATTAGTTGCAAAAATATTTCTCTAAATCTTGTCATCCTGAAAATGATTTCCGCTGTGTGGCAGTTTGTGAATGAAGGACTTTCCAAAGTTTGCTAACTCTTTCATGATGATTTTTCATATGAAGACATCATGAAAGTTGGTAATAGTTATAGCAAAAATGGGAATGATAAATGCCTATGACCCAAGAAGTTGAATAGGTTAAAACAACAGGAAAAACACCATTTTCTAAAATTCATTAAACGAAAAACAAAGGATATAGGTTATCCATCCATGACACAAAATCAGTTCATGCACAGCAAAAAAAAAAAAACAAAAACAAAAGCAAAGGAACAGCGCTTGTATTGCTGTTCTTCATCTAAAAGTCACAGTGAGGCCTTCAAACGGAGCAAAAAAATTTAAATAAATAAGTAATGAAAACAATGTAATTTCCATCTCATGTTTTGGTAATTAAAAGGAAAACAATGAATACAACACTTTATAAATTTCATGCGTCCGAAGCACTTTTATGTATTTTCTTGATTACATCTCTGGTAATAAGGATGTTGTACAGAATGCAATGTAAAACATCAAGTCAGGAGAGAGAACTGGTTAAATTAAATTTAGTTCTTTTACAATCTTTAGATACTAGATCGGCATTAATAAGATGGCTACCTTCTGGAACCAATTAAGCATTAGAACTCTGTTGTACTTTTTGAAGATTTTACAAACTTTAATGCTTTCAAATTAACTAAAAGCTCCTAAGAACCTGAATTGCCCACATAGAAAGAATATCGCATTTTGATATTGATCTTGTATAAATTGCAGATCATTTTTGTCAGCAATACAAAATCAATATCAAAATATTCTGCCTGTCTATTATAGTTTTTGAAATTAAAGTATAAAACACTTAAATCAGAAACACATTGTCATTAAAGGGCAATAACTCCTATAAGGAGTCGTTTGGTGGTTTCGTCATTGAGCATGTGTGTAGACATGTATTGCTGGTAATTTTCTGCAGCTTACAGTTCCTGCGTATCTTTTATAGTTTTTAAGATAATAGACAAAAACACCCCAAAAATGAATAAAAAATCGTCAATTAAGCATAATGACTACAAGGAGTCATGTGATAATGTTGATGGTAATGAGAAAAATGTAGATCTTTGCATTCTGAGCAGTTTTGTTCCGTCGTATATTCTCTATATATTATGGTTTTTAATAAATTAGACAGTTTATGCATTTTATGTTCTATTTTAGATGTGCATTCATTTCTTGCAGGTATATTAAGACTGCAATTAATGTAGTCCCAGCCAGTGGAATTCAACTTTCTATCAATAAAGAAATAGTTAACAATTGATTTCAGATGAAGCTGAAGAGACATACTTGACATAAGTTATTGTGCACTAATAATTTGAATATTTTTAATAGTAATTACTGACTAGCTAAAAAGGGGAGATAATATTTATAATTTACAGCAGATTCAATGATCTGTATTCTTTATGTTATACATTAAAATGATTTTTTCAATATTTTTTTCAAAACTTACAAATAATTTCAGATGGTTTTTTTCTTACAATAGAAGAAAATTTACAAACAAACTTTTAGAAGTCTAGATTAAAAAAGAAGTGTGTTATATAAAGCAGAGAAAAAGGAGAATGTTTTGAGTGACTGATTGTAAAATGTTATGTTCATAGCAATTATTTCATAGATATTTAGGATGGAATCAAGTCAAATAGCAATTGATTGACCAGTATGACGGACAGGAATTTCAACTTCCACTTGAAATGGGTGCTTGTTTGATAGGGAAATAAAAGGCCATTCCAACTACACAGCCGTTAAAAGGTACTTAACGTGTAGAGAGCGCAGCACTCTCCCTATATGAGGCCTCAACTTTAATGTCCCCATTCAGAATGGGCTCCCTTCTACAACATTGGTTTTACAGTTCGTATATCTATAAACCAGTCAGTCTTTTGGATGAAAATTTTTGGAACTAAATTTCAGAGGTATTTTAAAACAGATCACAATACAAGCTGGTTTTTGGTTTGGATGTAAAGATATAAGTATGTTGATGTTCAATACCTCAAGAACATTCTCTGGTCTTTACAATCTAATGAAGATCTGATTTAGCCTCTTCAATGCTCTAATAAGCCAACAGATGTAAGTAAACCTAATCATGCTTATGTTACTTTGAATCTTTTGAGAACACATGAAAAAGAAAATATTCATTTGTGTAATGTTTGTGAAACCCAATATTTTTCGAAAGTTATGTGTATTCAATAATTATTATAGAGAAACTGCTCTGTTGTTCAATACTTAATTCACAGGCTCAGTTTTTGTAAACAATCATTCTATATAATAATTTTGTAAAATGCCGGAAAAATTAGCCAGTATATAAAAAGCCTGAATCTAGAAAAATGCCTGTCATATATATATATCACCTGCCATGAATATTGCAGAACTAGTGACTGCTAAAAAAACCTTTTTTGTCACATGTTTTTTTCCCCGTTATAATGCCGGGTAAAAGGATCCCAAATATTTGGTATATGGAATTCATGCAAGGCCTAATAGTTTTTCGCATATAGTTCACCTGAGCTTGTCCTCATTTATGGATCAGGGAAGTCCGTATAGCATGAACAATATGTTAACTATATTTTGTTAATGAAAGGGGTATAAGGTGTACATGTCCGTCTGACAGGTCACACTGACCTTGACCTTATTTCCTTGGACAGTGATCAATGTCTAGTAAGATACATTTCTCAGATACTATAAACAATAGGTCAACTATATTTGGTATATCGAATGATTGCATAGTGTATATTTCACCTGGGAGTGTTCACCTGAAATTCATGGTTAATTATTCAACACTCAGTTTTCGTGATATGGTCTGTTTCTCAAATACTTCAGCAAAATTTCAACAATATTTAGTGTATGGAATGATTTAAAGGTGTGTGTGTTTATTGGCAGGATTCATCTAACTTTCACTTCATGTTCATGGTTCGTTAGTTAACGGGTCAGTTTCCTAAGACAACAAGTCAACTCTTTTGGCGTATGCAATGAACGTTATGTGTACATGTCTGTCCGGCAAGGTTCGTCTGACCTTGATCTCATTTTCATGGTCCATTGGTCACGTTAAGTTGTGTGGTTAGCTGTGGTTCTTATGCACCTTTCAACCCAGGTCAACTATATTCAGTGTATGAAATGAATGTAAGCTGTACATTTCTGTCCGGCAGGGTTCATCTGGCCTTGGCGTAATTTTTGTGGATCATTGATACTTTTAAATTTATGTGATAGCTGTAGTAAAATAGGAAGAACTTTCAACATCAAATTCAAGCATCCTCAGTAGAACAAGCCAGAAATTGCAGCGTGTTGACTCTTGTTAAAATGATCTCCTAGTGGAAATGTTATAGGCATGATTATTTTAATAAGTATGACTTGGATGTTTAAACTTCTATTATAATTATATGTTATAGACTATCCCCACATTTTTTTCTACTAATTCCCTAAGTGGCAGCAATAGCTCTAGCATTTGCCGATGTCTTAGAACTTTTTTTTAACTAATGTACCTATTTCTGAAGTTGTTTTTGCACTAATATCAATAAAGTAGTTATAAAGCATTTAGTCACAGAATTGAAACCAACATTTCAAATTTATATTTCATTATCACGCTCTACCACTACAGAAAAAAGTAAAAGTTTCATTTATAATTTAATTGAATTCAATTACGACTTTTCTCTCACCCTTAGTCATATCCATGGTCTCTGGTGGATGGTTATCTCATTAGCAATCATACCACATATTCTTTTTTTTTATATCGTTAGCTGCAAATTGTTGATTCAAGTATTTTCACTGGGAAAATTGGATAGCTTTATCCTTATTAACTCATACTACATCCTTTTTTTTTACCTATAACCTTAAATTAACAAAATGATTCCACTTATATATTGAAGTTTTGCACCTGGTGTCGTGGAATTGTTCAAAGATTTTTTAATGTTTAAAGACTTGGTATCTTAGTAATTTTCTGGTAAACTACAAAAGACCAATATGATGAAATAATCTACTTCTTCAGTTTTCAACCCAGATCCTTGAACTTTTAAGATCACCCCAAGTTTTTGGTGGGGTTCGTGTTGCTTAGTCTTTAGTTTTCTATGTTGTGTCATCTGTACTATTATTTGTCTGTTTGTCTTTTTATTTTTGGCCATGGCGTTGTCGGTTTGTTTTCGATCTATGAGTTTGACTATCCCTCTGGTATCTTTCGTCCCTCTTTTTTAAGAAATTGTGCACGCTTGTTGAAGTTATGCACCTTCTATTATAGAGTCGTATAGATTTTGTTTTCAACTTTTTTGACATTCATGTTGCCATGTATTTTTAATGTTGACTATTAACAACCAGTGTCAAGTGTTTGGGAATTATTTATTGGCGTATACCTAACATCACCTTTTAATTTGTGTTATCAATAGTACAAAGATTTGAAATGTCTTTATCTGCTTTCAAATAGATTCAATTTTAACAAATAATAGCTATACGGGTAATTATAGATTATTGATTGTTTTTCAAACGAGAGGATGTTAGATCACCTCCAGTTTTTGGTTGGGTTCGTGTTGCTCAGTCTTTAGTTTTCTATGTTGTGTTTTGTGTACTATTGTTTGTCTGTTTGTCTTTTTCTTTTTTAGCCATGGCGTTGTCATCTTATTTTCGACTTATGAGTTTGGATGACCCTTTGGTATCTTTCGCCTCTCTTCTACAATCTCATCGAAGGGCGACAACCCTGAGATGAGATATGGCCGAGAAACATCCTTGAGGTTGAAAGATAATCTGTTTATCGCTATTTTGCCTATGACGTCGTTGATAATTACATTGACAACGGCACGTACTTTCTTAGTTTCTAGCGATAATTTTCTGTCTCAAACGAATATTAAAAATTATCACAGAAAAGATCAAAGGAATAATACACAAAATAGCGATAATGTAATTTACAACACTTTATTTAGAGGAAAAGACAATTATTACGTGTGTATGAATTTAAGAATGAAAATATACTGTTTGTTTAACAGTACAGCTCACCAGACAACACGGACACAGCAGATAAAATGTAACAGAATGCTTGCTTCATATTTTATTCAGAAATAAGGAAGCCAGAAAACATGCTCCAATGATCACCATCACTGTGGATATTCTCTGTGCCGCTACGATGTTTTATGTACACACGGTCTCCTTTCGTTAATTTGAGAACAATGTTAGCTGAACCTGTATGATGCCCTACTCCAGGGTACACCCCAACAGTTTTTACATTATTTTTCCAAAGACTTGAATGAAAGTTTTTTCCACTTGCTGACATTATTGTTGCAGTAATTTGATAGAATCTTTTCCTTGGTGCAGTAAAAATTCCAGAATTTGGTTCATATCCTTTTCCCTCATTAACTTTATCAAACTTAACAACTTCATGAGAGCCAATGATTTTTGTAGTAGACAGTGAAGCTGTGAAAGCAATCACAATCTTCTTGCAGCTACAGCTGGGCGGTTCTGCTAAGAACAATATGTTAGTTATCATACAATAAACGTGTCGGTTTCAAAACAAAATGTTAAATGAAATGATATAACAAAGATAATTCGTAGATTTAATTTAGTTTGATCAAAGATTTTAACTGTAAGATTATATTTACAGTAGATCATTGGTTTGATGTATACGATTACCTGTGCCACCATTTGACAGTTAAGTAGTGTCTATGTTTCAAAGTCACAATTTTCCATGGAATTTGGCAATTGCTCAAGAACAATTACAAATGAGGGTTAATTAAGCGGGCAAGTGTAAATAATTATAAATTACCGGTATGGAGAAATAGAGCGTGTTTGTTACTGTGCTTATCCAGAGGGCTTTGTCCTTTCACTATACCAATTGCTAAAAAAGTTTTACCCAATTACAGTATGTATTCACCTCTACAAATTGATCAACTGGTAAAACAGTTTGGCTTGGCTCATTTCTTCAGTGAAAGGTTGTTTGTTTGAAGTGAGTGTAGTGAAAAAATAATGCTTCCCATCAAAGTCCAGTTATTTATTGTCTTTCTCATGAAATTGAAATAAAATGATCAACTACTATAAAGGTGTAACTTGGATATGAAAACTTTATCCTAATGACATTTCATGAATAGTTAAGTCGATAAAAAATTTAGCAATTGGTATAGTGATACAGTGAATGATTTTACAAACTATTGACAACAAAATATTTTAAGGTAACAACACTTAGATGGAATAGCTTTAAATTTCTTTGCACATTTTCATGGAGTTTTCCTAAAATAATTTGCATAAGTTAGTCAATATATGTGGGAAAATATATGAACTAGAGGCTCGCAAGAGCCTGTGTCGCTCACCTGTATCTACTGTCGTTTTGGAAATCTTGAAAAATAAGGTTAAAATCATATAGATACCCTAATAATGATTTAGGCCAAGTTTGGTTTAATTTGGTCCGGTAGTTAAACTAAAAGCAGAAGAAATTTGAAAAAAAATACAAAAATTACCAATAAATTGCAGAAAATAAATTTAAAGGACAATAACTCCAATAAGACGTCAATTGCCAATGTTGGTCATGTTGACTTATTTGTAGATCTTTCTTTGCTTGATATTTTTGCTGTTTACAGTTTATCTCAATCTATAATGATATTCAAGATAATTAACAAAAATTAAAAAATTTCCTTTCCTCCGCTCCAATATTTATTTCACCCATGGCCTATATAATGCTGAAAATGCCTTTAAATGTTTTTATGGAACACCCTTCACAAAAATTTGGGCAGGGGTTCCCCTGACCCTGACTAACCCGCCGGGTCTGAGGGGCATTCACCCAATATAAGTATGCTGAAAAAAAGATATAATAATGGTTTATAGTAAAAGTAACACAGAATAATTGTGAAAATGGAACATATCAAAGAGAAATTATTAGCACCCCCCCCCCCCCCTGAAAAATTGCACCCCTGGAAAAAAATCAAGTCATCCCATTGTAGTCTTACAATAGTTACTGAAGACCCCTTATCATTATTTAAATAAGTTTTCAAGTTGTGACCATTTGAAATTGTTTTTTTTTACATTCTTCCCATAGACTTCTATAGTATTATAAAACCCATATGTTCTATTTTTACCCATGGGGACCATGTTGGTTACAGGGCAGGGTCATCGGATACATTTTCCAATCAAGATACTCTATTAATAATAATGGCTAAGTTTAATTACATTTTGCCAAGTAGATTAAGAGGAGAAGATGTTTGTAAAAATTTTAAAAATTACGAAAAATAGTGAAAAATTTACTTTAAAGGGCAATAACTCCTTAAGGGGTTAATTGACAATTTTGGTCATCGAACTTATTTGTAGATCTTACTTTGCTGAACATTTTTGCTGCTTACAGTTTCTCTTTATCTATTATAATATTCAAGATAAGAACCAAAACCTGCAAATTTCCTTAAAATTACCAATTTAGGGGCAGCATCCCAACAACGGGTAGTCTGATTCGTCTGAAAATTTCAGGGCAGATAGATCTTGCCCTGATGACCATTTTTACCCATGTCAGATTTGCTCTAAATGCTTCAATTTCAGAAATATAAGCCAAAAACTGCATTTTACCTCTATATTCAATTTTTAGCCATGGTGGCCATCTTGGTAGGTGGGCGCGGTCATCGGATACGTTTTTTAAACTAGATACCCTAAGGATGATTTAGGCCAAGTTTGGACTAACTTGGCCCAGTCATTTCAGGAGAAGATTTTTGTAAAAGATTACAAAGATTTACAAAAATTGTGAAAAATTGATTTTAAAGGGCAATAACTCCTTCAGGGGTCAATTGACAATTTTGGTCATGTTGACTTTTTTGTAGATCGTACTTTGCTGAACATTTTTGCAGTGTACAGTTTATCTCTATCTATTATAATATTCAAGATAATAACCAAAAACTGCATTTTACCTCTATGTTCTATTTTTAAAGATGGCGGCCATCTTGGTTAGTGAGCAGGGTCATCGGATATATTTTTTAAACTAGATACCCTAAAGATGATTTATGCAAAGTTTGGTTTAACTGATTCGTCGGGGCAGATAGATCTTGACCTGATGAACATTTTTACCCCAAGTCAGATTTGGTCTAAATGCTTTAGTTTCAGAGATATAAGCCAAAAACTGCATTTTACCCCTATGTTCTATTTTTAGCCATGACGGCCATCTTGATTAATGGGTGGGGTCATCGGATACATTTTTTTAAACTAGATACCCTAAGGATTATTTAGGCCAAGTTTGGTTTAATTTGGCCCAGTGGTTTAAGAGGAGAAAATTTTTGTAAAAGTTAACGGACGACGGACGCCAAGTATTGAGATAAACTCACTTGACCCTTTGGGTCAGGTGATCTAAAACGCAATGTGACCAATGTAAGAAAAGTTTTCAAGCTACTCCTGACTAACTACCTATTTTAACTTAAGTTCAAAAGGCTACACAAAATTAGGCTTGCAAAAATAGGTGAAATGAAATAAGAAAGGAAAGAGTAGCATAAAGTTAGTGCACTTCAAATTATTTTTTGCAAAAACAGTTTTTGTAATCATTTTACTACCATATGATCAATGTTCTAGACACATAAATTGGCATGAATGATAGAAGGTTCCCTGCCTGGGTCAAATTAAAGACATTAAGAAAATGCTTCTCCAGTAAACACAAAACATTGTAGAACAAGAGCAAAAACATGTTGGCGCAGAGTCGGAATAATGTTTCCGCTGACAGGTCTTCATGCAGACTGCTACCTGGTTAACTATCAAGTTGAAAATCTGACTCTGGCAACATTTCAGTCTAAAATAGGGCATATTTGTATATATAATTCATAATATCATCCTGAATATGCATGCACTGTTTACCACTGACATTGGACATACATCAATCAAACCAATTCAGATACTTATAAAACACACGCACACACAGCTTCTGCCAAAAATAAAATAAGTATGAGAGTCATTGTGATTTTTTGTTTCAAAGGGAAATTCACCAAATTATCAATTGTAATATAAGTTAGATTTTCAAAAGATATCATTTTTTTTAGTTCAGGAAGTGCATCAATTGGGTAAATAAATCAACTGACTTTTCTTAACCAAATGCACATTTGCAAATAAGGATATAATAAAATATAAGGTTTCAGGCAATGACACTTTATTATGATAGATGAGCTGCTATGACAGATGGGTGCTGGTCAAGTTTAGAATATCTAAGTTACAGAATAGAATATTTGACCTCTTTTCCTCGAGTGTGTCTTATCACCGAGTTTGTATTTGGATGAGCAACACGACGGGTGCCACGTGCGGAGTAGGATCTGCTTACCATTCCGGAGCACCTAAGATCACCCTTAGCTTTTGGTGGGGTTTTTGTTGTGGTCTTTGGTTTTTCTGTGATGTGTTTTGTATACTGTTGTTTGTCTTTTTATCGTTTTCGTTTTTTGCTATGGCATTGTCAGTTTGTTTTCGACTTATGAGTTTGAATATCCCTTTGATACCTTTCGCCTCACTAATATATCAGTAAATCTCAATGAACAGTCATTTCATGTCCATAATCATATTTGTGAATTTGAATATACATTTGCTTATATGAAACCAACAATCAATTAAGCTTCATTTATATTTTACGATATGTATCTAAGATGATGCTTTCAAACAAAATGAAACAAATTGGACAAACAAATTCCTATTGACTTTTCAATAAAGGAAAACACGACAAAGGTGCTTACTATGAAATAAGTATACAAACCTGCTATTGAAGGTAGAAAATTAGTATGCAAAATGCTATTGAAAGTAGAAAATGAGTATGCAAAATGCTGTTATAAGTAGAAAATGAGTATTCAAAATGCTATTATAAGAGAAAATGAGTATGCAAAATGCTATTATAAGTAAAAATGAGTATGCACAATACTGTTGAAAGAACATACCAGAACTAGGACCTTTTATCTTCATCATCATATTAAGAAGATCTTGAAAAAGCCCATTCTCTGCAAAAAAATATATACTTAAATGTACTTAGTTGTTATAGAAAATATATTTATTCAAACATGAATACATTTCATTTCATGTTTTCTTCTTTAAATGGCAAAGTAGTCTGCCTTAATAAATACTTACGAAATTCAGTATCACAGGCAGACTCCATTTTAACCATTTGTGTCCATATCATAAAAACAATCAAAGGTTTCCTAAACATTGTGTTCAAGGGAAATAACTTGTGCTATTTTTTAAATAAATGCTTTGGATGGGATTTCTTTTGCATCTCAACTTGTATTTATACTTAACTGGAACCATACAAGCTGTTCTTTGTGACTCGTTAAATGATATATGATTCGTATTGATTATATAGGACATGCAACTCAAATTTTTCCAAGAATTTCTTACAAAAATATTTCACTAAAATCTGTGTGGAAGTCCGTAAATGAAGGACTTTCCAAACTTTAATAATTCTTATATGATGATTTTTCATATGAAGACATTATAAAAGTGGGTAATAATTGTAGCAAAAAAAAATGAAATGATAAATGCCTATAACCGAAGAAGTTGAATAGGTTAATACAACAGGAAGAAACACCAATTCTTTAATTTATTGTGTTAACTTCCAAATATATAAATAATGAAAATAGTGTTATTTCCATTTCATGTTTTGGTAGAGAAAAAATGAATACAACACTTTATAAATTTCATGCGTCCGAAGTAATTTTCTGAATTTTCTGAATGACATCTCTGTTAATTATGATGTTGTACAGAATGCAATGTGAAACATCCAGCCAGGGGAGAGAACTTGTTAAATAAAATTTAGTTCTCTGACAATCTTTAGATACTTAGATATGCATCAATAGGATGGCTTTCTTCTGGAACCTATTAATCACAAGAACTCTGGTTTTAGTTTTGAAGATTTTACAAACTTTGTTTTGAAATTAGCAAAAAGCTCCCCAGAACCTGAATTGCTCACCTGGCCAGAACATTGCACTTTGATATTGATCCATAAAATATTGTTGATCATTTTTTATCAGCAATACAAAATCAATATCAAAATATTCTGCATGTCTATTATAGTTTTTGAAATAAAAGTCTAAGACCCTCAATTTAGAAACAAATTGTTATTTAAGGGTAATAACTCCTATAAGGAGTCGTTTGTTAGTTTCGTCATGGTGCATGCGTGCAGAAGTGTACTGCTGGTAACTTTTTGCAGCTTTTCTGTCTATCTTTTACAGTTTTTAAGATGATAGGCAAAAACACCCAAAAATGAATGAAAATCGCCATTTAAGGGCATAATTCCTAAAAAGAGGCATGTGATCCTTTTTATGGTAGTGAGAAAAATGTGTGAATCTTCGCATTCTGAGTAGATTTGCTCCGTCGTATATTCTCTATTTAATATGGTTTTCAAGAAAATATACAGGTTATGCATTTTATGTTCTATTTTCAATCATGGTGGATATGTTGGTTGATTAAACACAAACATTTTAATAAATACCCAAAGGATCATTCAGGCCAATGTTGGTTGAAATTTGTCCAGTGGTTTCAGAGATTTTTTAAAAAGTTTACGACCATAGTCAACAAAGACAGACGATGACGAAAACAGACACCAAGTGATGACAATAACTCAACTGGCGTATATGACAAGGTGAGTTAAAAATTGTTTATTCTTAAAAAGACTAACTTTTCTTTTACATTGCATTCAATTGTTGCAATTATCAATTAAGACGACTGGAATTAATGGAGTCCCAGACAGAAGAATTGAACTTTCTAACAATAAAGAATTAATAAACAGATGATTTCAAACAAAGCTGAAGAGACATACTTAACACAAGTTATTGTGTACTTACAATTTGAATATTTTTGATAGTAATTACTGATTTACTGACAAAAAGGGGGTGATAATATATGTAATTCAGCATATTCGATGACATGTTATCTTTATGTTATACATGTACATTAATTTGATTACATAGATATAAGAAGATGTGGTATGGATGCCAATGAGACAACTCTCCACCCAAGTCACAATTATGTACCTTTAATATGTTTTTAATAATTTTTACAAAACTTCCCCCCAACTTCCAAATAATTTGCAGTGTTCTTTTTCAGAACACATGATCATTGTATAATAACCATGGAAACAATGTTTAAAACAAATGACTTTTAAACTTTCATTATGATTGAGATTGATAGATCATATTCATACTTTTTTAAACTGTGCTCCTTATAACTATAGGCACTCAAAATTACACACGCAGAAGTCAATAACATATCATTACACCTCACTTACTTCCTACTGAAAAAACCTGAGGAAAATAAACAATTTGATCAGATAATTTCATCGAAGCGCAGGGTTTTGGAAATGAAAATCAAATGGTTGTCCCGGGCCCTTATCAACTTGATATTGTGAAAGAACAAAGCCTTTCAAATATTCTCAGTAACTAAGTATTATCGCTATGTATTGTATCGGAAATAAACACATTTATTCTAAAACCAGTTGTTGGCATGATACGGGTTATGTTTTTTCATATATTTTATGATGGTATGATACTAAACCCCTAACGGAAGGGATTGTACTTGATTTTCATATGATGAAGACATAATCTTTCAATCAGTTTAATTGAGGTCTGGAGCTGGCATGTCAGTAACTGCTAGTAGTCCTTTGTTAATTTATGTATCATTGTCGTTTTGCTTAGTTTCTTTTGTTACCTATTCTGACATCGGACTCGGACTTCTTTTAAGCTGAGTTTACTGTGCGTATTGCTATGTGTTTCTTTATTCTACATTGGCTAGAGGTATAGGGGTGGGTTGAGATCTCACAAAACATGTTTAACCCCGCCGCATTTTTGCGCCTGTCCCAAGTCAGGAGCCTCTGGCCTTTGTTAGTCTTGTATGTTTTTTTTAATTTTAGTTCATTTATATGTTTTGGAGTTTAGTGTGACGTCCATTTTCACTGAACTAGTACACAATTTTATTTAGGGGCCGGCTGAGGACCACCTCCGGGTGCGGGAATTTCTCGCTGCGTTGAAGACCCATTGGTGGCCTTCGGTTGTTGTATGCTCTTTGGTCGGGTTGTTGTCTCTTTGACATATTCCCCATTTCCATTCTCAATTTTATGTTTAATTAGCTTGTCCATCATGTGATTTCCTTTTATATTGTTTTCATTCCTTTATTTTCTATGAATATCAGTTTGATTATGATTAAGTGTTCATGCATCAATTGGTTAAATATACTCGTATTTGAAGTCTCATTTTTCAATGAACTAAATGTTTTGATAACTTAAAACTTAATTACATAGATTCACATCATAAACTGGTAAAAACTTTGACTAAATCTAATCCCGACAATATTTATTATCACAATTTTCTTGGTAAAGGGTTGCTGCCTACCAGGAGATTATTGAACCAATGATTCGTAGGGTTTTACCATTTGGTATTTTTGGGGTGGGAGATGGAAGTGAATATTCTGGCCTAGTATTAACTGTGAAAAATAACTTTGCCCAACCCGGGATGAAAATGAATATTCTGCTGTACAAAATGAGGGATAATACAGTAAATAGTTGTGTACAAGAGTGAAAATAACTAAGCCGTACTAGCAACAGGTGAAAATGAGTATTAAAAAAAAAAAAAAAAAAACAAGTAATCAGATGGTCGTCCCCTTAAGGAGTTGGAGTCATGTTTTCGAAAATAAAGACACCATTATGATTTGGGTGAGGACATATTTGTATAAAGTAAAATAACAAAAAAAAACGAACTCCAAGGAAAGTTCTGAACGGAAAGTCCTTTATCAAATGGCAAAATCAAAAGCTCAAACACATCAAACGCAATTGGAAAAACGATTGGAAAACAACGGTAATATTCCTGACTTGGTACAGGCATTTCCTTATGTAGAAAATTGTGGATTAAAACTGGTTTTATAGCTAGCTTAACAAGGATGACCACGAACATGTTCCATTTGTTGATGAACCACTATCCCGTCCTCTATTTCTCATCCATGACATCATGAGAATGCAAATCGACGGGACCACTAGTGAAACAGGAACTGCTACACCTCCGGAGTACCCGAGTTAACTTCATGCTTTTGTAAGTTTTCTGTGTAGCATGTTTTAATTACTTTTTTTCAATGTTTGTATTGTTCCTTTCTGTCATAGTCTTGTCTTTCCTTTATCCCGCAAACTTATCTTATTTTGAATTCATTCCAAGCTTTTACATTTGGTCATGTGTTTGGTGATAGGATTCACGTGTATGGATTGTTTCTCAATTTGGTAATGTATTAGTGTAAGACAATAGCCGTTTACCAATCTGCTATGATATTTAGATTAAGCCTTACCACAGACTATAACTAACTAAATTTTAACATGAGCACCATGGGTTTCACCAGTGGACTTGGAACTGTTGATATAAAAAAACCAGATGTGGTATGATTGCCAATTAGACAATTCTACACATGCAGAGACCAAATGACATAGAAGTAAGCAACTATATGTCATCGTACTGCCTTCAACAAGGGGCAAAACATGTACCGTATAGCAAGGTATTGTACCGTTTTGTGTTCTTGTTTGTCTGCTTTGTTTTTTATTTTATTTTTTTTTTTTTGGCAATTGTGTTGTTTGTTTGATTTTTTTTTCTTTTCTCCATTATCCCCTTGGAATCGTTTTCTTTTTATTAAGGCATAATTAATCAACTTGCAGGAATCTATTAGTAATAAAAAGTTGTATTTCGCACGTGTATGTCTTATGGAAACACTATCATTAAGGCAAAAAGTTTCGGAATTATCTTTTGGATCTCATTTCGATTAAAAAAGATTATAATTGTAATTGTTGTTCACTCGTTACGATCGATGACAAGTTTTGATGGAGAATTAACTTTAATTCGGTAATTTATAGTTTGAAACAATATTAAAAGTTTTTTTCTGCTTTGAGATTCTGTACTGATTTACCATGGGGATGTACAAGTTCGTGTCTTCCAGTACTTTGTTTGATGCTGCAGTAAGAATGCTGCTGATTAATTCTGCAGGGCCGTAACTACATTGAGGCAAATGAGGCAAATGCCTCATGTTGGAAATTTAAAAAAAAAAAAGTTGAAACAAAAGCTTCATATCAAATTGTTTTCACGGCGAGTGTCTTGCAGGGAGCAAGTTCTGTTTACCCTCTGACGTCCCCCCTGTTTTTTCGGGATCCATGTTTCTCATTTATTTTTAATTTTCAGTGTTGATTGTCTGTTGATTGTCGTTATGTGTCTTATCTGTTCCCGGGTTTGTCTTTTGTTCATTGATTGCCCTTCTTTATGACTATTCTTCATTGATTTTCATTCTGTTCTAGAGTTCGTTAGCCTGCAAGACGAGCTTAAACAATCCTACATACCGGTCGCCGAAATTTATATTTTGCCTCACTTTTAAAAGAGGCTAGTTACGGCCCTGTTCTGTCGCCGATATAACAGACAAGGACGGCATGATTTCATATCGGTAGATCAGGTGCCTTGTGTTTGCTTTCAGTGGTAACTGAGAACTTTTCTTAATACGGTCCTGTTTTAAGATTTGTTCATGTAGTTGTGATTTGTCTCGCCTGCGATGAAATTCGCGAAACGGCAAGACTTGATGATCTTAAATTTCCTTGCCGTCGCCATCGTCAATATGTAGGTTCCATCTGATAATAAATTAAGTCTTCTTTCTTTCTTAGATATCATTAACTTTGTCAAAAATTGATAGAAGTCTATGAATCTTTGACAGAAGTTTCTTCGTGAGATTTGATTTTTTTCAGGGTGTTTTCAGTTAACATTTCAATATTTTTGGGGCCAACTCTTTTTTACAGTCACATTTTTAACTTTGTCAAGCTTTCACAGAATTATATGAAATTGAACATTTTTTTATGATAAAAAAATTAGCATGTCACAACTTTCACGTTCAAAATCAAGAGCTACCATGTAGATTAAAATCTTGACCCCCATTTATCCGTATTTTACTAATTGATGGGATTAGTTTTTATATTGCAAATGCCAATCCACATTTGGGGGCATCACTAACCCTCATGAAATTTTATCAAAATTGGACAAAAGCTTCTTTATCAAAAGTTTGTTTTCTGTTTTTTATTTTTTTGGGTGTTTTTGTGTTGTTTTTTTTTTGGGGCAACATTACTCTTTTACGCTGACAGTAGAAGTCGCAGGAGAGACACTGTTATCGTTATTACTTCTATACTAGTATACTTTCAAGTACATTCTAAAGTGCTTTTATGGATTTATCTCATCATGAACATTAAGACCCAAAAAATTGCAAGGACGTATAAGTGCATGAATACGTGCGGAGCTAGTACATGAATACGTGAGGAGCTAGTACATGAATACGTGAGGAGCTAGTACATGAAAACGTGCAGAGCTAGTACATGAATACGTGCAGAGCTAGTACATGAATACGTGCAGAGCTAGTACATGAATACGTGAGGAGCTAGTACACGAATACGTGAGGAGCTAGTTCATGAATACATGAGGAGCTAGTACATGAATACGTGAGGAGCTAGTACATGAATACGTGCAGAGCTAGTACATGAATACGTGAGGAGCTAGTACATGAATACGTGCAAAGCTAGTACATGAATACGTGAGGAGCTAGTACATGAATACGTGAGGAGCTAGTACATGAGTTCGCGAGGAGCTAAATGACTGAAAAATGGCTTAAAAGATATAGCCAAAGGTCAAATGGCTAGATGGAGTTTGAATCTTAGTTATATAAAACATTATACATTCATAAACGGAGAATTGTAATACCGTATGCAGACTCAGATGGAAGGCTTCCGTTCGAACCCTATGCGATACATGGCGCTAACGGGAGTTTTAAGTTGTAATGCAGACTTCTATATGTATATGTGTGTATTTTGGTTGATTTTTCATTAACGTATACCCTACATTTCCCTTGTTCATATTCCGAACACGGACTATACTCTTCAAATATTTCATTGTTTACGGTTGCGTAATGATAATCATGAGCATAATTAAAAATAATTTGTTTGGTATGCAGCTTTAGTACTCATGTATTTGGAAATGATTACGAAGGCTATTAAGCACTAGTATGCTAAATCTTATGATTATATTTGTTGAAATGACAAGTCAATCAAAGATTTATCATTTATTCCTTCATTCATTGACAGCTTGTGTTGATGAATTTTAACCTAAAGCAAATCGATGTCCATCATTTTAAGCTTTATTTTTGTAGAATTATCAGTTGCATCATCAAAAGGTATACCACTCCAAGTTTTCCCATCCTCTGTTCGAATAGAAGGAGTCAGGTCTTGTTTACTGCATTTTTTTAGCAGCTGTGTTCTCTCCCATGGTGCTTTCAATTGAGCTTCGGGTACTTTAGCCCAAACACTTTCAACTTTCAATGGAGCAAGCCTTGGGATACCAACACGTTTAGACGTATTCTCTTCAGCTCTCTGTTTCAATATTCCCAATGTTCTAAGTTCACCAATAGTTTTTTCTTCCACTGTCTTCGGTCTTACAATACCTTCTTTTCCAAGTTGATCCAATATATCATTCTGACCTGGCCTCTTGGAAGTCACTGGGTTTAACATCTCGAATGGCTCATCGTGAAAAACATTAGTCCTACGAACTCTTAAAATGTCGTCATTTTTCATGAAAATATGAGGCCTTGTTTGTTTTGGTCGCTTTAAATCGTTTTCTACACTAATATGTCGTGTCACTTTTATATTTTCTTCCTTAATTTCTTGACTGTTATGCAAGATTTCTGAGTTTTCTGGTAGCTTTGATCTTTTCGTTTCATCTCCATACATGAAGAGGCATTTTTCTGCATCACTAACGGGATGAATTGTGGTCTTCTTTGAGCCGGATGCTGTATCAGAATGAATAATCTGATTTGTCACTGTACAGTGAGAGGGATTGGTAAATGATTGAACCGTATTTTCAGGTTTCATATTATCCAGTAACTTTTTGTTCGTGCTTTTAGTTTCATGGTTGTCAGATCGATTGCGGTTATCGTTGGCACTTTGGATCTGCGATGTCTCTTCGTCACTGAGACTTGACAAACTGGCGGTGCTGATCGAACTGCTATCGGTATTACTGGACGAAAATGTGTGACAGCTCTCAACTAAAATTAGGTTTTCACTGTTTTTAGACTTAATGATTGGTCTTTCCTGAGTTTTACTTACATTGACACCCATCATAACGCCGTCAAGAGACTACCTCTCACCGCGTTGTCCTCAAACGGTTCCTATAACGCCGGTATACGTCATTTAATTGTCGTGTCTTGGTGACTGGAGTCGATAAGGAGAAAGGCGCGCTATTTCCTTTTCAATGGGGTCTGCAGCTAGCAAATCCAGTCTTGAGGTCACAGAACAAAATATATGCACATCAGCAACACATTGCCTGTCAAGCAGCACGGAACTATCACGCAAAGAAACTGGACATCCAGAACAACGAGTTGGTAATTCACTAAAAGAAAGGAAGAAATCAGCAAGCAAGTCTTACACAGAAAGATCGCTTGCTCGTAGATCGGCGGATAAAGGAAAGAAATTTTTGTACAAAAAGAATGAGACACGCTTTGTAAATACAACGACGTTTCCATATACTCGGCCGAAATTAGTTCGCATGAAACCTAGGAATACAGTTTTAAAGAGTGATAATCACGATAGGTCAAGATTCTCTACTTCATACAGTTACAATGTTAAAGGTACAGTTGTTCAGAGAGATGTACTTGACCTTAGTAAAGAAGATATTTTATCTGAAAATACAAGAAATCAATGAAAACTTTGAAATTCCGTCTGATTTTAAATCAGAAGACTATACTACTATTACATATTCACTTTCTTTTCAATTAAATTTGTTATAAACTGTTATAAAAATATGATAAAATAAATTATATTTTTGAGATTTCAATGAATAAAAAAAAAAAAATAAATAATAAAGTTGTACTCTTAACAATTGCTGTCGTTACTATTACAACAGACAATGTCACAAAACAGATCAATTATCTCCTACAGTGTATAAATAAAAGGAGGTATGGGGTATATATCAGTAAATAGTAACCTAACGACAAAAGTAACAAAAATTAAAAAAAAAGATACAGCCTCCAACAATAGAAAACACGTCTATACATTGCTTCAAGCTCTTAATTGTCCGTATAATCGAAAACGGTAGTTTGATTTTCCTTGACATTGTGAAAAAATAAAATGCTAATAATTTCGTACATTTGGCCTTATAGACTTAACTGCTATTCTGGACATATAACAGTCTGTTTAATGTAACCTTTCCACGGCAAAGCTTCTGGGACTCAATTTTATGATTGCAGTGACATGTTGACCGTCTGTTTTCATAAGCGGCTACTTGCGTCTCGCATGATACATGTTGACTGCCTTCTTGCATTTGATATGCATATGACACTATGGTCACTTAAACCGTCAAGTATAGAAAAACAAGAGCTACTTGTCGATGATCTCGAAACTACAATTAGTTTGATTTTTATCAATGACATCAGCTTCAGCTCGTGCCTTCTATCAATAGGTCTGTGAGTTAAGAAATAAGTATCTTTTGACCTAGAACCCGGTCAATAATTGCACACTGAAGATTGGACGATTATGAGCTTTAGATACGTATACGCTTCCATTACTGAAAACTGGATATTGAGTACTAAATGTCTTCGTTTTGTTTAATGCGTTGTTGTTGTTGGACTGATTCATATATTGTTGATGTCCCTTTATATACAGTTGGTCTAAGTATACCTCTGGAAAACTATTAGAGATTCCAATATACCATATACTAAATAAATTTTACAGTAATGAAGTGTTTGGCATTGAATCATCCTTTAAAGAATCATTTCTATCTGGACGTTAGTCATTTTCAACAGAACTACTAAAAGTTCATTACATGCAGTGCAGAACCTTACGATTTAAAAAAAAATATATATTATTCGTTTATAACTAGTTTAATTTACTACTATGCAACAGCGATTGATTTTCCAAATGTTTTACGAAGTGATAAGTGGCTTGTTTACGTTAATCATTTCACAGAGACTTTATTGGTTTGATAAATTGTTGCTTGTTTTACATCGAGTGGCAAATATTTCATGCATACCATCGCTAAATGTATGGTTAATGTCATAAATTCACAGAAGTAACAAAGTTGAAATAAGAACAAACATTGTCATCTCATCCTGGTCATAAAATGTTCCAAGCAGATACTTTTCACATGTAATTAGATGTTCTCTCAAATTCTTTTGGTCAATTATTCAAAGAAAATATCCTAAATTGAATCATCCTTCGAAAAATCATTTCTATCTGTACGTTAGTGCATTTTCAACAGAACTACTAAAAAATGCTTTACCAAAATAAATATCACATCACTGTAAGGACGATTGGTGTCCTTTAAAATATGTCTTTCATATGCCCTGTAAATGCAACAGAATATGACTATAACAAAATTGAGATTTAATCAAGTCTTGCTAGCAAATACCGAGTTGATTATTATTTTTATTTTTGGTACATGCATCAACAATCATATGAATCGATCATACAGACTTGTTTAGAAAGGCGTTTGTTTAGACGATCAAACTAGATTTCTTATCTTGGTCACGTTGGTTTCAATACAAATGAGGAATGAGAATGTGGCACATCGAATGAGTCAGTATTTAAACATAGAAACCAAATTCTGCTTCAAACATAGATGATGGTAGTAAGGTTAGATGATTTTAAGTGCCAGCTTTGCAACTTATTTGTCACTATGGGTAAGTCTGTGCTAGCATTATATTAGAATGCAGTTATCATTTCCAAAAGCGTTTTTTAAATAAACATGTTTACATATTGCTGTACCATCGTCTGGTTTCCTACGTGATGGCAGCATGGCCAAAATCATCAGTTGATGCTCTATAGGAGTAATCCCCGATCTATAATGATGATTGAAACAAAATAAAATCTGAAAATAAGTAAAAATGACCATGATTCTATGTTGTCTTTTATAAGAGTTAATCTAAACCTATTTTTTTGTCAATTTTGCTCATTATTTTGAAAACTAAAATAGATAAACAGAAACTCTGTGCAGCAAAAATGATAATCAAGATAAGAGTTTGGCCCATACAGATTCAATTCAACACGCAGATTCTTGTTTTTGATTGATTTACATTGATTTTGTTTTTAAGAATTAAAACATAACTAAGTAATGTTGCTATTTATGTACAGTTATGAGTTCATGATCCTACACCTAGTTGATACTGTTTACTTATATTTTGGCATTGCACAGGTTCATATTTTTCTCAGACTGTTTGTGAGGGTCTGGATGGGGAGTCCTTCATTTCTGTATTCTTTAATTTTTTGGCCATTTTCTCTATTCTGCCTATTATTCTCTTTTTTTTTATTATATAGCACCTAAATATTCTCTATTCTTTTTTGTCCATTTTTCTGTATTATTTATATTTTTTGCCCATTATTCTCTATTCTGTAAACCCCCATCCACACCCTCGTGTATAAGGGCTTTACACTAAATCCGTTGGATTGATACTTTAGTCTGGGAGAATATGATTTATTTATCAGTTGTTATTGGCTTTGAACTAGCATTCAGTAATTACAAGTACAAAAAAAATGTACCCTTATATTGGTACTTTGTTTCTATTTTTTTGTCAAATGCTGTTTAGCTCACCTTGCCCAATTAGCAATGGGAGCTTTTGCCATCACTTTGCATCTGTCCGTCATCTGTAAACTTTTAAAAAATTTTTACTCCTTGGAAACTGCCTTTATCTATAACATGTCAAATACAAAGCTTGTTATTTTTGTCCAAGTTGATAAACCAACATGGCCGCCTTGTCTGAAATTAGAATATGGCGGTCAAACTACAGTTTTGGCTAATATTTCTAAAACTAAAGCAATAAGAAAAAAACTGACACGTTAAAAATAGTCAGCACAACAAGTTCTATCTGCCATGAAATTTTTGGTAAAATTATTGCCCCTGAAAAGTTGATTTTTAATTTTTTGGTGCTTTCTTGCCATTGTTTCAAGAGTATAGGAGTTACCTTAAAAGTATAAATTGTAAAAATGATCAGCATGAAAAGATGTATCTAACCTGAATATTGGAGAAAAATATAACAACTTATTTTGGAGCTTTTGCCTCTGAAATATTGTTTTTTTCCAATTTTATCATAAAAATTATAGAAACTTGGGTAAAAGGTAAATTCCAAAAAAGGATCAGCACGACCAGATCTATCTACCCTGAAAATTGAAAAAAAATCTGTCACCCTGTATTGGAGTTATTGTCCCTGAAATATCATTTTTTTTGCAATTTTTGGCTGTTATCATTAAAACCATAGGAGCTAGGTTAGAAGTGTATACTGCAAAAATATTCAGCATGACAAGATCTATCTACTCTGCAAGATTTCCCCTGAAATGTTGATTTTTACCCTTTTTTGCTGTTTTGGCTGTTATCTAGAAAACTATAGGAGATAGATTAAACAGAAAAAATTGCAAAAATGGCCAGCAACACAAGAGAACTGTGGAATGTGCATATAAAAGTCCTAATTAGCAAACTGGCGATTTTTTTCACAAGGTGAGTGATATAGGCACATGTGTGCCTCTTGTTTTTTGCCTTGTGCCAATCTATTCAGTTAAGCCATTTGCAACCGATTTTTATAATTTGTTCATATGTTGTGTTGTTACACCACTTTCCAAGATTAGACGAGGGTTGAGTGCTCACAAACATGTTTAACCCTGCTACATTCTTTATGTGCCCATCCCAAGCCAGGAGCTTTTAATTTAGTGGTTCATATTGGTCATATTTGTTTTTCACGAATTGTATTGATATAAATTAGGCTGTTAGTTTCTCTTGTTTGAATTGTTTCACATATTTCATGTCAGGTGCTTTTATAGCAGACTATATGGTATGGGTGTTCTCATTGTTAAAGGCTGTATGATTACCTATAATTGCTGAAGGATCCACTTCATTCAAACTCTTGACAGCTGTATCATCATCTCTGTTTTTTAAACTGTATCTATGTCATCTTTTGGCTGTCTGCTATTTTTGAGCTGTGTTATTTTTGTTGTCCCTATATTTTTAGATGTACCTGTATTATCTTTTGTTGTCCCTATATTTTTAGCTGAATCTGTCATCTTTTGTTGTCCCTTTACTTGTAGCTGTATATGTGTTATTTTTTGGCAATATCTGCTATTCTTTAGCAGTATATGTTCATCTTTTATTGACTGTTTATTTTAAGATGTATATGTGTCATCTTTTGGCTGTGTATATTTGTATTTCATTTAAATTTGTTGTTGTGATCTTTTGGCTATGTCTATGATCTTTAGCTGAGTCTTTATTTTTTTAGGCAGTCTGTGTTATATTTCATTTGAGAGATGTCTGTGATCTTTAGACATTGTCTATGCGATCTTTTGGCTGACTAAGTGATCTTTGTTACTACACGTTGTATAACATGTAATTATCCTAATCACTGAAGACAATACAGTACCATTGGCTATTCTTGACTTTTACTTTTCAATTTATTACTGACTATTGTCTCAAATTTATCTTTACTCTTTTCTATATACATATATCATGTGTCTCAACTCAGTCTAAGTTCCTAGAATAAGACTGGGTATTGATATGAACCTCTCTTCCTTACAGCAGTTACTAAAATCTATATCAAAATAGTCAAGCCTGTGATTACAGGACACCAAGGCAAAGATAAGTATGTGGCCTTATTAAAAAAGCGTACTACTGGGTTCATTTTAAATCTTGCATAAACAGGCAGTGATTGGCTATACAGACGGTATGTTAAAAGTAGTTTGACTATATTCAAGTACTGAAATCTTTAAATTGGGTTTCAGTAATCAATGCATTTATTGATTTTACAACACATATGTTTCATGTCTCTAAAATACTTTTATTAGTAAGACACAACAAGTCTTTCAGATATGCAAAGATAAACTTGATGCAGAAGAAACAAATGATAAGTTTATAATAATATAGCATTTTATTCTGATAAATCACACCAAAGAATTCCAGGCCTATATTAAATTATGAAAGAGGTATGCCTCTTCAAAATCAGTTTCCATGTGGTCAAAATTTAGTTTCACAAACATAAAATAAGAAATTTCATATAGTTTTTCTTAACACTATTAAGTTCTAGAATACTAACATTTTTTTGTTAAAAAATGTTTTTAGAATGATTATTTACTTATGACAAAATTTCTAATGAAGTCTTTCAAAATTACATTAGGCTCCATTTTATAGGATTGCCACAGTCTTGTATGCCAAATGTTTTGGTCAAATGTAGGGGTTCTTTAAAGGAATCTAAATATTACTATTAATACTTGTCATTGAATGCTATGTAAAATGTTATGACCTTGATTGAAATCATCAGTTGTTTATGGTTACCAAACAAATGACACTACTATTTTTTTCATTTAAAAGTGATACACTAAAAGTCTATGGAGTATAGTGTCCAGGTAAGCCACATTTCAGCACATCTTTTTACATGGGGCTGATCCAAGATATAAAACAGCAGACTATCTGTACTAAGTAAAGCAAGGGATGACCTGTTTGAATTCATTCTCATTTATCCACCTTTTAAAAACAAATTTAAACCTTTTCACAGTTTGTTTTACTTTACAATCCACTTGCCACATGCACTCCCAATTTTATATGTCCTTTTTATATGTCATAAATAAAAGTACTAAATATAATGCTAATCATACAGCTTTAAAAAAAAAAAGAAGATAAATAAGCAGTTTCCTTCAGTTCACATGATTTGATTGGTCAAATAAATAATAAACAGTTAGCACTGATGCACCATCAACAACCACCAAAATATTGCACTAATATTGAATAGGAATAAACAGAATAAATCATTGTTTTTCCTGTGATATAGAACACCAGTCTGTTAAATGTCCATTTATAATATACAGATCTCTGGTCACAGATTTACTTGGTAAAGTCTCTAATGCTCCCATCATGGCACCTACAATATAAACATATAAATGAAAGAGACAGGAGGGTCTGGATGGAGTCCTTCATTTCTGCATTCATTAATATTTTAGGTAATTTTTCTCTATTTTTTATACTTTTTGCTTATACTTTTTGATTGACTGATTGATTGGTGTTTAACACCACTTTCAACACTATTGTGGCGGTCAGTTTTTATTAGTGGAGGAAGCCGGAGTGCCCAGAGAGAACCACCGACCTTCGGTAGGAAAACTGACAATCCTAGTCAATTAAGATTGGAGTCGAGTGCACCTGCCCCTTGCAGGATTCGAACTCACAACCTCAATGTGGACTGGCTAGTGATACAGTAGTTCCACTACTTAGACCACTCGGTCACCGAGGCCCCTATATACTTTTTGATGAGTTTGCAAGACTATATTTAAAACACAATAACTATAAATACTGTTTCTTCTTTCTTTATCCATTCACCTAGTTCATGCAATCATCAAATTTATTGTACAGCTTAATCTAATTAAAGGCAGAGAATTAATAATTTGTTAACACAGAGATATGTCTCGCCTTTTTGTTATTTTGATAATGCAAATGGTGAAATTAAAATAGCAATACTTTAACATGTAAGTTATGCAAATAAACCATGACTGAAGGTACAGGGCTAAACAATCTCCATAGAAATGAGATGTGCCAATGCTAATACAACTGCATACCAAATACCATTGACTTTTCATAAGTCGTTCCCTTTAAACAAACCTAAACACAAACATTAACTTGTACACTATGTAAAAGTCAATGAACCATAATGTGGGGGTGGGGTTATATAATCTCCATGGAAATGAAACTTGCAAATGCCAATACATTTGCCAACCAAATATCATTGACTTAACATTAGTGGTTCATCTTAAAACTGACCTAATCACAAACTAATACATGTAAACTAAGCAAAAGTGTCAAAGTCAATAGACCATGACTGAGGGGAAAGGACCAAATATTCTCCATGGAAATGAGATGTGGTAATGCTTATACAACTGCATACCAATTACCACTGACCTACCACTAACGGTTCTCCTTAAACTGACCTAACCACAAGCTAATACATGAAAACTAAGCAAAAGTTTCAAAGTCAATAGACCATGACTGAGGGGGAGGGGCCAAATATTCTCCATGGAAATGAGATATGCCAATGCTTATACAACTGCATACCAAATATCATTGACCTACTACTAGTGGTTCCCCATAAACAGACCTAATCACAAACTAATACATGTAAACTAAACAAAGTTTCAAAGTAAATAGACCATGACTGAGGGGGCAGGGCCAAATAATCTCCATAATAATGAGATGTGCCAATGCTAATACAACTGTATACCAAATATCATTGACCTACCACTAGTGGTTCATCATAAACAAGATCTAATCACAAACTAATACATTGTTGACACCGCCACTGCCGCCGAATCCGGAAAACAGCATACCTATGTCTCGCTTTTTGACTCCGTCAAGGCGAGACAAAAAATTACAGATCTGCCAACTTCCCTAATTCATAGGGGTTGTTCCTATGAGAGATGTTGACCTGACTCATAAATTCCTCCATTACATATTCTGAATACCTTAATACAGGCATTCAAAACAGTTAAAACTGCCTTAACACACATATTTATTCATTCAAAACCATTGTATATTCAATAAGAAACCTTATGAAATGTTTAAAGGGGCATTAGCTATGAGATATAAAGAAAATTAAAATATAAACTTTTTTGTTCAATCATTAATGAAAGTGAAATAGTGTAATAATAATTCGCTTTTAGCAGCCAATTTCGTTCAATTTTGTCAAAATAAGCTACGAAACATTGCTGATGAATTATTCACTTGCAAGTGAATAATTCAACCTCATTAAATTCGTATTCATGTGACCATCAATTTAACCCCTTAGCTTGAGATGGGTTACGCATGTATTCAGATATTAAAAGGAAAAAAATGTCAACATTGAAAGTGAAACAAAGATGAACCATTTGGTCTAATTCAATCCACAAAATATCATTCTTATACAGGTAAAAACGATGATAAACATACTTTTCAACCTACAATATGAAATCAAACAGACCTAGAAAATCCAATTGCACGTGGTTTCTATCTGTTTATATTTATTTTTATGTTTATATCGAGATATATGACCGTCGGCAGTCTTGGGAGGTCATCTCGATTGTTAATTAGATGACGTCTAGACAAAAATGCACATAAAATGATGATACATATTATCGAGTCTATGCATTATTAATTGTTTATTTTAGACTTTTTGTAATTTAGATATACATTTTAGTATGTTATAAATCAAATATGAGAATTTGAGTCAAATCAGTGAACATGAATTTGACAGCTAATGCCCCTTTGAGAGATGCACTAGAACATCATGTGCCTAAAATCCCCCATGTATGTTTTGAGACGTTTGCAGGTATGAAATTATTGCATGTTAATCTTACACTTGCTTGCAGTTTTGAGGTTTATTGTTAAGGAAATGCTAAATATTCAGATCTTTCCTTCTAATTACTTAAATCAAATTTTATTTCATATTGCCTGAATACTGATTAATATTAAAGTTATCTAAAAGTAATCATGTACACCTGTTTTTAACATTGTAATTGAGTAAATTACGATAACTTGTAATCAGAAATTCCATGATTACTGATTACATGGAATTACATTGCAAAAAATAATCTATTACAGCTGATTACGACTATTGAATACGATAACTCCATGCCTGATATTAGCACGAGTCAAACAACAAACATTTCCTTGCTATGATATAAATTTACCTCCAAGCCAAGCAGCATAATTTTGTTTCGCTGGCATTTGATGAAATCTAAACTCTTTAATGGCTAAGCTATCCTTGTACTTTGGTTTCTTTAACAAATCATAAAGTTCTGCTCTGAGTCTGTGATGAAAGCCAGCTAACATTGATGTCCCACCGATTATAACTATGTTCTCTGATAATGCTTTCCTCATATCTATGGGACACTGATAGTAAATACATGAAATAAAATAAATATAATTGTAGTTTTTCTAAGAACTTGGACTGCTCTATCTATTGTTTATAAATTCCTTTATTGTAATCCTTTTTCAATCTCATTTAATTTTCTCGATAAATCAGGCAGTTAGTTTTCTTGTTTTAATTGTTTTACATTTGTTATTTCTGGGTCTTTTATAGCTTGGTATGTGGTATGAGTTTTGCTCATTGTTAAAGGTAAGCAAAAATAATCCCCATATATAACAAATACAGAACTTTAATTTCAATTATAACATCAAGGTTAAGACATAATCATCTATTTATTTTGAATTCCTGCGATGGATTGTTTCAAATATTTCTTACTTACATTGCCACCTTTGTAAATCAAATTTAAAATCCTCTTCAAAATTCTTATAACTTGACACATATTTTTTTTTTATTTCAGTAACATCTTTCTTACCTTTATAAAATAAAGTCAATACAGTGAATACACTGCTGCAGTCCTCTCATGAGGGTCATTAATAAAGCCTGAATTTGACAATGAGGTTATAACTCAATAAAAGATAGTCCCCTTATTGGAATGCATTACTTGTTCTTTGCAATAACAAAATAAAACAATGTTAGCAGTAGACATACATTGATTACTTCAAAAAAATATTTGGTTTCTATCATTTTCCATACTTCTAAAGTATTTTTTACTTCTACCATATCAATGATATACAAACTCAATTATAAGGCTAAAATATTTGTATATAAGTGACAATTTTACTTCTACTTCTCTGAACAGGGTTGGCAAAGTATTACTCGCCCGGGAAAACCCAGGTGGGAAAACCCGGGTTTTCCTGGGCTGGGCAATACTCCCAGAAATGGGTAATACTGGGCAATACTGGGCAATATGATTTTTTAAGCTTATTTCAACACAAAATAGTAAAGACTTGTTGTAGTTTCATAGTATTATAGCTAAATATATACATTTTATACAGTTAACCATTGAGAGTCATTTCTAGAAGATTGGACATTCAATTTCTTTCTCTTCTCCACTAATTCTATGTAGGCAGAATACAAGATTTTCACATTTTATGATACCTTGTTAATTTCCAAGCATTGTTTCAATAATCAAAACTTTGAAAAAAATACATTTATTGCAGTGTTTTAGTGAATTGTAAATTTAAATTACTATGCAATCATATTGCTAAAAACACCCTACAGCATGTACAGGGTCATGTCATTAACACTTATAGAAATGAAAAGGCTGAATATTGTTATATAAACATATCTGTGTTCTAATCTGAATAATTACTTATTAATTAGTGATGTACATATAAATTATTGAAAAGTAATTTTTCTTATATTGTTTATTCTTCATATTAGTTATATATATTTGAAAAAAATGAATTCTTTGGCTTTATCTTAACAGTATGACCAATCTAGACAGATGGGTGATTTAATAGATTTTTGTGAGAATTATTGAGAAAGGCTTTTTCCATTAATATTTGTCTAATGTGTCTTCATGTACACTTGTCTCAGAGTTGCTAGAATAATACTTTCTCAAATGTATACACTTGTATTATAAGACTCTCGAACAAATAAACTTATTTATGAATCAAAATATGTTTGTAAATATCTTAAATGTATTGCTTTTGTGTTTGATCACTGAATTTTCTTTAAAATTCAGGCCCTTATTTTATATTACCCAGTATTGCTCAGTATTACCCGGTAAAACCCAGTAAAACCCGGGTTTTCCCAGTATTTCCCACTGGGCTGGGCAATACTCATAAAACCCGGGTTTTTGCCAACCCTGACTTCTCATCAGTCTTCTTCATTGCAGCAAACTAAATGTATTTTCCAGGAAGAAGAATGACTTGTACAAATTGTAATTCTAAAAATTCCCACTCACTTACATGTAAATGATTTGATTATGTCCAACAATAATTACCTGCACTATGGCATCTAATATAAGTGTTGATACAGAGACTTCTTCATTATCTTGTTCAAATAAAACTTCACAACTGTGCTCTCTGTATAAACATAAAAAAAAAAATTTGCAACAGATGTTAAGTATGCAAATAGGGTGTCTGGTTTGACGATTGGACCTGATTTTCATTTGAAACAAAATCTGAATCAAAACGACTGAATTGTGAAATATAGGTCATGTGACCTTCATCTAATGACAAAAGGTCAGCCTCTCAAAGATGGAACTGCATACATAATATGTTTGTTTGTCTTTTAGTTTCTAATAACTGGTTGCAGACCTGCATGACCTCATGGACATGGATGCCTGAGGTACTACAATTTTCCCTGTACTTTGTATAGGGGAATTAAAAAGAAAAAAAAATCACAGAGATTTTTTGTAAGGCTTTTGTTATAAGCTAGAGACATATAGCTCCACTTTACATCTGTCCAAAATGAATAAAAGTTTAAATTGTTCATCTGTTGATGGCATTCATAGGTGCTAGCTTGAAAAAAGGTGAATATTTAAGACCCTAATTTACCAGAAATAGGATATTTTACCTCTATTGAAAGAAAATTTAGCACAATTAGAAAGGGTGACTTCTATTAAACTTGTTTATCAGAAATATGAAGTATTTTGTTTATTGCCATCCTTAAGATATAGAACATGAATGTAATAATTAAATGAACATACCTTATTTCTCCAGAAATATGTAGAATTTTACCTCCATCCAGAGGATATTCTACACTTGGAGGTGGAGTTGGTAACTGCAAATATTAAAGAAAAATAATAATACCAAAGGCATGAATTAATAATTTATAATCTCATATTGCAAATGTTATAATTCTTATTGTAAAGCAAATATTTATTTTAATGTAGATTGAAACCAAAAGCTAGCATAAAGTATTCTTGGCTTTATACAAGTAGTTTTTGAAATCATGTCCTGGACAGGAGGGTCTGGATGGGGTTTACAGAATAGAGATTAATGGGCAAATACTACAGAAAAATGTGGCAAAAAAATAATGAATAGAGAAATGTGCAAAAAAAAAAAAGAATAGAGAATAATGAGCAAAAAAAAAAAAATAAAGATTAGAGAAAATTACATAAAAAAATTAAAGAAAACAAAAAAGAAGAACCCCCATTCAGACCCTCAGACAAGACAGTGCATTTTCCAATGTCATAAAAGTGAGGCAAAGGATACCAAAGGGACATTCAAACTCATAAGTCAAAAATAAACTGACAATGGCATGGCTAAAAAAGACTAGACAAAGTGATGCCCCCGCACTCCACTCTGAAGTAATTGTATTATGACAAAGTCAATGTAGGACTTTCTTTGAGATATTATTGTGTCTGGGAGACACAAATGATGCCCCCTAAGATGCAAAGTGTTATTTTAAAATACACAAAGTTGAGCATGGGAGCACATAGGTCTATGGTTCACTGTAGGAGGAGTTATCCGGAAACGCTATGCACCCCGTTTGCAAGTATATATTCCAAAAAATGACAAAGTTCAACTATCTCCCAAAAGAGCAAATATTAATAAGAAGAGTGCACACGCTGAAATGTCTCGCCTGTTTTACTGACCATTGATTTTATGTTGAAAGTCTTAGAGATAAAGGTTTTACTAAAAGCATTACAGAAACTTAAACATTTTTAAAAATCTATGACAATAAGGTCAAGGTCAGATAAATTGTGTCAGACTGTGACAGACATGTACACCTTACAATTTTTTTATACACAAAATATAGTTGACCTATTGCATATGCTAATTGAAAAACAGACCAAAACACAAAAACTTAACATTGAAACGAACCATAAATATGAGGTCAAGGTCAGATGAGACCTGCCAGACAGACATGTGCACTTTACAATTATTCCATACCCCAATTATATAGCTGACCTATTGCTATTGGTATTTGAAAAAACACCAAAACACAAAAACTTAACATTGACCATTGAACCATAAAAATGAGGTCAAGGTAAGATGATACCTTCCAGACAGACATGTACACCTTTCAATCATTCCATACACCAAATATAGATGACCTATTGCTTATACTACTTGAAAAACAGACAAAAACACAAAAAACTTAACATTGACCAATGCACCATAAAAATGAGGTCAAGGTCAGATGATACCTGCCAGACAGGCATGTTCACCTTACAATCTTTCCATGCACCAAATATAGTAGACCTATTGCTTATAGTACTTGAAAAACAGACCAAAACACAAAAACATAACATTGACCAATGAACCATGAAAATGAGGTCAAGGTCTGATGAAACCTGCCAGACTGACATGTACCCATTACAATCATTCCATACACCGAATATAGTTGACCTACTGCTTATAGTATTTGAGAAACGGACCTAATCATGTAGCTTTGACCTTGATCACTGATCCATTAAATGAGATCGAGGTCAGGTGAACTCTGTCTGACAGACATGTAGACATTGCAAGGAACCCATATACCAAATATAGTTATCCTATTACTCATAATAAGTGAGAAATTCACATGACAAAAAAACTCAAATTTTTTTTCAAGCAGTCGCTTAACCATGAAAATGAGGTCAAGGACAATGGACATATGACTGATGGAAACTTCGTAAAATAAGGTATCCTCATACAAGATATGAAGCATACAGGGTTACTACTTTCTGAAATATAAAGCTTTATAAAAATAGTTTATGCTGCCACCGGATAATAATACCTATGTCTCGCATACTGCGACTTTCGTCACAGGTGAGACAAAAATCAAAAACCCTGACCACATGCACACCTTCAATATATGTTCAAACAGCTAGCAAAGTGAAAACTTCCTAGCATTCAAACTGTAGGAGGAGTTATCTGGAATAGTTATGCACCTCTTATGCAAGTAAATACTCCAAAAAATGACAAAGTTCAACTATCTCCCAAAAGAGCAAATATTAATAAAAATCAAAACCCTGACCACATGCACAAATTCAATATATGTACAAACAGCCAGCAAAGTGAAAACTTCCTAGCATTTAAACTGTAGGAGGAGTTATCTGGAATAGCTATATACCCATAATGGGACAGGCGGATGGAAGGACGGACAGACAGAAGATTGGACAGGGTAAAACAATATGCCCCCCCAGCTTTCAGTTGTGGGGCATAAAAAAGACAAACAACATAAGTATCAGTTATACAAATATTTTTTCATATAATGACACACTGGACAATTGGAAACTAACCTTAGACCAAAATAAATACCTTGCAGCTATCCTTATGGACTTGTCAAAAGCATTTGACTGTCTCCCCCATGACTTACTGCTACTGAAACTAAAAGCTTATGGTCTCTCCAAATCCTCACTTGATATGTTATATAGTTATTTAACAAAAAGAAAACAGTGTGTGAAAGTAAACCAAAATTTAAGTGGTATGCTTGACATATTTAAAGGGGTACCACAAGGTTCCATCATTAGATCCATTCTATTTAATACTTTTATAAATGATTTGTTCTTTTCTGTAAAAAATTGTTCTTTATATAATTATGCTGATGACAATACTTTGTCAAAGTCTGGAAATTCCTTACAAGATGTAATTTCTGCTCTTGAGGAAGACAGCAATTATTTAATACAGTGGTTTTCTTCAAATAAAATGCAGGCCAACCCAGAGAAATTTCAAGCTATCTCTCTTGGCAAAAAAACACATGATAAAAAGATTGTGTTTGATTTGAATGGTATTTCTATATCATGTGAGGATGAGGTTAAATTACTTGGAGTTACAATTGATTTTAAATTAAACTTCAATTTACATATTTCAAATATTTGTAAAAAGGCTGCAAGGCAATTAAATGTTTTGAAAAGAATTGGGGAAAAACCTAAACAAGCTGAGTAAACTTACAATTTATTACTCTTTTATTATGTCAAACTTTAGTTACTGCCCTTTGACTTGGCATTTCTGTGGGGAACAAAATACCAGAAAAATTGAAAAAATACAAAAACGAGCGCTTCGCTTTATTTATGAAGACCATCAGAGCTCATATGAAACACTCCTGCAGATTTTAAACCTTCCATCACTAAAAACTCGTAGAATGCGCTCAATTGCCTTGGAGACCTTTAAAATAATTAATAAAAAAATGTCCTTTATTTATTCAAGATCTAGTTGTAATAAAAAACAATTCATATAATTTCAGGTATGTGAACACTGCTGAGGTACCTAGACCTAGAACCTCAAGTTATGGTAAAAGATCCTTTAGATTTGAGGCAGCACAAGTATGGAACCCCCTTCCCAATGAGGCTAGAATCATGACCTCTTTTGACCAGTTTAGGAATTATATAAATTCCTGGTGTGGGGGTCAAAAATGCAACTGCACTTCATGCCGTTTCCATCCAGTGCTGTCTCAAAGCTGAAATTTCTTTCTTTCTTTTTATAATGGCCTTTTGCTCTGCTTTTTATGCATTTATTAAATATATAGATATCTGCTATTAAATGCTTGTGCTTAATAATTTATTTATTTATTGTTTTTATGCTTTTTAGTTTGTTAATATTTTAAATTTTCAAGTGATTTGCTGATTCCCCCGTTCAATGCACATAGAGGCGCTTGCCACATGAGCTTCGACTCTGGAGGCTCATAAATCAAAATTAATTTGCTTTCATTATACTTGCATGCTTTTTTATTTTATTTATTAGTATTTGCATGATGCTGCATGATTTTTTTATGTGATAGTTGGTTAAAGAGCTCACCAGAGCTCATGTTTTGTCTGTTATTACAGTCGAACCTCGTTGTGTCGAACTTGGTTGTGTCGAAAACTCGGATGAGTCGAAGTAATTTCTCGGTCCCAGTAAAATTCCCGTTTGATCAATGCATAATTACCTCTGATGAGTCGAACTCGGTTGATTCGAATACTCGGTTAAGTCGAGTAAATTTTATAGTCCCGTCGAAGTAAAATTAATGTAAATTGACCCGATGTCTCGAACTTCGAAAGTAAGAATTTTCGAAAGATGCAGACCTAATGATAAAAATTCAAATCAGATGTATTTCTTATGTCACCTAATCATTTTCAAAAGAGATTAAAGCCGAGTAAACATACTTGTTTGTATAACAGTTAAAATGACATGTTTATGGTGACCGCCAATTAACACCTTTGTTGATCGTTCAAGCGGAATGTTAGTGTGTTGAACATTTTCACCGAGATAAAACAAACAATTTAAATGACCCAAGCCGAGATTAAATGAATTGTTAGATTTAAAACTCATTAATTACAATAGATAAAAGGATTAGGACAATTATAATAAATTCATGATAATTTAATGTAAAGCAGACGACCTCATCACAGACCGTTCAGAACTTATTTCGTGCCGCGAGTGATTTCATAATTTATAGCGACTGACCTTTGTAAATATTTGTGTAGACAGTAGACTATTGATTTTATTTGTGCATGATTTGTATCTGTACTTGTGTTTTTAATTATTACGAAGGACCAAAAATGGAGATTGAATACACAATCATAAAGTGTCATATAGAAAAAAAGGCACACTGTTCATTGTATCTAGTTTACACAAATCTCATACCGTATTTCATGCATTCAAAATTTATGACGACACACTCGACCTCGGATGAGTCGAACCTCGGATGAGTCGAATACTTTGGTCCGGTCCCTTCGACTTCGACACGACGAGGTTCGACTGTATGTATATATATGCCGACTCTAAATAAAATTTACTTACTTACTTACTTACTTACACTTACACTTGATATGAGAAATAGATAATCATATAATAACAATATCTACCTTGTCCTTACTTTCTCCTTTCACTGTTACTTGATGTATCTCTTTGGCTCTTTTTAAATTTGTCACAAAACAACAGCGAACTACAAAAGTAGAGCAGTCATTCAAGAAAGTATTTATCTGCTAATAATAATCTAAATGATTAAATGATACCAATTTTGAACTTATCTTTAATTAACCTTAATGTCATTACTGTGGAATCATTATTATTTGTAGGATACCAATTGTTGTGAATTTTGTGATGAAAGGTGAACCATGAATTTAAATGTTCAACAAAGTAGAAATTTTCCACGAGCTTATATGTAGACTAATACAAAACAATGAAATCAAATATCCACAAAAATACAATGTTCCTTCAATCCACGAAAAATAAACGAATCCACAGTATATAATTGTCAGCTGACTTTTACATACAAGTTAGCATTTAATCCTGAAGTAATTATCCCATACTTAGACCCAAAGAATTAATGGTATATAACATTTGCATTGAAAAGTATAAATTTGACAGTTCACACACACAATCCTCAACTTTAGCCTTGACTCATCAGTGAGGTTGTTTTAGAGTAAGTTAGGAAACCGTCTGCAGTATGACTTACCTTTGATGTCTTCCAAAAGTTCTTCAGTTAAGCAATCTATAACAGAGACAAGAGTTTAAAACTTGTACTATTCTACTGATCAAAAAAATTTAAAACATGAATAGGTCACATAATAGGATCAGAGATAAGAATTGTCTTATTTTGACATCATGTTTAAATGATTAGTTTCTTCCACAAATTGATTATCATGTAGTTGTGCAAAAGTATAATATCCTTTTGAACAGACACATTTTTTATTGGAAATTCAGACACTTCTGTGATGATTTCTTCATTGTTTAATATATGACAGGTTCAGTTTAATGCCAATAAGAAATTTCATTTAAAATTTTAATCCCTTCATTTGAATGCATGATATTTGAATCTCACGTTTGGTCCACAATCAAAATAATTGATTTTTTACAAAAATAAAGTTTGAGTTAATGAAACTCATTGTTCTTTAGAGAACCAATCCATCAATCATAATAGGAGGCTTTAGTACAAAAATTGTTAAAAAAACAGGACAAAGATTTTCATTTTCAATAGTGCGCTGATTTTATATAGTCCTGAAAACAGTATGTCAGATGTTTTTGCATAATATTGACATACGTTAATATTCCCTGTATCTGTATCTTCACTGCCCAGATGTAATGTGATCTTCATATTAGTTATTACAAACAATCCCATTTCAACAGGTGTTAAGGCAGTGAGGTGTGCAATTTTGCTATATGTTACAGTGACATTAGATGAAGAACAGCAATAAAAGTGCTGTTCCTTGGCTTTATCAAGAGCCTGTCATAAAAACCTATTTTCCACATCTTCTTAGGGCTATTCCATTAAAATGTATGTGGGAGGGTAGGAAGGGACTTTCAAAATATCCCTACAACCAAGAACCATTTTATAGATAATTTTGCAAAATGGTTATAGACACATACTGAAAAAAGACCCATGACCCACATTCAATAATTAAACTTCCCTTCCTACCCTCCCACATACATTATAATGGAATAGCCCTCATGGCAACACTTCAATTTTATTATCTTACCTGGAACTTCTGAAATAGGTTTATCTTGTCCATCTTCAGTTATTTTAGCTGTTTCCTTTAACAGATCTTCTATCTTCCTATAATCAACAGTTATTTTTTTATAAATTATTATCAGTCATAAACATATATAATTACATTACATGTATGTTTCATGAGAATCCGTTAGTTTGATTGACTAACAACAATCGTGTGTCATTCAAAAATTAGCCTTCATATCAAAATGAATGTTACATTCGTGATGACACGTGCTTCCACAAAAAAAGTGCACAGGTAAATAAAAGAAAAACTTGATAAAATGTTTTTTCCATGGTATTATTAGCATAAAAATGTAATAATAAGAAATGAATGCTTCTTTTTGTAATTTTATTGGGGTGTAAAAGCGTTGATCGTGCACACATTTTTTTAATGAAGCACGGAAAATGTGCTTCGGTCAACAATTTTACACCCCAATAAAATTACAAATAGAAGCATTCATTTCTTAAATGAATACATGCATTGAAATACTGTATGCTTGCATTTGCTGGGAAAATGTGAACTTCATATTTTTGCATTTGCTGGACATAATGCTAGAGTTATCTTTCACGTTATTTTATCTTCAGAATTTACATGTTCTAATTTCTTCAAATTTCAAAATATCATTTTTAGGAATTAAAATACAATGTTATGTGGCACTAATTAGCCTAAAATAAACTTTGTTTTAACAGGCATGTTCAAGTTTGAATAAAAATTTGTAAGCTTTTGATTTTTTCCGTTTTAGTTTTTCATCCAAATTGATCTTTTGATTAAGTTATTTAGTTTATATACATCCCTATTACTTATTCCTATCAGCTGGAACAGACCTATATGAAGCTTACCTATGCACTGCCTTGCCAGCTACAGGTATGGCCTGTAAAGCTTTGATAACTGGAATGCCTTCATATACCTTTATACAAGTTAAGGAAAATCTTTGGAATTCCAGCTGGTCAATGTAGTCACTCTAAAACACTTCAATAGATATAGGAAGATGTGGTATGAGTGCCCATGAGACAACTCTTCATCCAAGTAACAATTTATAAAAGTAAACCATTATAGGTCAAGGTCAAATATGGATAAAATCAGAGTCTTAACAGATACCTTGTATGGCTAAGCAAGGTATTGCTAGAATTTGAAAGTACCTTAATTTCATATCTATTTTCTTTATTACATACAAGCATGGTAGAACAGGTGCTACAGAGTCATATTCTCTTTGAAAAGTGGATATAATGTACTACTTAAAAGCACATAAGTCTTATGGTATTGTTTCAAGGGAATACAGTATTTGTATATTGGTTGACTGATTATCAATGGTTGTCTTCCATTCACTAGCAAATATTTTATAAGTTTCTGTGGATTCATTATTATTTGTGAATACCAATTTTCATGGATTAATTTCAAATTTACAAAAAATTGAAAAGCACAAGTCAAACATAAAGATGATGTTGTATTCTGGATCAACCTTTGTGAGACAATAAGAGAAATTAAGACTTGTTTTTACACTGTCTAAGGATACAGGTACAACAACTGTTTCTGAGTATCCAAGGTCAATAACTAAACCAGTGTTGGTCCCCAAGGTCAACATAGACAACAGGTGACCAGCTCCAAACATAACAGATGACACCTGGAATATATTTAAACGACAGGTTTATGGTGATGACATTGCAGCAGTAACATAATAGTCTATTTGCAAATTACTAATTGGATTTACGTTTAAACACTTTTAGGTACCAAGTTGCTATAAATTTTAAATCTTTGAAAATCTTGAATTCATCTATGGAAAGCAGTACTTATACAGTACATGTACCTCAAAATGTATAAAGAGAACTTTGGCTAGGGTTTCTCTCACTTGGGAAGGACAAAGTATGGATTCACACACTACCAGTCTTCTGTCTTTAGCATTTACCAATAAACTCCTGAAGAAAAAAAAAATTCTTTGTAAAAGTTGTACCTACATTAGTTCAGTACAGCCAAACCTTGATACAGTATAACTACCAGTGTTATCAAATGCCTTTATTAAAAAGAAGTCTGTGTAGACTGTTTGATATGGCTTTTTCCTTTTTAAATTTTCAGCTCCTAATATTTTGAAGGTCTGATAACAATTGAGGTTATACTATGAATCACATCTAACTTAATATTGTTAATTACGGTATTTAAGTTTTGTGTTTATATAAATAATTTCCTTTAAATATTTTTTTTTTCACTTTCTTTATAAACTTACCTAAAAAACAAGTGAAAAAGAAAATTTTTGAGATTCTCATATAATTCCTCTGTACTGCTAAACTCCCATATTTTCACAATCTGTAACAGAATTAAACAAATGAATGTTTTTTTTTGTTTTTTACAATTTTGGCTACTTGGCCATTGAATTACATATATGCATACATGTATTCAAATTTCACGACAGTCAGATGAAATAGGAGTGCCAAGCGTCTGACAATCAAAGCACACAATAAAAGACAAATCCTTTTTATTAAACACTAGGCCTTGTTGGCTGGGTGGTCTAAATAGTTAATCAATGGCCTATCATTCCTGAGGATATGAGTTTGAACCCTGCCTATTGTAATGTGTGTTCTATTCCAATCTTATTGACAAATTCTTTCTTTGTGGAGATTTTAAACAGTGAATGCAGGTGATAGTTTGGGGTTCACTCTTAAATCTCTCTGTTTATTCTTTATGGGTGAATAAGACTATAATCAGTTTCAATTACAATCATTCACCCTATTTCACATTGATTTACAAAGGCACGATTCAGTTGTGATATATTTTATAACAGGAAATTTGTATTGTAAATTTTTTTTATATTTTATATAACTATTGTAAATTATACAACTTTGTAAACAAAATTAATTGTCAAAATTTTAATATTGATGAAATAAATGTTAAGGAAACAAGCTGTAAAAGCCACTTGGTAGTGTTACTGGCAACATGATGCCAACAAAACTATCATGGGTATGATTAAAATTTGATAAACTTTTATGTAACAATGCTAGTGAACAATTTCCTATACCTATAAAAATAATAATTTCAAGACTTTTCTACTAAATTTTAGTAAATATTCTAACAATTGAAAATAATTAATTGTGAACACAAGTCCTATCAATATTGTATTTTTCTGTCCTGTGATTTCTGGCCATATACCCTAGCCAATACCTTAAAGGGATCAGCTACATGTTTACAGTGGTCTTACCAATAGTCTAATTGTCCTGAATAGTGAATATACAAGTATTTCCCAGGAATTGTCTTGAATAGTGAATATACAAGTATTTCCCAGGAATTGTCTTGAATAGTGAATATACAAGTATTTCCCAGGAATTGTCCTGAATAGTGAATATAGAAGTATTTCACAGGAATTGTCTTGATTAGTGAATATACAAGTATTTCCCAGGAATTGTCCTGAATAGTGAATATACAAGTCTCTCCAGGGAATAAAGCAAGCAACAATCAATAAACCTATTGAATAACATGTGGCTTAAACTATTCAATAATTGATTAACGAACATAATTTTTTTTAATTGATCACTTAAAAACTCTCTGCACCATCTTAACATGGGTGCTTAAGCAAAATTGTACAGGGTGGTACTGTCTTATACTTTTCATACTTCCTGTTATCATTTTCATGTATCACTGAATTTTCAGAAAACTTCCAGAAGAATACAGGAAAATACAAACTGAATTAAATTTTATATTTTGAATCAGAGACATAAATACACATTAGTTTTGTATATATGTCTCTGTTTGAACTTATCAACACTAGTGATAATTGAGTGTTCTTTGCATGATGTCCAGACAGTCCAGTGGTAAAATGTTTAAAGCATGTAGAGATGAGAACAAAACAACAACATAAATGTATCAATTCAAAGGATAGGAAATATATTTGGACTGAGGGTCAAATAATTTTTGACTGGGATTAAAATACAAGATGAATTAGGTAAGATAAGAAATTGGGTCTTACAACAGGTTATATGTACTTTCAAATACTTCTAACATACATGTACACATACCTCTACAGGTTCTTATAAACTTAAACATAGAAAAAGTGTGTGTCATCTACAACAATTGTATAGACACCAAGGTCAAGATACACGTAGAAGTAGTAAGTAAGCAAAGCTTTCAACACTTCTTATACTGTACCTTTGTTTATGACATTTAATGTGGAGACATATTTACCAAATAAAGCAATGTAATACAGTATCGTTACTGTTAAGTATAAAATTTCAAATTGGAAAATCCATTTAAAACTGAAGCTTCTCTACTGTTTACATTATGTTTACAATTTCAAATACATGTATACCTTTTCAGTTTTTTCATTCTTGACTTCAGAAGGAATAATACATCTTGGTCCGATCTCACCTGCTAAACCACATCTGTAACAAAAAAATATGCCTACAGTATGTACCAATATAATTTTATGTGCAGTTTATTTATCAATATCATGCCTACACATATTCAAAGACATATGCAATGTTTATTGATGAATATCAAATGGTACTGTCACTTTAGTCAAAGGTAGAAACCATCTTGATTTCCTTGTTAGGTGTGAATTCTTTAGTTCATTGTTTCAGACCATCAACATGATCAAGACACTCTCAAGGTGAACAAGAGTGCACACCCTGAAATGTCTTGTCTTCTTTACTGACCACTGATTTTATGTTAAAAGTCTTAAATATAAACAATTCACATAAACTTAACATTTTTTAAAGATCCATGACAATGAGGTCAAGGTCAGATAAATCCTGTCAGACATTCATGTACACCTTATATAATTATTCCATACACCAGATATAGCTGACCTATTGCTATTAGTATTTGAAAAACAGACCAAAACACAATAAATTGCTTCACCGAGCGCAGCTGGATACGACTGCAGAGGTCCAACCCTGAACAGTTGGGGCAAAAATGGACACAATATTCGCGCTTGATACAGGTCTGAATTTGGATTGTAATTCAATATTTGACACATAATAGGTTTCTGACACAGAATAACTGTAGTCAAAGAACTTAGAATTGGTTATATGATTTGAATTTATATTCAATTTTTTGCTTTTGTGCAATACACTATGCTGTTGCGAATTGACCTCCCCAAGAAAAATTTTATGCCCCTTCTTTTTCAAAAATTTTTAAACCCCAATTTTTTTTTCAAAAAAAAAAAATATTTGAAGAATTTTTCTTTTGATTTTTAAATCTTGAGGAGGAAAATTGTCCCCCCTTTTCCAAAAAATTCTTTCCATTAAGATATTGTCATAATCTCAATTCAAATTTCCAATGGAGTTTGCAACCATAATAACCCATTTAAATACATCATAAAAGTCTTAAAATAGAAAATGACATACATAATCATTGCTAAAATTAATATACCTTAATCCCATTTTAAAATTATCGAAATAGTAACTTTTAAATTGATAGCTAATCACCTCAAGACAATCTTTCTTTACAAAAAGCAGTGTAAGGGAGGTAATTCAAACACAACATTGTACTTAAGTAATTGTCCATTAACCAGGACACCCTTGTTTTCTCACTTTTTTGCCACTAATTCCTAAACGGTTTGAGCCATAACCCCCCAAAGCCAATCCTAACCATCCCTTTGTGGTAAGGAAACGTGTGGTGTAATTTCAGAGAGATCCATACACCGTTCCACAAGTTATTGGCATGAAACTAGAAAAATGCTTATTTGGGCCCCTTTTTGGCCCCTAATTCATAAACTGTTGGGACCATAACACCCAAAATCAATCCCAACCTTCCTTTTGTGGTTATAAACCTTTGTGTTTAAATTTCATAGATTTCTATTTACTAATACTAAAGTTATTATCCGGAGAAAATGTCCAATGATGTCTTATACGACCGCAAAATTTTGTGGTCGACGAACATTGACCAATGAACCATGAAAATGAGGTCAAGGTCAGATGATACCGGCTAGACCGACATGTTTACCTTACAATCATTCCATACACCAAATATGGTTGACCTATTGCTTATAGTACTTGAAAAACAGACCAAAACACAAAAACTTAATATTGACCAATGAACCATGAAAATGAGGTCAAGGTCAGACGAAACCTGCCAGACTGACATGTAAAAATCATTCCATACACCACATATAGTTAACCTACTGCTTATAGTATCTGAGATATGGACCTAATCACATACATTGTAACTAAAACCTTGATCACTGATCTATGAAATAGGGTCGAGGTCAGGTGAACCCTGTCTGACAGACATGTAGACATTACAAGGAACCAATAAAACAAATTGTTATCCTATTACTCAAAATAATTGAAGATAAAAACCCATCGTTAAATTCTTTAAATAAGAAATTCCCTGCGTGTTATACTCATGCACTTTAATGTAAATGTTTCCCGTGAAAAAAATATATCTGGATTTTTTTTATGGAGACAGATGTTGCTCAGTGACTTGATAAATTGTTCATGTTGTCCATGGAAAAAAAAAACATCATGTGTTGACTCAGTATTGATGAATATGACAGTAGCTAATTTAGTCTGAATAACTTTTATGTCAAGACAACAGGACCAATACGTACAAAACACAATTTTGATTTTAGTACCAGAAGGTCTCACAAATTATTCTCAACTCTAAAAAGAGAGAATGAAGTCATGGATATATTAAGTTTGGTTCCTTGCAAGGAATCTTACATGCACATTTTTATGTATACATTTGTTTTAAACTGTTTTGTAGTTTTCAAGAAGATCTTTGTTGATTCAGCCAATCAAAAAATAGTATTGTTAATTATGACATACCGTACCTACTCGCTTATTAGTCGGAAAATTGGGAGTAAAATTCATAATCCAGAGAGGGGTACCGACTAATAGACGAGATCCAGCGACCAGAGGAAAATTCCAAGCTTGAGAAAAGTGGTCAGGAGTGAATTTCCTGGTCAAAACTACGTTTGTGATTGCCAAACCTACATAAATCAATAAATAAAAGGTTTTTGTTGAAAATAAAAGACTACAATACTGTCCTTGTGTTTTATTTGTTCTTTGTTATCAATTTTCGGCAAATTCGTGTTGAAATTCCCACTGTTTACTGTTTGGGTATTGATTTTCATGGTCAAATGGTTTGTTCATAAACCCAAAAGAAGAGCCAAGAACCAAAAATGAAAAGGAGATAACAATGTACCAACTATGTGAAAGGATGTATTCAGCGGAGTTATTGTGTCATTATTGTGATATCATGATATCAATTCAATACTTATAAATCATACAATAATCAAAAATAATTTTAAGATTCACTCCCAAGATCAAAATATTATTCATTAAAATGTCTCAGGTAAACAAAAATCACAAAATTAATTGACAAGCCAATATAATCCATTGATAACCCCTAATTAAGAGACAAAGAGTTGTATTCACTAAAGGTGTGAAAAATATCAGTGATAGGTAAACAGATGACACTAATGAGTTGGAGTTATTTTAATATAAAGTTGATTAGCTTCACTTAATTTTTTTAATCCTTTAATCATCACAATATAATAAGAATTATAAAGTGTACATGCTCATTTAACACTGAGTTATGTGTGCTGTAAAAAATATTATTTTGTTTGACTTTCAATTTTTTTCAGGTTCATATTGGTTTATGTTCGCTTTTCTCAAACAATAGGCTATTAGTCATACCCTACAAAATCATTGATGCATTACGTAAACAACACATGGCTAATGAAACAGTGAACAAAACAAGAGGAATGAATACATCTTTATTAATTATATAATATATAAAATATCATGATCAACATCAACTAAATTCAAACCAAACAAACATTCATGCAGAAAATGAATATAATTCCTGGATTTGCATTGGTTTTACCGGCGTTCAGTAACTGTCAGCTGCAAAAAAATGTCCAAATTTTGTCCGACTTATACGAGGTCAAGACTAAATCCTTGGAATTTGTAGCTGAAAAGGTCAACCGACTAATAGTCGGATCGACTATTACTCGAGTTCCAACGGTACATGTCAGCACATTAAAAATCTGACCAAGTGGCTTGATTTATTTAGAGCAGAGTGTATTCTTACTGTATCACCTACAAATTCTATCTTCCTGATTACACATGATATCAGGGCTCACACTACTTCAGAATCATAGGGAGAAGTGACTTCTCTTTTTGAAACTGATAGGGAGAAGTGGTGAGACTTGAAAGAGAAGTGCATGTTTGCTCGCGGCGCTTCAATGTTTTGTTTTCACCATAATAAAAAGAGCCATATGGATCCTATTTATTTAATTCTTTTTTATATTGTTCAATTAATACCTGAGAATACAATTAACAGTTGTTTCAGTTTATGTCTTAAATAATCCTTTACAGTTACTCAATTATATTTTTTCCTCTTGTCAGAAACTTCCAACTATATATCTAGCACTAAAAAGATCTTTTTTATAGCAAAAAAGAAAAGAAAGTATCATATATCAATTAAAATTCAATCAAAAAACTATTCTGTTTATCATGTTTATGGAATTCTTTGTTTCTCATTAAAAAGATATATAAATTTAACAAAGTTAAGCAACTTTAATCAATAAATTGAAACAAGGCATTTACATGGAAATATAAACATTTAGCAAGGAGATCTAACCAAAAGTTTTTTATGCGCGTGGAATGCAAAATTTTCACTTTTGGGATCATTATTCAGCTGTTCCATTGGTGAGTCTGTAGTTATCACCGTAAGAATACAGATTTCGATCATAGCTGATCCGCTTCTGATGAATCCCCCCCTCAAATCCGTGGTTCGTACAAATATTTCAATGGCGGACGAAGAAAAATTTCAAAAAATAAACAAAGTTTGACATGTTTGACAAGCGATTTGGAAAGGAATATGATGCTTTTAATGCAATAAATGGAGGAATCATTAACTAAAGGCAATTTTTATCACGTTTTAATGAAGAAACAAACTAATTTTGCCTGAAATCAGAATGTTTTGATATACGCTCTCGAGTAACAATTACTGGAAGTGAAAGAAAATACTGCATTAAAGTTGTTTCTTTGAAATAACATACAACCAATCTGTAAAGTCAATACTTTCAAAGCTTTTCTAAAGAAATAAATCATTTCTGTCTTTGAATTTCTTTACTTACAATAAGAAAAAATTTCTGTTTTATTGACTTGGTAAAAATGGAAAATTGCTGATGATGAAAACAACTGCAAGCGACTATATAGAACACCAGGGGACTAGATATCGCTTTTGACGGTCGGACAAAGCAAACTGACGGACCTGACTTTTTTTGACCCAGTCACCTGCTAGCATGAGCCCTGGATATTTAGAATGAAAAAAAAAATTATTTTCCTACCAAAATTTTTCAACTAAGCCTACATGTAAGGAAAACTTCATTATCATGTGGATTCATAACACATGATTCATAATAGACAACTTTCAAATCTGTGAATCATCATGTACATTTCCTAAGTCACAGTCAACAGATTGTCCCATGACGTCATCTACGCAGATTGACCCTGGGTCAACTAGTGTAACTCATTCATAATGGTGATACGATTCACCGAAAAACTTTTTTGCTTGGTTCAATTTATGATTCATTTCATTTGTATTTCCGTTTGATTCTAATCCGGATAATTTCTGAGCGTTATAATTTTCCATCTGCCAATCAAAACTTGTGTTACAAATTAAACGTCTTTATGAAAATGGCTGGCACTTTTTTAGCTACACTAAGGCCAAACAAAAACATATGTGCCAACTGATTTAAGAACTTTTTTTTGCATTTCTGAAAACAAATTTTGAATAATACCATTTTATTGAAAGTGAACTTCAATATTTAAATTCAGACTTTTGTCATCATCATTTTTTATCAATGTAAATTGATACCAGATTTTGGGTATAATACCCATAAATGGGGATAGTACCCATTTATTAGGATCTTCCCAAACTGTAGGCTGTATAATGCTGTAGTATTTGAATTCTCAAAGATAGACTTTTGAAACTGTGATGTGAAAAAGTTCATAAATTCCCATTATCGCAGTGTAACCATATTGCTTGTATATTTACGATGTCTGAGCATCATACATTAAGGTTCATGTGGACCCTTTGGCTAAAATGGCTGCATTTTCACCTCAAAAATTGAGTACAGACAAACCAGCCTGTGTATCTGGAAAAGTTTCAAGGCATAGATAAATAAAATTCAAATATATTTTATGTTTTAGAAAATTAAAAACTTGACAGGATTTTGCATAGCACTTTTATTCATTCCTCCAGAAGATGCCAAAATAGGGAGCGTCTTTTTACCACAGAACACCACAGAATACCACAGAACACCAAAAATATACCACAGAGCTCTGAAATATAAATACTTCAGACATTATATTACTGTTATCATTAATTATTTTTATAATTTGACATTTATTATTCAAATAAATTTAATTTTTCTATTTAGGGTCGACTCACTATCGCTACGTCCCAACTGAATTGGCCTATTATTGGGTCTATACCAAAAACACCTGCCAGTATTAAAACATAATATACAAAATATTTAAAGTCACAACAATTGTAATTCTGGGATATATTTGTGACATTTACTTTTTTTTCAAATGCATTTTAATTTTTTCTAGTTATTTTTTTCTTCCATTTTTAGAATGTTTAGATAGATAACGTAATTATATCTTAAATCTATTTTGTATATACCAGAATTTATCGTTTTGTAGTTGTCATTTTGTTTAATTTTATGTTGTAACAATATGAATTAGTGCATGTATATTATTAAATTTTGAATAATATATAAAGCAGTCCTTTAAGGGCTACCAAATACTTTCAAAAAGATATTTGAAGTTGTTGTTGGACAGTTATTTGAGTTGACTAATAAAATATTATAAGTGTGTCTTTATAATAGTCAAATATTTCAAATTTGATGATTCGGGACTTTTCTTTTGATGTGTATCTTCTCAAATTTATGTATTTATGAAAATACATATTCCTTCTATTCCTATCTTTCAAAAACAATGGCAATGCTTAATTGGACTATGATGCCGTTTGAACAATATGAGTTCTAATCGGTTAAACAGAAAAGTTTTTTATGGGCAGACATTATGAGTAAAAACACAAGTGTATACAAAATTGGATTTTTTATGTAACGAAAACATTTTCTTAGTGTAATGCAGAACATTTGTGTAACATTACAGAATATGTTCATAGTACTTCAGTTGTCAATACTATTATGTCTAAAATGTTTAGTAAATATGTTGAACAGTGGCAATGCAATTTACAGTTAGAGAAAGCTGTATCTGGTTAAGGTGGTAACAAACTTCGAACATATAATTTATTTAAGAACAGTTTTGAAACGGAAACTTATTGTACAATTCCAATGTCATTTTCACAAAGGAGTTCTTTTGTCAAATTTCGATGTGGTGTAGCACCACTAAGAATCGAAACAGGAGATTTGAAAAATTACTTTTAGAGGAGAGAGTCTGTGATATAGTTGTAAGGATATTTTAGAAGATGAAGCCCATGTTATTTTATCGTGTCCTTTGACGATTTTAGAAATAAATTATTTGATGAAGCAACACATTTTAATAGTGATTTAGCCTATGTCTTTTGATGATAAACAGAAATTAGTGTTTTTATTTACAGATGTTAATTAATGATTCGTAGCTGTGCCAAAGCCTTTTGTTAGAACTTTTTTTATATTTTCTACTATTAATATTTTCAAACTGTACATTGATGAAAACTAACTTGTTAGGTTTTATGGATATTTACCTGAAGTTAATTAGCATTATGTTTTGACAATCTAATCTGATGAATCCCTTGTTTATTCAACTATTCCTTCTATTCCAACATGGATTTCTTACAAATGGCATACAAGATTTTAGGAGGAATAAACCATTTCATTGAATTATACCTTGCATAATCAGATGGCAATTAGAAAAGCATTTTTTATAGAAAACATTTATTTATAGAAAATCATTTTTTTATAGAATAACATTTTTTTTATAGAAAACATTTATTTATAGAAAATCATTTTTTAATAGAATAACATTTATTTATAGAAAATCATTTTTTATAGAAAATCATTTTTTAATAGAAAAACATTTACAATAGAAAATTTTTTTTTATAGAAAACTTTTTTAAAAGATTTTATAAAATATAGTTTAGTATCTCAAAGGTTTCAAAATATAAAAAATCTACCAAATAACAAAAATAACACTTGTAATGACCGAATAACACTTGAAATTTTAATATTAGCACATATTGGTGACTTTTAAACATTGTTATGATCATTAAAGAAATTTATATCTCATCCGTCAATCGTCCAGTCATTAGTGTAACCCAAATTATATAAATAATATTATTCTGAATTATTAGTTTTGCATTTTGTAAAGTAATTGGATGTTCTGTGGTATATTTTAGTAGTTTTACTTGTATTTTGTGTAGTTCTGTGGTAAATTTTGGGTGTTCTGTGGTATTCTGTGGTGTTCTGTGGTAAAAAGATGCTCTGGCCAAAATAAACTAATTTGTGAAAGAGGTTTGAGAACTTCCCCACAGGTAATAATTGAAGTGAACTGTATTCATTGACATGGACAATAGATGGACAATAGATACCTGACAATAATTGGTGATTTCAACTGTGCACCTGAGTGGACCATATCAAGTGAAACTCAACTGTTTGTTAATTTCATCATCTTCTGCAGGGACTGCAAAATCCAGTTAAGATTTAAATTTTCTAAAGTAAAACATATAATGCATTTGAATTTTATTTATCTAGGGCGTGCTATGCCTTAAATCTTTTCCAGATACATAGGTTTGTCTGTACTCGGAGTATATTTTTAGGTGAAAACGCAGGCATTTTAGCCAAAGGGTCCACATGAACCTTAAAGACATAAATTATAAAATTCTACCGAATATTTTAGTTGCTCACTCTCACGGCTGTGCAAAACTTTTTTACACTATGCACCTACTTTGTATATACAGCTCCGATGTCTAAAATGACAACATTTTTATCACTGCTATAACTTAAAGCTTCAAACAGCGGCATTTCCACAAAATATAAATTTGGAAACTGTATTATTCATTCCCGGAAATACATAAAAGTTCGATAACTCGAAATGGTAGTAGTTATTACCGTAAGCAGATTTAAATAAATGTACACAAGAACGGACTAATTAAAAAAAAAAAGAGGAATTACTTCAGGATTATCATTTAAAATGTTTTTCTCTTTCTCTTTTTTAGCTTTCATCAATTTTTTTTCGTTATTTTTCAGCACTAATTCTATCTAATAATTTCATAATAAATATACTACCGTAATAAACCAAACTAAATTACTCAGTGAAACCCCCTAATAATGAACGCCTGCTTGTACTCACAAGCTCTCAGTTCTGTGGTACATGGACCCTTTATTATCTGTGTTACATCTCTATGATGTTTCAGCTCATTTTCTATTTATTTAATTCGTTCTTGCTATTATCATAAACACAATCTTACATTGGAATCAGTTTGTCCTTGCCATCTTTCTGATTATTTTCCGATAAAAATAAATCAAGGATAATCATGTGTTACTTAATTTGATTGCTTCTTATGTTTTCCCTTTATAGGCTACTTCTGGATAACTTTTGCAGGATATTTTAGAATCTAAACTGTTGAAAATTGTCAAAAGAGAACTAAATAAAATCTGAGAAAACAAATATAATCAACTGTTACATATGAAAACACCTGACTAAAAGAGAATTAAATCTAACTTAGTCTCTATTGATTTGACCAATTTGTCCTTTTTAATTACTCTAGATAGGGTTAGGTGTTGTAAATATATAACATCAGAAACTTAAGTTGGGTCGACAATTGACTTTATATCTTACTATACAATATGGGTTTTGGTCATTGTTGAAGGCGATACTGTTAACTGTAGTTGTTTATGATGACGATGATGATGGTGGTGGTGAAGATTGATTGTTGTTGTTAGTTTTAAGGCCAGTGGCAAATATTTCATGCATGTTCAGGACTATGGTGAAGATGATAACAAGTAAGACAAAAATGATGATAATGATGTTGATGGCTGTTTCTGTTGCTGTTGTTGATGACAGTCATAATGATGAGAGATGATAATAATTTCAGAAGTGTATCTGTTACTTAATTAAAGGTAAAGGGTTTCAGAAAGTCTTCAAATTACTGTTAGATGATTTTTTTTCAAGCAGATTGGTTGCATTTAATTTCTATGAGCATATTTTGTTAACAGACTGAAAGCTTCTAATAGTAGGTAATAGACTTGGTAAGCTGTCTAAGTTTTGCTACTACTACTAGGTGATATTTTCTTAACAAAGATGTCAGTTACTTTTTAAGACAAGGTGGCTGTATTTTCCAGTTAACAGTTTTTAGTTACAGGTGGGTAATTTTGTCAATAAAGCTAGTAACTAACATTCACTATCAGTTTGCCAGAATTGGGCACAAAATCACCAGCATTTATCATAGAATTGCAATTTTTGAAACTGACTGTCCTGTTTTCATGTGGTTAGCATGGTTATAGCCTGAATTAAGGGTTTTAAAGATCCCTATTAGTAGCTTAGCATTAAATAAACCTTAATGATACTTCTTTTTTTAAGATATTGATCTTCATAAATGATTGTCTTTCATATTAATGTTTCTTGTGTTTTTATTTTCTTTCTACTCACATAATTTGGTTTATTGTTTTGAGATGAATTTCTGACCGTTTCTCTTTGAATCTGTGATATTGTGTGTGATGATTTCACAAATGGTGTAATTATAACCTATGATATAGCCAAAAAATATGAAAAACTACTGAAATTGTGCTGTGTTCAAGATCCTGAATTTGTGGATCAAAAAATATTCTAGGCAAATAGAAATAAATCAAATGTTATTATTTTCACCAAATATTGAAACACAAATTATAGAGTGACTGAGCAGGGTAATATAAGCTTAGTGAAGTATGATGCAAAATTTTTCATCTTTCTTACATTTATATATTGGTAGTCTAGTACCTCTTGAAATATCTCCAAATTTTTGTAGCACATTCAGGATAAAAAAAAGTCTTTTATATTTTTATTACATTTTATTTCATAACATTATTAACATAAAGTAATCAATGGTTTCAAATAATGACAAAATAAATTCTAAACAATGCATTGTGAAACTAACCAGATAATTAAATATAATACCGTTTTATTACTGTAATAATCTATTTCATTCAAATTTACATGAATTAAATACATAACAATAAAAGTTCTTAAGACACCATGATGCTTCTAATTAAAAAAAATCCATATTTGGCACAAACCTATGTGTATTAAACACCCTTATGACATCCTTCACTTACTAATTCATAAATAAATCAAATATTAAATTTATTGTGTTAAATAATTTTGTTATATTTTATTTACAAATTCTGTTGAAGAATTATGCATAGCATTAGCAACTTAATGCTTTTAAATGATCAAAAACATTTTTTTTCAATGTTTATTCAATCTCCCACTATGAATACTGTGGAAATTCTTTCATTAAAGATTTTCTAAATTGCAATCTACAGTCCTCTTTTAGGTTATGATTACATATCACTTTTACCAAGAATGTTGACACCTAAGCAGCTTCTGCATTAATGACTGATAGCTGACAAAAGGTTTTACAAAGACAGGGCTTTGAAGTATCATTAAGGTTTATTTAATGCTAAGTTACTATTAGGGATCTTTAAAACCCATAATTCAGGCTTTAAATGGAAAGCCGTAAAGTCTGACAATTTAAGGTGTATATAAATACTTAAAGGATAGACAAAATTATAATTATGTGTCATAGTTAATCATCATCGTGAATGATGCTTGAAGCTATACTGAAAGTACATTTCAATATCAATACTTAAGTGACTAATCAAAGTGGTAGAATTCATATAACGATATGTTATTCATAGGCATAAATGCCCATGCATAAATCTTTTCAAAGCAATCAAACAACATTTCTATTGGAGGTGGTTTTTTCTTACAATAATAAATTATATATAAAACACATTTTCGATTTATTTACTCATAACTTTTATAAATAATTATAAATGTACACAGTACATGTCTGGCAGTATAAAAAAACATGTGTTTTCATCAACATAATATAAACTTATTATCCTTGACCTTGAAATGTCTAATAGACCAGCTATTCAACCTTCATAACATTCATGACATTAGCTCTATTAACTCAACAAAATGTAAAATACTGAAACTTCCTTACGCGAGCAAGTTATCAGAAGAAAATGCAATTTACATGAATAAAACTAAAACTGAGAACTTCAACGAATAATGTAAAAGTGTATGATATATCATCCATAATTTTGTTAGGAGTTAAAATGAATTTCTTGATTTTCATATTAATTATTGTCCTAACCAATAGAACATAAAGCATCAACCATATTGAAGGTAGTTAACATTAAAGTTTTGCAGTGCCAAATAGCAAAGTTGATATGTTTTAAAACAGAAATGTCAAATATTCCAATGTATGAGTTGCTGACATGTTGTTATCACCCATATTCCCTGAGAAAATATGTTCATTAACAAATAGACAATAGACAGTTAGGTTCATATTAATGAAAAACAGTGGTAACACTGGTAAGTCATTTACCCTTTACCAATATACTTACTGGGGATAATACTTAGCCTCTCTATGGTCTTAAAAAAGACTCAAAAAAGAGAAAAATAAGTTTTTAAAGGTGGGTCACTTGTAGAGAAAAACTGTGTTACTGACTAAGAAGAGTAACAATTAACCTTCTTTAAACTGAAGAACACAATTTATTCTATCCCCTTGATAACATAATCAAGGGAGATAACCCCTTTGAGGATAACCTAATTAAGGGAGATAACTAATGACTGCTTACTACTTCAATATTTTCTAGTATCAATATTTGCCCCCTTACAACTCACACATTAGAAATAATTATCATACATATTTTCTCTCTATGCAAATGCACATAGTCAATGAACACAAAAAGACAAATGCAAGCAGTGGAGGTAAAACATATACATTTTAACATTCCATTCTGTCTTGTATTTATATCTAACAGGTTATTGCCAACTACAAATAAATAAGATTTATAGACAAGCTGCTTCTCAAGATACTAAAGTGTGTCCACTAACATTAAGGATGGCTTCGCATGCATGAAGTTACATTTGTCTTAATGTTGAATATATGTACATACCTGACAAATACATTCATACAAATTTTACACCTGTACATGTATATTTATACACTTTATAGAGTATAACTGAAAGGAGAAGGTCCCGTAAGGGCTTATTTTGGCCTAAAATTTGAAGTACATCTGATGAAAGATTTTTTAACATTTTTTAAACACTTAAGTATCTTCTTTAGTCGATTCAATTAGTTTATGTAAAAGATTTGAACTGATTGGTAATGATGCTTCTATTCAAGCATAAATATGAAAAATCTATCAAATATATATGCCACAAACGTTCTCTTTACAGATGTTTTTTGTCTAAAATGGAAGTGGCCAATTTGTGTTCAGTCTCAACCTTTATATATGTTATGTATCATCATCAAATACAACATATATTTAAATATTAAGACTGAACACAAGTGTGGCCATTTCCAATTTAGATAAAAACTGTCTAAAAATGAGCACAAATGCTAAAATTGTGAGGATTTCAGTAATTTTGAATGAATTAATTATGCTAGTACCTGATGCATGTGCATTGTATTGTCAAAAACAGTCCATATTTACGTAACAGAAGAATTCATCTTTCCAATAAATAGCTGAAAAGTTACATTTTTAAAAAATTTTGAAATGCTATACTTTGGGCCAAAAAAGGGGTCTTACCTGGCCTATTCCTTTCTTTTTGTCATGGTTCGCTTGTTTAAAAATATAAAATGTATGTTTATAAGAGGTAAATAATGCATGCATAAACAAGACAAATAAATTATACATTCTAATGCAATTAATTTTTACTCGCGATTTAGGTTGGACATCATACATATTTATTTCAAGTGTGTAAAATCCTAGTTTACCTAGCAGGATGTTCTGCTCAAACCCAGGTGACGCTTGAAAGATTTCCTCTTAATATATAAATATTCATTAAACAGGATTGATTTAGTAATTGCATTTATATATGAATAACTGTAAGATATTCAAATATTCTCGGACATCAATCTTAGATTTTACAGTCACAACTATCTATTTTCTGACTGTGCTAAAGTGTCAAGAAAAATCAATTTGGAACAATAAAATAAAAGATTGATAAAGAAATAAAATACAGTTTTACCTTAAATTTAATCAATTATAAACCTTCTGAAGGATTAAAGCAAAATCTGATGAAAAGATATCACCTTACAATCAGCAAGACCAAATCTTGGAAACAAATCTATAAATATATTATAAAAATAAAGAGGTAAAACTTCACAACCGTCAATACTGCACCAATCCTCAAGGATTTCTCATTAACATAGCACTTTTCTTTACTTTTTCTTTTGAGATTACACTTCATCAAACTTGTAAATATTTCTAATACTCAGAGGTTTAACCTACAAAGAGTAATGAACAAAACTTTCCATATTTATGCATATAAATGTCCCCATGATAAAGGGGATATAAGAAGTATGAACTAATGGATATAGAGAGAAAAAGTCAAACTTGTATATTTTGAATATGTTCTTAATAAATTTACTTCTCTCATTCACAAATTTTATATACTTCTCCAAGTAATAAAATCATTGTCCCTGTATTCTCTTTGTTATCATACTGTGATTTTACTTATTATTTCTTTTAAAATTCAACAGAATATGGCTACTTCTAATGTAAGATTTATGTGTTTTCAATATTGAATTATTTGGATGGATATAATCAAACAAGATGGGTAGATAAATGTTGAATTCAAACTACTAAATAAAAAAAGATATGTGGATGGATACAAGACAACAATGCCATGATATATTAATAAACAACAAACACTAAATAAACAGCACCCCTTTTAAAGTTGCACATCTTTTAATTTCAAGTCTTTTTTTTATATTAAAATCACATCTAAATAATCTGAAAAATAATTGGCAATCATACCACATCTTCTTATTTTTATATTTACAATTAATAAAAACCAACAAATGATTTTGAATGATCTAATTTATCACTTGAACTGTTGGGGTCATTCATCAAACATCTATAAATGAGTATTCTATTGAACAAAAAATTTATATATGTTCTAAAAGTGAACATGACTACATTCCACATTCATTTTGAATGTTGATAATTAAATCATTTCATCCATTAACACACTTTTTTCAAGCTATCAATTCGTTCCTTTTTTGCACCCTCAATGTGTCCCCTTTACTCCATATTTACACTGTGAAATGTCTGAAATCAGGGGCAGATCCAGGATTTTTGGAAGGGGTGTAATTACAGAAACAGATTAAATTCCGCCGAGCAGAGGAGGTATTACATAGTCCCACTATGCCATAACGGATAAATAATCCCAATAAAGTGTGCATATTCTATATAGATTTTCAAGATTGTTTTTCTTTGTATTTTGCTGTTTGCCAACATGTATTAATTTAAATTAATACAAATGTAATACAAAACAAGAATAATTGAATCCAATGGACACTATTCTCTGTAACTCAACAATTAATAAAATTGAAGATAAATTTCAGGCAGTATCATCAGGCTTGGCATACAAATTTGCTTGCAAATGATGCACAAAAATCAGTCAAAATTATGAGGAAAGGTTTAAAGGCCAAAACATAAAAAACTGTTCTTCAAAGGTATGTTAAATTAAACAGCATGTGAAATTGCTTACAACAGTATAAACATAACAATGCTAACAATTCATAGGAATGAGCACAATAATTCTCCTGAGTATTGTAATTCAAAACAAAACAAATCAATTGCTATGTCTGTTTCTGGTAATATATTGTGTTTCTTCCAAATAAAATGCCAATAAATTCTGAACATGGGACACCCAAAATAATTTCATTAATATTTCAATAAAGAAATGAATCACTAACCGGCCACACCTATCTGTAATCCACTAAGCCATTTTACTTATATCTGAGTTATTAGAAGTCTTAACATTTTTTTAATTTGACTCAATCAAAAATAAAATATAGATAAGTTGACCTAATTGTGTCTATGAATCTTCATATTTCTTTCCAAAATGTGTCTAAAAAAATATATCTTTTCTTTGACTTTAATAAGATTTGATTTTCTGATTTTTGGTGTTTTAATGCCACTTTCAAGCACCGCTTTTGGACTATTTCGTGGCGGCCAGTTTTTATTGGTGGAGAAAGCCGGAGTGCCCGGAGAAAACCACGACCTTCGATAGGAAAACTGACAATCCTAGTCAATTAAGATTGGAGTCGAGTGCACTTGCACGAGCAGGGTTCGAACTCACAACCTCAGTGTTGACTGACTAGTGATTACAGTAGTAACTACTTAGACCACTCGGCCACCGAGGCCTCTGACTTTAATAAGACACTTAACTACTTGATCATGTATAAACTGCCAAGGTGAACTTTTATTTTGTAGGAACTATATAACTATCAAAGTTGTGTCTACTGATAAATTTTCTTGCAGCTGCTTACATTTGAAAGCATCAAACTAGACCATAGCCCTTTATGCATAAAATGTAGGTCAAGGTAACCAAATTATACTGAAAATTTATAATAACTTTGATGTGAACGCTAAACAAATATAATTCCTTTATGACTAAAGGTTGTTTCATTTTGGAATGTAACATACAAAGTAACAGAGATAAATTGTGGAAACCCTATATCCTTTAAAGGAATAGCTGAAGTTGCAAAACTGAAGTGAAATATAAGCTGTAGAAGATGAGGTGCAGTAGTTTTTATGACCTATGGTCAACCTTTAATCACAAAATGTAACAGATTTACCCTACATAGAATGAAAACATTTACTTTACAATTGTTCTGTCAAAAAGGTTTAAATAAATCAATGTTTAAAAATAGATAAATTGTTGAAATATATGACTACCCTTTTGTATTTAATTTAAAAAAATTTATATATCTAATGCTAAACAGTACAAAAATACCTTTATAAGGTGAACAGATATATCTTAATACTAACTAATATACATCTTACAGCAATATAATTGCATAAAACAGGAGATCTTTCATTTACTGATTGTACCTAATTAGCAATAATAATATTTAAATAACTACTTGTATCGCTTGCAAAATAAATAATAACCACCAGTTTGTAAAGTATTTCCAGAAATGAAAGCTGAATATAATTTAATTACAAAAAAGACTAGATGGATTCCCTAAATCAAAACCATAGATGAGAGTCTACAAAAGAAACTCACACATTTCATGTAACCTTAATAATGTCCTCAAAATGTCTGTTCAAGTTAAAATTAAAGCGTTGACTGTGTTCTCATCAACACTTTGATGGTAAGCATTTGCATAAACTATAACTCTAAACTAAAGAAAACAACCCAAACAAAACTAATTCCCGTAATCAATCTCAAGGTACATTTCAAAACTACATATACAAACAGTATCCATTTTTATTTTATTTGAAAAATAGAAAACAGTAATAATAACATATTGTAAATGAAATATTGATTGAAAAGATGTCTTGTAGATTTGCCATCTCCTTAACATGTATCTTACTTCTACTTTTATGCTAACCAAAATCTATGTATAAAATTGCATAGAAATTTTATAATTTCAGACGGACTGTCAGCAAGAACAAGATACTGAAAACCAACTTCTTTTCTAAGACGCTTTTTTTTTGCGTTTAGTCATTTATAGCTGATTTCATGACAATTTCTTTCTGAGATTTTTAAAATTTTTGTTTTTTCATATAAGAAAAGATCTAAGTTAAGTATAAGTGTGATTTGTTTTCCTCCTCTTGAAATAAATCTCTCACAAATTTGTTGGTTTATAGTATTGAATGAAAGCCAGTTTGTCACAATGATGTCTATAAAATAACTGGGCTTAACACTTTTTGCACAATTTACAACAACGTCCAGGAAAACTCTGGCCAGTGTTTCTAAATTGTGAATCATTCCTTTGTTTTAAAGACAAATATGATTGAAATGATGTTAAAATAATAAATGTAAGTTTTCTTTTACAGAGAATATTGTTTATGAAGACAAATTGTGATTTAAAGAGGGATTCTCAAAGTAGAGAATACTACTCACACTTTTACAGAATAGTCAATTATTAAATGTGTCCATAAATTTTATATATCAAGCAAAATATAAAAAAAAAATCACAAAACAAAGGTGCTATTGCTATCTTAAACTTATCAAACAAAACTAATGATAATTTATTTCTATTGAACTGTCTGTGTGTAATAGAAATTTTTGAAGTTTTCCTCCAATTTATTTTACTGCACTTGACTGTCTTGGAAGACTTCTGTTTCCTGCAGACCTGCGGAATGGAAAAAAAAGGTAATTGAAAATCAATAAAATAATTAGAAGATTAAGATGCAAGTTTCCCATTTATCAAATTGTACCATATGGAAGTCAAATTAAATTCTAAACCTATTGTACATATGTTCTTACTGTGGTTTCATTTATTTTCGTGGGAAAGAATTTTCAAGGATTGAGAAAAATTTCGTGGATATTTGATTTCATGGTTTTGCCAAAGTCTGCATACAAGCCTATAGAAAATTTGTACTTTGTATATGGTTTACCTTTACCCACGAAATCCACAACAATTGATATCCCACAAATAATAATGATTCTACAGTATGCTTAACAAAAAGTCCTGATATAGCCTTTAGTCTGCATTAAAATGTATGGCATAATGTAATAATTAAACACAACTGGTAAGAAGAGAAAACCAAGAGAGCATATGCTGAAATGTATCACCTACTTAACGGATCATGATTGTGATTGAATTTTAGGTTTAAAGTCTCGCATGATACATGTATCTAGAAATTCAACAGATTTGTTGAGGCCAGATAAAATAAGTTCCTATATTTTTTTCCAAACATATGCTTGCATTTACTGATCCTCTATTCTATAATTTAAATTTTTGTCATATAAAAGAAAAATGATTAGTTCAATGTGAAAAAATTGCTTTCTTTTCTAACTTAAGTTAAACAAAAATAAATAATTTGGCCATATCTTAAATTAGTACTCAGGCCATTTTTATTTAATAAGTTGGTTTATGGATCTGCCGACCCGAATTTTCGCTAGTTCAAATAAAAACATGAAAAAAAAAACGCAAATTTGTCTTTAAAAATTATTTCTGCCGACCTCATATTTACCAATTAACTAAGAAAATATTAAACGGTATTTTTGTGTTTACGTTTCATATTCTGGTTCCTTTTACTGCAATAAAAAATCGTAAACCAGTGCCCTGAAACGTGACTGGTTAGCTGTTTTCATGTTTGCGCAACCTTAAAACCCCAACTTCCGTTTCGGAACCAGACAATATCTATGCATGGTTTGTTGTGATGAATGAGCCGCTGTACATCCATTTGTTATACAGTTAATTTCTGGGCTTCTGTTTATACTTTTAAATACTGTGTGATATGCTCCGTCCTTAAAGGTGTTAACATGCAATAAGCTCTTTGATTTGCCTTTGTCTTTTAATAGATTTGTTCTACATGTTCTATGTGATGTAGTGTTCTTGTGTTTTTGTTGTCGCATTGATTAATTCCATGAAACCTACAAAAGATGTTGAATTAAAGGTATTAAAGGCTTTTCAAGTTTTACAGAACTATAAATAAGTCTTTTTAAGATCAAGTTTAAATTATTTTTTTTTTTAACCTCCTACCCTTTCTTTTTGTGGCTGATATCCGTAAACCAAGTAAAATAAAAAAAAAACCTGGAAAGATCAAGTTTAAATTAATTTTTTTCCCCTCCTCTTACCCTAAGTTTTTTGGGCTGATGTCCGTAAACCAACTTTGCTTTTTTATTAAATAAAAACAGCCTTACCGGGGATTGTGTTAGATGCCATTTTAACATTTGCTAACATTTCATCCAGTTCTCTCTCAAAATCATCAGGACTTACATTACCTATCAAAATAAAAAGATAATTTGTATACCCTATACATGTATAAAGTAATTGATTGTTATATTGATGTGAAACTAGAGGCTCCAAGGAACCTGTGTCGCTCACCTGATATTTTTATTTACAATTGATGCATATATCAATGCAACCGTTATACTTTTGCTTTAGTTTCAGAGATATAAGCCAAAAACTGCATTTTACCCCTATGTTCTATTTTTAGCCATGTCTGCCATGTTGGTTGGCAGGCAGGGTCATCGGACACATTTTTTAAACTAAATACCCTAATGACAATTGTGACCAAGTTTGGTTAAATGGTTAAGTGTCTCAGTTGTTTCAGAGGAGAAGATTTTTGTAAAAGATTACAATAAACATGATAAAATGGCGCGCAGAGGTCGAACCCTGAACAATTGGGGCAAGTATGGACACAGCATTCAAGACCCCGATTTGGACCAACTTGAAAACTGGGTCCATAATCAAAAATCTAAATACATGTTTAGATTCAGCATATCAAAGAACCCTAAGAATTCAATTTTTGTTAAAATCAAACTAAGTTTAATTTTGGACCCTTTGGACCTTAATGTAGACCAATTTGAAAACAGAACCAAAAATTAAGAATCTAAATACACGGTTAGATTCGGCATATCAAAGAACCCCAATAATTCAATTTTGATGAAATCAAACAAAGTTTAATTTTGGATCCTTTGGACCTCAATGTGGACCAATTTAAAACGGGCCCAAAATCCAAAAGCTTAATACACGGTTAGATTCAGCATAATAAAGAACCCCAAGAATTCAAGAATAAAATCCCATTGAAATTGGTCAAGAAATAAGCAATTTATACGAAGTATCTTCTTTTGCACAATACTGCATGTACTGTGCAACTGAATATTTCTTGCTATTGCGCAATACTGTACAATTGACAATTTCTTGCTATTGCGCAATATTGTGCTATTGGATATTTCTTGCTATTGCGCAATACTGTGCAATTGAAGATTTCTTGCTATTGCGCAATACTGTGCAACTGAAGATTTCTTGCTATTGTGCAATACTGTGCAATTGAAAATTTCTTGCTATTGCACAATACTTATTATATAATAATTTACACGTCCTGATTGGTGTATCTCCTACCATATCATTATTATTTGCTTTTAAATATAAATCAGAAATAACCAACTTAAAATGGAAAATTTTAAAAGAAAAAAAAGAAAAAAAAAATCCCCCAAATTTTTGAACCCCTTATGATTCATCACCCCAAACTCAATCCCAGCCTTCCCTTTGTGGTATGGTACCTTGAGTACAATTTCAGAGAGATCCATACACTTGAACACAAGTTATTGTCTGAAACTAGAAAATGTGTTTTTGGCCCTTTTGACCCCAAATTCCTAGACGTTTAGGGCAATTACCCCAAACTCAAACCCAGCTTTCCTTTGTGATATGGAACCTTGTAGTACAATTTCAGAAAGATCCATACACTTTTACTTTTATAAATTGTTATTTGGATGGAGAGTTGTCTCATTGGCACTCACACCACATCTTCCTATATCTACTTACACACAGTTATTGTCCTGAAACTAGAAAATGCTTGTTTTGCCCTTTTGGCCCCTAATTCCTAAAATATTGAGGCAATTACCCCATCATCAATCCCAGCCTTCCCTTTGTGGTATGGTACCTTGCAGTACAATTTCAGAGAGATCCATACACTTGAACACAAGTTATTGTCATGAAACTAGAAAAATACTTGTTTTTGCCCTTTTTGGCCCCTAATTTCTAAAATTTTGAGGCAATTACCCCAAAATCAATTTATATCAATGCAACCGTTATACTTTTGCTTTAGTTTCAGAGATATAAGCCAAAAACTGCATTTTACCCCTATGTTCTATTTTTAGCCATGTCTGCCATGTTGGTTGGCAGGCAGGGTCATCGGACACATTTTTTAAACTAAATACCCTAATGACAATTGTGAAGAAGTTTGGTTAAATGGTTAAGTGTCTCAGTTGTTTCAGAGGAGAAGATTTTTGTAAAAGATTACAATAAAATGCTCCACAGGGCGCAGCTTGATACGACCGCAGAGGTCGAACCCTGAACAATTGGGGCAAGTATGGACACAGCATTCAAGCTTGATACAGCTATGAATTTGGATTGTGATTAAATATTTGACACAGCATAGGTTTCTGACACAAAATGAATGTGGTCTAAGAACTTAAAAATTTTAAATTGGACATTCACCTATTATGGTCCAATATCCAAAATCTAAATACATCCTTAGATTCAGCATATCAAAGAACCCCAAGAATTCAATTTTTGATGAAATCAAACAAAGTTTAATTTTGGACCCTTTTGACCTCAATGTGGACAAAGTTGATAACGGGGCCCAAAAATCAAAAATAAAAATACATGGTTAGATTCAGCATATCAAAGAACCCCATACATGTATATTCAATTTTTGTTGAAATCAAACAAAGTTTATTTTTGGACCCCGATTTGGACCAACTTGAAAACTGGGCCCATAATCAAAAATCTAAATACATGTTTAGATTCAGGATATCAAAGAACCCTAAGAATTCAATTTTGTTAAAATCAAACTAAGTTTAATTTTGGACCCTTTGGACCTTAATGTAGACCAATTTGAAAACAGAACCAAAATTAAGAATCTAAATACACGGTTAGATTCGGCATATCAAAGAACCCCAATAATTCAATTTTGATGAAATCAAACAAAGTTTAATTTTGGATCCTTTGGACCTCAATGTGGACCAATTTAAAACGGGCCCAAAATCCAAAAGCTTAATACACGGTTAGATTCAGCATATTGAAGAACCCCAAGAATTCAAGAATAAAATCCCATTGAAATTGGTCAAGAAATAAGCAATTTATACGAAGTATCTTCTTTTGCACAATACTGCATGTACTGTGCAACTGAATATTCTTGCTATTGCGCAATACTGTACAATTGACAATTTCTTGCTATTGCGCAATATTGTGCTATTGGATATTTCTTGCTATTGCGCAATACTGTGCAATTGAAGATTTCTTGCTATTGCGCAATACTGTGCAATTGAAGATTTCTTGCTATTGTGCAATACTGTGCAATTGAAAATTTCTTGCTATTGCACAATACTTATTATATAATAATTTACACATCCTGTTTGGTGTGTATCTCCTACCATATCATTATTATTTGCTTTTAAATATAAATCAGAAATAACCAACTTAAAATGGAAAATTTTAAAAGAAAAAAAGGAAAAAAAAAATCCCCCAAATTTTTGAACCCCTTATGATTCATCACCCCAAACTCAATCCCAGCCTTCCCTTTGTGGTATGGTACCTTGCAGTACAATTTCAGAGATCCATACACTTGAACACAAGTTATTGTCTGAAACTAGAAAATGTGTTTTTGGCCCTTTTGACCCCAAATTCCTAAACATTTAGGGCAATTACCCCAAACTCAAACCCAGCTTTCCCTTTGTGATATGGAACCTTGTAGTACAATTTCAGAAAGATCCATACACTTACACACAGTTATTGTCCTGAAACTAGAAAATGCTTGTTTTGCCCTTTTGGCCCCTAATTCCTAAAATATTGAGGCAATTACCCCATCATCAATCCCAGCCTTCCTTTGTGGTATGGTACCTTACAGTACAATTTCAGAGAGATCCATACACTTGAACACAAGTTATTGTCTGGAAACTAGAAAATGCTTATTTTTGGCCCCTTTTGGCCCCAATTCCTCAACGTTTGGGCAATTACCCCAAACTCAATTCTAGCTTTCCTTTGTGATATGGAACCTTGTAGTACAATTTCAGAAATATCCAAACACTTACACACAAGTTATTGTCATGAAACTAGAAAATACTTGTTTTTGCCCTTTTGACCCCTAATTCCTTAAATTTTGAGGCAATTACCCCAAAATCAATTCCAGCCTTCCCTTTGTGATATGGAACCTTGTGGTACAATGTCAGAGAGATCCATACACTTACACGCAAGTTATTGTCTGGAAGTTACAAAATGCTTATTTTGGCCCTTTTTCCTTAACTGTTGGTACCATAACCCCAAAATCAATCCCAACCTTCCTTTTGTGATATTGAACCTTATGGTAAAATTTCATAGAGATCCATTCACTTAAACTAAAGTTATAGTGCGAAAACTAATGTGTCTTCGGACGACGACGACGACAACAACAACAACGGCGCCAACTTCATAACAATATCGACCGCAAAATTTTGCGGTCATACAAAATTTACCAAAATTGTTATAAATTGACTTTAAAGGGCAATAACTCCTTAAGGGTCAACTGACCATTTTGGTTATGTTGACTTATTTGTAGCTCTTACTTTGCTGAACATTATTGCTGTTTACAGTTTATCTCTATCTATAATAATCATGATAATATTCAAGATAATAACCAAAAACTGCAAAATTTCCTTAAAATTGTCAATTCAGGGGCAGCAACCCAACACCGGGTTGTCTGATTTGTCTGAAAATTTCAGGACAGATAGATCTTAACCTGATGAACATTTTTACAAATGTCAAATTTGCTGTTAATGCTTTAGTTTCAGAGATGTAAGCCAAAAACTGCATTTTACCCCTATGTTCTATTTTTAGCCATGTTGGTTGGAAGGCGGGGTCATCGGACACATTTTTAAACTAGATACCCTAATGATGATTGTGATCAAGTTTGGTTAAATTTGTCTTACTAGTTTCAGAGGAGAAGATTTTTGTAAAGATAACAAAATTTACAAAAATTGTTAAAATTGACTTTAAAGGGTAATTACTCCTTAAGGGTCAATTGACCATTTTGGTCATGTCAACTTGTTTGTAGATCTTACTCTGCTGAACATTATTGCTGTTTATAGTTTATCTCTATCTATAATAATATTCAAGATAATAACCAAAACGGCAAAATTTCCTTAAAATTACCAATGCAGGGCAGCAACCCAGCAACAGGTTGTCCGATTCATCTGAAAATTTCTGGGTAGATAGATCTTGACCTGATAAACAATTCTACCCCATGTCAGATTTGCTCTAAATGCTTTAGTTTTAGAGATATAAGCCAAAATCTACATTTTACCCCTATGTTCTATTTTTAGCCATGGCGGCCATCTTGGTTGGTTGGCTTGGTCACCGGACACAATTTTTAAACTAGATACCCAAATGATGATTGTGGCCAAGTTTGGTTAAATTTGGCCCAGTAGTTTTCAGAGGAGAAGATTTTTGTAAAAGTTAATGACAACGGACGACGACGGACGCCAAGTGATGAGAAAAGCTCACTTGGCCCTTCGGGCCAGGTGAACTAAAAAAGTTCAAGCCATAAATATAAAACTAGAACACAACAGAAGAAAGAACATAATCCCATAAAAAATATTTTACTTGTACTATGTATACTGTAAGCATTAACAATCATATTGCTGCTGTTTGCCATTGACCTTTCTGTTATGTAGGGCCCTGCAGCTTAAAACCAGTTAACATTATATATTTCACAGTGCATGTCCAAAGTCAAGAAACATAACATTGTATCAAACAAAATTTTGATACAGATAGCCCTGTAAGCAAGATTTAATATAAAGATCAAGATCAAAATTCTTCTTTTGTCATGTTTGTGTAACGAATATCTTATAATAAATGGAGAATGTGTCCATAGGACACAGATCAGACCTGGGGTAATTAAAAATGTAATTGTAATTAGCTGTAATTAATTACAATTTTGAAAGTAATTCAATGTAATGTATAATTGAGCATATTTTCAATTACCATGATTACATGTAATTGAAAGTAATGAATTACATTGCCTTTTGCCATGTAATTATGAATTACTTTTCAAGTACTTTGAATTACATTTAAATAATAGCTTGAATTTTTTTTAATTTTGCTTTCTGATGCAATTTATAATTTATTTATTTTTGTTGCCTTCATTTAGTACTTTCATTTTACATAATACATTTTAAGTATTTATTATGATGAAAAAAAAATGTATATTCCTCAAATTATTTTATTAATCATTATAGCGTGTATGATAATCTTGATTTGTGTTTATTTCATTAATTTTTACATGTTTATATAAAAATATCTAAAATTAAAAACAATACTAATTACTTTATAAACATTTTAATTTGTAAATATGTTGTTCTAAAAATTAACAATAATCTTTGCATCAGGTTATTCCTTTCACTTAACTAATTATTAAGTACAAATTTGTCCCTTGATTAAAATGCAATGTTTTTTTAAACCATCATATCTATATGTTAAAATCTGTACAGATGGATATTATTAAACACTTTCTACAAATTTCGAATTATAACAGTCAAAACATACAAGAATGGAGTCAATATACTTGACAATTTTGACAAATCTTGAAAATACTACCAATACTCTTCTGTAACAAATGTGTAATAAATGGAAGCTTGAAAGTTACTTCAAATACATGAGGTACATAAGAAAACCTTTAAAATATAAATTAACATTTTAAGCAAAATCTTGAAATTTAAGAAAATTCTTAAGAACAAAAATATATTAATATGGATCTTTATAGATATATATATAAATCTTTATAAGTTGTTTTCCTATAAAAATAAGAAATGCAATCGAATAATCAGCATTGAAAATCTAATGGGATTTAAATGTAACAATGACGTTGGGAAATTTGAAAACTTCTTTTTTAAGCAAATCTATTTCAAATGTCTTCATTGTTCGAAAGTGAAAGTACTATTATAAATGTACATATAAGTTTCATTCTATTCTATCCTGCATGTCCTGTTGTCATTTTCATGATTTTATTCTAAATGATATAGCTCTTAAATGTCTTTGTATAAAAGTAATTGCTATGTAATTGTAATGTAATTAATTACATTTGAAAATCAATGTAATTGTGATGTAATTAATTACATTTAAAAATCAATGTAATTGAAATGTAATTAATTACTTTGGCATGTAATTGACCCCAGGTCTGACACAGATGATGTCCCACTTGCATACATCATTATAAAGGGGCATTACTGGAGAACATTAAAAGTGACGCCACCCAGATTTGAACTTGATTTGTGTTTTGTAGTAATAAGCATTGCATATAAGTTTCATAACATTTGTTTGAGGCAAACTAAAGTTAGAGAACTGAAACCAATTTTGGGATGTACGGACAGACGAATGTATTGACGTACGGACGGACAAGGGTAACTCTTAATGCCCCCTCCGGTGAGCAAATCTGGATATGAGTGGATTACACTTATGGTAATTACTGTACCTTCTGAATGGTTGGCTGGAACATTCAATTCTTCCATGGTACTGGCCAATTCTTGCGTCAGTCCATTACAAGATGACTGTGAATTACCAGGAGTGACATCAAGTCCTTCAATAGCATTGGCTAATTCTTGTGTTAATCCATTTAATGTCAATGAAGTTTGGAAATTAGGTTTGACGACATCCTCAACATTAGTCCACTGTTCAGAATCGTAGCTCCCCACACCAGAGTCAGTTTCCCTTGTAGCAAATTGTAACTGTTTATTTATTACAACATCAGATAATTCAGAATTCTGTAAATTATTTTTATTGCTCTTTTCTTCAAAATCTGAATTCTTTGGTATAGGATTTTCGTCATTGTTTGATTGCACATTTATTTCACTATGATCACCATTTGCATCCATGTCAGTAGTCACAACACTTACAGTACTTAATTTTGTGTCTGTAGACTCCGAAACATCTGAGTCTTTTGTAGAACCAGTTTTTGTAGAGTCATCACAGATAATTTGGTTAAGAAGTAGGTTTACACTTTCATTTACAAGAGCATTAGTAACATCAGAAACAGTCAACGGTTCTATTTTTGGAATTGAAGTTATAGTGATTTTATCACCATCACTGTTAATTATATCTGAATTATTTGGAATGTCACTGGATGAGTTTATTAGCACTGGCTGTAACGGTAACACTGGCGTTGTGGAAGAAAGTGCCATCGGATGTTCCCCTACTGGTGGTCGTATGGAAGATATACTTAAACCAGAAGGATGGGGAGCACATTTTGTTACTGTGAATATTTTACGAGCTTTTACAGAGGGACAGAACTGTGGGCTCAGAAGTAATTCCCCAGGGGGAGTTGTTATAACAGAATTTGGAGCCGAAAATGGAATGTAAGCAACAGGTTCTTCTATACAACGTGGTGAATCTAAAGTAACTTCCCGCGGACAGTCTGGCATACATAATAAACTAGGTCGTCTAACTTTATCACAATGCTCAAAATATGTCATCTCTGATTCCTCATCATTATGCTCTTTAGCCTCTTTGGCTTTCTCTAAATTTTTCTCTCTTTCTAATTTGTAAAACATTTCTCGGTTGTCCTCTAACTTTTTGTTAATGTCCTGCAGTAATCTTTTCTGTTGATCTGCATAATCTTTTATTCCCTGTAAGGAACACCAGAACAAAATAAATACTTATGAAACTATTATTACATGAGGTGTAAATTTGATGTGATATGATTCTGGCATTCTGATTGGTTGATTGTTTTAAGTTTGATGTTATATGACTAAAAATATTAACAACCATATGATACTATCACATTTACTAAGACTAATTTCTCTCCATTTTTATGTACTGTATACAAAACTCCTGTGTTTGTTTCCCACGGTATGTGTATTTTACTGTTTTTCATAGTTGTTTACAGAATTCATTATTATCAAAAATCAATATGCATACTTTTTGTAGTTTTATTGATGTGTAAAGCTTTGGACGCACACATTTTTGTATGACGTACATTCAATAGTAAATTAAACCTTTAAAATTCAATCCATAGCTCCTATTGTATAAATACAAAACTAAAAGTGGTAACAGGAGTTTAAAAATCATCATTAATGAAAACCTTTCAAATTTATTGTACCAAGTCAGTCTCAAGCAACTTCAAAAGTAACACAAATTATGTGTATTGTTGAATATGGTATTGACAGTTTTGTTATGGAAAATTGTGTTGTTACTAGAGGTCTTAAATCACTTATGATCTTGTGAATCATGATTTTCACAATTTTAATGCATTAATTTTTAATGCAGTGGTTACATTGGCACATTTCACATCCATTTTATTCAATTTTTCCAGTTAGTGCATACTTTGTACAATTGTAAAAAATATTGATAAATCCCTTACAGTTTCTTTCTTTAGGTCTTTATCTAAGTCCAAGCGATGTAAAATATCGTTGACTTTAAGAGCTAATGATAATGCCATCAAGCCAGCTGTTTTTATCTCATTTTCCCGCAAATCAATCCGTAAAAAATTCTGACTATCTGCTATTACTTCTGCTAATGCTACTGCTCCTATATTAAAGTAAGATGAATGATGTATCATTGTATAATTGCATGACATGAAATGTTTCTGTAAACGGGATATTTTCACAACTTCATGGCATAAACCTTTTGAGCAGGGGTTACATTTGCCATTTCACACCAATATCATTCACTTTCTACACACTATTTGTGGAGGAGATATTTTGGCTAATTTCTTGTGAGCGCGAAATAATTGAAATACTACCTGCAGCAAAATTCAACATTTACAGTAAATAATTGAATGCATTTGAAAATCATGACAATTTATTCAAATATCTGCTTTCTGGTATTGGTAGTAAAGATGATATTAAAGTGCTTTCTAGGATAGGCAGTTAAATTTTAAGCTAACAAATTATGATTCAAAATTTAGAAGTACCATCCACACATACATGACATAATAATCAACAGAATAGCACAATCAAGACTTCTATACATAAAAGTAAAGCTTTGATAATGATGAACGTGAACACCAAATGACTAGGATAAAGTACTAAAGCATCATCATTATGTCGTTCATACCTTCACAAGTGACTTTAGTTCCTTGTAGACCAAGACGTAATAAAGATTTATTCTGTAGAAGTCCCTCTTTCATTTGATGTATTCCTTCGTTTGTTATATTATTGTGTCCTAAATTTAAAGTCTCTAGACATTGTGTAGAGGTCTGAAATATCAGATGAATAAACTTCTTTATATGTTGCTATTACATTCATACCATTCTAGGAGTTATTACAGAAAAAGTTGCAGGGATATATTGATCAAGGTTGAAGCTACTAAAATTGAATACTATATGTGTTATGCGGGTTCAAATGACTTTTGAGACTACACAAGACATATTTATGATAAAATTGTCTTGGGCAGTTGGTGTGCTTTGCAACCCTCCCTTCTCCAGATACTGTTTTGGAATAATAAATATTAATTTCATAATTTTTTTTTTTGAAAAATGGAATTCTGGCATTGTAAAATATTAATATCTACAAGTAGAAAATGAAAGGATATGGAGTAAATGTACATGGGACAAAATCGCACACAATACATAGAAAACTACATATTTTCTTAAAGAAAAATGTCAAATTAACAAAATATTGGCAACTGCTATGGTCACTTTTCTTTCACGACATTCCAAATTTGTGCAAAATCATAAAATACTTTGATCATACTATATCTGACTGCAGTTAGAACTCTCGAGTTGAAAAATTATTCTATTTTAGCACCAATATATTTTAGTGACAAGCTTATAAATGTTTGTTCCATTTCAATTTAATTCTACGTACAAGAGCTTTAGCTATGGCTGCCATGCCTTGATAGGTTAGCTGATTATTCCACAGAACCAGAGTATTTAAACCTTGGTCTAAATTCTGTTCATATAAACCATCACATACATGTGTAATGCCTATGTCCTGAAATAAAAAAATTGATACAATGTTTAAAGTGGTCAGTTTTTATTTTTTTACCATGCTAGAAAAACCTATGCATATCATAATCATTATACCTTTTTCTGAGATTACTTTTGAGTCACTGCTAAGTATTATCAATTACTATGGACTCTATAATTTTATGAATTCCAAGTAGTAGTTTAACACACAAAATATGTATGTGCCCATAAGACAGGAACCTTGTCAGTGATTGTTGTTTTAGTATGTATAATTATTTTTTATCCAGAAAGATCTTAAATTTTGATAGCAATGTTTGTGTAGTCTCTAGTAAATTCAATCACAAAGTTATGAAGACTTTTAAGAAAGAATAACATACAGTATAGAAATTATTCTGTTATTAAAGGCTGCATGTTAATTTCAAGATATAATTTTGTTGTATTATTGGATTGCTGTCTACTGAAGCATATCACACATCTCATTTTATAGCAATTAAACCAAAGTATTAATTACACTAAATAAAACATACCTACATTTTTCAATGTTTTAAATTTTGCTTTAAAAGTTTTCCCTCAGTCTTTTTGTTTATAATGACAAAACATTTCTTTAAATGGAGACTGATGTCATATTTATATGTGTAATTTCATAACTTATCAAGATATACTCTGAACCATGGGTCCGGAAACAGTCATATTTGCCAGACATGACCGATTCTGAAATCTATTTGTCCTAAGCGACAAATTGGGATTTAGGACAAATTTTAATTTTTTTACAGAAATAATTTCGGTCATTTCATCCAGATTAGGTTTCTTAATCACCATTTTGCACTTGTTTTTGTTTTGTTATCCCTTTCCTGTAATAAAACTGCCAATCCAATATAGTATGATAATCCTGAGGGCCCTCCTAATAACTATATTACTGCCTCCGGGAAATATTGGCTAATGATCGGTAATCACTTTTTACCTGTGTTTTTAATTCACACCTGACATTGATCACAAGCTCAAAACTAATATTATAAAGAAAATAAAATTCCATGACAACTGTCTTCATTATTTAATTACTTTTCAGCAAATACAATCATCAATTCTGCTTTAAATTTTAAAAATTAATTTAATTTACATAGAAATAAAATGCTCCGCAGGGCGCAGCTTGATACGACCGCAGAGGTCGAACCCTGAACAGTTGGGCAAGTATGGACACAACATTCAAGCTTGATACAGCTCTGAATTTGGATTGTGATTGAATATTTGACACAGCATAGGTTTCTGACACAGAATGAATGTGGTCTAAGAACTTGAAAATTTTTTAAATTGGACATTCACCTATAATGGTCCAATATCCAAAATCTAAATACATGGTTAGATTCAGCATATCAAAGAACCCCAAGAGTTCAATTTTGATGAAATCAAACAAAGTTTAATTTTGGACCCTTTTGACCTCAATGTGGACAAAGTTGTTAACGGGCCCAAAATCAAAAATCTAAATACACGGTTAGATTCAGCATATCAAAGAACCCCACATATTCAATTTTGTTGAAATCAAACAAAGTTTAATTTTGGACCCGATTTGGACCAACTGGAAAACTGGGCCCATAATCAAAATCTAAATACATGTTTAGATTCAGCATATCAAAGAACCCTAAGAATTCAATTTTGTTAAAATCAAACTAAGTTTAATTTTGGACCCTTTGGACCTTAATGTAGACCAATTTGAAAACGGGACCAAAAATTAAGAATCTAAATACACGGTTAGATTCGGCATATCAAAGAACCCCAATATTTCAATTTTGATGAAATCAAACAAAGTTTAATTTTGGACCCTTTTGACCTCAATGTGGACAAAGTTGATAACGGGCCCAAAATCAAAATCTAAATACATGGTTAGATTCAGCATATCAAAGAACTCCATCAGGCCATAATCTTGCCAGCGAAATGACGATTTAAGTCGCCAAAGAATTTTGAAAATCGCTAAATCTCGCCAGACGACTGACTTCATAGCGAAGTCAAATCGCTACCAAAATCGGTAAAGGAGACAACTTGTGATTGACAAGTCTCACAGGTAAAAAATGGCGGCTGACACGGAAAAATCGAGATTTTCAAACGACCCAGGACTAATACTGTCAGCGATCAAATTAATAAATACAACGGCCACTTTGAACATCCTTGAATATAACTTTCAAAACTATTCAAACAGAAAACTGACCGTCTGTTTAAGGTATCATTTTACGATGATTTTCATCTGAGGATGTTGCGTAATCACTCAGCTGATTTGTTTTATTTTATAACTTACACGAGTCGATCAATTTTACTATTCGGTAGGTAAAGGTGGTAATTAAGGGTAGATTTATTATATTGATTGAATAAAATTGAAATATAAAGGTAGAAAGACTGCTGATGGATAATGTGATTGCAAACGTCGACACCCGACCGGTTGTGATCAGCAGTGGATTTTTCTCACGACCATTTCGTTGATATGGATGATATTTTAAAAATGATAGAAATTAGCTCTTTGTCGGATAATTAATATGCGATTGAAAGATATTTTCATTTATAGACTTGCAATCTTCAACGATAATCTCAATTTACAACGAACATAATGTCCTGGACATTCAATACTGTTTTACAAAATAATGACAAGTGGTGATCTAAATTAAATTCCCAGTCATGTGAAATTCATCAGGTAAATTGGGAGATATATTTTTCTGGACTTTTCAAAATAAATTGAGGCAGATGCACATGAACTTAATGCATCATAATCATGATAATACTAGGCTACTCCCTCATGTCCCAATCAACAAATTTTATTTAGAACACAATGGTATCAATAAATAAATAACAACTATATATTGTCTAAACCTTTTTATTTAGAACTTTCTTTATATACATTGTGTACAAAAACACATGAAAAAACTGCAAGTATATCTTTTATTGAATATATATAAAACAATTTCCTTAGTGATAAGCATGAAAACACGATGCAACCGAAACGGTAATGGAATCTCACTTCTCCAAGAAATTGACCACTTCTCCCTTCTCTCTCTTGGAAGGAGAAGTCACTTCTCCCTCTTCAAAATCCTAGATTAGGCCCTGCTCCATATATTCAATTTTGTTGAAATCAAACAAAGTTTAATTTTGGACCCGATTTGGACCAACTTGAAAACTGGGCCCATAATCAAAATCTAAATACATGTTTAGATTCAGCACATCAAAGAACCCTAAAATTCAATTTTGTTAAAATCAAACTAAGTTTAATTTTGGACCCTTTGGACCTTAATGAAGACCAATTTGAAAATGGGACCAAAATTAAGAATCTAAATACACGGTTAAATTCAGCATATCAAAGAACCCCAATAATTCAATTTTGATGAAATCAAACAAAGTTTAATTTTGGACCCTTTGGACCTCAATGTGGACCAATTTAAAAGCGGGGACCAAAATCCAAAAACTTAATACACGGTTAGATTCAGCATATTAAAGAACCCCAAGAATTCAAGAATAAAACCCCATTGAAATTGGTCAAGAAATAAGCAATTTATACAAAGTATCTTCTTTTGCACAATACTGTGCAATTGAATATTTCTTGCAATTGCGCAATACTGTGCAATTGAATATTTCTTGCTATTATAATACTGTACAATTGACAATTTCTTGCTATTGCGCAATATTGTGCTATTGGATATTTCTTGCTATTGCGCAATACTGTGCAATTGAAACTTTCTTGCTATTCCACAATACTTAATATATTAATTTACACATCCTGTTTAGTGTGTATCTCTTGCCTTATCATTATTATTTGCTTTTATATATAAATCAGAAATTTAATAATAAAGTTTTGGCAAATTTCAATATACATAATTTAAAAGCAGTTTAGGTGAGATAAACAAAAAGCTTCATCAGCAATATTTTATATTGGCAAATTTCAATGAAGTTCATTAAACTAAAGTTATTGGCAAATTTCCAATGGAATTTATTAATAATAAAGTTTTGGCAAATTTCAATATAAATAATTTAAAAGCAGTTTAGGTGAGATATTCAAATGAGTTTCAATTACCAACCTTACACTGCCTTTTAAATTATGTTTTGTATTAAGTAATTGTCCATAAACCTGCAAACCCTTTTCCCCTTTTTGCACCTTATTCCTTAACACTTTGAGCCATAACTCCCAAAGACAATTCTTACCATCCCTTTGTGGTATTCCAATATCCAAAATCTAAATACATGGTTAGATTCAGCATATCAAAGAATCCCAAGAATTCAATTTTTGATGAAATCAAATAAAGTTCAATTTTGGACCCTCTAAACCTCAATGTGGACCAACTTGATAACCGGGCCCGAATATCAAAAATCTAAATACATGGTTAAATTCAGCATATCGAAGAACCCCATATATTCAATTTTTGTTGAAATCAAACAAAGTTTAATTTTGGACCCCGATTTGGACCAACTTGAAAACTGGGCCCATAATCAAAAAACTAAGTACATAGTTAAATTCACCATATCGAAGAACCCCATATATTCAGTTTTTGTTAAAATCAAACTAAGTTTAATTTTGGACCCTTTGGACCTTAATGTAGACCAATTTGAAAATGGGACCAAAAATTAAGAATCTAAATACACGGTTAGATTCGGCATATCAAAGTACCCCTATAGTTCAATTTTCGATTAAATCAAACAAAGTTTAATTTTGGACCCTTTTGGCCCCTAATTCCTAAACTGTTGGGATCAAAACTCCTTTTTGGCCCCAAATTCCTAAACGTTTAGGGCAATACCCCAAACTCAAACCCAGCTTTCCCTTTGTGACATGGAACCTTGTGGAACAATTTCATAAAGATCCATACACTTACACACAAGTTATTGTCCTGAAACTAGAAAAATGCTTGTTTTTGGCCCCCTCTTGGCCCCTCATTCCTAAAATTTTGAGGCAATTACCCCAAAATCAATCCCAGCCTTCCCTTTGTGGTATGGTACCTTGCAGTACAATTTCAGAGATCCATACACTTGAACACAAGTAATTGTCTGGAAACTAGAAAATGTGTTTTTGCCCTTTTGGACCCTTATTCCTAAACGTTTTAGGCAATTACCCCAAACTCAATTCCAGCTTTCCTTTGTGATATGGAACCTTGTAGTACAATTTCAGAAAGATCCATACACACAAGTTATTGTCATGAAACTAGAAAATGCTTGTTTTTGCCCTTTTTGGCCCTAATTCCTAAAATTTAGAGGCAATTACCCCAAAATCAATCCCAGTATTCCCTTTGTGATATGGAACCTTGTGGTACAATGTCAGAGATCCATTCACTAACACACAAGTTATGTCTGGAAGTTACCAAAATGCTTATTTTGGCCCCTTTTGGCCCCTAATTCCTTAACTGTTGGTACCATAACCCCAAAATCAATCCCAACCTTCCTTTTGTGGTATTGAACCTTATGGTAAAATTTCATAGAGATCCATTCACTTAAACTAAAGTTAGAGTGCGAAAACCAATGTGTCTTGGACGACGACGGCGACGACAACAACGACGCCAACGTCATACCAATATCGACCGCAAAATTTTTGCGGTCGTATAAAAAGTAATTTTTCAGGAGTAATACACGTGCTTTATTTACTATGTAATTCTGCTTTAAATTTTAAAATTAATTTAATTTACGTGAAAAAGTAATTTTCAGGAGTATTACACGTGCTTTATTTACTATGTAATTCTGCTTTAAATTTTAAAAATTAATTTAATTTACGTAGAAAAAAGTAATTTTTTAGGAGTAATACACGTGCTTTATTTACTATGTAATCCGCATGCATGAAATTCTCTTCAGCAGATTAGACACTTAATCGTAAAATGCAAAATGATTTCATGCTAAAATTAAAAAAGTGCAACTATTATCTGTAATATTCAAACACTTTTAAAGGTAAAAAAAATTAAAAATGCCGGTGACTTCCTGCCATTTTGAGAAACAAAACAAATCCCGGAAATGAGTCCGGAATTACTCGCACTTTAGTATTGTTGCAAAACATCCGGTTTCAATTCGTCTTCAAAATTGAAAGAAACGTTAACAATGTCTGAGTCATTAAAATCGTTTCATTTTTTAAAATGTTGCCTTCCCTTAACTGTTCTTGATCGTTTTTAGAAAAATGTTAAGAAAATTCATGAAGTAAATGCGATGAAACAGTCAAAACAAGATCGTTGATGCTCTGAACCTAGTGTGATTTCAACAATTTTTTTTTGAAAAAGGGCACCAACTTTTAAGTTATCTCAAAATGACTGAAATTGTGTGAAAAAATTTCCAGATCCTTGCTCTGAAAAGTTTACCCATGTATTTCATACATTTTCCCATAAAACTAACCTGTAAAGGATTATTTCTGAGATCCAGTAACTCTAGTACATGATTATACTTCAGAAGACTCCCTATCTGTATTCCATCTGTAGGCATTAACTTGTTGTCAGCTAAAAATAGTTCTTTAAGAACATCATTCATCTTCAAAGCTGCAACTGAAAAAAAGTAAGAAAACTGATAACAGTAGATACATTAGAGCTATTATAGAAATCCATGTTGAACAAAACTTTGGGTGACTTGCTTGCAAACTTTGAAAGATTTAGTCAACATGGATTTCTATAATAGCTCTAAATAATATTTTTTATCAAACTCACAAAATGAAACTTGAATGAATGGATTCTTATGCATTCTAGCATATCTACTTCTTAATCTGACCTAATAAGATATATCAACATTTGTTGATCTCTAGTTGTCTTCTGGGTTTTTTGTGCTTGCTCTCTCATTTACCATATCTTCTTTTATTCATAGTAGAACAATGTAAAACTTTAAATCCCCATAAAATTTACTTAATTGGTAGAGCCTCATATTAATCTTGAAACTGTGATGTAATCATGTCAATAGTTGAAGACCATATATGTTAACCTCAAGCTGTCTTTTGATTTTTGAGTTGTTTGATCACTCTCTCATTGACATATACCCTACAACTCCTTTTATCATATGCTGATGCAAAAGCATGCAAAAATTTCAATTGAATTTCATAAACCACATTTGAACTGGATGCAATAAAAAGCATCATTTGTTGATATAGAGCCAACAACATATTTTTAAACATTTTTTTCTTCAAGGTAGTGAAAATTAGTTAAACAGCAAAAAAAATATTTGGATAGCTGTCACCTTTCAATAATATTACAGCTCATCGATAAAACTTACCAAGTATGACCAAAGATCGACCAGCTCATCGATGAAACTTACCAAGTATGACCAAAGATCGACCAGCTCATCGATGAAACTTACCAAGTATGAGCAAAGATCGACCAGCTCATCGATGAAAACTTACCAAGTATGACCAAAGATCGACCAGACAAATAAGTATTTTCTAAATGGAGTATTTTCAGGAAACAGCCCATTCTGAGGGCTCTCCCCATAATAGGTAGTGATCTTTCATTGATATCACAGCTTCTTGCATCTAGGAATGTTAAAGCAGGAGTCTACAAAAAAATTAATTGATTTTAAATTGACTTTATGAAAGCTTCTTCTTTAACGAGTCAATAATATGAGGCACAAGTTCTTGTATCGCTTAACAAAATAGAAACACACTCCTTATGTTGCATCAAGGAATTTCTTTTTTGATTTAGCACCCATAATCCCTGTACAAACTTTCTATCTTAGTAACATCAACCTTGAACGTGGACATAATGATTTCAAAATCAATTTGGATCTTCCCTCATGACCATATATCCAAGTAAGGTTGTAATATAGTACAGTGGATTCATTATTATTCGTCTGATACCAATTTTCGTTGGTTTCGTGGGTACAGGTGAACCCCAAATTCAAATGTTCAACGAATTGCAAATTTTCTATAGGCTTTGTATGCAGAGATTGGCAAAACCACGAAATCAAATATCCACGAAAATGCAATTTTTCCACAATCCACCAAAAATTGATACCCACGAAAATTAATGAACCCACAGTATATAAAGTATTTGATATACCATCAAGAAACCAAGTTGACAAACAGACTGACCGACATCTGAGTCAAAAACAATATAACCCTGCTACTTCAAAGCATGGGATATAAAAATATGAAAAATGTGGAACAAACAAATAAATACCTTTCTGACCATTCTGGCACAGGACTGCCACCCTCTTATGGATATACCTTTGTTGAAGGAAACATTCACTTTACATGCACTTTCATAATATTCTATCATCTCAAATATTGCTACTGAAGTCTGCAAAACAAAATTCATGGATGAAGTGATTGATAGTTTGTAACTGCATATTTAATTACAAATATTTCATGCATATGTGGAATGTCACAACTTTAACAATACATAAAAGTAATTTTAAAATTGGAAAGGATTGGAAAAGAATCAGAGATTACTTTTGACAACAACATTGTAAAAGGGAGAAATTGGTTGAAAACCTATTAATTGCCACCAATAGCCAGGTGAACCAACTGAAAATAATGATGGTGAGAAATTGTATAAAACATATATATATATATATATATGACCTTAAATGTCACAATAAGAAAAGAAAGAATTTATAGAACAGTTTTCTTCCATTTTTTTTTTTATATTAAACAAGATACAAAATGTATCATTAATGTTCACCCCCTTTTCCCTTTCTAATTGATTGGGTATAAAAATAAGATGATGTCAGATCAATGGGTTTCTGTATTTTGCTGACTAAGATTTGATTTTGACCTAGACATTTATTTTTATCTGTGTTAATTTATCTAGGAATTGTCATTTACTAAAATCTAATTTTTCACAGTACAGTGACCTTTAGTTAATAACTTCTACATCATTTGGTCTATGGTGGAAAGTTGTCTTATTTGGCTATCATTACCTATCTTCTAATTTTTATACTGAAACTTAAATACCTCCTCATCTAAATGGGTTCCCTCTAAATCAACACACTGAAATTGAACAAACTTAAATATTTCTTCCAAAGTTTCCACATTCTTCATGTCAAGTTTTTCACCTGTGAAAAGAAAAATATAATGAACATACATGTTTATTATATACAATGAACAGATATATATATTGCTATCTACTACACAGTTCACAGGGAGTCTCGACATTTCTACAAATTACTAAAAAAATCTGTTATCAAATAAATGGTGTGTACAATGCATTATCAAAGGAAATATTATCATGATTATGTAATTTTACCATTTTTTTTCAAATAGAGGAGGAACAAGCATGATGATGAAAACAATACAGAAAAAAACCCAGATTTCAACATGAAATAAAGCTGAAGTGAAAAGTATATTATGTCTTTAACCAATTGTGGTATATGTACAAGTGTACAAGACAGAGAAACAATATAAAACACCTGCTTTCTACTTTATTTCCTTTATTTCAAGGAAGTTTATAACTTCCATACAACTGAGATGTTATCTTATATGAAAAAATAACTCGAAAGTGATATAGTTCAGCAAATAAATTTAAAATATCACAACCATCTTATATAATCAGATAACCCATTAATGTTGGATTTGTTTTGTCCAACTTTTAGTTTTTAGTGTTGTTTCTTTCTGTACATTTAGACTTTTTCTGTTTGATGCGCTCCTGTATTTAACATTAACTTAATATTTCATGTATATTCTGATTTAGTCAGTTTCCAGTAGCATATTTTCACTATCTCATAACTGTAAATATCAAGAACTTGTTTAGTTTCAAAGCTTTAAAAATAGTGTATTGCTCACTTTGTTACTTCACTGCCTTGAGCTGAAATATTTGCAAAAAAATTAAAACTAAATATCTGCCATATATCTGCAAAAATGTTTATTCAAGTATCAAATAAGTTTATGGTCAGTCCTTCATAAATATGTTTTACAATTAACATTTAGATGACCCTATAAGAATGCAACTAAAAGATCATTGTTGATGCAATATGATCTAGGAATTTTTATAGCTGATGTTGTTTGTTTTCAAACTTAACCTCTATAAGCATGCTGATCCCTAACTCAGATTATGGTAATTGTTTTTGCCTTATTACAATCTGGAAATGTCTTTTCTGCTTAACTGATTAAGATTGAATTTAATGTTGAAAGTCCTTAAAAGATCAAAGTCTTACTAAATGTATCACATAAATTTAACATTATCAATGAGATGACGTCAAGGTCAGGTGAAAAGCTGACCTATTACTCAAACTGAAAACAAATACTGTGATAAAAACTATACATTTTTTTTAAGCAGTCACGTGCACTGAATCATGAAAATGATGTCAAGGACAATGGACACATGACATTGAGACCATAAGGCATTTGTATAGAACATATAAATTATCCAGGTCATCTACCTTCTGAAATATAAAGCTTTAAACATTGTATTATGCTGCCAGATTAGCATTCTACAACATTCATTGCAACCAAGACTGTACATAAGAAAACAAGGTCAGCATGATAAGTGAAAGTTCAAATTAATCTCTGCAAGATAATTAAATTGCTTCTTTTTTTTAAAGGTTACTCTGAAATTCACAGTCAGAAAACAGGGATATATATATATATATATATATATATATAAAGAAGTCTATAAAAAGGACCAACCAGCAAATTTACTATGTACCGGATCGTCTAGAATAGACGATACTGTGCAGATAAGGAAAAATTATATAAGTCTAAAATTTGCTGTGATACTAATATAAGTTGGTATTATACGAAGATGTTGTTATTAAATCGTGTTGACAAATATTTCGACAACAAATAGCCTTCTTGGTGTCAATGAGTTTAACAATACTGATTGTAGGTTAAAATAGATCAATAATACAGGTAAGTTTTAATCTATTGATTTTAATCCATAATCTCGAACATCATAATATAAACAAAACTCGATACTCTAATATACGTGACTGTGTATATTTACATTCCAAAATTAGTGAAAACAAAACTTAGTATTTCTTATTGATGCCGTTTGGATGATGTACATTTAGTTCCTTTATCCAAAAGCTTTCCTAACCTGTCGCTGGGCATCACTCCAGTGAATGTTCTGTTCACTAGGATTTTCATGCGATTAAAGTCATCAAGTTTGTGACCTGATTGTCTGAAATGCTGAGAAACTGGGAGAAGTGGCTTCTTAGAGATATCAGCCATCGAAAAACCGCTTTCCTGGTTTAGATTTATAGATGATGTGGATATGAAATGGAATAAAAGTGACGAGGATTTAGATACTTTCATCACTCATGCCAACAACATACATTCTAGTATCAAATTTACTCATGAGAAATCTAAATCCAAAATCGCCTTCCTCGATACTTCCAGCTCGCTCACAGATGGCATCATATCCACAGATCTATATTCTAAACCTACTGACACTCATCAATATCTGTCCCTAAAAGTTGCCATCCTCCTCATCGGACTAAGAGCATCCCGTACAGTCAGGCACTAAGAGTCAAGCGAATATGTTCCAACACAGAAACAACCAAAAACAATTACGTCAACTTGAAACCCGTTTGAAGAGAAGGGATACAAACACAGAAATATCAAAAAGTTTTCAGAAAGCGGAATCAATTCCTAGGAGTAAACTTTTAGAATACAAAGATAAAAAGAAAAATAAAAGGACTACATGTGTCCTCAATTACCACCCTTCCTCAAAAACAGCTTTAGTGTCATTCGTGAGCATTGGAAAACAGTTGAAAAGAATTCCAAATTATCCAAGATTTTTCCTGAGCCTTCCATGATAGCTTTTAGGCAACCCAACAGTCTGCGGAACCTGCTAGTGCGGGCTGAAGTGTCTGATAATAGAAGTACTTCTGGGGAATGTCGTTCGTGTGAGGAAAAAACGCTACAAATGCTGCCTACAGATGCTGCATTCATCAACATTTCACAGTAAGGCAACCGAAAATAACTATAAGATATTTTGCAATGTTACTTGCAAAAGTATGAACGTTATTTACATACTGGAATGTTCGGTTTGTGGCCTCCAATATGTTGGTGAGTCAAAGCAGCCTTTCCACAAACGCCTCAATGGCCATAGGAGTGATATCTCTAAAGCCACTTCTCCCAGTTTCTCAGCATTTCAGACAATCAGGTCACAAACTTGATGACTTTAATCGCATGAAATTCCTAGTGATTGAACAGAACATTCACTGGAGTGATGCCCAGCGACAGGTTCGGGAAAGCTTTTGGATAAAGGAACTAAATGTACATCATCCAAACGGCATCAATAAGAAATACTAAGTTTTGTTTTTCACTAATTTTGAAATGTAAATATACACAGTCACATATATTAGAGTATCGAGTTTTGTTTATATTATGATGTTCGAGATTATGAATTAAAATCAATAGATTAAAACTTACCTGTATTATTGATCTATTTTTAACCTACAATCAGTATTGTTAAACTCATTGACACCGAAGAAGGCTATTTGTTAAGCCGAAATATTTGTCAACACGATTTAATAACAACATCTTCGTATAATACCATCTTATATTAGTATCGTTGTGCAAATTTTTAGACTTATATGCCTGAAATGAAACATGCAGATTTTACAATTAATCTTGTCAAAAATATTCTATAACTTTATGTGTGAAATATATTGTAGAAAGAACAGGAACTTTCATTTTAGGAAGCTGTTTTAAAATATTACTCACCTTTCAAGCTCAGGATTGCATAGCGTTCACCAACATTTTCTATTCCCTGAAAAAATAAAGACAGAGTATAAGATAAACAGACTGTTTCAGTTGCTGAAAATTAAATTGATCTAGTTCTGTTCAAAAAGATTTTACCATAAATAAATATTTCCTGCAGTTTGTAACGAATTCTAGCTATGGCAGACTTTGTGATAAAATTTGATTCATATGCAGTTTTTTTTTTAGTTGAGTGAAAATTTCCCAACCGGAGAGCATAATTTTATTTCCAAATTTACAACTGTACATGTACCAGCCTGGATTCTACCTCAGAACCCCTGGCACAGTTAACCACAATTTAATAATCTAGCATTTTATTTACCAAAAAAATTATTTGAATTCTGGAAAATTGTTAAAAATGTATGATAAAAACTGACCCAAATTAAGGGGAAATAGCCATGCATACATGGGTAATGGGGGTTAGTTAGTTCATACCAAAATATCAGTGAAAGTAACATGAACCTTAGCCATGCATGCATGGCTAACCCTCCATAGCTAAGATAATTTTCATCATACATTTCTTATAAATTTTCCAAAATTCAAAATTATTCCAGAATAAAATAATTCCTTGTTTTTACCTGCAACTGATTAAGTATAGTGGCAATAGGCTTGGTGTTGTGTTTTTTACAGCTGTCTTTGTATGAATTAATTAGATCTGCTGAAGTCCAACTTGGTGCTGAAAAAAAAATCATATAAACTATAAAGAAAAATGTTTTTGATCAGAGGATATAATTATATCAGTACTTGACACCAAATTCCTTTTTCGATTATGTCTTTGATACAATAATCTGAGTGTCAATTTTGCTTACAATATTTTAAGTAAAAAAGTTTCAGGTGAATATATCTATCTGACCCTCAACATCCTTATTCCTACTTTGCATATAAATCTTGGTATCAGGTCGCTACGTCTCTAAATTGATCCTGCTTAAGTCGATCTGGCCCTATATCAATCCAGCCCCATAGTCATGATAGTAAAATAATGAATAATTGCTATAAAAAATTTGCAAATGAAAAATTTGTGTAAATTTTGCAGATGATCAGATGAATAATTTTTAATTTGGGGCTGGATCAAATTGGTACCACCAAATCGACATGATAGCTAAAAACCTTTGTTTTATAAAGTTTACTGCTCTCAATATTTAGATTTTTTTTAGACACAATCACATGTGGAATTTTTGTTACATGTACTTATCATATGTACAATAATAGGATAGTTCAAAGATATTTGCTGCTTCAACGTGGAGGTTGAAAAATTCAGATCTTTTACTTTAGCTTTAATTTGGGTTCATGCACTTTACACTTAGGGTGCAGAGTTTTCCAAGAATTTTTTAAAGGCGCAAAAATCAGTAGCACGTACATGTAACCCTTCTTTTGGCAAGAACTATTGTCATGTGAAAAAATCCCTCAAAATTCAGAAATACAATGTACAAGCTTTATGACAGGCTAGGTGTTTAATTATGTACACTGCATATCGCATGTACAATATATTTATAAATTATCATCAAATAAAATATAATCAATTTACACAAATATAAAACACATTGATAGCAGTCCATTTATAGAATTAAAATTCATTTTAAGAGTCCAAATTTAGTAATTTCAAGAAAATATTCTCCTCTTCCTTTGAGCCTTACAGTGCTGAACAGCTTTAGATATGTCCATGTCTGGTGCATCTGCTCCTTCTAAAGATATTGTATCATCAAGCAGTTTGTTATTTATGGAATATCTAAAGATTTTGTATTATCAAGCAGTTTGTTATTTTTTGGAATACAACTTTTTAAACAAAAGAATTAAAATGAACAGCTGACCAATTTCTGCAGTCTGTCATTTGAGATCACTTCCATGTGTATTTGTCACAATCTTTTCTTTGGCTGGTAGAAACCTGACAAATTCTTCAAAGTAAAGTTCAAGGAAGTTATTAACTTATAACATTATACATATATGCTTCTGCCTTTCTGTACCCAAATATTAACATCAAGTTGTTGAATGTCATTGTTTTCCAGTGCAAGGACCAATATACATGATATACAAATATAACCATGATAACTGATTTATTTTTTTAAAAACGACAATTAAAGACAATTTTTTTTGCTTAGAACATAATTTCACATTCTGACTCTATCAATTCACATTATGAATTTAATATCATAAAATTCAAGTTTACTTTACGTTTTTATCGTAAAACAACTTCCATTGATAAATATTTGTAGATGGACATAATCAGGAAAGCCATGGGTAAAAACATTTTGTATTTGTATTTCGATCCATTCCATTAATTCTTACCATGAAACACTGAAAAAGTATCCAAGAAAAATATTCATTTACTCAATGGCTGAATGATAATCTACACTATTACACGATCAGATAAGGCAAATTCAGGTAAAGGATAGACTGAAGTCTATTAATAATTGCATAATTTGGTTTTATATTGATTTTCTTCTCAACCGAACCATTTACTTGACAAAAGTTATCAACAGGTCATAATTAAATATGTAAATAACACGCTGCAGAATTATCTTTAAAGGCACTGCGCGCCTGCCAATGTAAGTGCTCAGGGACAAAAAAAAATATTTGGAAGGCGCTGTGGGACTGCAGCCTCTTATCGGTATGGGGAGAACACTGGGGTTCATTTATGGTTTATGGAAAGTTGGGTACCAAGAAAGGTTTTAGGATATTCATTTACCTAGTTTTTCACACAGGTGAATTAAGCTTAAGGTAATAGAATGATTGTAATCGACTCCCACTTTAATTATTAGACTAGACCTAATGAAACCCTAGGATAAAGGACATAACTATGATAACCCAGAAGTTTATATTTCATGCAGACTAAAAATATATGTTGTGTTGATCCCTATTCTGCACAGATTTGTGTTGTTATCATGTGACTGGTTTACATGTGTTAAATAAGATCCTATCCAACAAAAACAGACTAATCGGAACAAAACTATTGCATTTTTTTTATCTAGATCTGACATGTGATATATCCTTAAAATTCTGCTTTTCACTCCAAAGTTTTACACACCATTTTTCCAAGGATCTGGAGGTTCAAGATAACCAGACACAGGTTTATCACCAGAAAATTTTACATTTCTCTTCAAGGGGCTTTTCTTATCTTGATTTCCTGAAGTGTTATTGACTTTTGTATTTGATAAATCAGCTTCCGATTCATCTCGAGATGCATTGTTTACTTCCTGCATATCACATTTAGAATCACCGACAGGTGACGGTTCTGATTCTTCCACTTTTTGTGATTCGTCATTGTTATTTTCTGAGTTAGCAGTGGTTGCAATTTCTATTTCTGACATTTTTCCAGTTTTATGTCATGTTATCTTCTCTTCTTGTTGAATTGAATGACGAAATAAATAATTCAATTTTATGAAAACATTCTCCATTTTCATTACACGCAATCAATCAACTGACTTATGTAAAACTTATTTTGATTGGTCATCTGTATTTCTTTTAGCCAACCAAATAACCTGATTCATTTTTGTCTTTGGCGGACTATTCGATATTTCTACTTTCTTTTCGAAAAGAGGACTAGAGTACCAGAATTGCTGGAAGCATAGCGCTTTACTGAAATCTATGAACATAATACTGTGTTACTAAACAATCAAACACACCAGGTGATTTATTAGCCTAATATGGAAGAGCCAATAAACATGTATTTCCCTGTCAATACAGAAAGATAAGATATTTATTTTTAAGATATTTGAAACTATTTGTGACAGACAGACTCACACATACAAGCTGATTAATATTCCCCTTCTGTCCAATAATCAACAGAACCCTGACAAGCTCATTATCTGCCAGCTAGCCAAAAAAGTGTTGACAACCACATTTGTCATGATATTTTCTAAATTCAAGATTTGTAATAACAAAGTAGCTCACTGTCGACCAAGTAAGCAAATGGTTTCTTAATGGCAGGGGTGGATTCAGGTAGGGGCGTGGCGGGCGTGCCCTCCTAAAATTTGCAAAGCATGGGTTGTCCTCAGCTTAAGGTTCATCATAACAAATGGACAAAAATGGCTGTATTTACACCTCAAAAACTACTCTGTGTACAGACTAACCTGTGCAGTTTGGAAAGTTTTAAGGCCTGGCATCCACGGGATATATAATGGTTAAATGCATTTTGTGTTTCAGAAAGATAAATTTTTTTTTGGATTTTGATGGGCATTTTTTTCTGTTCCTGCAGAAGGTGTGAAAATAAACTAAGTTGGGTAAATCTTTGAGATGCTCCCTCTCAGGTAACAACTGTATTGCATTGTATTGATTGGCATGGACAATAGAAAGACAATGGATATCTACACAACAATAGGTGAGAAAGGGTGTAACTGAGTGGACAGTATCAAATGTAATTTGGAAAATTTACCATTTTAAGACAAACCAATATCTTTACTTGCTTTATAGTATACACATTTTTTCAAAAGAATTTAAAAAGAGTTATAAATTTCAAAATTGAAGTCTATACATTTCTTCAATACAGTGAAAGTCGTTGATTTCAACATGTTCAAGTGACAAAAAGTTCACATTCTGAACAGGAAGAGGACCCTCTAAATTTTTGCAAATTAATGGTCAGAATGGTAATGTGTCTGGTTCAATTGAAATACCTTTTTCTCTTCATGCTACATGAAAGCAAAATACATAACTAATGTCCCGATTAAATGTAAATTCTGTAATTTAATGACAAGATTCAAAAGTGACAGTAACTGGTCATCATACCCATAGAATTTCCTGCTAAAATCAGCATAATAGCAAGCTGTTTTATCGTTGTTTGAAAGAGGAATTATAGTTGGAGTCTTTAGTGTTTTACCTAACTTTTGGAAACCCTTTTTATCCTAAAAGAGTATTTCCCCAGAAGAGGAGAGTTCCTGTAAAAAAATTTTCAGAAAAACTCTTGGATTTCTGACGGTAACTGGTTCTCGAACAGTAAAAGACTGCTGGATGACAAAATGTGGAACAAGACACCTTATCGCAGTTTTTTGTAAATTTCTGCCACAACATTTTCTTCATAAAAAATATGTCCTTGTTAATGTGAAAAATTTATGGACCCTTGCTTAAACTTTTGGAAATTTGCCAAATACTCCTTTTCCAGGATTTTGCAACACATGAACTAATGAGGTGATACATGTACAACAATAACTTTTCTATTCCTTTGTGTATTTACTCCTTTCTTGGTGAGAACACTAATTTTTATTTGACAATCGTTCAATCACAAGGTAGTATGATCTTTGACAGTTTCTAATTGTGAGAAAAGTCTAATGCATTACCATTTAAACACAATAAAACTAAACATTTAGATTTAGTATGAATTTAAATGTAATTCAATATAATTCTTTTTTTTATCTTTCAGATAATGCCACCCAAGGCAAAGGCAGGCTCTGGTAGGTGTAATTGGGCACTTTAATAAAATCACAGGATGAATTAAAGTGTAAACATTAAGACATCAAGAGAACCATAGCCCAGATAAATATATATTAATTGAAAATATTAATATAATACAAGCTTTTATATATATATTAAATTCATGATTTAATTATAAGAAACAGAATCATGAAAAATTGCTATTACGAACATATCTGCCAAAAAGGGACATAACTCTCTCAAATTGAAGACATTTATGTTCCAATTTGATACTATTTAAAACTAATAGACAACATTTCAAGTTGGCAACAATTCAGTCATGACTCATTACAAATTAAAAGCTTATGAATTTCATTGGCTGCCCTTGTCTCAAACAGTTTTCCGCAGTTTCAAAACATTTGCACCAAGACCCCCTTTTTTCAGACATGTATTCTTTTTGTTATGACTTTATTTGAAATAAGTTCATGCATATTAGATCAATGAAAAATGAAGCCAATTGAAAATAAGATTTCTGTGTTGATTTATAATATGATAATCATTAATTTCAAAAGTGCTCCCTACTTTAATAGAAAACATACTAAAACTTTGAATCTGTTTATTTACATTGTTTATACAGTCATTAGCAACTACTGCTGACAGATAAATTATGTAAAGAAATAGAAGCAATGATGTTATTGCTTATTGTCAGCTGTACACATGAGTAAGCTATTGATTCATTTTGCAAATGTTTCAATTGCTGTATGATATTATTTTATACAAGCAAGAAATGTTGCCAGACATATAAATCTGTCAACAGCTGAAATATGTAATTGCAATGGGCAACATTAGTGAAGCCCAGTAGTTTTAGAAAAATCCAGTTCATTTTGTGAATTTAATTAGGTACATGTATATACAAATTTCTTAATATGATATCCAGAACCCAATCTCATAAAGTCAACTGTATGCTGCAGATAAATTTGAATGTTTACCCTCAGGCGTTCAAGTTATAGCCCTTTAAGTTACTTAAGTATTTATATTTTAGTTTTGACCTAATAACAACAAGTGTATTAAACATTTGAAAGAATGATATTTTGTGTATGAACATAAGTTCTATGACATCAGGTACTGTTGAAATGCTGTACTAGTATTATGTCAATGTTTGCTACAAAGTAGTACATTGAAAGCAGGAGTTTTCTGTCAAGGTCCATGTTTAAATAAGTAGGTCTTGTGTAGCAATGTTTTTTTTACAGCCCAAAAGAAATCAAGAGCTCCTAAAGCACATAAGTTACCAGACCCATTTCCAAAAGGAGAATTACTAAAGGATTATGGGAAAAAACACTGGCGCCTTGGAGAAGTGATTGGTCAGGGAGGATTTGGACTTATATATTTAGGTAATTAAATGAAATTTACATTACTGTTTGCTGAATTGTTTTGTTGGGATCATTTTTAGTTCAGTATTGTAATGAAACCTCTTTGGCAAAAATAAATTATGATGTCAATTGCTCTTTCATTAAAGCGAAGAAACAAGTTTGGCATGGTTTACTACATGACTGTGTTTTCGCATGATTATAATCCATACTTACTATGAAAATTGAAGAATTCCTCCTTGGTAAACAACCTCACTATAGTTTAAGTTAATGCAATATAATCACTGAAATATTGATATAAAAAGGAGTATTTTTATCTTTTTTAAATGTTCTTATTAAAACTGCCAGTACTTGCTCATCAGGCAATGGTTAATCTAAAATCTGGTGTCTTTTTACAAACAGATTTGGGAGTAAGTGTTTTTATGCTTTGTAGACTGTCTGTTCTTGGTATATTCTATAAATATAAAATTTATTTCAACTTTTTTCTTCTTTCAGCAACCCTTGTAGATTCAGAAAAACTGGATTCTTATGTTGTTAAAATTGTAAGTTTTAATTTAGAAAAAAAAAATGAAAATACTATAAACATAAAGGTAGTATAGGAAATTCAGAGAGGTCTGACAATATATTGCGGTGTTGTATCATTTATTTTTTTTAACCTTTAACCTATTAACCCTTTGTGATGGGATGCAGTAACAGACTTTTGTCTCTGTTTTATTGGGAGATTTAGCTGAGGTCATGATCTACATCAACAATCTCATCAGCCAGAATATAGGCTCTACACAAAAATGCTCCTCATATTAAAGTTATTTGAATCTGGAATAATTTTGAATTCTGGAAAATTGATATGAAATGTCTGATGAAAACTAACCAAACTAAAGAGGATTAGCCATGCACCCATGGCTAAGGTTTATTTTATTTTCACTTATTTCAGTATGAACTAAATGCACCCCCCCCCTTTTAACATTCCTAAATTGGGTTGGTTTTCATCATATATTTCTTATCACTTTTCCAGAATTCAAAATATTCTAGATTCAAATAATTCCTTGTTAAAAGAATTCTGTTTTCTATGATTATTTTTTTCAAACAAATTATATAGTAACTTTGATGAGACTACCTCACAAAAATAAGGATTGATTGTGAAAGCATAATTTTGCAAATTAAAAGAAATGGTATATCACGCCCAGCTTTGAAAGTTATATTGTTTAAAGAGCTGACAAGTTTAGGAATTGTCATTCAGACATTTCATTTGCTTGATAGTCTTATTGCTGAAAATGATTTAATTGTTTCTTTTCAATCATTGTGTCTGGTATTTATTTGTACTAAATAACGAAAATTTTGTACATTTATAAATCAAATCTAGATTTAATTTTTATGCCCCACCTACGATAGTAGTAGGGGCATTATGTTTTCTGGTCTGTGCGTCAGTCCCTCCGTCTGTCCCGCTTCAGGTTAAAGTTTTTGGTCAAGGTAGTTTTTAATAAAGTTGATGTCCAATCAACTTGAAACTTAGTACATATATTCCCTGTAATATGATCATTCTAATTTTAATGCCAAATTAGAGTTTTGACCCCAATTTCACGGTCCACTGATCTAAGAAAATGATAGTGCGAGTGGGGCATCCGTTTACTATGGACACATTCTTGTTTGGTTTTTGTTTTGAATTTCTGTACAAATTTTCTTCAGACTTCATGCAAATTGCAATTATCTGCTCTTTATATGACATGTCTACAGGTATTGAACTGATTTTTGATATGTTTTGAATAATGAAGAACAACTGACCTGATATAAATGTTCTTGTTGATCTTCATTTGACAGATTATGGCTCTTGACTAAAAATGTACACGCCAAAAGTTGTTATCCTTTTATTCCTTTCTACATTTTTGTAACTGTGTTAAAGGTCTTATGGTAGCTCACTTGCATGTTCTAGTGTAGGAGATAGAGAGTTCAAATCTTGGCAGAATCCAAAAAAAAAATTCTTTTTCTTTGCCAAGGAAGCCGCATTTTGGTGCAAGAGTAAATATAAGAGTCAAAATCATATGTCTGAGTAGAGTGACATGTCTGCCTGATATACAATATTAGGTCAATGTCAGAAAAATATGAATTTTTGTATGAGGCTGAGAAACTGGGGAAGGGCGAGTTTTTACCGAGCCCTTCCCCAGTTTTGTGCCAAATACAAAAAATTTATCTATTTCTGACATTGTCCTAATATTATTTTTATACTGCAACTTAGATTAATACATTGATAGCTATTTGAATTGTAACACAAATTTAAAACTAATTTTCATCCCTTAATGAACCCCTGATTGTTGAAAAAGTGATACATGATAAAATTGACCTTCTACAAAATATAGCTGTGTTACTATATTTAGGAAACTTTGTATAAAAGTGACACCTAACATCCACGTATTCCAACATCAATCCGAATTCGATAGCAAAAATCTTATTCGAACGGACTCTGTATACATACTATTAGTATTTTATTGTAATTATATTACAAAATATTGATCACATGATGCTAGTATTACTAGACTTGCAATTGCTTTACATCAATCGAACACTAATTTAGTGTTTCAGCGGTTTTGTATTATATGCTAAAGATAAATGTATAACATTTATGAATGGGTTTAAGCATTGTAGGCCCGCCATCATCAGGGATTTACCTATCAATTTATTTTAATTTTGTCGTTGTCAATAGATCTGCTGTATTTTATGCTTTTTATAAGCTATTTTTGGTTCGCTTGAAAATATTTCGTTGCAAACCACATCCTGTTTTAGTAGATCCCAATGTTTGCTAATGCATTGTTTTAATTTATGAATGCATGGATTGAATTTCGTTGCCAATACTAAAGGAATTTCCTTTGTGTGTTTTGGACTTTTTCTGATTAAATCAGATCTATTACATGATAATGCCTCATTTATGTACTTTTCGATTTCAATCTCCTTGTATCCTCTATTTATTAAGTTTAATATGAACTGTAACAAAATATATTGTAAATCAACATCATTATTTGTTGTTCTAATGTATATGATAACTTCGCCTTGATAAACCCTGCAAACACGTGTTGACTGTGACAGCTATTACGATCTAGATAAAGGAAGGCATTTGTCGGTTTAAAGTGTGTTTTCACATCATAGAGAATTTCATTAGAAAACCTAGTTCCTTTGAAAATATTAACATCAAGAAATATTATTTCTTTAGATGAAAATTCTAGTGTGAATTTCAGGAACGGATGATAATTATTTGCTAACTCTAACAAATCCTTTATTTCCTTCCAGTCGCCGTGATATATTAATATAATATCATCACGATACCTTCCATAGAAAAGATATTTTTCTATGTTCAAACTTAGAAAGAATTTCTTTCATAATTCTATACACGAGTATATCACAGATTTCTGGGCTTGGCACTGCTCCTATTATGGCGCCTATTTTTGCTTATAAAGCTGTCCATTAAAATCAAAATGTTGTTCTCTAAAATTGATCTGAGGAGCTAGATTAAATCATCCGTAGGTGGGCATTTGATTTAGTAATCTGATTTATCAAACTGATCATACGAAATTCTAACTGCCGATAATAATTCATTAATCGGGCAATTAGTGTACATTGATACTACATCAATGCTACACAGCCAGCAATCTGCATTAGGCTTAGATCAGACGTATCCTTTATATAAGTGTGTTGTTTCTGAACTATAGCTACTAAAAATAATCGATATAGCGTCCAATAAATTCTGTGACAGTACCAATCTGAGATATGATTGGCCGACATGGCGGCATTATGTTATCAATGTTAAACCCATATTTATTAATTTTTACTAATTCCGATTAATTTAATCGGTGTATTTTAGGCAAGATATGCATATACCCAGGCCCATAATCAATTTGATTACCATTATTATGGTAATTAAATGTGGAGTAATCTATAACACCTTTGGTGTACATGCCTTTGACATATGTATTGATATTACAACTAAGTGCTTTTAGGTCAAAGATTTCCAATTTGGTGAAAAGGAAAGAATTTTTTTGGAAAAGGGGAGGTTTAAAAAAATTGGTGGTGGGGGTTAGTGGGTCGTGACAATTTTTCTCCTAAAGATTTCAGAAATCAAAAGAAAATTTCTTCAAATATTTTTGGGGAGGTCAATTCGCAACAGCAAAGTGTATTGCACAAAAGCAAAAAAGGAGGGTAAATTTTTTTTTTTGGGGGGTCAATTCGCAACAGCATAGTGTATTGTTCAAAAGCAAAATTTGAATATATATTCAAATCATATAACCAATTCTAAGTTCTTTGACTACAGTTATTCTGTGTCAGAAACCTGTTATGTGTCAAATACTGAATAACAATACAAATTCAGACCTGTATCAAGCACGAATATTGTGTCCGTTTTGCCCCAACTGTTCAGGGTTGGACCTCTGCGGTCGTATCCAGCTGCGCTCGGGAAGCAATTTATTTTAATATTTAACTTAATCATACATATGCATATGTATAAATAATAGTAGATTCTTCTTTCTAACTTTAAAACCCTTGGAGTTTGGGGATGAATAATAATTAGTGCTAATAAAATTTTAAAAATTTTTGCCATGCAGTCCTACATCAACTGTCAAGATGAAGAACAGGAATAAAAGCCCTGTTCATTGATAATTTTCTATGTTTTCTATGTATTGTGTGCGATTTTGTCCCATGTACATTTACTCCATATCCTTTCATTTTCTATTAGTATAAGTTATGTTTGATTAGAATAACCCTGATTACTTTTAATTTGCATAACAATTTACTTGTTTACTCTTGAACGGGGGCCATCCTTCATGGCTCCCATCACCATCCTCTGAAGTGTACATGTAGTTGTATTTATAATCGGAAGTTACAGATTGTTATGAATAAAAGGCAATGTGGGATTTACACCAATTATACATCAACTCAACAACTAACTTAAAGATGTCTATGAATATTGAGTATGCTTCTTTGTTTTTAAGTATTGCACTTTTTTCTGTCTGGGCATTTGTGTAAAACTGATACCTGCAGATGTAATTTTGGATGAATTGCAATAATAACTCACATAAATCATTAAAATGGAAATACTCTTAAATATTCATCACATATTTAGCCATGATTTAAAGATAATTTGATTTTCAGGAACCATTAGCTAATGGACCATTGTTCTGTGAACTCCATGTGTATCAGAGAGTAGCTAAACCAGAAATGGGTGAGTATAGAAGTATATATGATGGTCAAGCAACCTCAAGAAAAGTAAGAAGACAAAATGGAAGGGATTGTGTGGATATAGATCATTTTTGGGAAGGACAAACAACATAAAGACCAATAGAAAACATAGTAAAAGAAAGTATTCTTCTAGATCAAGCCTTGCAAACCCCTTAAAAGGTCATCTTGTCAAGAGCATTATGGTCAAAATGATTTACATGACATTTAAGTTTTTGAATTAAAAGCAAAATATAAAAAGTGTGAAACAAAACAACAATTCTGCAGAAATCCAATTCATTTTTAAAGTGTGTTTTCACATCATAGAGAATTTCATTAGAAAAGCTAGTTCCTTTGAAAATATTAACATCAAGAAATATTATTTCTTTAGATGAAAATTCTAGTGTGAATTTCAGGAATGGATGATGATTATTTGCTAACTCTAACAAATCTTTTATTTCCTTCCAGTCGCGTGATATATTAATATAATATCATCACGATACCTTCCATAGAAAAGATATTTTTCTATGTTCAAACTTAGAAAGAATTTCTTTCATAATTCTATACATGAGTATATCACAGATTTCTTTCTGGGCTTGGCACTGCTCCTATTATGGCGCCTATTTTTGCTTATAAAGCTGTCCATTAAAATCAAAATGTTGTTCTCTAAAATTGATCTGAGGAGCTAGATTATATCATCCGTAGGTGGGCATTTGATTTAGTAATCTGATTTATCAAACTGATCATACGAAATTCTAACTGCCGATAATAATTCATTAATCGGGCAATTAGTGTACATTGATACTACATCAATGCTACACAGCCAGCAATCTGCATTAGGCTTAATCCTTTCCAACTTGTATATTAGATCAGATGTATCCTTTATATAAGTGTGTTTTCTGAACTATAGCTACTAAAAATAATCGATATAGCGTCCAATAAATTCTATGACAGTACCAATCTGAGATATGATTGGCCGACATGGCGGCATTATGTTATCAATGTTAAACCCATATTTATTGATTTTTACTAATTCCGATTAATTTAATCAGTGTATTTTAGGCAAGATATGCATATACCCAGGCCCATAATCAATTTGATTACCATTATTATGGAAATTAAATGTGGAGTAATCTATAACACCTTTGGTGTACATGCCTGTGACATATGTATTGATATTACATCTAAGTGCTTTTAGGTCAAAGTTTTCCAATTTGGTGAAAAGGAAAGAATTTTTTTTGGAAAAGGGGAGGTTAAAAAAAATTGGTGGTGGGGGTTAGTGGGTCGTGACAGTTTTTCTCCTAAAGATTTCAGAAATCAAAAGGAAATTTCTTCAAATATTTTTGGGGAGGTCAATTCGCAACAGCATAGTGTATTGCACAAAAGCAAAAATTGAATATATATTCAAATCATATAACCAAATCTAAGTTCTTTGACTACAGTTATTCTGTGTCAGAAACCTGTTATGTGTCAAATACTGAATAACAATACAAATTCAGACCTGTATCAAGCACGAATATTGTGTCCGTTTTGCCCCAACTGTTCAGGGTTGGACCTCTGCAGTCGTATCCAGCTGCGCTCAGGAAGCAATTTATTTTAATATTTAACTTAATCATACATATGCATATGTATAAATAATAGTAGATTCTTCTTTCTAACTTTAAAACCCTTTGGAGTTTGGGGATGAATAATAATTAGTGCTAATAAAATTTTAAAAATTTTGCCATGCAGTCCTACATCAACTGTCAAGATGAAGAACAGGAATAAAAGCCCTGTTCATTGATAATTTTATGTTTTCTATGTATTGTGTGCGATTTTGTCCCATGTACATTTACTCCATATCCTTTCATTTTCTATTAGTATAAGTTATGTTTGATTAGAATAACCCTGATTACTTTTAATTTGCATAACAATTTACTTGTTTACTCTTGAACGGGGGCTATCCTTCATGGCTCCCATCACCATCCTCTGAAGTGTACATGTAGTTGTATTTATAATCAGAAGTTACAGATTGTTATGAATAAAAGGCAATGTGGGGTATACACCAATGATACATCAACTCAACAACTAACTTAAAGATGTCTATGAATATTGAGTATGCTTCTTTGTTTTTAAGTATTGCACTTTTTTCTGTCTGGGCATTTGTGTAAAACTGATACCTGCAGATGTAATTTTGGATGAATTGCAATTATAACTCACATAAATCATTAAAATGGAAATACTCTTAAATATTCATCACATATTTAGCCATGATTTAAAGATTATTTGATTTTTCAGGAACCAGCAGCTAATGGACCATTGTTCTGTGAACTCCATGTGTATCAGAGAGTAGCTAAACCAGAAATGGGTGAGTATAGAAGTATATATGATGGTCAAGCAACCTCAAGAAAAGTAAGAAGACAAAATGGAAGGGATTGTGTGGATATAGATCATTTTTGGGAAGGACAAACAACATAAAGACCAATAGAAAACATAGTAAAAGAAAGTATTCTTCTAGATCAAGCCTTGCAAACCCCACAAAAAGGTCATCTTGTCAAGAGCATTATGGTCAAAATGATTTACATGACATTTAAGTTTTTGAATTAAAAGCAAAAATATAAAAAAGGTGAGAAACAAAACAACAATTCTGCAGAAATCCGATTCATTTCCTAGCTGATAGCTAATTTGTACCATGACCAAAGCTATCAATTACTAATTATTGTTCAGTATTTAAATTTACAATTTCTAAATTAACTTAAACATCAGAAAAACTTTAGAACATTATTTTTTTTTAATTATAGATTTATCTTTTATACAGTTTTGCATGTATTAGAATTTATCTTGTAACAGCTGTACATGCATTGAAATTATTTTATAAGAATAGTACATTACCATAAAGATGTTCAAAATATAAATTGCAACATAAAGTTTGTTTTATTGATATAAGCATTATAAATGGATATTACATTTAATTAGAATGTAACTTACTACCGTTTTAGGAATTCACATGTAAATGAATACAGTAATTATTTCATTTTGAATATATTATATTGTAAACAAAATATCATTACAGATGTAACAAAAGGTTATTCACTCAAATATTGCCTTTTTAAACATCCCAACAAAAATATCCTGTAAAAAAAATTTGATAAGATTATATTGAACCATACTCTGGAAAAGAAAGGATATTGTGTACCAATTCATGACACAAAATCACTATAACCACACTAAAAGACAAAAGCAAAGGCCTTCAGCATAAAGCTACAAGTTAAAAGTAGCCTAAAATTGGGATGTTTCCTCTCAATCAAGAGCATAACTTATGGACTACACAATTAAGGATTAAGTTGAAATTAACCTTTTACTAATGGTCCCAAAAAAAACCTAATTTCAAATGATTTGACTATAAGAATAACAAATAGAATTTATAATATTTCAGTTGATGAATGGTGCAAAGCAAAAAAGATGAAATACTTAGGAGTACCAAAGTATATCAGCAGTGGAACACATACACGGGGGAAAGAAACATTTAGGTTTATGGTTATGGAAAGATTTGGTTCAGACATACAAAAAATATTTGAAACTGCTGGGAAAACATTTTCCAGGCATACTGTGTGTGCATTGGCTCTTAGATTGGTAAATAAATTTATTTATTTTGTTCTTTGAAGAATTTAATCTCAACTTGCTTTTACTTTAAGAAATTTAATTCTCGACATGTATAGGATGTAGATATTTGTCTATCAAAGATTATGTTGATCTCTAGAATTCTTTTGTATGTTGGTTTTTTAGTATATTTGTTTGTTTTAAAATGTAAACCCTTTTTCTTTTCATTTATATTTAGCTGCAAATACATGTATTATAACAAAATACAGGAAAAGAAGTAAAAGGAATGAAATACCTGGCCAAGGAAAATGGTAGAATTATGGGGAAATATGCTTTTCTGCTAAAACTAATTATATATAAAGTAATGATTCAACTTTTCAATCATAAAACATCTTTTATTGGCTATTTTATTGCATAAAGAATTATATTTCTATTGTGTCTTCTTTGATTTCAGTTAGACACACTAGAATATTTACATCATAAAGGTTATGCTCATGCTGATATCAAAGCTTCTAATTTACTGACTGGCTTTAGTCATGGAAAAGAACAACCAAACCAGGTAAATATAGTGGAAGCTAAAATTCTGTCAATCATTGTACAGTTATAGAATTGAATTGAAGGTTTGAACTTGGTGCATACACTAATTTAAAAACATAAGAAAAAATTAAGTAAAACCAGAGCTTGCTGATGAAAGATTTAAATATATTTATATGTTTTGAATGTTTGCTGACAGCAAATACATATTTATTTTACCTTAGAACTTTTCCATCAAAATGAATGGGTAAGATAGGAAGAAAAGTTTTATTATAAAACATTGGTCATCAGTTATTTTGGTTCTATGTCCATTTGATGTATGCAAAATTGAAAGAATATTAGTAATGGGGAGATTTTAAAAGTCCCTCACAGTTCATTTAATGGAATTAAAATTATCAAATAGCTGTCAGACAGACAAGTTGGTAAATTTGAAATATTTTGCTTGGAAAAATGTCAATAACACAAATTCAGGCATGGCAGGTGTGCATTTATTTTATTTTCAATTTAGCATTTATTATTTAATATCAAAGTTTTTATAAATATTCATTCATAAATTTTTCAACATGTTTGTAGAATGAACATGAAGATTTATTCATTTCTAACTTATTTTGACCAGGTATATCTAGTAGATTTTGGATTAGCTTATAAATTTTACTGTGACGGTGCTCATAAAGAATATAAAGAGGATCCTAAACGATGCCATGATGGCACTGTAGAATTCACAAGTACAGATGCTCATAAAGGAGTAGGTCAGTATCAATTATAGGGCAGCTAGCATACATTTATAGATTAATGATGGTTTGATAACAAGAGGGTGTTTCTGAGCTACAATCTCATCTGACAAGGGATGACAGCCCTGAGATGAGATGTGGCTGAGAAACATCCTTGAGTTTGAAAGACCATTGATAATCTCCTTATCGTTATTTTACAGAGTACATCTTTGATGTTTACATTGACAATAGCATGTGCACCCTTAGTTTCTAGTGATAATTTTTTTTATCTCAAGCGAGTAGCATGATGTGAAAAATTATCACCAAAAGAGATCAAAGGAAAAATACACTAAATAGCGATAATCATTATTACAGTAGTCCAGGCACTATTTCTACAATGGAATATAAATCTACATTTGTACAGTAACTTGTTATCTGTCAGCATAAATATAAACTGATGAGACAGCAACCCAACTATACAAAACCATAATACATCTCGAGGTCAACATATGGTCTTCAACAAAAGACAGGGGTCCATACAAATGTCAAGCTTAGAATTGTCTTTGATATTCAGTGATCTGGAAGGATTTTTTCTCTATGGGCCCAGGGCCCCAAACATGAATTCAATGGGCCATTTTAGAATTAATGGGCCATGTTGTCAAATGAGTGGGCCATTCTTTTACAATGAAAAAAATAAAAGTGTATATTTCAGCAAAGAGTTAGTGGTTACTGGTATGATTCTAATTGATATCATGGATATTGTTCCTGTGCTTTTCTAACTTCAATTTCAATGAATAACTTCTTCCAAACCAGGCAATATTTACGATAACCTTTATCTACAATGTTAAAACTGGTACTGTTGCCTTGTTTATGTTCATGTTTTTTACATTACATTTGGGTCTTCGTCGATTGCCATCCTTTATTCCAGACGTTCCGTATTAGAGGACATTTCTGACATTTCCTCTGCACTTCTTGTATTATTATAACATCATCACGATGACAAGAAATAACAGTAGAGAGTTTCGTTAATTCAGAGACATATATACATATGTGTATATATGTGTCTGGTTAATTGATAAGGGACAACAACAATTCGCTAAAGGCATGTTTACAAAATATTCAAACGAGCCAAATACCAAAATTGACAAGGACAGTTTAGCGCCTTCTGTGGAGACAAATACTAAATTCATAAAAGGCTTTTGGTTTTCAATCAAAATAGCAAGCTTACTTTAAAGATTATAATTAGTGAACAAAATCTCGTCTGTACTAGCCCAATTTCACAAATTTTAAGTTGTTTATAAAATTTATACCATGAATGATTGTTAATTACGTTTTTTGGAAAGGATTAATATAAGTTGCAATAACTTGTTTTCCAATCCACTATAAATAAATATGTTTAAACTAATTACGTTTTTCGGTAATCAGTTATACCGCATGTTGCTGTTATTACCATAGGAAAACACCGAGACGTCCCAAAATATATAGGCGGTGCTCCTATCATTGGAGGAACACTACACAGTTTTGTACACACACATGGCGACACGAAACACGATCGAAATCCATTTTATGATATCTAAACGTTTCAAAGCGAGTGAAAAATATTGTGCGCCACGTTGGCGCTACATTTGTCACTCGATGCGCCATTTCTGGTCGAAAGCGCAATTGGCGCATGGCGCATGACCTTCCTATCACTGGATATTATTATTTTAATAAACCCTATGAGTATGTAATTTTTCAGCAATGTCACATGCAACTTTGATAAATTTTTTGATACATTTGTCATGATTTGATATTCAGAATTCAATATAGCAGCTCACTTTAAGTAGACCTATAGTTATGACATTTAGATTGAAATTTTAAACAAATTTGTATGTAAGATTAGTAATTTTATATTACAAATAATAGTATTGCAATTAAATTTGATAATGAAGCAATGATTTATAAAAGATGTTATCACTGGTTATTGTTTATTTCCATTAGCTGCATCTAGAAGAGGGGATATGGAGATCTTAGGATTCTGTTTGTTACAGTGGCTGTGTTCACGGCTTCCTTGGGAAAATAATTTAGAAAATAAAGATTATGTAAGAGATTCCAAAATAAGGTATACTTTATTATATTGAGTAGATATAGGTAAATGTTTGGTTTACACAAGTGATGATTACTTTACAATAATCACTGTTTGTCAGGATACAAGAGTTTAAAATAGAAAGGTTTTAAGTTTACACAGGGTTTCATTTCCATGTTTCACTGTAAATACTGTTGATTATAACATTCAAGCAACAATCTAACTTACTTTTTTAAAAGTCATTCAAAATTTATCCCTTACATGGCTTGTTTTAAAAATTAAGGTTTGTTCATGGTAAAAACATCATAATTGATCTTTTCGTGTCTCAGCAAATTTTACTGTCATGATATTATGTTTGCATTTATAAATTTTATGCAATCATTTGACATCGTAATTTAAAATCGTGGAATGATTATCAAGTGCAAATAGTAATCTTTGATTCTCAAATCTTTAAACAGAAACTTTTGTATGATGATGTTTCATTCTGATATGACATGAATTTATGTATAGTTGTATTTATTTTTTATTAACGTTATTAACATACAGATGTACATTATTTTGATTTTTTGGTAGTAACATTAGGTAGACTTCAATGTTTTTTTTCAAATTCCAACAATTTATTGAAGTTCTTCTTATTATATAGATGGGACAGTTGCAATAAAAGTCGAAAGAAAAATAAATTTTCCATTAAAAAAGTTCTTTATATTATGTTTGAGCTGATATCATTATAGCATACACCTTGTTTGTATTTTTGCATCATTTTTTTCAGATATATGAAAGATATACCAGGTTTATTAAAGGCATGTTTTCCTTCTGGTTCCCATCCAGGTAATATAGTAATGATAAAGGCTATTTAAATTAAATTCCTGTCAGAAAGAGGAAATTAAATCTGATGTCTTATGTAGGTTGGGTGTCCTTGCTCTTTGCACCTTAAAGAATCGTTGCAATAACTGACTTTTATGTGGCCTATGGCAATGCTAAATTTCTGGCCCTATCCAAAATACCCTCATTTTCTAGTGGCCGTCTAAATTTTGTCCTTTCTTCCCAGTCCACTTACCCTTCAAAACCTACCTATTGTATTGCTAACCTGTTCTTTTCTTGAATGTTAAAGAATATTTGCCACTGGATTTAAGCAACAATCAATCAATTAGAATTTAACAGACTTCAAACAACTTAGGTAGGCTCAACCAAAAGTTAAGAAAGCCCAAAGTATAAAATGTTTTAGAAATATAAACCAATAAGGTCCTTGACAGAACAGCCAATAAGGTTAACATTGCCTGAGAGAGTAACACGGTCAATAATTTCCAAGAACTTGAAATTTACAGACACATGTTGATATACGTCAAGAAATGTCCATATTTCATGAAGATGATTGAATATTCTTTACTTGTTTACTTAACATACACAAAGTTGAAGTTAAATCTAAAAAATAAATATGTGTATGAAATTAAATATAATCATTTTTTACAGATGAAATATCTAAATACCTAACATATGTTTCAAAACTGAAATATGATGATGTTCCAGACTACAATAAACTCAGAAGTATATTTCGTGGAGGACTTTCTGGGAAAGATGAATGGAAAATAGATTTACCACTCAGTGTAGCAAGCTCATCAAAGAAGGTTTGTTAATTAACCATTAAGTTACTAAGCTGGTTCAAACAAATTTGACTTTACATTATCTATTTTTGTCATGACTTTTCATACCCCTGCTCAAAAATAGTGGGTATACTGGTTTACCTCCTTCTGTTTTTTTGTTTGTAACATATATCTGTTGCATTTTTGTAACATATTACTGTTGCATTTTCTTAGAAACTTAAAAAGTCATAGCTTCTTATTATATAGTACAAAGCCTTTTCTGGTTTTGCCAAATTCTGATATGTTTTCAGTTTCTTCATCATTCTACTTCCAGTGTGCCATAAACTTAAATCTTTTAAATATCATGCACATTTCCTTGGATAGGAATGTATTTTTACCATTCCAACAAGAGTAAATGCAAGATATTAAAAAGAATATAAACACCAATAAGTATAACTTATATACTTGGAATAAGGTATAAATAAGAACATTTCTGCTCAGGGACATTTTGGGCATTAACAATCCCTTTAAATGATTTTTTACAGATATTTTCAATAAATTTCTTTTTTATTACAGCTTATTACCCAACATTAAATATACAGTTTTCAAATGTGAATCCAATATTCAGGTGTTGGCAGTCTAACTTGATTTTACACCAAAGAATCAAGTGATTTTTTTTTTGTAGTATAGATGTTTATATCATATTCTTTATTTAAACTTATCAACTTTTTGCAATGTTCTAGTGTTTTGTCCCAGAATTTAGAACTTCCTGACATATACAATTCAAATATTTATCCAGCAATCGACCATTTAACCATATAACAGATCTGTGTATAGTTTATGTATATAGGCTCATAGTATCCTGCTTCTGTTGTCAGCGAACTGTAATATTCACTTTACAGTTCATTTTGGTGTCCTCTTCGTAGTCTGTGATTAATTAGTAAACAACTTGATTTCTTCACTGATGTCTGGGAATTTAACAACTTTAATGTTAAATTGCAATACTGAGAATTCAGAAATTATTGTGGTCATTTATTATTGCGATTTTTAAAAAATAGACATAAATGCGAGATTAATTATTGCTAATTCAGGAACGCTGCATACAGATATATGCATCTGATGTCAGAATGCGAGTTCTTATTATTGGGATACCCTCCCAGTCGCATTATTCCCAATAATAAAAACCTCGCAATAATTTGAATTTTCAGTATGTAACCATTTTTATGCAGTGTCAGAAAATATCAAATTTATTTGTAGTGGCTACAAAAAAGGAGTCATTAAGCTCGTACAAATAAATTTTATATTTTCTGACAATGTACATATACTGTTTATATCTACAAAGTTCAGCTTTGAATTGATTATTGTTCAGACATCCATGGCTTGTTTATAGTATGTGATAATCTGATTTTTTTAATGAATTATTTGAAGTCACAAAAACATTTGCTAAAATGACTAAGTTGGTTAAACTTTAGTGGTATGAAAAACTGATGATCATCTCATATAACATTACTATAACAACATCAATCACTAAAACATAGGAAAACAAAGTCAAGAAAGTAACAACGGTTTTTACAAAAATAGCAAGAAGCTAAAATTTTATTATTTTTTTTATTGAAATGATCTTTTTTTGGGTCAACATCTTCAAATACAGGATAAATGTTGCATAAAAGGGATATGTTAATTGCCCTTATCAGTATTTAAAAGAATTGTATAGAAATGATAGCAGTGTTAACACAATTTCACTCTACTTTATTTGAGAACACAAGATGAGATACAGAGACTGTACACATTTGATTTGAATAGGACTTCATTCAGAAATGAATAATTTTACCGTAAAAAATGAAAATAACGCTTTATGAATTTTGTTGAAGGTTGAATGATCCTTTATATCCTTTAATCTATTACATTTCCAGGCAGCACAGAAGAGAAAGAGTGCAGGAGAACCCTGTTCTCCAGTAGAGAAAAAAGTCAAACCTGCAGCAAGAGTTTCCAAAAAAGATAAGGAATCGACTCCAAAGCCTAAAGCTGTGAAAAAGACTGTGAAAAATATAAAATCGCCTTCTGCTAGCACACCAAGACAAATAAAATCACCTGTCAGTACTCCCAAACAAATAATATCTCCTAATGTACCTGGAAAACCTGCTTCTAGACATGGAGCCAAAATTATCACTTGCAGCAAGAAAAAGGTCAAGATCTAGGTCACCAGCACCAGCAGCATCAAAAGTAAAGAAAGGTGAAAACATTGTCTACAGTTCAAAACATTCAGAAAGTGATGATAAATCATCTTCAAAAAGTAGTTGTATTATTTCATGATTTAGAAATGTTTTGGTTCTGAAGTAAAAAAGGTTTCACAGGAAATCTATTACACTCTCACTAAGAAGTACAATATTTCTGGATATCCAAGTTTAATGCTTAACATCAGTTTTGCTATTATAATTTTATATGTATCATTGAACATGATACATAGTACAATGGCTCTGTTTATATTATTATTAGAACCCTAAAATGTATGCTAAAGTCCACACTTTTATGATAAGAAGTCATGTTTAAAGCTTGAGGTTGCTTGATTTTCAGATTTACTTTAAAGAATAGTAAGAGCTTACTGAAAAAAATAGCAGTCTTATATTAAAGAATTTGTAGGCTTAAATGTCTTCAAAAAAAGTAATCTGTGAGGTTAAATTGATCGATTACGATATTGTTCCAGGAAAGATGAGAAGAATTTAATCATTGTTAGAGAATTACAAACTCATTTAAATACAATTCATACTCTGCATTCAGTACTGGAGATAATTAGATAAATCAATTTAAATCTATTGATATAAGAAAATAAAAGAATCAAGAAATTTTAATACAGTTTAACTTATTTTTTTCATTCTGCACAAAATTCTTTGATCTATTTATTGTAGCTACAAAAGTTTTATTTTTACTGAGAGGTGCTCAACTAAGAAAGTAATTTTTTGCATTTTTTTTCAAAATGTGAGAACTTATATATACCAAGCAAAAATGTGTTGTGTGTTAATATTTACTGTGGATTTTTCATATGATTTCATATTGTTTCTATGATGTTAATGTGCAAGACAACGTTTTGGTGAATTAATATGATATTTGAATTAAACTAAAGCCATTAGAGATGTCTTGTTCATATTGCATTTACATGCATATATTGTTTTGTATTTTAAGCCAAGAGAGTAATACTTGATATAACTGTTGCTGGTATTAGTTTGTCTAGTTTCATTACTGATTGCTTTGTAAAGTTAAATTGTGCAAGTTAAATTAATGATATATGTCCACAAAGCTGAAAATGCAAAACCATTTTGCTATTTCCTGTCTTTTATTATTTTATTTTTTTAAAGTTTTGGTGTTTTTACCTTTTAAATTTGGTCAGGGTTGTTCCATTAAATGTACATGGTACCCAGGGAAAGCACTTTATGTTAAATTCTGACTTTGAGTGTAAATGATAACTCCTAAGATTTTCAGACTAAAAGAGGCATACAACCTATAAACAATTCAATACACTCAAGTATATCAGGCAATTTGATTTTCCTTTTCTCTTCACTTTTGTTGTTCTGGATATGATAAAGTTAGGATAGTTGATTTAATTTTAAATAAAATGGTGATAATTCCTTAACACAGATAACACAGATTGTATCTGTGTTTTACTAAGAAAATGAAGTGCTTCTTAATAACAGAAAAAATCCTGAAATTTGGATGTAATTGACATGCCAATTTTAATTGTAGGTAGTCCCAAAAAGAGTACTAAAAGACGGGTAAAGAGACGAAAAGCAGTTCCTACATCAGATGCTTCTATTCAGACATCACCAGGATTCTCCTCAGGGTCTGGTTGACTACACAAGGGACCAATTTTAACAGTTTGCCACTAATACATGTATATATGAACTTTATATGTGAATTTACATGTTAAAGAAACCTGATATGTCAGTGTATCATTATCTTAATGCTTTTTTGCGTTTTAGTCACTCAGGTGGGACCAGTTGTTCTGTGATCTAGCTAGACTTTTGGAGCTTCTTTTCAATTTCAATTCATGTCTTGCGCCCGACGAAAGTCATGGAAAGCGAGACATAGGCATTGCTTTTCCGGCGATGATGACGGTGTCAACAATTGTTAAGTTTTCTGCTTAAGGTAGCACTACAGTCTGACAATGATTTTTTGAAGATATTTTTTTTATCACATAATTTTGAATTAAGTATTATTCTGCACAGTTTGTAGAAATCCCAAAGTCATTATCATATCACAACAGGGAGTAAATTGATAATGAACTTATGTAAATAAAAGCACATGGTAATTAATCTAAATATATAGGCATTTGGGAGGGGCTAATATGTCAATCATCTGTTGATACCAGTGTCCAGCTGTTAATCCCTGACCACAAGATAAATATTGTGGTCTTATCTCATTGTATAACAACAAAAGTAATTTATATAACATGTTTATAAACAGAGAAAAGAAAAGGAAAAAATCTAAAGGGAAGAAATCTACAAAAATGAAAAAAAATATGGAAAAAGTGTGAAAGTATCTTTGAAAGCCTCTGACTGCCTGTATAAATTTCTTCTATTTAGGTCTTCTACATTTAAATACAGTTTAGGCATTTTAACCAATTTTAAGTTTATGTGAAATTTTTCAATTCCATAAAACTCAAAATCATGTGGGAGTGTCTTTTTTCAAAGAAGTGGATGGTCTTGAATCTTTATGAACATGTCTTTTGATCCACAATTTTAATGTTCTAGCTAATTTCAGTAATAGTATATTTCTTTTAAAATACAAATGCAAATTATTCTTTATAGTGAGAATAATGATGTTAAATATTGATTACATGCAGCTGCTACTGGGGTGTTTAACGACCTTGACTGGCTATTAAGCCCTCGCCGCGGTCGGTCATATGCAGCTGGTCAATCCTGTTATTCTCTTATCTTAGACTGTCTGGACAGAGGCGGAGCTTTGTCTATATTTAATTACTACATCACAGATATTGGTCAAATCTGTGACGTCAAACTCCGCCAAATGCCAAGTTAGTGTTGCACAGTGCCACACATAATGCAAAATTTACAGCATTAGAGCATCAAAGAGACAAGTGTGTGGTTCTATTGATAAAGTAATGGTATCAGAACACTCATGGGGTGTTCCCAGTGGAATTTTGTATTTATGTTGCATTTATAGGGTTCTTAGGGAAATTCCGTTTTAGGTTATTTCTCAGAACAATTTTCATGAGATTTGTTAGGAAAAATGAAAATATAAACTTTATGGGTACCTTTGGCTTGACATTGATATATGTGATTAAAGGAGTATTTTCTACAATACCGTGTCCCAGTTTTTGGATAATTTGTTTCTAAATGAATTTATAGGTCTCCAAAGATGAAAGGTGAAATGAGGTTTGGCACCCAGCAGTTAAATCAATATATCTTCTTACTGGGCATATATCAAAAATCTGAGACACGGTTTTGCAGCTTGTATATGGTTGATTAAAGGGATGAAAACAAATTTTACTACCATTTGACCTGAATGTGCCATTTCCATCCAAGTTGGAAGACCACTTTTTGGCAATTAATGAGCTATATTTTGAGATTTATCATACCAAAATAAATTTATCTATGTATTAAGAAAGAGTAATATTTCAGCTTTAAAATGAGTTAAAGATTTTAAAAATCCATTGAGTAGTTTTGGAGAAATTAATCTTTAAAGGCGATTGGTTGAGTCAGAAAATTCTGACTGTAGTGCTACCTTAAGTTAGACAAAATGTTAGATTGATAGAAACTACTAACAATAGACAACAATATTTCTATTAAGTTACATTACTGTCTGTACATCTCAGTTTGTCGACCATTTTCAGGCCCTGCCCACTAGATCATGGTCCAGCAACTGAATTGATAAGCAATGTTGCTGTCCATTAGATTGTCTTTTTGTGAATTTTGTGCTGACAGGCGAGACATATCTCTGTGTCAACATTTTAATATAAAAAAAAATTAGGTCATTCCGGTAAAGAAGTTGACTAAAATTTTCAAATTTATTCAGGTCCTTCAGAGAGAAAGGTGGTCTAATGTTCTGTGACCATTGTTTAGTTGAATCACTCGTCTAATGTTATATACGGTAATGTATCTTGTCTTTAGTGAAAACTGGCTTGACCAGTAAAATGTCGAGGAGGAAGTTTTATTTTGGACATGGGTTGTTAGTCATTAATGGTTTATTTCTGTTTGATGTATGCAAAATTACTTATAGAAAGTATGTTGGTTTTGGGTAGATTTTGGAAGCTCTTTTCTACCCTCTGACATCCATCCTATTGAAGGGTGTGGATTGGGGTTTACAGAATATAAAGAATAGAGAAAAATGGACCAAAAATAAAGAATAGAAAATAATGAGGTGCTAAAATATAAAGAATAGAGAATAATGGACAAAAGTATAATGAAAAGAGAAAAAGGCCCATTTGGGAGGCTAATATGTCAATCATCTGTTGATACCAGTGTCCAGCTGTTAATCCCTGACCACAAGATAAATATTGTGGTCTTATCTCATTGTATAACAACAAAAGTAATTTATATAACATGTTTATAAACAGAGAAAAGAAAAGGAAAAAATCTAAAGGAAGAAATCTACAAAAATGAAAAAAATATGGAAAAGAGTGTGAAAGTATCTTTGAAAGCCTCTGACTGCCTGTATAAATTTCTTCTATTTAGGTCTTCTACATTTAAATACAGTTTTAGGCATTTTAACCAATTTTAAGTTTATGTGAAATTTTCAATTCCATAAAACTCAAAAATCATGTGGGAGTGTCTTTTTCAAAGAAGTGGATGGTCTTGAATCTTTATGAACATGTCTTTTGATCCACAATTTTAATGTTCTAGCTAATTTCAGTAATAGTATATTTCTTTTAAAATACAAATGCAAATTATTCTTTATAGTGAGAATAATGATGTTAAATATTGATTACATGCAGCTGCTACTGGGGTGTTTAACGACCTTGACTGGCTGTTAAGCCCTCGCACGGTCGGTTATATGCAGCTGGTCAATCCTGTTATTCTCTTATCTTAGACTGTCTGGACAGAGGCGGAGCTTTGTCTATATTTAATTACTACATCACAGATATTGGTCAAATCTGTGACGTCAAACTCCGCCAAATGCCAAGTTAGTGTTGCACAGTGCCACACATAATGCAAAATTTACAGCATTAGAGCATCAAAGAGACAAGTGTGTGGTTCTATTGATAAAGTAATGGTATCAGAACACTCATGGGGTGTTCCCAGTGGAATTTTGTATTTATGTTGCATTTATAGGGTTCTTAGGGAAATTCCGTTTTAGGTTATTTCTCAGAACAATTTTCATGAGATTTGTTAGGAAAAAATGAAAATATAAACTTTATGGGTACCCCTTTGGCTTGACATTGATATATGTGATTAAAGGAGTATTTTCTACAATACCGTGTCCCAGTTTTTGGATAATTTGTTTCTAAATGAATTTATAGGTCTCCAAAGATGAAAGGTGAAATGAGGTTTGGCACCCAGCAGTTAAATCAATATATCTTCTTACTGGAGGCATATATCAAAAATCTGAGACACGGTTTTGCAGCTTGTATATGGTTGATTAAAGGGATGAAAACAAATTTTTACTACCATTTGACCTGAATGTGCCATTTCCATCCAAGTTGGAAGACCACTTTTATGGCAATTAATGAGCTATATTTTGAGATTTATCATACCAAAAATAAATTTATCTATGTATTAAGAAAGAGTAATATTTCAGCTTTAAAATGAGTTAAAGATTTTAAAAATCCATTGAGTAGTTTGGAGAAATTAATCTTTAAAGGCGATTGGTTGGAGTCAGAAAATTTGACTGTAGTGCTACCTTAAGTTAGACAAAATGTTAGATTGATAGAAACTACTAACAATAGACAACAATATTTCTATTAAGTTACATTACTGTCTGTACATCTCAGTTTGTCGACCATTTTCAGGCCCTGCCCACTAGATCATGGTCCAGCAACTGAATTGATAAGCAATGTTGCTGTCCATTAGATTGTCTTTTTGTGAATTTTGTGCTGACAGGCGAGACATATCTCTGTGTCAACATTTTAATATAAAAAAATTAGGTCATTCGTAAAGAAGTTGACTAAAATTTTCAAATTTATTCAGGTCCTTCAGAGAGAAAGGTGGTCTAATGTTCTGTGACCATTGTTTAGTTGAATCACTGCGTCTAATGTTATATACCGGTAATGTATCTTGTCTTTAGTGAAAACTGGCTTGACCAGTAAAATGTACGAGGGAGGGAAGTTTTATTTTTGGACATGGGTTGTTAGTCATTAATGGTTTATTATTGTTTGATGTATGCAAAATTACTTATAGAAAGTATGTTGGTTTTGGGTAGATTTTGGAAGCTCTTTTCTACCCTCTGACATCCATCCTATTGGAGGGTGTGGATTGGGGTTTACAGAATATAAAGAATAGAGAAAAATGGACCAAAAAAATAAAGAATAGAAAATAATGAGGTGCTAAAATATAAAGAATAGAGAATAATGGACAAAAAGTATAATGAAAAGAGAAAAAAGGCCTAAAAAAATTAAAGAATACAGATATGAAGGACCAGCCCCCTCCATCTAGACCCTCCTATTGGACCACCCTAAAATTCATGCTTGTAGGAAGCTTTTAACTAATCAATAGCCCTGAATTGATAATATTGTTTTCCATTTGGACAAAAATCCATAATCCAATTATTTTAAATGATTGGAGAAGTCTGGAATTTCAGATAGAAAAGGGACCACATTGGGACTTGATCAAACCTACTCTTAGTCTTATTATCTAAAATGTCACAATTTTTTTAAATACAATCATAAATGAAAATCATGAAAGATAGATAATTGATCATCTGATATACTTATGAGAACACTAAATTAAAGGTATGATTTATATACTTTGATTCAATTTTCCTGGTTCGTGAGTTTTTGAAATTGTGGTTACTGACTGTCTATGTAAGAAATGACGGAAATATTCCTTTTCTCAGAAATTAATATTTCTTTTTTATTTAACCATGAAATCAGAAGAAATGAACACTATGAGTAAAATTACTTTTACATTTGATCAGTTACTTTTTGTCTCGCCTTGCGAGTCAAAAAGCGAGACATAGGTATGCTGTTTCCGTGGCGCGGCGTCAACAATGTATTAGTTTGTGATTAGGTCTAGTTCATGGGGAACCACTAGTGGTAGGTCAATGATATTTGGTATGCAGTTGTATTAGCATTGGCACATCTCATTACCATGGAGATCATTTGGCCCGCCCCTCAGTCAAGGTCTATTGACTTTGAAACTTTCATAGTTTACATGTATTAGTTTGTGATTAGGTCAATTTATGGGAACCACTAGTGGTAGGTCAATGATATTTGGTATGCAGTTGTATAAGCATTGGCATATCTCATTTCCATGGAGATTATTTGACTCGCCCCTTAGTCATGGTCTATAGACTTTGAAAATTTTGCTAAGTTAACATGTATTAGTTTGTGATTAGGTCAGTTCAAGGGGAACCATTAGTGGTAGGCCAATGTTAATTGGTGTTCAGTTGTATAAGCATTAGCACATCTCATTTCCATGGAGAATATTTGGCCCCCCTCAGTCATGGTCTATTGACTTTGAAACTTTAGCTTAGTTTACATGTATTAGTTTGTGATTAGATCAGTCTAAGATGAACTGCTAATGTTAAGTCAATGATATTTGGTATGCAAATGTATCGGCATTTGCAAGTATCGTTCCATGGAGATTATATAGCCCACTCCTGATCATGGCTCATTGACTTTGAAACTTTTACATAGTTTACAAGTTAATGTTTGTGTTTAGGTTTGTTTAAAGGGACGACTTATAATAAGTCGATGGTATTTAGGTATGCAGTTGTATTAGCATTGGCACATCTCATTCCTTGGAGATTGTTTAGCAATATACCTTCAGTCATGGTTCATCGACTTTGAATATTTGCATAACTTACATGTTAAAGTATTGCTATTTTAATTTCAACATTTGCATTATCAAAATAACAAATAGGTGAGACATATCTCTGTGTTAACAGTTTATTTACACTATATCCCCATTAGAAAATTAATACTATTAGTTTCTTTGATATACAAATATCTCTGATTTTGTTATATGTCAGTTATAACCTGAAGTATGAAATTATTTGTTTTAAGTTAGTGAAAATAATTTTAACAAGTTTGCATTAATTAAGTATAGAATCTTTTCTCGTATTAACACCACATTTATAAATTCACACCAATATGCTTAAAATATCTTGTTTGTAACAAGAGGATATCACAATTACATGTATTGTATCATAAGGCCACATGAAATTAATTTTTCTATTCTTATTCCCATTCCTTCTCAACATTTTTCTTTGATTTCTTTGAATTCTTAGTTTATTTTAGATTTTCAATATTTCTATATAAAAAAAAATTTAAATGAAAAAAAATCTGCCCTCTTCTAATACTTTTTGTATGGGAATCTAAAATTTTATTTGTGTACCTGATTCTACTGTGTACTGTTATGAATTTTACTTTGAAACAGAAAATGTTGTTATATATAAACCTGTATGCTTGATTTATTTACTTAAAACTGATTGTAAAATAATAACTGGTAATAATTGTTAGATAATATGTGAATAAAGTTATTAAAAGGATGTTTTCATTTTCAGCAAACTTGTGCAATGACCACGAGCAGTTGCCTTCTATGAAAATATAGTTTTGCTTATTTCTTTCAAAAACAGCTGGGCCAATCAGAATCAAACGTTGAAAATATAACAAACAAAGATCACTTACAAATTGTTCATCTTTATGACTGTCATACAAGTTAGAGGGTTAGCTAGCTATAAAACCAGGTTTAATCCACCATTTTGTACATAAGGAAATGCCTGTTCCAAGTCAAGAATATGACCATTGTTTTCCAGTCGTTTGATGTGTTTGAGCTTTTGATTTTGCCACTTGATAAAGGACTTTCTGTTTAGAATTTTCCTTTGAGTTTCAGTGTTTTTGTTATTTTACTTTTTCTTTATTATTGTGGATACCAATTTTTCGTGGATTGAGGAAAATTGTATTTTCATGGATATTTGATCTCAGTGCTCACATAGCACTTTGGTGAAGTAAATATTCTTTAATATTTAAACTTATTTTCACTTATATAATGTGTTCTTGCTCCATATGATATTACAATAACAGTAGTTTATATATGCTGCCCCTAAAATGGCCTTTATTGTAAAAAAAAACAAGAATAGAGGGGTAGTATATATAAACTTCTGCTGATGGACCTTGTGAGCTATTGCCATCACTTGGCATCCATCATTGTCTAAGTATTAGTAGAAACTGTAAAGCAGAATTGATCAGCAAAGAAAACCTACAAAATGCCTATATGATCAAAACCATTGGATGTCACCTTATAAGAGTTATTGCTCTTAAGTACTTTTGTAGATCATGGTCCAGCAACTGAATTGATAAGCAATGTTGCTGTCCATTAGATTGTCTTTTGTGAATTTTGTGCTGACAGGCGAGACATATCTCTGTGTCAACATTTTAATATAAAAAAAATTAGGTCATTCGGTAAAGAAGTTGACTAAAATTTTCAAATTTATTCAGGTCCTTCAGAGAGAAAGGTGGTCTAATGTTCTGTGACCATTGTTTAGTTGAATCACTGCGTCTAATGTTATATACCGGTAATGTATCTTGTCTTTAGTGAAAACTGGCTTGACCAGTAAAATGTATGAGGAAGGGAAGTTTATTTTTGGACATGGGTTGTTAGTCATTAATGGTTTATTTCTGTTTGATGTATGCAAAATTACTTATAGAAAGTATGTTGGTTTTGGGTAGATTTTGGAAGCTCTTTTCTACCCTCTGACATCCATCCTATTGAAGGGTGTGGATTGGGGTTTACAGAATATAAAGAATAGAAAAATGGACCAAAAAATAAAGAATAGAAAATAATGAGGTGCTAAAATATAAAGAATAGAGAATAATGGACAAAAAGTATAATGAAAAGAGAAAAAAGGCCTAAAAAATCCAGACCCTCCTATTGGACCACCCTAAAATTCATGCTTGTAGGAAGCTTTTAACTAATCAATAGCCCTGAATTGATAATATTGTTTTCCATTTGGACAAAAATCCATAATCCAATTATTTTAAATGATTGGAGAAGTCTGGAATTTCAGATAGAAAAGGGACCACATTGGGACTTGATCAAATCTACTCTTAGTCTTATTATCTAAAATGTCACAATTTTTTTTAAATACAATCATAAATGAAAATCATGAAAGATAGATAATTGATCATCTGAGATACTTGTGAGAACACTAAATTAAAGGTATGATTTATATGCTTTGATTCAATTTTCCTGGTTCGTGAGTTTTTGAAATTGTGGTTACTGACTGTCTATGTAAGAAATGACAGGAAATATTCCTTTTCTCAGAAATTAATATTTCTTTTTTTTATTAAACCATGAAATCAGAAGAAATGAACACTATGAGTAAAATTACTTTTACATTTGATCAGTTACTTTTTTTACACTATATCCCCATTAGAAAATTAATACTTTTAGTTTCTTTGATATACAAATATCTCTGATTTTGTTATATGTCAGTTATAACCTGAAGTATGAAATTATTTGTTTTAAGTTAGTGAAAATAATTTTAACAAGTTTGCATTAATTAAGTATAGAATCTTTTCTCGTATTAACACCACATTTATAAATTCACACCCAATATGCTTAAAATATCTTGTTTGTAACAAGAGGATATCACAATTACATGTATTGTATCATAAGGCCACATGAAATTAATTTTCTATTCTTATTCCCATTCCTTCTTAACATTTTCTTTGATTTCTTTGAATTCTTAGTTTATTTTAGATTTTCAATATTTCTATATAAAAAAAAATTTAAATGAAAAAAAATCTGCCCTCTTCTAATACTTTTTGTATGGGAATCTAAAATTTTATTTGTGTACCTGATTCTACTGTGTACTGTTATGAATTTTACTTTGAAACAGAAAATGTTGTTATATATAAACCTGTATGCTTGATTTATTTACTTAAAACTGATTGTAAAATAATAACTGGTAATAATTGTTAGATAATATGTGAATAAAGTTATTAAAAGGATGTTTTTCATTTTTCAGCAAACTTGTGCAATGACCACGAGAGCAGTTGCATTCTACGAAAATATAGTTTTTGCTTATTTCTTTCAAAAACAGCTGGGCCAATCAGAATCAAACTTGAAAAATATAACAAACAAAAGATCACTTACAAATTGTTCATTTTTATGACTGTCATACAAGTTAGAGGGTTAGCTAGCTATAAAACCAGGTTTAATCCACCATTTTCTACATAAGGAAATGCCTGTTCCAAGTCAAGAATATGACCGTTGTTTTCCAGTCGTTTGATGTGTTTGAGCTTTTGATTTTGCCACTTGATAAAGGACTTTCTGTTTTGAATTTTCCTTTGAGTTTCAGTGTTTTTGTTATTTTACTTTTTTCTTTATTATTTTGGATACCAATTTTTTCGTGGATTGAGGAAAATTGTATTTTCATGGATATTTGATCTCAGTGCTCACATAGCACTTTGGTGAAGTAAATATTCTTTAATATTTAAACTTATTTTCACTTATATAATGTGTTCTTGCTCCATATGATATTACAATAACAGTAGTTTATATATGCTGCCCCTAAAATGGCCTTTATTGTAAAAAAAAACAAGAATAGAGGGGTAGTATATATAAACTTCTGCTGATGGACCTTGTGAGCTATTGCCATCACTTGGCATCCATCATTGTCTAAGTATTAGTAGAAACTGTAAAGCAGAATTGATCAGCAAAAGAAAACCTACAAAAATGCCTATATGATCAAAACCATTGGATGTCACCTTATAAGAGTTATTGCTCTTAAGTACTTTTGATTAATTTATCATTTTTTGGCTATTACCGTGAAAAAACCAAAATAAACTGTAAATTAGAAACAGATCAGCAATGCATCTTTAAAAATGCAAATATAATTGTACGTCTGGACGTTATGCAACCAACAATCAATCAATCCAATATGATTGAAATCCTATAAAGAATTGATCCTTTTAGGTGTTGTTGCCCTTAATTAAATGATAATTTTAGATTAAATTTTGAATGTTTGAACAGTTAAAGATAAGATAAAAATGTAGAGGAGCAAAAATGACCAGCAATACAAAATGTACAAAAATGTCATTATAATAAGACCAAAACCATTGGATGACTAATTAGGAGTGATTGCCCTAAATAAATATTTTTTACTAATTTTGAGTTTTTACCTGTTATCCTGTAAATTTGAATAGATAAATTGACACTTTAAAAAAAAAAAAAAACACCTACAGAAGACCTACAATAATGCCTACATGACTTAAACCATTCAATGACTTCCTACAGGATTTATTGCTCTTAGATAACAAATTTTGGCTGATTGGGTTTTTTGTCCATTATCTCAATGAATAATGGATACGTAGACTATAACAACAAATGTGATCAGCAATATTTTACAAGATTAACAAAAATGCAAATATGACCTAATTTTTGGATGACTAGTTACAGGAGTTATTGCCCTTAAAAGATGATTTTTGGATTGATTTTCAAAAATTGCATCTTATGTCGTAAACTGTAAAAGATAGGAAGAAAACTTTTAAACAGCCAAAAAATATCAGCAATATAAAATATAAGTTGAGGTGCTTCTGGATAACAGAAAAACGTGGGTGAGTAATTCAGGTGTTTAGGGACCTCTTGTTTCAAATCAAGTGGTCTTCCAGTCTTGGTATTATTTTTTTCTTGGATTAGGAAAGGGCAGCATTCATCCACAAGAAGTAGTAAAATGGTTCTTTTGTTAATTTTGAAAATCAAGACATCTCAGTTGAAATGTATATATCATTTCAACGTTAAAGATCGTTGATGACAGACACCCTGTCAACAATGTTACCATGCGGGAACCTTAAATTATCACTACACAACCATAAAACATATTTATCTTCGGTTTTCTCCAGATTGTTCTTAACTACGTGAATCCAGTTTTTGCGGTTCTGCGACACAAAAATACAACCCTCCTGGCATATGAAAATTTGCATGATATCTCAGTGCATGTTTGAAGTTTTTGCAAAATCAAAACTTTTACATGGAATTATAAACTGTTGAATGCATACAAGCGTTTCGTCTAGAAACATGAAACTTTTGTAGACCGATTGCAAATGGTGTTGCGGCAACTGTGCCAAAAGTTTGTTTCAAATCTATTTCTCTTGATAGGTATTCGATCAATTTTTACACGATTTCCCGTCATGGCATGGCGTTCGAGTGGCAACAATAACACTGACTTGATTAACAACTTGAAAAGTAAGTATTTGACTATAACATGAGGACTTCACTCACTGTTAAAAATTATCGCCACAGACCAACTCGCCCCAACATTTAACCAACATATTTATTTTTTTCATATGATTGATAACTACTATATTCCGTATGAATAATATCTATAAAATGGATACAAGTTGGTAGAAGTATGAGGTAGTAAAAATTGGTTACAAGTTGGCAAAGGAATGAGTTGACATATATCTGTTCAAACTGGCAGAGTTAAAGTGTTGGATTTATCGAAAAAATGATCTCAATCAGACATTATTCTTAACCTAAGTCACTGAAGGATGACTTGTAGGTCAGACTTACCAACTTTGATGAGGGACTGTTTTACTCCCCATGATACATCATTTCAGCATTTTTATGCCCCCGCCGTAGCGGAGGGGGCATTAAGTTTTACCCTTGTCCGTCCGTACGTTGTGTATGTCCCAAAGTTGGTTTCCGTTCTCTAACATTAGTTTGCCTCAACCAAATGTTATGAAACTTATACACAATGCTTATTACCACAAAATACAGATCAAGTTTGAATTATGGTGGTGTCACTTTAACCGTTCTAGAGTTCTGCCCCTTTACGAATGGAAAAATTGCTGAATTTTTCGTTTCCGTTCTCTAACTTAAGTTTGCCTCAACCAAATTTTATGAAACTTATCCACAATACTTATTACCACAAAACTCAGATCAAGTTTAAATTTGGGTAGGGTCACTTTTACCGTTCTTCAGTATGTCTGTTTATAATTTTATATGATATGCAAGTGGGGGCACCATCTGTGTCCCATGGACACATTCCACATTTATTTCTGATTGTATTGAGAGCTTTAAAGTAAAACTTGAGTAAAACTTTCATTGACCATGAAGTGTATATCAAGGTGATTGACATTGTGTGGGATGCTGTAATAGATAGGTTTCGATTGACACAATTTGAGCAAGAGTTACTTCTCTTTTGTCACCATGTTTGAAGTCTTAGTGTACAAATTCTGTCATAAATCTGACAGTCAAGTTCAACTTGTTATACTGACTGCTAGACTTTAGAAAAAGTGGTTTTCCAAACAATTTTAAGTTCTTTTAGCTTTGCATGATTCATCACTACTATTGAGTAAGGATCTCGTATCAAACATGGTTGTACGGCATGTTTCAATTTGGTTAGTCCAATAGGAAAATATTTACCCCTCCAAAAAAGCGGCCAAGGGAAATAATCCAGGTAACGACTTTGAAGAAAATAACTATTTCCCCAGGAAATTTTAATAAGGCTTGTTTACAAAAAACACAGACTTCCAAAAAGATTTATTTACATGGACCCTGAAATTTTTATTCCCAAATTTAAATGAGCTGGGTTTTTAAAAGGTTAATTGGCACACTGAGGTCTTTGTTTTCTTCTTTCACGGTTAGTTAATCTTTATTTGGTAAGCTTTAATTTCAACACATAGATACATTGTATATAGATATAAGAAGATGTGGTATGAGTGCCAATGAGACAACTCTCCATCCAAGTCAAAATTTATAAATGTAAACCATTATAGGTCAAAATCACGGTCTTCAACACGGAGCCTAGGCTCACACCGAACAGTAAGCTATAAAGGGCCCCAAAATTACTAGTGTAAAACCATTCAAGCGGAAAACCAACGGTCTAATCTATATAAAAGCGAAAGCGAGAAACACTTACGAACCACATCAACAAACGACAACTACTGAACATCAGATTCCTGACTTAGGACAGGTGCAAACAAATGCAGCGGGTTTAAACGTTTTAATGGTAGCAAACCTTCACCCTTTTTCTGAAACAATAGTGTAACATCACAACATAGAAAGACACACTATAAATTGTGTTTACTTTTATTAAATTTAGAGTTAAGATCCTAGCAAATTTACATTGACTCATAAAAGTTACCAGTAAATAGGTATGAATAAAAAGAAATGCTTGGCATGGAGATTCTGACTTAACCATACATTCTTCAATGATAATTTTTGATGAACAAAATGTCTACATGTATGGCAAGCTCTATATCAACCAATGTATAAAGACAAGTTGTGAATGAATACAACAGAGATGTCCAAATTACAGAAACCATTAATTTCTGTAAAACTTCATAAAGACACAGCATCAACCTGGCCTGGGACAGCTTCACACTTTAATTTTGCAGGGTTTACATGTATATACTGAACCCTCTCCATAATGAACAAAAGATCAGACAGTAAACAAGAAAAAAAAACAATGAGAATTTGTGATCTTTATATTAAGGTCTTTCCACTACTTTAGGAAAGACCTTACCGTTTTTCTTCTGTTTTTTCTTTTTTCTTCCAACATTTTTTTGACATGCCCTCCTCCCGTTTCTGTTGAAGTTATCAAAACCAAATATGGACCATTGATAGACCTCAACATGAAGTATTACCAGATGACCCTGTTAAGAATTTCATCATCCTCTTTAGAAGTTATCCCCTTGTATTGTTTTTTTTTTTTACATGCCCCCTCCCCCCTCGTTGTTTTTAAAGATATGACCTTATTTGGACAATAGTTAGACCTCATCATGATGTATAACCATATGAGGCTGCATAGGATTTCATCATCCCCTTTGAGAGTTATATCCCTTGAAGCAATTTTTTTTATTTGCATTTTTCTTAAAAAGTATTAGTGATAGAATTGATTTCAAAATGGCAGCATGTACAAGAACAGATGGCAATGTTAAGCAACATAATCAATTATTTTGATATCAACCCTTATAAGGAGTTATTTCCCTTGAAAAAAATATACACAATTTTTGAAAAATTCTATTTCGAGATTCGGAAGTCGTAGCGACTTGGGACCTTCACCAATAATCTTGAATTCATGTGACCTTTAATTTGCACCCAAGGTCAAAGGTTACTGAGTGCAAAAAAAGTTTACACTGCAATTTCATGCTTACATATTAAGAAAACGATAAGAGTTTGCTGCATACATATTGTGTATAAAATGTTCCTCTCGACCAACTCTATATTTTACACATTAAGCTCAAAACTGTCTGACCGTCTGTTCAAAAGTTACAATGAGATAATTCTTAAAAGTATAGTATTGTGTGTATATCTTTTTAAAGGTAACAGATATCAACCTACTATAAATCGCAAAAATGATCAGTATTTAAAGACCTTCAATTTGAGGTCAATGTCAGGTCATGATGAAATTTTACCTTGACCTTCAAAGTGTACTATTACCTTGACCTTGTGACATTTGAAAGGTCAAGTGGTCCTGAGTTGAATGGTGGTACTCCCATGTCTCTACGACTTCCGGTTCTCAAGTTTGGTATTGCATCATATATTTGATTATTCATTGTGACCTTGATGAACCTTGGAAGTGTCCCAATTTTTTGTTTACAATGTTGTCCTTCAACTGCAGATCATTTATCACTTAGCAGATTTGAGATATCTGCTGTCGTTTTAGAGATAATGCAGTTTGAAATTTTGCAAGCAGAGGCAAGTATTTCTGAATCAACAACAGCTTACCACCTGAAATTTTCAGAAAATGAAGAGTTTAACATGGTTATATGTTTGACTAATTACTAAAAACTTTCAATGAAAACTTTTAAAAAGAATCAATTTGAAATTTTCATGTTTTACATTGACTTTATAAGTTTCATAAGTTCTATTTATACAATTGATATTGCATCATTTTTGGCACGTTGCCAAATGGGGTCATTTAGTACATCAAATTGAACGTCTAAATAAGCTCTACTAAAAATGAAAATTTTAAACCCCTTTTCATCCCAGTGGGAAGGGTGGGGTCATTTAGTGCAAAAAATTCAAACTTCTCAGATGGTTAGGTTGTTGCATATCAAATCAATGTCCATAAAGTGAACATTTCAAATATCCAATTGACGTCCCCTGAAAATGGGTTTGGTGGGTTCATTGAGTGCAAAAAAAAAAATACAATGTCTCATAAGGTAAGGTTGTCATATATCAAATGAAAGGTCATAATGTTTACATTTCAAATATCAAATTCCTCTCTTCCAAAAATGAGTTAGATGGGATAATAAGTGCAAAAATCAAACTTTCTAGAAAATGGTGTTGTGGCACAGCAAATGAAAGGTCATTTGGTCTACATTACAAATATCATACTTCCGATCTCGAAAATTTAGGCGGAATGGGTCATTAAGTGTAAAAAGAGAAAAGGTTCAAAAGGTATTCTTGTCGTATATCAAATGAAATGTCGTAAAGAGTACATTACAAAAACATCACTTTTACAGGAAAGACCTTTCAATTGTTTTACAAACAATTGAGATACTAGTTATATACTTTGTTTCTGAATTAACAAAATAAATTATGAGTAGTCAAAAATATACTGATAAATCCATATTTATTTTTTTAGTCAGGGTCCAGAAATTACTTTATACTTTATTGAAGATTGAGTGTTCAGAACTAACAAAATATTTTGTATTTTTTAGGAAATGGAATTTTAAAAACGCCAGAAGTTATTGAGGCTATGAAACAAGTGGATAGAGGAAGCTTTGCTAAGTATAATGCATATGCAGATTCCCCTCAGTCCATTGGATATGCAGTTACCATTAGTGCCCCTCACATGGTAAATACTATAATTTATTCACCTCAATCCATTGGATATGCAGTTACCATTAGTAACCCTCACATTTTAAATACTATAAGTTATTCCCTTCAATCCATAGGATATGCAGTTACCATTAGTGCCCCTCATATGGTAAAAACTATAAGTTATTCCCCTCAATCCATTGGATATGCAGTTACCATTAGTGCCCCTCATATGGTAAATACTATAAGTTATTCCCCTCAATCCATTGGATATGCAGTTACCATTAGTGCCCCTCACATGGTAAATACTATAAGTTATTCCGCTCAATCCATTGGATATGCAGTTACCATTAGTGCCCCTCATATGGTAAATACTATAAGTTATTCCCCTCAATCCATTTGATATGCAGTTACCATTATTGCCCCTCATATGGTAAATACTATAAGTTATTCCCCTCAATCCATTGGATATGCAGTTACCATTAGTGCCCCTCACATGGTAAATACTATAAGTTATTCCCTTCAATCCATAGGATATGCAGTTACCATTAGTGCCCCTCATATGGTAAAAACAATAAGTTATTCCCCTCAATCCATTGGATATGCAGTTACCATTAGTGCCCTTCATATGGTAAATACTATAAGTTATTCCCCTCAATCCATTGGATATGCAGTTACCATTAGTGCCCCTCATATGGTAAATACTTTTAAGTTATTCCCCTCAATCCATTGGATATGCAGTTACCATTAGTGCCCCTCATATGGTAAATACTATAAGTTCACTTAGTCAAATTACCTGCCCTTGGTTGACAAGTAGTTATAGTGGTACACTATGTAGTCACTTTGTGTAAGTATTTTATTTTACTCACAAAAAATTGAGATGGATTCGTTCATGAAAGTGTTATTAGTTTACAACACACACATGTTTTCTTTTCTCCAATCATCTCCAAAATTAATATCTTCCTATAAAATTAACATTAGTGAAGGCCACACCGAATTTACTCTTTATTATTTGGATATGAAAAAAATCTGTATTAAACCATTTATATTCCAATCTTTACTTTACAGATGTACAAAGATTTCCAAAATTTTACCATATGGTTTTGAAGCATGCAGTCACAAGTATTGTATGATTGTAGTTAATCTCTGAATTCTTATGGATTTATACAGATTAGTAATGTAAAAACTGACCTACATTTCAGCATGCTCATGCCTTAGAGTTACTAGCAAATCACTTGACAGAAGGGAAAAGGGCGTTAGATGTAGGATCGGGGAGTGGTTATTTAACAGCTTGTATGGCTATAATGGTAAGTTTTTGGGTTAAGATCAAAACCAATATCTTCCAAGGTTGACCACTACCTTTGATAGTTCAAACTAGGGATGTCAACAAGTACTCGAGTATTCGAGTATCGCTTGGTAGTACCGAGTATCAAATACCAAACGATACTCTACTAATCGGTTTCCTGTTAGAATGTTGCTGTCTTCTTTATATAAAATTTATCTTCTTGAGAACTTCTTTCGGAAAATTAAATAGGCATCAATGAATAATCATACTAGTAAATAAAATACATTTTGTTTGAATGCTTGCGCTAAATTATCATTTAAAATGTCTCCGAAAATACGTTGGCTATACCTAGGCTAACACTTTAAACTTAACATGTCTTAGCCATTCCGTTACATTGGTACCTTCCGAGAAAAGATTTTCGTCTGCAAGACTGTAATTTACAAAGTTGTAAAACCGACTGTCCCCAATAAAAGTTGACAAGAAAATAGAATAAATTCGTTGCATCCTCTGGTGACCCTCAGTGAATAGTTAAACTTCCAATCCTTACTGCCCTTTGTAAGCATTAAATGTGTTTTCTTTACGATTACCAAATACTATTGTTTGATATGGTTTTTCCTTGTGATTTTTAAATAGGTGCTTATTAAATTATTTGATTAGATTATTGTTGTTTTACTTAATTAGTACTTGTAGCTAATGAGCTTTTAATTATGGTGTGTAATTCCTTGTCCCAGTTTCTTATGTAGATGGTTTTTCGTTCGTTGAACAACAAACCACAGAATGTAAAATACGTGTTTCAGTGTTGTAGATATATTCCCGAGCGAGTACTCGAGTATCGCTCAATAAAACCAACGAGTACTTGATTAGTAATTGTTCACCAAGTTGACATTCCTAGTTCAAACAAAATAGTGCAGTGAAATGATCATTATTTAGATCCTATATCCAATCAATGTCATGCAAATAATTGGTTATATGTTATACTTTGATATTTAAGTTCCAATATGATGTGTATTTGAATTACCATACTTATTAAAAATTACATAAGTAATGCATTGTGTATGAATCTGGAGACCTCAAATCTGTTACAAAAAATAGGCTCAACTACATATGTACAATCATGAACAAAGGAAGATAATTCCAACTCAAATTTTCAACTTGCCTAGCAAAGTACAATTCTATATTTTATTTAAAAATTCTCAAAATTGTAAAATGAAAGCTATCTTTACCCTTCAATGCTCACTAGCACTTTGATTATCTTATTTGGCTGATGGTCATGTATCTGTGGTGTGTATTCTTTTCACATTTTTATCTTCCTCTGGGGAACCTATGAACAGACTAGTACAAAACTGTGCAGGAATGTTCTTGACAATATTCTTTAGTACTGATTCTTCAACAAAAATGGCTGCCGCTGCCTATTCTTGTTTCTGATAGGCTAGACTTTGAACTACAGCTGCTTTGTTATACCTTTTATTTGAGAAAAAATGGTATTCTACATTTTTAGCTCACCTGACCTGAAAGGTCAAGTGAGCTTTTCTCATCACTTGGCGTCCGTCGTCTGTCGTCGTTGTCGTCTGTCAACTTTTACAAAAATCTTCTCTTCTGAAACTACGGGGCCAAATTTAACCAAACTTGGCCGCAATCATCACTAGGGTATCTAGTTAAAAAAAAATTTGTCCGATGACCCCGCCCGCCAACCAACATGACTGACATGGCTAAAAATAGAACATAGGGGTAAAATGCAGTTTTTGGCTTATATCTCTGAAACGAAAGCATTTAGAGCAAATCTGACACGGTATAAAAATGTTCATCAGGTTAAGATCTATACGGCTTTAAATTTTCAGACGAATCCGACAACCTGTTGTTGGGTTGCTGCCCCTGAATTGGTAAATTTAAGGAAATTTTGCAGTTTCTGGTTATTATCTTGAATATTATTATAGATAGAGATAAACTGAAAACAGCAATAATGTTCAGCAAAGTAAGATCTACAAATAAGTCAACATGACCAAAATTGTCAGTCGACCCCTTAAGGAGTTATTGCCCTTTATAATCAATTTTTAACAATTTTTCGTAAATTTTTGTAATCTTTTACAAAAATCATCTTCTCTGAAACTACTGAGAAAAATTTAACCAAACTTGGCCATAATCATCATTAGGGTATCTAGTTTTAAAAATATGTCCGATGACCCCACTTTCCAACCAACATGGCAGACATGGCTAAAAATAGAACATAGGGGTAAAATGCAGTTTTTTTGTTTATATCTCTGAAACTAAAGCATTTAGAGCAAATCTGACATGTGGCAAAAATGTTCATCAGATTTAGATTTATCTGCCCTGAAATTTTCAGACGAATCCGACAACCCGTTGTTGGGTTGCTGCCCCTGAGTTAGTAATTTTACGGAAATTTTGCAGTTTTTTATTATCTTAGATATCATTATAGTATCTAATAATATCTAATATCTAATACTATTAATTATGATTTTAACCTTATTTTACATGATTTCCAAAGCATCAGTAAATACAGGTGAGCGACACAGGCTCTTGAGAGCCTCTGGTTACCTTTGCGAGGTGAGCAGTGATTCAAGCTCTGGGGCCTCTAGTTAAAAAAAAAAACAGTATTTTGATGTGGCATTCGGTACTCGCCACTAAAATACCAGCAATTAATTAACATATCAATGCCAGTTCGCTAGTAAAAGATGTTGCCCTATAATGGTGACCTTGAGTATCAGGATAATTAGAAGCACTTAAAAACTAACATTTTCTGTGATTCACTTAGATAGGGAAAGTGTTAAGATGCCATTAGGAGGCCAACAATCATTCAATTTTAGCTACATGAGTTAGTATTTTTAGAAATCTGACAATTTTTCTCCACTCAACTATATATTTGTCATTTTAGATTGGAGAAACTGGGAAAGCTGTTGGCATTGATCATATTCCAGAACTAGTGGATGAGTCCATTAAAAATATGAAGAAAAATACAATAACAAAACAACTGATGGAATCTGGTAGGATGGTTTTAGTGGCTGGAGATGGTAGAAAAGGCTACCCTCCTGAGGCCCCATACGATGCCATCCATGTTGGAGCAGCAGCTCCACATTTACCAGAGGCTGTAAGTTGATATCATAGAAGTAAGGTTTATTAAGGGAAATATATGAGTAGGGCCTGGAAGACATTCACTGCGTCCTTCTACCAAAATGCTCTTATTAAAAGATTTCCATGGGTGAGAAACACATCTTAACAAAAGATTATGTTGGTCCATGCATGTGACCATTTTAGTCTGAAGCAAAAACTATCATAAGTTAGCCTTGATTTCATCATTACAGTACACTTTTATGACATCTATATTAATGGAATATCTCAGAGCTTGTGGATTTTGTATTTGCTTGATTTTTCAACATATTTATTGCCAAATGTTTATGAAAATTACTGAACTTACATTTCACAGAATCATTTTGGCCAGTGTTGCCCCTCTGTGAACCTTTTCCTTTGTAGTAACTACATTGTACATCATGGGTTTAGTTGATCATCTTGTAAACAGGAGATTTTTTCAAGTATTCTTGCTCTTAATAGCTTGTATCATTAAAAATGGAAAAATCATTACACCAATCAGGCGAAGTAATTGTAATTGTAGAGTATTATGGATTTTGTATGCATCATGAGACATTTGTGATATAGAAAATTTATGAATTGAAAAATGTCTGTAACATAAATCATAAGAAATTACAAATATTTCTGAGATAGTTAGTGCAAATTTCATGAAAGTGGGAGGAGAAATTTGTTTGAATTTATCGGTTTGAATAAAAGGAATGAAAAGTAAGTTTTGTTCACATGCTGTACTTACTTATAAGATATAAACTTTGTACTTTCAGCTTGTTGAGCAGCTAAAGCCTGGTGGAAGATTAATTGTCCCAGTTGGTCCACAAGGAGAACACCAACATCTGTTACAAGTGGATAAGAATGAAGACGGAACAATTACCAAGCAGAATCTTATGGGTGTTATCTATGTTCCATTAACAAGCAAAGACAAACAGTGGCCAAGGTTTAAATAATATGCATGTTGGATCTTCCCTCTGTTACATGTGGTTATTATTCTTTTGGTGCTTAGTTATTCCATCACTCCATTTTGTTTGACTGCTTGTGTACATCCTGCATCTTCATTGCATTAAAAATGGTTGTATTTATGATTATGCTGTAGGAAAAACCTTTAAAGAACATGTATGTATCCTATTTTGCCAAAACTGAAAGTTGTATTGAACAATTTTATTTTGAAAAATAGCAAGGTTGACTTGTTTTCATTTTCATGATCAATTTTAGATGAAATACCAATTGAAAATTTGCAAAATTATAGATGTGACCATTTTTTCTTGTCAGATTCGAGTGCTGGTGTCATTATCATATCCTTAATATCCCTACATTTATACATGGTGGTGGTTTAATAGGAAAAGATTAATATATAATTTCTTAGCATTTAGCAATGCAAAATTAGTTTGTATTTCACAAACCACATATTTTTATGGAAAGATGAGGAAGTAAGTCTTTTATTTAATATTTTTATTTGCAGGAAAAAATAACATTTTTCAAAAGTCAAATCATAACCAGGGCTTCCAAAAAATATTTGAGCCAGCCGGACATTTTTTTGTGGTCTTTTCCCAATTTTAATCCCTTAAGACTTAGTAACAAAAGGCAACCATAGTAATCAGTTGGGCATCATATAAATTATGATTGACACAAAAACGTTCTTTGACTTGATTTTTAATAATATAAGTTCGATGTTCTGGAGTTAACTGTTAAATTGATAGTGCACCATTCGAAGTGTGCAAAATTAGCGTACTAATATCTGTCTAAGGCCCTTTAATTTTGCATAATTACGCTGTCAATAACTTCACTTTCGTTTTTAAAAAGTACTTTTCCTATTACCAGATGTTGACTTGACAATGGTAAAATATGGACCAGAGATGGATACGTAAAATCCGTGTACATTTACAAAGGACGATTGAGTTTAAGTAGCTCTTTCCGTGTTATTTCTACAGGAAAAGACTCGAAATGAACGTTAGATAAAGGTGTCAATGATATTTTTATCATTTTGAAAATTCGGATGCATAATTTAATCTCACACCTGCGCACATGCGCACGAGTGTACTAGTTCAAACAACGTGGTTCTGACGATTTTCACTTAAAACCTTTATTACTACCTTTTCAAGTTTTCATCAAATCATATCTATATACGTTTTCTGGTAATCTGAATCTTGTTGACTAAATTAATTAGATGCAAACTGCTGAAATTTAAGAAAATAACTTTTAATTGACCGATCAATGTCCGGTACAAAATAGTTTACCTGTCGCCTGAACAGGTAAAATCAGCTGTCAGAGAACTAATTAACCTCGATTGTAATGAGAGGGTATTATAGTAGGGTTTGTTTTGATAGTAATTATTCATCATGTCACTTATATGACCGGAAATGTGTGGCTGTTTAAGGTCAAAGGTCAGTTCAAAAAGATTGCGTAAACTACATTTTTTTTCTGAACTATATTTAAATGTCCGTTTCAGCCTCGGCACAAGAAGTCAGTTATATAATCTATCAGACTTGTCCGGAAAATACGACCGTTTTGGAAGCCCTGTAAAAAACATATTTGATTTATCAACCTTCTGACTATCCTTTTACAATTATCCACAACAAGTAAAGTACAACCTTCTGACTATCCTTCTACAATTGTCCACAACAAGTAAAATACAACCTTCCGACAATCCTTCTACAATTGTCCACAACAATTAAAGTACAACCTTCCGACTATCCTTCTACAATTGTCCACAAGTAAAATACAACCTTCCGACAATCCTTCTACAATTGTCCACAACAGTTTAAAGTACAACCTTCCGACTATCCTTCTACAATTGTCCACAACAAGTAAAATACAACCTTCCGACTATCCTTCTACAAATGTCTACAACAAGTAAAGTACAACCTTCCGACTATCCTTCTACAATTGTCCACAACAAGTTGTTGCTCCATGTTGAATACTAACTGATAATACTGACATTTGGGTTCCTTCAGAATTTGATTTGTTTTATAGTTTATTGCATAACAAAATCTTTTGTATGATTGATAATTTAAATGTTTGAGCAATTGAATGTAGATTATTTAGAACTTCTCAGATACATGAACAAGGATTTCCAAAGCTGCATGTAAATTATAAGTGGAACCAGGAAGTTGAGGTCACTTCAACTTGAAACTTAGTACACGTAGACGACAAGGGTTTTTTTTTAACGACCGACCTTGACTACCCATGAGGGTCTTGCATGGTCAGCTCTTAGTACACATGTTTTTTGTAAACTTTTCATATGCCACAGTTTTGACTCTGATTTCCCCGTTCACTGATCATAGAAAAGTGATAGTGTGAAAGCAGTACATTCTTAAGTTAAAGGCTAAAGGACTTAATCAAATTTTATTTGACCTTATTGTTTTGTATGTTTTAAATACTATTGTTATTAAGTTATTTTTAAAGTAAACATAGTCTGTATCATGATTTCTCATTTCACTCATAACTTACATACAATCAAAAGCAAAATTATGCTAACTAAACTCTGGACTTCCAATTAAAATTCTGGTCATTTTTCCAATTTTGTATTTCAAATATTGAAAGTTCAATTTTAGCATACATTGTACATATAGCTCTTGAACTGCTATTGTAGAAACAATTACATTTAAAAGCTGTGTGAAAGACTGTTTTGATATAGATTTAGATTCCACTTTCCAATTTTTTAAATTTTTTTTTTTTGAAGTATGGGGAGGGTGGAGTTTGGAAGAGCACACAAAATAAAATATTATGTGAATCATATTTAACTACACAAGAAACACATTTCATGACTTGTAAAGAGCACACAAAATAAAATATTAAGTGAATCATATTTAACTACACAAGAAACACATTTCATGACTTGTAATCTTTTCATTTGTTTTATTTAGCAGCAGTAAAGATGAATTGTAGCTGATGACAACATTATCTTCCAGAAAACAAGTGCTATCTATGTAAGCTGTATCCAATGATTCCCTGACACTTTTTCGTTCAGACATTTATACAAATACTCAACATAAGGTATCATTCACAACTTATGAAGTTCACAAGTAGAATGTTATTACGTTATTACAGTGAAGCCAGCTTAGATGAAACCCATTTGGAACTGTGGTTAGACAGGTGTTACACAGGTTAAATTACTAAGGAGTTTTTACTATGTCCTTATTGATACAAGAATTCAGTTTACACGTTTGCAATTTATGCAATGTTCAGTTCAGACAATATCCACTGTTTTTATTTGAAAAATCCTTAATGTGGTATTGATATATGTTTCTCTAAAAATATATGTTTATCAGAATTTTTTTTTATATATTTCTAGTAGAAACTTGTAAAAAAGTAAATAAATAATATTTTGGTATAACAGTTCAAGTCATTTAAATAGTCTCAAACAATACAACTTTGGTCAAAATTGCAAACTTTAATAATGTGTCTACAATATTTTTGTTAGTTATGACAGAAATAAATATGCCATTATTGCAGTGTCTTTTCATTTTGACATTTTTGTTTTCATTAATATCAGTTTTACTCTAAAGGTTGAAGTGGTGTTCTGTGTTTTTTTTTCATTTATTGCAATTTTTACAATAAAATGAGCTTAAAATAAACACCCTGTGCAAATGTGTAAATTAAATATGAAAACATAGTGTACGTTTGAATAACTAGGATATGTGTTTATGTATGTATTGTTATGGCCAGTTGATGTGACTTTGTGTGACGATTTTTTGTCCCACGCTAAATTATGCCCTTTGGAAATATTAATTATATAGAAAATTGCATTGTAAGTACTTTTGAGCCTATATTTCTTTAAGATATTTATAAATAGTTTTGAAGAACACCCCCATTTTTTTTTCTTTTTGCCCATGGACAGTTAAAATATAAGCAAAGCTGGGGACATTGGAACTCTGTTCTTGTATTTCCATTGCATTATTATTTGAAATTAACAAAAAAATAAGTTACATTTACTTGAAGAATTAAACTGATAAAAAGTTATTTGGGGAACCAGTTTATACCATTTGAAATGTCAAACTAAGGGGGCAAAGTTTTTCTCACTCTGACAGAAAGAAAGTTTCATATTCTAATTTCACATTAATAATTTAAATTTCTGGGTCAATTAAATGACCTGGATGTGATATTGTCTGTATCTGTTTGTATTGTAAGTTTTTGAAAGTTCTTTATCAATTAAATGTTGTTCATTTTAATAGTTTGCACTGCATGGCAGAAAAGACAATTTATAACATATAATGTATGTAAATATTTTGTACATTTCTCAAATATACTGTTTTTGTTTACCTTTATGCTTTAGAAATGTATATGATTACATGTAGACTACTTCCATGAATAATTTATTAATTGTATACTGTGATACATGAATAATTCATTAATTGCATACATGAATATTTATTACTAGTAATTGTATACATATGAATATTGTATCACATGCATAATAAGAAAAGTATTTAGGAAGACAAATCCTTAATGTTATTTGCCAGTAAAAATTTGTGAACTTATGAAAAAATCATCAGCATTACTTGTTAGTAAAACTTTCTTGAACATGAATACATGTAGGTAGAAAAAATTTATTAAATATTCTGTAATTATTTTAGTTGTGAAAAAAGGTTAGCCAGACAAAAAGTTTTTATTTAAGAGAAAAGTATGTCTCATGAATATGAAGATATTCCTGCACATGACTGCTCGTGAGAAATTTTATTTAAATGATTACTTGTCAGAGGGATGAATAATTTCTAGAGTGGCATCAATTCAATTTGTAGTCTCAGTTGTAAAAAGTGCTTTAAGTATCCACAATATCAGTATTTAAATGTGTAATCTTATTACCAATCCCCATCTGTAAAAAAGTGCTATAAGATACTATGACCGGTGATTTGGTTTTATTTGATGACAAAATATTCCATAGGATGAAATTTATTTGAGAAATGCTGGTGTTAGATATTTAGAATGGCTATATGGTTATGATAAATGCTTAAACTTATTAACATTTTATGGACTATTGTGTAGTCTTTAAAATGTAACTGTTGTATTATTTAGGAATGTTATTGAAATAAATATTTAATGCTTAATATTTGCCTGATTATTTTATGAAGGTGCTTAGAATGAGAATATTTCAGCTCACCTGTGTTGAGGCCTTAGTAGGTTTTCAACCCAAAAACAAATGTGAGGTCAACATTTGACATCTTAAGCCATCACTTTGCATCTGTCTGAAGCGTTTCACTTTTATCTTTTCTGAAACAATTGGCTTATTATAAACTTACTTGACAGGAATGATGTGAGAATGTTCTCTACGATGATCCTTATATATCAAATATAGTTATATTACTCATAATAAGAGATTTCACATGACAAAAAAATTTCAAGCAGTAGCTGAACCATAAAAATGAGGTCAAGGAAAATGGACATATAACAAATAAAAATTTTGTAACATAAAGTTTCTGCAGACATGGTATGAAGCATCCAGGTCTTCAACCTTTTGAAATATAAAGCTTTATACAAAAAGTTTATACCACCGCCAGATAGCAATCATAGGTCTTGTGGCGAGACAATAAAGTATGAAGATTTTGTCATATTTTGCTGAGGAACTATGATTCAGAGTATCCTGAAATTTGTTACTAGGCTTCAGATTTTCTCATTTGAATTGTTTAACATTTGTCATTTTGGGGCCATTTATAGCTTACTATGCAGTATGGGTTTTGCTCATTGTTGAAGGCTGTATAGTGATCTATAGTTGTTATCTCTTATTATCATTTGGTCTCTGGTGTATAGTTGTCTCATTGGCAATCATACCACATCTTCTTATTTTCATATTTATTTGAACATGCTCCATAGTGTGCTGCATTTTCACATCAATTTCTCATCAACTTCCTGTTTAAAGAATACTTTTAGTGGTGGTATCATTAGTAAGCAAGAGCTCAGTTCAACTTGTTTAATTTATATGTTGGATCGACTCAAAACATTTGCCCTGCAACAAGCCCCTTATATATCCCTAAGAGTTGCTGCAAGGGATCTTTAACATACAGAAAGTTGGCACTTTCTAAACCAGGCACAAAAATTTAACATCCCCGTTGCGACTATGCAATTGTGTAATTATACATCCTGCACAGCCAAACAGATGCCCCACTTAGCAAGGGTTTTACTGCTGGATGGAAGAAGTCTGGGGTTGACCATATTTCTATATTCTCAGTACACTTGATCAGTGAGCACAACGCCACATGTAGTCATGTTTTGGAGGGGATGGGAGTCTTCTCGGTATCCAAGCTTTGATGGTGTTACAGTAGAAGTGCATGAACTCACTTAAAGCCATGGATGGAGCCATCTATTGCAAACATTTCCCATTTGCTGCTGACATTTATTCCTTTTCTACTTAATTCCAGCAAAACTGTATTTTGTATAAATCTTGTAAGCATGACGTAAATCCATATCCACTTGGTTGAAGTGAAGGTAGCACATCACTAGCATCATGGTAGTTCTAAACTTTTGTTGGATGTTGGTAGTGTCAGATCTTTGTTTGAGCAATGTGAGTATAATCAACTGTTTTTGAATTTATGATAGCATCAACTTTTGTTGATTGGTGAGAATGTTTTCAACTTTTATTGAAGTTAGGATAGGTCAACTTGTGTTAATTGATGAGAATGTAATAAACTTTTGTTAAAGTTATGATAGTGTCAACTTTTGTTGATTGGTGGGACTGTTTTCAACTTATATTGAAGTTAAGATAGTGTCAACTTGTGTTAATTGATATGAATGTAATAAACTTTTGTTAAAGTTACGATAGTGTCAACTTTTGTTGATTGGTGGGACTGTTTTCAACTTATATTGAAGTTAAGATAGTGTCAACTTGTGTTAATTGATATGAATGTAATAAACTTTTGTTAAAGTTATGATAGTGTCAACTTTTGTTGATTGGTGGGACTGTTTTCAACTTTTGTTGAAGTTATGATAGTGTCAACTTTTGTTGATTGGTGAGAATGTTTTCAACTCATATTGAAGTAAGGATAATGTCAACTTGTGTTAACTGATGAGAATGTTTTCAACTTTTGTTGAAGTTATGATAGTGTCAACTTTTGTTGATTGGTGAGAATGTTTTCAACTTATATTGAAATTAGGATAGTGTCAACTTGTGTTAATTGATGAGAATGTAATAAACTTTTGTTAAAGTTATGATAGTGTCAACTTTTGTTGATTGGTGGGAATGTTTTCAACTTTTGTTAAAGTTATGATAGTGCCAACTTTTGGTGATTATTAAGAATGTAATCAACTGCTCTTGAATTTATGATGTGTCAACTTTAGTTGATTGATGAGAGTCATCAAATTTTGTTGGGTGAGGGAAGTTTCATCAACTATTGTAGAATAATTCCAAGTAATCAGCTGCTATCTGATGCCAACAGGTCAAAGCACTGATGATCTGTCTGAGATATCATACACCATTCTTTTTACTAACAACACAAGCACAACTTTTCTATCAAAATTTATTTAATAAACAATCTAACATAAACAATGTATAAAATACAACAGAAACATGCTAACATATCTCTTCGGAATGTTCCTCCTTTGGAATTCTTTTACATTGGCTCAAAAATAAACTCCTCCTATGGAATTCTGTACATAAGCTCAAAAATAAACTATGTACATTTAATGTATAAGAAAAATATCAAGTGGATTTCTTCAAATCGTTTTCTTCCTTTTTTATTTCAGAAGAAAGTGGAATGATAAAGAAAAAATATCACTTTTTACCCTTTAAACGAAACATGTTTTCTTCCAATATTAAACAGAAATTTTCCACTTCTGTCATGTTTTGATTTAACTATAGAAAATTACAAAACATATAAACATACAAAGTTTGGTGGGATAAAGTTTGAAAATGAATCAGATCTACCAAGCCTGAGATTATTTATAAAATGAAAAAATAAGAGAAGCCTGTCTTTTACAAAAAAAAACAACTTAATTACAAATCTGGTTAATAGTTGGTAACAATTTTTATAAAGCAACAATTCTAATCTCTATAAACTTTTGGTGAACATTTTTTTGTCATAACACTGATTTATTGAAACACAATCAAATATTAAAATGATACTTCAATATATATTTATGTTACCATTGAATTAAGATATTTCTGCATTCCTTAATACACATAGATTTTTCACACAAATCTTCAAATTAATAATGGAGTGGTGAAATATTGTTACTAACAAGAAGTTTGAAACTCATATTATTGAGGTTGATAGTGAAACTTCAAGACAATATATATCACTATCATCAATAGAAAAAGTCCTGTAAACTAAATGTAATGATTAAGGTAGATCGGGTGTCTTCAGCCATCTTGGATTGTAAAATAGCAGACCAGAATAGGTCTAGATCTTTAATTAAAAGTGCAAATTTTGAGAGAAGAATATAATTCATTTGTTTATAGGCTTTTCATCTAAATAGCATTTTGGCAAATTATTGAAAATGCTATTGATCTTAATTTAGATCCCTCGCCTACCTTAAACCAGCAAATGTGTCCAATTATTTTCATACTGAAAAGCATGAAAATGCACCTTGCTAAGATTATGCATGGAGACAAACATTTGTAGGATTTTCAAAAAGAAAGTGAAAAGATGTCATGAACCCATTCACATCTAATATTTTGATATTAGAAATAATATTTCCTTTACATTATTTCAATATAGAAAAAAATATGTCTAAAATAGTTTGAGAACTTTTCTTCTTTCATCTATTTTGACATTTTCATTATCAACTTCAGAAAGACAATATCACAGGATTCTTCATTCTAAAGCATCTCTCTCCCCCTTTAAACGCAAACTGTAAACCAACTTCTCTTAGACTCATGGAATTAACAAAACATTGTTACAAGTATAATTATAAACTATAAACTAAACTACATGTTACTAATTATATATATATAATAAATGAAATAAATTTATGAATGGATAAACTTAACATATAAAAGAAAGAATACACAACCGCTTATATGATATTACAAGGCTTACAGAAATTGGCCTCATTAAAATTTCAACAGGAACATATATAACAGTTACCTTCCAAGATGGTTATAAGGCTAAATACTCATTGTCAAAATTCACTGGTTTCTTTAGATTTATATATACTAAAAATTATTTCTCAGTATAAAATTTCAATCTTCCCTTTTTATGATATTTTAAAATATCTTTAATTTAAGGCGCAATTATCTTGACCTGGTGGAGATGAGCATGTAGAAACGCTTCGTCAACCTTTCATACAAATAAACCTCATATATCTCTATTCTTCGTGGAGACCTTAATAAGTTTGAGAGATTCACCATCAATAATTAAAAGCTTTCCATCTAAACCATTAGATTGTCTTTTTCAAACTGGTTTGAACACAATCAATCATCTCTAAACTTAATTTATTTCTCTATAAATAAATGAGCACAACTGCACCTATCAAGATCAAGATGTACTACTCTGGGGCCTTTGGACCAAGCCATTTTTGTAACATTAATAGCAATTACCATTTAATAAACAAAATTCCTCTAATTCCACAGTAAGAAAATATGTCACAAAAAATTTCATTATGATACATGTACCTGTAAAGATTTTAATAAGGTCAATTTCTAATTCACAGAGTTCATATACAGTGAAACCTGTCTTAAACAAACCCAACAGCAATTGAATTTTTTCATCAAAATTAGTTAAACTAATAATAAATTATTATTTTATTCTTCAAAATTAGATAAACTAATAATAAATTATCACAAAAGAATAATCATTGTATGTTTTGACATTAGGTGATAATTCAAACAGTATTCAAATTTCATAGGGTTCTATTTTGACAGGTCTCACTGTAACTCTGAGGAAAAGTGCACAATAGTACATCACAAACATTGCATATAAATATATTTTAATACAAATTTACACATATTGCACATGTTCACAACTCCATTAACATTTAATACCCATGATTTTTGGTACATTAAACATCTTTTTTTTAAAACAGATATAAAATACAATGTCCAGAGAATATCCAACAATTTTTGTCTGTATTGTTTCAATGACTGTTTTCATAACAATTTTTGATTCTATTTTTTAACATTGTCAGTTTGAACTGTGAACAAATAGTGTGTGTACTGCCTATATTTTCTGAAATAGACTGTTTGCAGACATTTTCATTCATTTGTTTAGTTTTCAATGTATGCCTGTAAAACTTTTTCTTGTAACCATAGAACTTGCAAGCTGTAAAACCAAATATTGGTTCATAGAATTTTACATGTATAGGTAAAAAATAATTCATGGATTAGACATTAAATGAAGAAACATATTCATTACAATTACTACACACTTAAATAGCTAAGCTGTTATACTTGAAAACTGCCAAGAAAAATAATGCTAGGAAATATCAGACAGGTATTTAATCTTATCTCTAATTGTGCAAAGACATTCACTTAAAAAGTGTAAGAACCTTACTCAAAAACTTTTAACAGATCCACTTACTCACTATTATAAGGCAAATATTACTTTGATTATAGTCAATACATACAAGAAACTATACTATTTAAGAAAACTGACATGATGGTATATGAAAGAAGACATAAAAGATAGTGAAGAAAACCAGCACTTCTCATGTTTGGAGATCAAAGTGCATTTAGTTATACATTTTTTAACTAGCACAAGCATGATATTATAGTTCTTAAAAAAATATTTATTACTCTTTATGGTGTTTCACAACCAAAATCAAATGACTGTTAACAAAAGTTGTTCTATAAAGTGTTATTCTAAAAATATCAGGTCTTGAAACAAAATTGAACAGGTGAAACTCATGTGAATCATCGATAGAGAATTGTTTCACTTGGGAAGTATCAATTTCAATACCTAACAAATATTTAAAATGCTCCAGTTTAAATTCAAAATGAACTGACCAGTTGTTAAAAAAAAGTTAACACATGTCTGAGTTTGGTAGTAAAATATACTGAATTTACAAATCATCAAAACATCCTTTAATAACTTTTGCTATGAATAAATCAGTTCAAACTTTTATTTGTCTTTTAAATGACATTGATTTAGAAAACAAACATTTGCATCAAATATAAAGATATTGTTATTTTTTAACAACATTCTTGACTCTTTTTTTATTACCTCATGGGTGAATGTTAACCTGAAATTCAAATGTCAGCAAACAGACAACAAACAGTTAAGTCAAATTTGCCTCAATCATTAAACTTGTGACCTAATATCTTTCTGGTAACTGACTGATGATTCTATAATAAAAAAAATATAGCTTCCTACTGAAAAATATTTATAACAGTAAATTTGTAATAACAAAGAGATGATTTATTTGTATTTTTTTCGATTCCTCTTTTTACAATTTCATTCAAATCATTTTAAGAATCCAAAATTTTAACAACATATTTGACCAAATTTCTAGTAAAATATCTGGCAATATGGAATATCTGTTTTCAGTGTTAAAAAGATATGATTACTATAAAACTGGGACAGGAAAGTGAGACAAAAAGTACAATCCTTTCAAAGAATCTTTTTCATTTTTGGATATATATAAAACCCTGATCCTCTATAACTTATAAGCATGATAAGCAATAAACATTTCACAGGTACATGCCATTTATTAAGTAATCGGCTTCATTGGAATGCAAACTTTTTCCACGTCTGATTCTTCGCTTAACTGTCCGTAATCGACAGCCAACAAATATAAGTAACATTAGACAAATACCAAGTCCTAATGCCAGGGCCACAATTGGGCCTTGATTGTTGTCTGTTGGACTTTTTATTACGACTTTTTTAGGTCCTTCCAAGCCCACTTTTTTCTCTGTATCTGTTGGTTCTTTAGGAGTTTCAGACGTAGTTGTAGTAGAATTTGTTGCAATTTCTGGTCTATCAGTCGGTTTCTGTTTTACTGGTTCTTTTTCTAATGAATCAGCTTTGATCTGTTGATCTTTATCTTCATCTTTATTGTCTATAAAATAAATCAATTATATATTATCTGTGCATCACAATGTTGCTTTGTCAATCTAATATCAGTTTCTCATCTTTCAAAATGACAAAAACCATTTTTCAAAAGGAAAATTGTAGAATTTGTGGACTTGTGTAAAAAAATCAATCGTTCTAAAACAAAACAAAAATTGTGAGTTCTGTTCTATTTGGAGAAGCTTGCATTACTTAGTCACACAGAATATTGCCATGACAACCGAATAATACATACAATAGGATGAATGTGTTGGAAATAGAATGTCAAAAAAAAAATATGGTTTCTCTGTTTGACACAATAGTTTTGCACTTTAGATAGCTATAAATCAAAGATTTCTGAAATGAAGCCCTACAAAATGCTGAGCATGAAGATTTTAATTTGAACTATATATCAATATTTTAGTTATAATTGAAAAAGGAAAGAAAACTATTTACAACTTTTTTTAGACTGGGTGATTTAGAGCTCGACATATTAGTCCAGACACATTTCTATTGTTAAAACCCAATATTGTCCTGTAAATATGAATAAAAGTAGATATGGGATATGTGTCAATGAGAAAGCAACCCAACAACAAAAGCTCTAAATCACAGAGACTATAAAATAATTTTAAAAACTAAAAAGAAGCAATATACTATCTTCCATCAGCAAAAAATTGTCCAATAACCAAAAACACAAAAAAAAAAAAAACAAATATCTTCAGTTTTTAGTGTTGTTTCTTTGATGTCTCATTGATGTATACCCCACATCTCCTGTTGTTTTATTCATAACAAGAAAGAAGGCAATAGCAACATATACAGTTTCAAGTACATACCTGTCTCTAGTGGTATATCTTTATCAGATTCTTCAGATTTGTCTTCATCTGGCTGTTCCACCACCGGTTTAGGTGGGGCTGGTGTGTTTACTGTAAAGAAACAATGCAATGAATTAAAAAAAGTTTTAAACTTACACTCTGACTTATAAAACATATTATGCACAACAAATACTACTAAAAAACCTTTGAACTAGTTTATTCTCCTTGTCGATGTAATGACTTAAAGGTCAAATACAACAGTTCCATGTGTATAGTTTTAAAAAAATGCTCCACACTTGCAGAGGTGTGGAACAGTTGGGGCAAGTATGGACACAACATTCAAGACAGCTCTGAATTTGGATTGTGATTGACTATTTGACCAGCATAGGTTTCTGACACAGAATGAATGTGGTCTAAGAACTTAAAATTTTAAATTGGACATTCACCTATTATGGTCTATCCAAAATCTAAATACATGGTTGATTCAGTATCAAAGAACCCTAAGAGTTCAATTTTGATGAAATCAAACAAAGTTTAATTTTGTTTTGACCTCAATGTGGACAAAGTTGATAACATGGGCCCAAAATCAAAAATCTAAATACATGGTTAGATTCAGCATATCAAAGAACCCCATATATTCAATTTTGTTGAAATCAAACAAAGTTTCATTTGGACCCTTTTGACCTCAATGTGGACAAAGTTGATAATGGGGCCCAAAAATCAAAAATCTAAATACATGGTTAGATTCAGCATATCAAAGAACCCCATATATTCAATTTTTGTTGAAATCAAACAAAGTTTAATTTTGGACCCGATTTGGACCAACTTGAAAACTGGGCCCATAATCAAAATTTAAAGACATGTTTAGACTCAGCATATCAAAGAACCCTAAGAATTCAATTTTGTTAAAATCAAATTAAGTTTAATTTTGGACCCTTTGGACCTTAATGTAGACCAATTTGAAAACAGGACCAAAATTAAGAATCTAAATACATGGTTAGATTCAGCATATCAAAGAACCCCATATATTCAATTTTGTTGAAATCAAACAAAGTTTAATTTTGGACCCCAATTTGGACCAACTTGAAAACTGGGCCCATAATCAAAATCTAAATACATGATTAGATTCAGCATATCAAAGAACCCTAAGAATTCAATTTTGTTAAAATCAAACTAAGTTTAATTTTGGACCCTTTGGACCTTAATGTATACCAATTTGAAAACCAACCAAAATGAATCTAAATACACGGATTCAGCATATCAAAGAACCCCATATATTCAATTTTGATGAAATCAAACAAAGTTTAATTTTGGACCCTTTGATCTCAATGTGGACAAAGTTGATAATGGGGAAAATCAAAAATCTAAATACATGGTTAGATTCAGCATATCAAAGAACCCAATATATTCAATTTTGTTGAAATCAAACAAAGTTTAATTTTGGACCCGATTTGGACCAACTTGAAAACTGGGCCCATAATCAAAATTTAAAGACATGTTTAGATTCAGCATATCAAAGAACCCTAAGAATTCAATTTTGTTAAAATCAAATTAAGTTTAATTTTGGACCCTTTGGACCTTAATGTAGACCAATTTGAAAACAGGACCAAAAATTAAGAATCTAAATACATGGTTAGATTCAGCATATCAAAGAACCCCATATATTCAATTTTGTTGAAATCAAACAAAGTTTAATTTTGGACCCTAATTTGGACCAACTTGAAAACTGGGCCCATAATCAAAATCTAAATACATGATTAGATTCAGCATATCAAAGAACCCTAAGAATTCAATTTTGTTAAAATCAAACTAAGTTTAATTTTGGACCCTTTGGACCTTAATGTAGACCAATTTGAAAACAGGACCAAAATTAAGAATCTAAATACACGTTAGATTCGGCATATCAAAGAACCCCAATAATTCAATTTTGATGAAATCAAACAAAGTTTAATTTTGGACCCTTTGGACCTCAATGTGGACCAATTTAAAAGCGGGCCCAAAATCCAAAAACTTAATACACGGTTAGATTCAGCATATTAAAGAACCCCAAGAATTCAAGAATAAAACCCCATTGAAATTGGTCAAGAAATAAGCAATTTATACAAAGTATCTTCTTTTGCACAATACTGTGCAATTAAATATTTCTTGCAATTGCGCAATACTGTGCAATTGAATATTTCTTGCTATTGTGCAATACTGTACAATTGACAATTTCTTCCTATTGTGCAATATTGTGCTATTGGATATTTCTTGCTATTGCAATACTGTGCAATTGAAGATTTCTTGCTATTAGCAATACTGTGCAATTGAAAATTTCTTGCTATTGCACAATACTTATTATATAATAATTTACACATCCTGTTTGGTGTGTATCTCCTGCCATATCATTATTATTTGCTTTTAAATATAAATCAGAAATAACCAACTTAAAATGGAAAATTTTAAAGAAAAAAAAAAAAAAAGGAAGAGAAAAATCCCCAATTTTGAACCCCTTATGATTCATCACCCCAAACTCAATCCCAGCCTTCAATGAGGTATGGTACCTTGCAGTACAATTTCAGAGATCCATACACTTAAACACAAGTTATTGTCTGAAACTAGAAAATGCTATTTTGGCCCCTTTTGGCCCCTAATTCCTAAACGTTTAGGGCAATTACCCCAAACTCAATTCCAGCTTTCCTTTGTGATATGGAACCTTGTAGTACAATTTCAGAAAGATCCATACACTTACACACAGTTATTGTCCTGAAACTAGAAAATGCTTATTTTTGCCCCTTTTGGCCCCTAATTCCTAAAATTTTGAGGCAATTACCCCAAAATCAATCCCAGCATTCCTTTGTGATATGGAACCTTGTGGTACAATGTCAGAGAGATCCATACACTTACACACAAGTTATTGTCTGGAAGTTACAAAATGCTTATTTTGGCCCCTTTTGGCCCCTAATTCCTTAACTGTTGGTACCATAACCCCAAAATCAATCCCAACCTTCCTTTTGTGGTATTGAACCTTATGGTAAAATTTCTAGAGATCCATTTACTTAAACTAAAGTTAGAGTGCGAAAACCAATGTGTCTTGGACGAACGGACGGACGGACCCACAGACCAGAAAACATAATGCCCATAAATGGGGCATAATAAAAACTTTAACCTGAAGCGGGACAGACGGACAAACAAACGGACGGACGGACAGACTGAAAAAAATAATGCCCCTAGGTGGGGCATAAAAATGTTGCAAGACATTGTTGATTTATATAATCATATAGAAAAATCCTCAAAATCCATTCACAAAAGTAGAAAAATATCAAATAACAAGACAAAAGCAACATGTTTTAGTAAAACACCATCAATGATCAAGAAATAGATCGATTATCAAACAACAAAAAATAGGTATGCAGACCCGTGGTTCATTAATATTCTGTGATTTTTTCCAATTGGTCCAGGATCGTTGATCAGTTTATAGCAACGGAAATGGTCATTATTTATTTCGAAGACTGATTTCTTAAGAATGAAAGCTAAAAGACCGGTTGAGTTGGATAAGCATCTAAGATAGGTCATCGATCAGAAGTTGACCAAACGAAAAGAGGCTCCTCATAAAAAATAAAATTGTTGAGCATAGAACTTCGTTTTTACAAGAAATGGAAATCAGAGGCTACAACACGCAAATACCATGAAAATAAACAGAATAGAGGATATTAAAGTTCAATAAAATTTTGATTTCGCTTAGGTATCTAAAATAACTCTCAAATTTACAATTGGTCCACCAAAAGTTTTTTTTGGGAGGTTAAAGGAGGGGGGTGCAAACAACAATTCAATAATTCATCAATTATTTGGTTTTCATCCCTTCATTAGGTTTGAAACTTCGCACTGGCTCACAGTGAAGAAAATATAAGCCATGATATAATCTCCGAGGTTCATGTAAGCTAGCATTGAAAAACATTGCAATATTGGCCTCTAGATTCCTTAATTTAGAGCTGTTTTTTTGGTTGGTTTCTAGCTCATTGGTGTTTACTCCACTTATCTTTTTATCATGCTAATATACAAACAAAGACCATGAATACCATTTCCATTGTGTTTCAAAACCTTTTATAGAAACATACAAGTTTACAGTAAAATACATCTTCTTCATTCCAAATTCATTAAGAAATCAGGGCAAGTTGATTTCTTCCGGACAAGTAAAATTTACAATTTCACTTGCCCAATGACAAGTGGTCACAACAAATGTTTCCACACCCTTGACTTGTAAAAAAGTAAAGATAAGTTGATTTCAATTGAACAGTTAAGAGTACCAGTAAGTTTTTACCATCTTTTTTAAATTATTTTTTAGATAATTAATTGTAAAGTTATTAAAAGACTATCAGAATTGCAATATTTTGAATGGAGGTAAACTTTGATGTATACCAGGGCTTCCAAAATTTGTTTGAGCCAGCCGGACATTTCATATCTTATCCCAAATTTAAATCCCTTTAGACTTAGTAAATTAGGCAACTATGATAATGAGTTGGCCATCATATATGATATAACCAATGATTGACATTAAAACGATATTAAACTTTACTTTGATATAAATTCGATGTTCTGACGTAAAGTGTTAAATTAAAAGTGCAGCATTGGAAGTGTGCAACATCAGCGTACTAATTCTGCCTAATTTCGCTTTAGACTATTTATTTGTGCAAATTAACGTTGTCAAAAACTTGACTTTCGTTTTTAAAATCACATTTTCCGAATGCCGGATGTTGACTAGACAGTGGTAAATCACGGATCAGAGACGGATACGTAATATCCGTGTAAGTTTACGATTGAGTTAAGTAGCCTTTTCAAGTTATTTCTTCAAGAAAATACTCGAAATGAACGTTAGATAAAGGTATCAATGATAATTTTAGCATTATTGAAGAATTAGGATGCATACTTAAATTTCCCACCAGCGCACAATAGACATTATACTGAACACATGCGCACACGTGTACTAGTTCAAACAACGTGGTTCTGACGATTATTCGTTTAAGACCTTTTCAAATTTTTCATCAAATCATATTTATTAACATATTTCTTATAATTTCAAACTTTTAGACTAAATTAATTAGATGCAACCCGCTGAAATGTAAGAAAATAACTTTGAATACCCTTTAGCGTACCCCAGTATTTAACACGATGTACAGTGTTCATATTAAATGAATATCATACAAATTGAATTCATTTATAAATATTCTTATTTGAAGAATTATTTTTTAAATCTAAGGATACTTTTTTTTTTAAACTGAATGCTCATTTACAATAATATCTACAAAGCGTAATTAAATAGGATGTTGTTCCATACACGCTTACATGTTTGACCTCGTTTACCTGATCACCTTTATGTCCATTGTTATGCATCATCTATTGATTAAGACAAGCTAAGGTCTCTCATCAAAGTTATAATGACATGTAATCAGTGAATGATGTATGGTTTCAATATTACTTATTTGAAGGGATAATTGTTTGACAGCTTGTTGTTTTTTTAATAAAAGAACAAATGTTTTTTCTACTTTTTATTGATGTACGAAGCCGTGCATTTATGTACCCAGAGGATTAGACTAACTGAGACACTTCAAAGTATGAAATATGCTGCATCTGTTTAATTAAACCCAAATATGACCGAAATATCTTTGTGAAATAGATTGCCATAATTATAAACTATAATGCCCAAACGGACATTTTACCGATCGATAGTTGGTAAAAAGTGAAATAACCGTTTATGAAAATGCCTTGAATAACAAAAAGTGGCAAACCTATGATATTTGACCGTTTGAGGCTGAGAGCAGCCGGACTTTTTATATAAATTTCGGTCAAGTCCGGAATATATGACCGTTTTGGAAGCCATGATGTATACATGTAAAAGAAATAAACACACACAACTGAATCTAGATGCCCTAAAGTAATTGTGGACATGTTAAGTTCAAACTGGTCTGGTGTTTTAACTAGATATGATATTTTAATTGATTGTTGGTGTTAAAACATCAGATTCAACAAACATGGCTTTATCATGGCATCCAGTTTTTAATGGTGGAGGAGCCTGGGGTATACTGAGAGATCCACAGACCTTCAGCAGGTAAACTGGCTATGTAGTCAAGTTAGATTGGAGTTAAACACACCTTGCAAAGTGAGGCGTTAGAACTCACAACCTTAGTGTTGATAGGCTGGTGATCGGAGTAGATGAAATACTTAGACCACTCAGGTCACCTAGGTCTTTTTTTAATTGAAAAAGTGAATGAACATTCATATCACAGATGTTCAGTGACTGTCACAGCGACCAAGAGAACTTAAACAATTTATTGTACATGTATTATAATTACATGTGTATGAATTAATACAAACCTTTGTCTTCATGATTTTCATCTTTGTCATTTGACTGTTTGTCTGCAAAAAACAATTAGTTCAATAAATGTTTTATAATGGAAATAGACTCATATAAACTGACCTCTCATTCATTATAATAATTTGCACATTTACTTTTTAAACAAATAATTACATCTGCAGAACTGCATATATTTTACTATCAACAAAATGACAGTTTCTAATTTAGCCTGTTAGAACAGTATAAAGGTGAGGTTATGTTTTGAAGTCACTGATTAATATACACAGCATATCCAACAATATGTGCAACATTTAAAATCATCCCACTCAAACATGTGTAGTAATTATAAACTGTTTGTGTTTGACCAAAATTTTCTGCAAGTTAGATACTAACAGAGAAATATCAAATATTTTCAAGACATATTTCAAGACATTAAATGCATGTGCAACACACTATGGTAATTTCAATTCGTTTTTTTAGTTCCAATTTTTTTGTGTCATCTTATCAGCATTAATATACAGCCAAATTCAATCACATTTAAAAATTAAAATGACATAACAATTTACTGGTATTAAATCAACATTTACTGTCATTCAAATAATCCAATGGTGTAATGGTATCTAGTAACCTGTGCAGAGATGTGTTGTAATCTACAGTGATTTTTGTTAAAAGAACCAGTAGAATATCTAAAGTTAAGAATTCAGAATCTCATGAAAGCTGGGTAATATTTTAAAAAGCAAATCATAGAACACAAAGATGTCAGAATTATGATTAACTCTAGAGCAATCGAAATTTAATGAATGGCCTGAAGTTATTTATGTGGTGGTGTACATATACACAATTTTACTTTATTACCCCTATCTCTATATATTATGAAACAGTGAATAAAGCAGTTATTAGTGTAGTTCAGAATGTGAATGTTATATTATTGAAGTAGAAATTTTATTATACCCCACGAATGTGGCCATAGTATACCCTTATGTTTATGATGTTTTGTCTTTCCAGAACCTGAAATTCAAAGACATTTATACCTATTTCAAATAAAATTGAATTGCAAAGAATTAATAATAATACCAGCTTGAAATATGCTAAAAATAACATCTGAAAATAAAAAATCTGTTACTTAAAGGATGTATTCTTCTGAGGTTTCAGTTTCATTGAAATCTTGTTTGGGAATTATTCCCAAAACATGTGATACAAGTGGAAAATATCAATGAATATGAAAAATATTATAATGACAACTAAACTCTATGAAAAAATTGTGTACTTACAATAAGTAGTTTTTGAGTAATAAAATTTTCAAATTTTATAACCAATCTGGTATAGTGTCATAAGCCAAAAAGTTGAGAAAATAGGTGACAGTACAAAGAAATGATTTTACCAAAAATATGTACATCCCATATCAATTTTTTTCTTTTCAAAATTCATAGATATGTATTTTTTCAATCATTTAGAACAAAGGAATTGAAATAACATGCTTTTTGTTCTAAACAAAGAGAAAAATCCCAAATTTACAAAATTGACAGCATGGTCATTTTGACACGAAAAAGCAACAAAATTTTATAAAACTTTCTAATATTAACACCAACCTATAGTCTTTTTAAGTTAAATTTATTCAGATTGGTCCACTTCATCTTTAGTGTAAGTATGAAAAAACGTTTAATTGTAAAATTGTGATTTTTTTCATAATAGCTCAAAAATGGGTAAAAATTGATGAAAAATGGGAAAATCATAAGAAATGGGTACTTTCAAATGGCTGTAGCAAAAAAAGAAGTGCACCACCATATGATTTTTCCTCATCAGCTACTTTCTTACAGTCATATAAACCCAAAAATCTGGTTAAGAAAAACACTTTAATTCTAGAAATTTTTGGCTCCTCAGAGGTGTACATCCTTAAACTACTGCAACTATTTTATGATACAATATATACAATTTGTAATCCTAACACATACAACAAAAATAATAAAAGTGTTGACCAATTTCTTGCAAATGTTCAATTCTTGTTTAATCTTATGAAACATTGTTTTAAAAAATTTCAGTGGTTGAAACCAAAATTTCTCCAGTGGAACTTGGGTAAAACTTTGGTAAATTTAACTAAATCAAGCTGTACCACTCGAGTTATTTTGATTTGAATAATTCAGTATCAAATGTTTAAATAGCTCTTTGTAAAATTATAGTTGGTCGACTGACTAGATGCAAATAAAAATTATTTAACACTTATATGAGTATTGGTGTATGAATACAATTCAAGTGTGAACATCAACACAAACAAAACACACACACATACACAATACACAGAAACCAAGGTATTTAGGTAAATAAATGTAAAAGAAGGTAGAAGTAACTCTAAAAATCATTATCAGTGAAGAAAAAGGCAAGCAAATTTTCTTGCTTTTAGTCTAACTTTTTTGCCCTTTGGATTCTTCACTGTTAGGAAAACATCTGTGCAAACTTTTGAACTTTCCTACAGTAGAGCTTATTCATTTTGAACTTAACAAGAAAGTGTGCATGGAATGTTAGGAGGTTATGAATCAAGCCTGCTCTTCTATACAGCTGGAAGAAACACTACTTCAAGGAAGTCAAACAAAGTGTATACCATCAAATAAAGAAAAAGACTGATATAGGTAAAAACAAAAACAACAACAAAATAAAGAGATGCTTAACAGCTAAAACAGGTGAAAATAAAATTATATGCATACTGCAATGTACAACATCCAGGCAACATTTTGGTGCTGTTTGACAGTTTTACGACATCTATGTCCTAAGGTACAACACTGAACTACCTGGTGCAAATATATTCTCATAGTAATCCTTGCCTGGTCTATGATTATGTTGTTGGTGGTATTCAGAATAATCAGAGCCATCATCATAATACTCTGGCCAATTATTGTATCTCGTGTTGTCATCATAATCTGAATATTTTCCTTTCTGTCTAAATCTGTATGGATATCTATTACGGAAATTTTCATTTCCGGAGTTATCTACCTTAGTTTTGTAATGCTTGTTGTCATGGGAAACTAGGGGATTAATTTTGTTATGTGATTCCTTGTAATTCCTGTTGTCTTCGGAGTCTTTGTAATGTTTGTTGTTGTCATCTGAATCCTCAAAATATTTGTTGTTACCTGAATCTTCAAAATGTTTGTTATCATCTGAATTTTGGTATGGCCTGTTGTCATCAGAACCCTTAAAATGTTGTTGACCTTTTTGAGATTTATGTCTATTAGATTTCTGTTGTTTTTGCTGACGATTATTATTATAATAGCTATCATCATTTCCTGACCAACCTGGATAATAGTTTTCATCAATGTATGCATTGTTTTCATTCATGGCTGATTTTCTAGTTGTCATGACAATAGGTGGAGCAGAAGTTGTTGTTGTCGTGGTTGTTGTAGTAGTAGTAGTAGAGGGATGTGTTGTTGTAATAGTTGTAGTTGGCTGAGGTACAAACTGTTTATTTACATTTGTCTTATTATTTCTCCTGCCTTCATGTGGCAGTCTAGGGTATCCATTTGGAGGGAGATTGTTATATTTAGGATATACATTCAGATCACCATACAAAGGTTTGACAGAGTCTGGATAATTTTGATTCATATCATTCCCGACATTTTTATCATATTCTTGGTTTAAAGGATATTTCTGCAAAGGTACATTTTGGTTTGGTCCATATGCACCGTAAAATTTTGAATTGACATTGGAATTATCACTCTTTAGTCCAGGATTGAATGGGTTGTTGTATTTCTGTCCTCCATATCCAAGAGGATTTAAATATCCTTGACCTAATTGCTGACCTTGGAATTGTGGGTAATCTGAGTAGGGTGACTGGTACTGTTGTGGGTTATTTAACAATCCCTGCTGTGGTGGCCAATAGAAATCCTGCATTTGTTGGGGTAGCAAGGGGTTATTGTTTCCATACAAGTTTGGATTAACAAATCCAGTTTTATCTGGTACCGGTCCATAAAACTGGTTCCCAGAAATTTTATCACTGTTTGTCAGTAATGGTGACTGGTTCTTAGGCACAGGATTTTGTATGGCTTTACCTGCTACTCTATTAGAAAGGCTAGGTAAATCACCATTTTCTGCAATTGTCCTTTGACTTCCTTTCACTTCAGTTTTACTTCCTACATTTTCTAATGAATTCAAATTAAGTTACAGTTAAAGATATTATGATGTGAACAACTTTCAGCACACAATGAAAATGAATACTGTGGATTCATTTATTTTCGTGGGTACCAATTTTCGTGGTTTGAGGTAAACTTGCAATTTCGATGATATTTGATTTCTTGGTTTTGCCAAAGTCTGCACACCTTCTTATAGAAAATTTGTGTTTTGCTGAACTTTTAAATTCGTGGTTCCCCTGTAATCCACGAAAATTGGTTTCCGAAAAATAATAATGAATCCACAGTAATATTATGTGTAATACATCCTTGATTCAAAATAACACAATCATTCACTTTGAAATTATTAGTTATCTGTTAATAATTTTCTTTACTGGTAGATTTGTGAACCACACACCTTTCAGTGTTCTCCCCAGGCCGTTTTAGCGTCGCGGCACCACGACGCTATATTTTTTTCCCGTGATGCTATAATAATTTCCGCGACGCTATAATTATTTTGAGGGTGCTAATTTTTCTTGTCTCTATCGTAAAACCATGTCCGAAATTTTGAACTTTCATCTAATTACCGCTTGTGATCATAAAAATTATATCACCTTTAACTGTAATCCCTGCAAGTGGGACACTAGAGACAATTTAGAGTGATTAAATAGGTGTTAATTGCCCTTTGGGTGATAACTGTTTGGATACGAATACCCCAAGCTGACACTTGTGACATGACTTATACCACGTGGTCCAATCGCAAATTTCGACATGCAGAAAATGTAATCAGAAAATTATAAAACAATTCGAAATCTACGTTTGCATAATGAAAATTCAAAGATACAAACGATTTATCTCTTTAGAAAAAAGGTTTGGTCGTATGTTTTTACTACTTTCAAAAAATTACTTTCTTTCCCTTCCGGTACTACTTGTCAATCAAGACCGTATATAAAACATTTCGATTTTGAGCTAAATAAGTTTGATACTTATTTAGAAAGTGATCATAATTGGCTTTAGTTAATGTTTCATCCCTTTAATGCATTAAAAGCGTCATATGCATTCCCAATCTCTTGTCAAACATTGTTTATTTTCGTAAATTTTCCTTGGCCGACATTGAAATATTTGTGTAAACTACGGATCGAACCGGGCCAGATAAGATAAAAATCCGAATTTTACGATAATGACTACAGATGCACAAATGGTACAGTTGACAGAAAAATTATCTCAAAAGAAAACTACGCATTTCAAACGCATTAACTGACTAATTGTTAGAACTTCTTACTAAATGTATTCTTTTTGAAAATGCATTGTTTCAATATACTGATTAAAGTAGCTTAACTTTTGTTAAAAATATATATCATTTTGATATAAAGAAGCAACTGGGACTAATTCATTGAGTACCATGAAACAATGAATTTCATAGACATGACATTTGTATATAAAATTCATTCATTCACTCATTCTTTAGTTGGGTAGGTAGGGTAACTGGAACCACACATTTATTTATATTTGGCCCAAGAGGAAAAAAATAACTATAAATGGATATAGAAAACATAAATTGAAACAACTGTTATCATGGGTATAGTTAAATTGTATTCTCAGTTATGATTTGTACAATATAAACATATAACATAAAGGAAATAGAGCATCCCCGCGACGCGACAAATGACATTGAAAAAAATAGTTTTTTTTACGCCAAATGTGATGCTATCCAAAATTTCTGGGGAGAACACTGACTTTAGTGCAATATTACAAAATGCTAATGTTCAGAACCTTTGCATGTCATATATATGCATAGAATCATGAAAAGGATTACAAAATAATCATGTGTACACAGGAAGGTGAATACACTTGTAACTTTTGGCCAAACCATTAAAAAAGACAAAGAATTCCACAGTTTTCTAAAACATGTACATTGATGTATAATATATAGTTTACCATCTATCAAATATTTTTTTTTTTTCATTTCTTGTTTGACATTAGACTTGTTTCTGATGAGAGATTGCAAGTATAGAAAAGATAATAAATGTGGATTGTGTCCACAGGTGGACACAGATAATGCCCCCACTTGCATATCATATAGTTATAAAGGGACATAACTGAAGAACAGTATAAGTGACGCTACCTAGATTTGAACTTGATCTGAGTTTTGTGGTAATAAGCATTGTGTGTAAGTCTCATAACATTTGGTTGAGGCAAACTTAAGTTAGAGAACGGAAACTAAAAATTTTGCAATTTTTTCATTTATAAAGGGGCATTTCTCTAGAACGGTTTGAGTGACGCCACCAAAATTCAACCTTGATCTGTGTTTTGTGGTAATAAGCATTGTGTATAAGTTTCATAACATTTGGTTGAGGCAAACTTAAGTTAAAGAACGGAAACTAAAAGTTTTGCAATTTTTCCATTTATAAAGGGCATTACTCTAGAACAGTTTGAGTGACGCCACCAAAATTCACCCTTGATCTGTATTTTGTGATAATAAGCATTGTGTATAAGTTTCATAACATTTGGTTGAGGCAAACTTAAGTTAGAGAACAGAAACTAAAAATTTTGCAATTTTTCAATTATAAAGGGGCATAACTCTAGAACGGTTAAAGTGACGCCACCAAAATTCAAACTTGATCTGTGTTTTGTGGTAATAAGCATTGCGTATAAGTTTCATAAAATTTGGTTTGAGGCAAACTCAAGTTAGAGAACGGAAACCAATTTTGGGACGTACGTACGACAGACGGACAAGCGTAAAACTTAATGCCCCCTCCACTACGGCGGGGGCATAAAAAGTCTATCAGTTAAATTGAATAAGCCTAATATAACAGCTTTTTACTCATTTTGTTTTGAACTGATGATTTTAATTGTGAATAAATGCAATGATAGTGTTTCTTTAAAACATGGATTTTGCTTTTATTCTTTAAAACATGGATTTGTCACAGCAAAAACTACTGCCATCAGCAGACTGATCACTTACAATATAATTATCTATATACATATAGTCATGATTGAGAGTTAATGGACTATGAACTTATTAGTAAGGGTTATCGTACCAATGTTGTAATTAGATCTCTGAATATAGTTTACATTGGCACTAATATCGATTTTGTCATTAGCAAATTAAAACATAACTAAATTTGTATTTTCTTTTCAAATGGGATGTATAGAGACACACACACGTTCATTTTTATCTATAAAGAAGTCACTCCTAACTATCCTACTACCTGTCGATACATTTATTTTTGGCATTGCACAAGTCATGTCTTCTTTGACTGTTCATGATGTTAAAATACTAAATCCCTGGGATGTGTTTTAGTTGATTTCAGTCTCTAATGCATGATTTTTTTATTATTGTTTTGGCTTTTAACTAGCTGTCAGTAACTGCGAGTACTCTCAAATCATACTTTCTTGTTAATTTGACCTGTTGATACTATTTGTAATGCTTTTTTGTTATTTAATGTTAACATGGATCTTGTCTATATACCAGCTTTGATTATTTGGAATTACTACAAATTTTTACTTCTTCGTACTATGAACATCAAAATTATTTCATTTCTCCTTCAATACTGCTCTTGCACCTGTACAGGAAGTTTTATCTAGCACTAATTGTATAGTTTTATTGTTGATAGTCGGAAGATTTTATACACACAGAAGAAGAAGTATACTTAACAACAAAATTATTTTCATTAACCTGTGTATAATATGACGCAGGTTTTTTCAAAAGTGATGATTTTCTAAAATTGTTTAACATTTCACAGTGGTATCATATTTTAACTTTTTTTAAACCTCTTTATTTACTTTTGACCTTAATTATTTATCCCTTATAATTTTTATTAACTATGTATTTGCATTCAGGTATCACAGATCAAATTTATTCGTTCATTGTGTGTTAATTTACGTTTTTTGATTGAGTTAAGCCTTCCAATTGATATTTTATAGTGTGTCTTTCTATGTTGTGATGTTATACTATTGTTTCAGAAAAGGGAGAAGGTTTGGTACCATTAAAACGTTTAATCCCGCTGCAAATGTTTGCACCTGTCCTAAGTCAGGAATCTGATGTACAGTAGTTGTCGTCTGTTTATGTAGTTCATGTGTTTCTCGTTTCTATATAAATTAGACCGTTGGTTTTCCTGTTTGGTTTTACACTAGTAATTTTTGGGGCGTTTTATAGCTTGCTGTTCGGTGTGAGCCAATGCTCCGTGTTGAAAACTGTACCTTGACCTATAATGGTTTACTTTTATATTGTTACTTGGATGGAGAGTTGTCTCATTGGCACTCATACCACATCTTCCTATATCTATGAAGAAGTATTAAACCTACCTTTAGATTTTCAGGACAGTTTTCTTCATCACAGCCTTCAGCATACTGCACACTTACAATATACTTATTTATACAGTCATGAGAGATAATTGACTAAAAGGGGAAGTAACCAACCCACAGACTTTTTAGGACAATTTTCTTCATCACTGCCATCAGCATACCAATCACTAACAATACACTTATCAGTAGTCATGAGAGATAATTAATTATAAGGGGAAGTAACCTACCTTCAGATTTTTTAGGGCATTTCTCTTCATCACTACCATCAGCACATTGTGGAACTCCATCACATCTATGTTTACTATCTATACAATCAGGTACATCAATATTTTGTCCTTTATTTTTACATTGAAACTCCTCATCACTACAAACTTCTCCTGAAATCAATGTCCTCATGGTTAAAATGTAATATTGATCAAAAATCTCTGGTGTGTCTACTACTAATGAACAACAGTGGTCTCACCAGCATTTTCAAAAAGCACAATGGGATTTGAAATAACATTCAGACAGCACCTGTTTTAATCCACAGGCATATACATGTATACATATTAATGCAGATTTGCATCATTTGATACAGCAAAAGTCTGTCAAACAGTCCAATCAAATTTGTTGTTTAATTATAATATCATCTGTGCAGACATTTTGAAAATGAAATCCTCTTCTAGTACATGAATAGACATTCTGCATTTAAACTGGCACACTGTTCACACTCATATTGTTCCCTAAATGTTAAAAACATCTTACATGTGTGTGTTGTCTGTGTTTGATTGGTGTCATACCAAGTTTTGAATTCAAAAAAAATATTGAACAATAAAACCATTGTATTGAAATTCAAACTATAGTTAAGTAGGCATAGTACAGTGTGACTTTAAATAAAATTTGATAACTAAACGGTGACCTATCGTATTTAACTTCTACGTCATTTGGTCTCTGGTTGAGAGTTGTCTCATTGGCAATTATACCACATCTTCTTATTTTTATATTTTCTAATTTTGTGTAAAGATAAAAATACAAAATAATATCAATAAATTTAAATCATCTTTAAAAAAATAATTATCACTGGTAAAAACCTCTCTTCAAATTCAAATGACAGGCATCCATTATGTCTCAGTTATCATTATACATGTTATATATAGATTAAGAAGTATTGTAACAACACTGGAAAAATATCTATCGGATCCCAAAATAAGGATTACTTACTACAAATAGCATAGATGGCATGGTAACCTTTTTTACATTTACATTGTTCATCACGACATTCTGCATTTCTATCAACACACTGTTCATCCCAATCTATATCACAATCTCCATACAATGGCACTGAAAATAATTCATTTGATATGTGAAGTGAAGTGGCACCATGGTATTATAAGGCCTCTGTAAGGGAGCAACCATTCAACTTCAAGGGGGAGGGGGGTGGTTATGGTTTTTTGTCTGAGTCGGAAAAATTTTTCGCAACATTTTTTTTTAGTTTTTTGACGCTATCAATCAAATTATTTTTTTCAAACTTAACACTTTAAGGTATGGGGAAAATCTGGATTCAGAATATTTTTTTGTCATCTGCTTGACCACAATATTTTTTTCATCAAATTGGGGATCAGAATATTTTTTTAGGAAAAAACCATAACCCCCACCCCTTGAAGTTAAATGGTCGTTCCCTAAGAACACTGTATAATCTAATCAGTGTCCATTGTTAAAAAATTGCAACAATAAATGCATGCAAAAATTTTTGAATTTTAAAAAAGTTTATGATTTTATTTTGTTATCAACCATGTTACCTTGCAAACCAAGAATAAGTCATAATGTACTATATCAAGAACAAGAAACTATACTACTGTTTCATAGTGTCAGTTATTAAGGTGAAACGTACATGTATATATGAACTTTCACAAAGTTAATCAATATAAAAATATTCAATGGTTTGTTATATATACAAAAAGTGTTCCTTCCTTCCTTTTAACTTCCTGTTATGTTAGTACATGTAATTTTATTGTTAACTAACTGACTCTTCATCATGTAAGTATTTAAAATAACTTTGTAAATATTTTAGTTACATGTATATATATTAATTTAACGTAAGTCTTTCAGAGTTCCTTGCCACCAGACGTAATTAAATATAAGCAAATAACAACCAATTGATCAATCAGTGTTCCTTAGCCATAATTAATTTACAAATGTAACTGTTTGTGTCATAGAAAACTTTAAAAAAATTATAATAATCCATTACTGTCAACCCTAACACATATTGCGTAACCCTCCTCAAAAAAAAGGAGATAAATACCCCCCTATTTGTGGATCTCCCAAGACGAAGGTAAAAGTCTTCTTCTAACAGATTCTCCTTTAAACATAATCTCACTAATTCTAAAGACAAGTGTTATCATTCCAATAAAAATATCAATATGTTTTTCATACTCTTGGGCAACTTTATGATACAGAAATAATTTGAAGTTGATTTTTTCTATAACAAAGTCAATTTTGATATCCACTATCGAAATATGCTAAGAAAATTAAACCCTTAGGTTGACAACTACCCTCACCTCTCAAATGGTGTCCTGTCCGTTTCATTTTTTAGGTAGAGCACTGATAACTGACCTTTTACTCTGGCTTGATAAGGTGGTGGTGGAAACAGAGTTTTATTTTACTAAGGTTTTATGAGGAAGATAACATACCTTTTACTCTTTGTGGATAAGGTGTTGGTGTGTGTGTAGCTGGTGGTGGTGGGGATGGAGTTGGAGGTTTAACTTTACCAAGGTTTTCTAATTCATTCTCATGATACTGTTGATGTGCACTTGGCATAAAGTCATTGATTTGGAATGACATCACACTGTAGTTGCCATGATGAGCAAACACACATTTTGATGGTGTACCACAGTCAAAAAGATAGCAGCTATGTTCTTCCTGAAATATAAATAGACATACATTAGAATATCAATTTTTAAAATCATGATCAAGCTATAATATTTGACAAATCCAGCATGTCAAATATAAAAAATTAAAAAAATCCTATATGGTCTTTAAATTTCTTGACATAAAAAAAAGTTATCTAGAGTGAGGATTTAAGTTAGACGACAACTGGCAACTTGAAGGAAGAGAAAAGGATAATGACAGACAAGTTGGTGACTTATATGCTAAAGTCATCTATTTATAGAGAATGCCAATCCATGTCCTTACACATTTTCCCTCAGTACTAAAATTTTGCTTTGATTTTACAGGATAGCATTTTCATGTACACTGATTTAGCTCAAAAGGTCTACATGTACATAAATAATTAAATCTGTGGGACCTTTTCACTTGCCTCTCATGTTCAGTTATACATGTAAATGACTCTGGCCATAATCTTGGTGGTGAAATGACAATTTAAGTTGCCAAAAAAATTTATAAATCGCTAAACCTCAACAGCAAATTCGTTTAGTAAATTTATTGAAATTTGTATAACATTTTCATACAGCCAATATGACAATTTGATTGATATTTGACACTTGGTATGGAGTTTTACCATTACTTGTGTGTGGGAGTTGGCAAATTTTATTTCTCATTGATATTTAATTTTTTCAAGCAATTTTGAAGCAAATAAAAGCTTTTTCTTCCAGTCTAAAAATTAATTTAGTTTTATCATTCAATTTTTTTTAAAAGTAAATAGAGTTTCTGAAAAGAAAAGATCATATTTCATACGCTAATCAATACAACATATTATGGCACACCAAAGATAAAATGCTTAACAATTACATACATGTATATGATTACAGAGACTAATTGGCCAAAAATTAAGACATCTTGATAAAGTCTAACATCTCAAAATTAGTGACTCTAGTGTAAAGAAAAAAGGGTTGTACCTTCGCCTCGTACACTGCTAGGTTACAATTCTGTGTGTAACAACATTTCTTGGCACATTCCTTTGCACTCAAATTAAAAGCATTCTTCAGATAAGCTGCACCATTATCAAGAGATGACTGGGATTTGATTATTACGCTTGTATTTAGGTTGTAACTGCATGAATTGCCTGAGCTATCAGACAGAGTTTTAAGGCCATAAGGATTTGTTTCATGATAATTGTGCTCATTTCTATAGTTAGGATAACGACGTTGGTTTTCATTGGTCATGTCTGGTTGTCGGAAATTTTGGTGTCTGTTTTGCAATTGGATTTTCTGTTTCGGAGAACCAACATCACCACCGCCGTCGTCGTTGTCATCGTTTTCTATGGGTATATCATCTTTCTTATTTTGTTCAACACGTTTTTCTATATACTGCCATATGTTCGGGTCGTCAAGAAGTTGGTCCAAATCTTGGAGCTTCTCTTTACTTGCGTGAGCTATGCAAATGAGAGATATAATCCATAAGATTTTAACCATTTTGTGCTTCTACTTCTTGGCCTTGTGTTTATGTGTTGACATCACTTCCGGTTAGTGCGGAAGGATAGGGAAAAAAAAGAAGAAAATTACAGATTTTTTCACAAAACGAAACTTCGTTAATTCTCAGTGGACCACTTTCTCCAATACTATTGAGTGTCTGAGTATATTTAAGGAGAGCAAAACGGAAGGACAGTCATAATCTTGTTTTTACCACACTATTATATGCATGTCTCTGATTTGCCCACTTGACAAGCTTTATTCAGACCAGAGACATGTAATACAATATTAAAGCAGAGACATATATACCCGTGTATATATGTCTCTGTTAAAGTCTCCGTTCAGGTGAATTGCAATAAAACTTTCTTTTGTTTCTGTAGTACATCCCTCATATTGTCCATTTGACCTGAGCTGTGTAGAAGCTGTTGTAAATAGATTCATGAAAATATTAAAAAAAAAAATGATTAAACTTGAAATTCAAATCTGTCTTGCCGCTTTATACTTTCCTGTTATAGCGGCATAGCGAATTCACAGATATGATTTTACCGGAATGTGAAGAAAATATTCTTAATAAATTGAAACTATAAGGAAAACATTTTAACAAATTGATACAAAATTTAGATCTATCTTGACTTGATTACTCGTCTCTGAGACTACTATAATACTGTGTTATAGTAGTCTCAGTTGGTCGTCTGCATGGGTATAAGCACTGCGAATTCAGAGGTGTCACATTTAACTGAAATGCGTAGAAACTCTTGTAAACGAATTTCAAAATACAAATAACAATTTGATTAATATTTCAGATCGATCTTGACTCTCATTTCAGTATACTCGCCTGTTATAAGAATAGAAGTATTTTTACGGAAATGTGTAGAAGCTTTTGTAAACAATTGACAATGTTAAGAAATTCGTAAACAAGGATTTGTATAGTAAATTAAATCCTTGATATGAATAACTCTATGATTAACAATTCCGATTCATCTTGATTTGCTTATACTCATCTGTTATAAACATAGCGAATTCACAGATGTCATTTATAACGAACCGTTTTGTTTATAGGAATACAAATTTATATATCAATCTGAATCAGAGATATAGTATGATTGCCAGTGAGATAGAATATCTTTTCTGTGTTTTCCCTTAAAATCAGCTCATTGTCTTTCGCGTACATTTGTATATTCTCACAATTGATTTATTTAATTTGAATTGAAAAATCCTCCTTTTCAAATATCACCTTAGAAATACCATTGACTAACACATACATAAAAATTATGGGTATAGCCATCGCAGACAGCACCCCAACGACACACACGCACATACAACCTGAACAGAGGAAATATAGAGATCAACAAGCGTCTCTTAAAAGTTCGTTATCTAGTGGCAGATATATGATTGTTAAATTTTCGGTGTTCGGCACTCAAACAAACAGATTCTGGACAATTTAGAGTTGTATATATATTGTATAGAAAACTGAATACTGCTTTCTATATGTATTTTGGTTATTTGTGCATGATGTTGAATGTAGAATGGAAACTGTGAAGGTGTCAAAGAGACAAAAACCCAACCAAAGATCAGAAAACAGCCTAATGCCACCAATGGGTCTTCAACGCAGCGAAATCCCGCACCGGAGGCGGGCTTCATCTGGCCTCTAAACAGTTCAGCGGCGAAATGAACGCCACACTAAACTCCGAAACATACAAATGAACCAAAATTTAAAATGAAAACACTTAAGGCTTAGATGATCCTGTCCTAGGACAGGCGCACAATTGCGGCAGGGTTAAACATGTTTTGTGAGATCTCAACCCTTTCCCTATACTTCTAGCCACCGTCGAATAAAAAATACACAGTAATACGCACAGTAAAACCCAGTTTAAAATATCCATCTAAATCCTCTCTAGGTTTGCTTTCTCGTTGATGTACATCCCACATCTCTGTACTCAATCATTTGTGGCAGGCATTCACATATATATTTTTCTGACTATTTAGTTTGTGCATTTTGGACCTCGAATTTGCAGTTTGCATCGTATTAAAACCGTATACCTTAGTTTTCTCCATCTATGTATCTAATCTTGAGAAATCCATAGCAGAAAATAAACAAAGTTGTTGAGTAATAATAATAATTCGAAAAGGAAAACGAAAACGAAAGACTCCTCCAAATAAAATTACAACAACAAACAATAAGAGAAAAAATTCGAAAAAAATTTAATGTGAAATTGAATTAAAGTACAGGTATATGAAAATATATACAGTTTCCACAGGATCCGACTATTTTGCAGCCACACTGAGGTCTATTATTTTTTCCCATTAACATGACTAGTAGGATATTCAGAGAAGCATCAAATTTTGATCGTTCGTTCGTTTCGTTCGTTTGGTTTTCTTTTTGGCCAAGTTGTAATGCGTTTGTTTGGTAGCATTCTAACCGATTTGAACAATAGATGTAACGGAGATTTACGATTGACTTCGACTATAGATAGACCACCGTCGTATATACGTGAATATGTCAAGCTACTGCATGATTAGTCGTCCGTTGAGAATATACAAGTTGTCAACAAGTGAGAGTCTCAGCGTAAAGATCCGACGTCAATACAAAATTCCCAAAATAAAAAAAAAAAAAAAAAAAAAAAAAAAAAACAGAAGCTATTAGATATAACAAAATCATCTACTGGAGAGGTTCCTGCCTTGGAATATATGCAAAGAACATATTCATTGGAATAGCAGCATAGTAAAATCGGGTAGACGAAATATTTAAAAAAACAAACTTACTGTATAGTATATGTTTCACTAAAACTTGCATGTTTTATAATAATTATTGTATTATGATGTTAAATGTATCTTGCCTGACAAGGGTCCATGATTGGTAAATGAAATAATGCCCAAATGTCTAATGTCTATATATGTAAAAGACGCAACGTTAGATATTGCTACTACCACGAAAAATAGCGTTAAGTAAATATTTGACGGGGAAATTTTCTTAGAAATTCTGAAATAAATATTTCAAATTATACGAGAAAATAAAGATTGCTTCTTTAATTGTCGCATTATGATAGAGAAAGAATAAAAATATAATATTCATAGGCTTCAGAAGACACAGATTATCAGAAAAAACGTTTACTTAGCGTTGTCCCATGTAACAAACTCGAAACATAAAACTCGACCAATTCGCGAAATGTTCACGCAAGTCTTGGAAATTTTGCATGAACGTTCTATGATGTGATATATTTCAGTAATGGTTTACATGGCTGTCTCCATTTAAAATTTGCATAAATATTTTGAAAAGAATATGATGTACGGAAATGTCCCATCGGAAATTTAATTTGGAAACTTGAGACATTTCAGTTCAAACAATAAAATTTTGATAGATAATTCATTAAATTGTAAGCACGATCATTTTGTACTAAATGTAAGCTCCAAAAAATCAAATTAAAAAATAAATTTTGCTGCATATTTGATTTAAAACAATAGATTTGCATTTGTCTTGCGGAAATGTCCGAGTTAAACTTTCATGCCTTCACAAAACTTTTACGGCCAAAAAACAAGAGATTTGATTTTGTGAAGATAATTTTCGGCTTTGATAACTGTATCAATAAAAAGTACTTTTAAAGTTGAAGTTGGTACACCAAATTGTATTAAGATTACATGGTTATCTATAAAAAATACGGATTAATGAAAATGTCTTGCAATTTTGTCCGTTATCATTATTTGACGTCGCCACAAGCGTAATATGCTAGGGTCGGCATGAACTACATTTGCGTGTTCCTTCCTCCACTTAATATAAATGTCCTGCTTTCAACAAAACAAAATGATGCATATATTACAAAAATACACATCTATAAGACGAAGTAAGAAAACTTCAGTATCATAACTATAAGCCATTGTATTGTCTCTTGAATACCACTGCTTGAATGAAATCATACTCGGGTTGAATATATATAATGCATGCGCAGCAATATTCCTCAAAAACACATAATTACTAGTAGTAAAATAAAATATCCTATGTAAATGATAAAATCATATTGGATTGGAATCTCACAGCATTTATACGTGTGTTATACTTTGCATTTACCCAAAAGGAAAGCAGGAAGGTAGAATGGAAACTGTGAAGGTGTCAAAGAGACAAAACCCAACCAAAGATCAGAAAACAGCCTAATGCCACCAATGGGTCTTCAACGCAGCGAAATCCCGCACCGGAGGCGGGCTTCATCTGGCCTCTAAACAGTTCAGCGGCGAAATGAACGCCACACTAAACTCCGAAACATACAAATGAACCAAAATTTAAAATGAAAACACTTAAGGCTTAGATGATCCTGTCCTAGGACAGGCGCACAATTGCGGCAGGGTTAAACATGTTTTGTGAGATCTCAACCCTTTCCCTATACTTCTAGCCACCGTCGAATAAAAAAATACACAGTAATACGCACAGTAAAACCCAGTTTAAAAATATCCATCTAAATCCTCTCTAGGTTTGCTTTCTCGTTGATGTACATCCCACATCTCTGTACTCAATCATTTGTGGCAGGCATTCACATATATATTTTTTCTGACTATTTAGTTTGTGCATTTTGGACCTCGAATTTGCAGTTTGCATCGTATTAAAACCGTATACCTTAGTTTTCTCCATCTATGTATCTAATCTTGAGAAATCCATAGCAGAAAATAAACAAAGTTGTTGAGTAATAATAATAATTCGAAAAGGAAAACGAAAACGAAAGACTCCCTCCAAATAAAATTACAACAACAAACAATAAGAGAGAAAAATTCGAAAAAAAATTTAATGTGAAATTGAATTAAAGTACAGGTATATGAAAATATATACAGTTTCCACAGGATCCGACTATTTTGCAGCCACACTGAGGTCTATTATTTTTTCCCATTAACATGACTAGTAGGATATTCAGAGAAGCATCAGAATTTTGATCGTTCGTTCGTTTCGTTCGTTTGGTTTTCTTTTTGGCCAAGTTGTAATGCGTTTGTTTGGTAGCATTCTAACCGATTTGAACAATAGATGTAACGGAGATTTACGATTGACTTCGACTATAGATAGACCACCGTCGTATATACATGAATATGTCAAGCTACTGCATGATTAGTCGTCCGTTGAGAATATACAAGTTGTCAACAAGTGAGAGTCTCAGCGTAAAGATCCGACGTCAATACAAAATTCCCAAAATAAAAAAAAAAAAAAAAAAAAACAGAAGCTATTAGATATAACAAAATCATCTACTGGAGAGGTTCCTGCCTTGGAATATATGCAAAGAACATATTCATTGGAATAGCAGCATAGTAACATCGGGTAGACGAAATATTTAAAAAAACAAACTTACTGTATAGTATATGTTTCACTAAAAACTTGCATGTTTTATAATAATTATTGTATTATGATGTTAAATGTATCTTGCCTGACAAGGGTCCATGATTGGTAAATGAAATAATGCCCAAATGTCTAATGTCTATATATGTAAAAGACGCAACGTTAGATATTGCTACTACCACGAAAAATAGCGTTAAGTAAATATTTGACGGGAAATTTTCTTAGAAATTCTGAAATAAATATTTCAAATTATACGAGAAAATAAAGATTGCTTCTTTAATTGTCACATTATGATAGAGAAAGAATAAAATATAATATTCATAGGCTTCAGAAGACACAGATTATCAGAAAAACGTTTACTTAGCGTTGTCCCATGTAACAAACTCGAAACATAAAACTCGACCAATTCGCGAAATGTTCACGCAAGTCTTGGAAATTTTGCATGAACGTTCTATGATGTGATATATTTCAGTAATGGTTTACATGGCTGTCTCCATTTAAAATTTGCATAAATATTTTGAAAAGAATATGATGTACGGAAATGTCCCATCGGAAATTTAATTTGGAAACTTGAGACATTTCAGTTCAAACAATAAAATTTTGATAGATAATTCATTAAATTGTAAGCACGATCATTTTGTACTAAATGTAAGCTCAAAAATCAAATTAAAAAATAAATTTTGCTGCATATTTGATTTAAAACAATAGATTTGCATTTGTCTTGCGGAAATGTCCGAGTTAAACTTTCATGCCTTCACAAAACTTTTACGGCCAAAAAACAAGAGATTTGATTTTGTGAAGATAATTTTCGGCTTTGATAACTGTATCAATAAAAGTACTTTTAAAGTTGAAGTTGGTACACCAAATTGTATTAAGATTACATGGTTATCTATAAAAAATACGGATTAATGAAAATGTCTTGCAATTTTGTCCGTTATCATTATTTGACGTCGCCACAAGCGTAATATGCTAGGGTCGGCATGAACTACATTTGCGTGTTCCTTCCTCCACTTAATATAAATGTCCTGCTTTCAACAAAACAAAATGATGCATATATTACAAAAATACACATCTATAAGACGAAGTAAGAAAACTTCAGTATCATAACTATAAGCCATTGTATTGTCTCTTGAATACCACTGCTTGAATGAAATCATACTCGGGTTGAATATATATAATGCATGCGCAGCAATATTCCTCCAAAAACACATAATTACTAGCAGTAAAATAAAATATCCTATGTAAATGATAAAATCATATTGGATTGGAATCTCACGGCATTTATACGTGTGTTATACTTTGCATTTACCCAAAAGGAAAGCAGGAAGAATTAGATAGTGCGCGTTTCCAATTTAACGGCATTTTTCTGTGTTACATTAAATGGTAGCAATATCTGACGTTGCGTCTAAAGTCTTAAAGAATTTTAAAAGATTATAAAATAATTGGAACTTATACGTATTTTTTATTTTTTTTTAATTTTTTTTTTTTTTTGAAGGCCTATGTTTTTGACCATTAAAAATATCCATCTAAACCTTTCCCATGTTTCGTTTTGTACAACGATTTCACATATTAATTTACCAAGATAAACACTGCGCAATGATATAGGTGATTTGACCAAAGTAATTCTGATATTACTTCATATGATAGAAATAAATAGCTAGTTGGTATTCATTTATTCTAATGTGTTGATATAGCCACATGTTTAGTTGTACACATTATACTATTGCATTATATTTGATTTCTACATCGATTTGATTCCAAGGTCTAAAGCTAAAGTAAACGGAAAGTCCCGATCGGTAGGATTCCACACTGTGATGGCTACGTACACAACTGCAACTTATCCATCACAAATGGATAATTTTAGATCAAATGGACAGCCTTCAAATTGTGAAACAAAAAGACAGAGTTCCTCAGGATCAGATTCGCCGCGGGGACATGTTGGATTTACAAATCACCGAGATGAAGAAAAAGAAAAACGTCAAAAATATTTAACGGCACGTTACGGACAGCACCAAATGACGTTGATTAGAAAACGTTTAGCAGTTGAAGATTGGTTGTATGAAAATTTACGAACATTACATGATTGTAAGGTAAGGGTTGTGTTGTTCAGATAAATAAAGTTTTATTGTATGCATGAATATTATTATAAACATCTTAATTTAAGCTTAGCAGCAGGTGCCCGTTGCCAGAGTCATATGGCACACATTTATAAAAAAAAATTATATTAATGCAGAAATTTTCTTTAAAATACTATTTCATATTGATAGAGGAGATGTTGTTTACATTAAAGAAACAGCAATCCAACAACAAAATAACCTAAAGAACCATAAAGACAAAAGGCATCACCAAGCTCAGTTTTGAAAAAATAGATGCCCTGAAAATTTTAAGTTTTAATGGGCCACACTACTAAGCATTGTTTTTTGTATTTGATTGTAAAATGTGTCCGAAATGTTTTTAAAATATTTGCAAATTAATTTACAGTGTTAACTAACAAAAATTTTTTAAACACATTAAAAAATATCCCCCTTTTTGAGTGATATTTGAGGTCTTTCTTTAGAGGATTATTTTTCTCATGGAGAGTTGTACCTAACAACAATTGCTTCAAGGAATCTTTGATTAGTTTTGGTTGAAAAAGAGGTGTCAAGGACCTCATTTTGGCAAGTTGTAATAATTCCTTTTTTAATTATTCCTCTGAGAAAACAGAATCAAATTATCTGCCTGGAAATTCAATGCAATCAAAGGCAAGTTTTTTTTTAAGGTAGACTTTCTTAAAAGTTGGAGGTACAGTACAGAAGTTTTTAAATTGTAAACTAACTTGTGAAAGACAGATTTAAACAGTTCCTATAAATTTGCCATTTGACTTAAACAGGTCCTGAGTTTAAGATAAATCACACTTTTTTTTGTATTGGTTATTTTGATTATAAGAATAAATTGATCATCTTTATTTGCTAATGTATCGATTACTCAACATAAATCAGATAACAGGTAAAAGTTGGATTTAAATTCGGCACAATAGATAGGAAATGAGAATATTTTAAAATTTAGATCATTGTTCAAAATTTATGTTTCCTGAAATAAAAAAGTAATAAAATCTGTTATCTTTATAGCTATCACTGTAAACATGGTAAATCCCAAATGTTCCAAGTCATATTAAAAAGTTCATGATAACCAGAAGGATTTGAGGTTAACCAAATCTGGAAATCCTCAAAAAGATATTGACAGTCAATAAAATAGATCACTTTTTATCGAAACATTCAAGGGGCCAAAAAAAAAAAGAAAGAAATAGTATATATACATTGTATATATCCAAAAGTAATAACATACATGTACTAATTTATGCAGTCAATTTCTGGTTCTGTTTTGTGGTGGAACTAATTAGCTACTATTTTTATTCACAAAATAGAGCCCATTACATGTAATAATTGAGAACAGATTTTGTATGTTGCAATTAAAACAAAAGGTTGGGCTGAATCAAAAGAAGCATTTAGCAAATTAGATATGCATAAAAGGTGATTTGTTGTATATATCAATGAGTCAGCAACCCACCAACACGAAAAACCCAAGACATCAAAAGTTCTAGCAGTATTCAAAGTTAAATTTTTTAGTGGTCATTTTTCTTTGAACACATATAAATAAAAAGATATTTTAATAAAAATTTACATCAAGGGCCAGAGGTCAGCCTTCATGATGCTCAAACTAGATGTACAAATGTATAAATTAAAACGGTTCTTGTGACCTAATATTTTTTTTTAATGGACAGAAAAACATAGATAGCCTCAACCAATTCAATGAGTTTTCATTTTCAGTAACCATGTTTTGTATATCTCATATTTCTTTTATTCAAATGATCTGATCATGACAACATCAGATTTTTATGTACAAAGGAATTGTATTGGCTATAGCAAATATTTACTAGTGGAGCAGGAAGTGAGAACAATATTATTATTATTATTTGAAAAGTAACTGCTCACTCTTCCGAAACAGCTGTGTTCACACTTGGTTTTTTTTGGGGGGCTTAAGTTTTGCACAATTTTCTCACTCTTCCGAAACAGCTGTGTTCACACTTGGTTTTTTTTGGGGGGGCTTAAGTTTTGCACAATTTTTTTTATTCTGTGTAGTATTTTTGAGGAAAGTTGGTAATTGTTTGTCTTTTGGTAATTTTTATCTGGCACAATGCATATGTTAACTGCAGTCTTCAAATGACTTACTGGTTTTTTACTGCCCCTTGGTACAAAAGTATCTTCTTTCCTTTAGTTAGAAAAAATATAAGCCTCAGCTCTATCAATCAGAAAATGTAGATCTCTCTAAAATGCAAAGCCACTACAGTACAATTTCTTAAAGGGAAATAAAGGACATGTTTCTGGAGAGTTGTCTCATTGACAATCATACCACATCTTCTTATTTTTATATTATACAAATAATAAAAGGAGATAATTTGAAATAGCCTGACATTTTGCAACAATCTTTTCATTGGGAGTTTGCCAGTTATTTGATTTTCAATCAAAAATTGTAATCATTATTTAGATCTCAGTCTAAAAAAACATCTGTCAACTTCAAAGAATTTGATTTGTTTACCAATATGTCAGTTTAAATTGAATGTGTCTTTCAATTTATTGTGAACCAGTTCACAAATTATTCGCCCTAGATTTTAATTTGAATGGTCTTAAGTTTGTAGATTATTTGCTTTATGAAACCTTAATACCAGAATTCAATATATAGGTAAAGTTTAAGAAGTAATAGCAAAACAGACAAAGTGAAACAAGTTTTATGTAAAATGAATGTACATGTATACACACGAGTTTATTCCCTTTTTAGAACTGAACTGCTTGCAAAATATATGTTAAACTGTGTATGTCTGATACATGTATGCATATGTACATACATGTATGCATATGTAAAGAGAGATCATGTTTTGAGTTTATTTATTCCTGTCATTTCATTAAAAAATCAATTTTCTGATGTTACGAAAGAGATTAATCAGACCCCCCCCCCTTTTTTTTTCTGAAAAAATGTTTTGCTAGAAAGTATATGATAAAAAGTGCACTATATGTGTGTATATAAAAATAAGAAGAATTGCCAGGTATGATTGCCAATGAGACAACTCTCCACCAGAGACCAAATGACAAAGAAGTTTAAAATCACTATAGGTCACCTTTTTTCTACAAAAATTGTACTGTATCTTTTATCAGCATGTGCAAGTCAAATAATTAAAATTATGTAAGAAATCTTACTGTTTCTGCATTTACTGTCATTTGCCATTCAAACAGAGCAGTGGACTGTTTTAGTTTAAAAAGTACTTAAATTTATGATTTAATTCTGCAAGCTTTAGAAATTTTTGAAGTACTTTAAATTTTTTGGCTCAATTTTTCAACAAATAATGTTTTCTGCTTGTACATGACATAGTAAAAGTACCGGTAATGGTAAACTAACTTGGTCTCTATAGATATACATACATGATTTTCATTTGGATGTGAGGTCAAAACTAATTAGAAGAATTGGAATATTTAGAAATATATTAATGTAAGAATTGTGTATGGTTGCCTATAATTGCTTACATCCCCTTTATTTGAACTTTGGTGGATAGTTGTCTTATTGGCAATCAAACCTCATCTTCTTATTTTTATATTGGTCAGTAGACCTAGACACTGTGTGTGCCCTTACATACATATGTACTTGCTCTTATACCTTGAATTTGAAAACTCTTGTAAAGGTGTAAAATCTTAATTGAGAAGTTCATGCAATAATAGGAAAGACTGTTCTGAAAGGCCATGGACAAAACAAAATTGTTCAAGCCAAAATCAAATTTAGGTTGTTTTCTGTGCCTCCCTACCTACCCTAAAACATTTTATGGACATATTTGGTTAAACACCCTTACGATCAAGACATTTTGGGTTAAAGACTGTCAAAATTCATAATATTTCCCTTAATGGCCTATGTGAAATATTTTTATGCCCCTGCCGTAGTGTAGGGGGCATTAAGTTTTACCCTCGTCCGTCCATACGTACGTATGTACGTACGTCCCAAAGTTGGTTTCCGTTCTCTAACTTTTGTTTGCCTCAACCAAATGTTATGAAACTTATACACAATGCTTATAACCACAAAACACAGATCAATTTTGAATTTTGGTGGCGTCACTTTAACTGTTCTAGAGTTATGCCCCTTTACAAATGGAAAAATTGCTGAATTTTTCGTTTCCCTTCTCTTACTTTAGTTTGCCTCAACCAAATGTTATGAAACTTATACGCAATGCTTATTACCACAAAACACAGATCAAATTTGAATTTTAGTGTTGTCACTTTAACCGTTCTAGAGTTATGCCCCTTTACAAATGGAAAAATTGCTGAATTTTTCGTTTCCGTTCTCTTACTTTAGTTTGCCTCAACCAAATGTTATGAAACTTATACACAATGCTTATTACCACAAAACACAGATCAAGTACAAATTTGGGTAGTGTCACTTTTACCGTTCTTCAGTTATGTCCCTTAATAACCTCATATGATATGCAAGCAGGGCATCATCTCCCCATTTATTTTTAAATAAAATGATTTGACCTACCTACCTACAATTTTTTTCTGCCTAAAGGCAGGAAACAAGCATATATTTTTTATGGCCTCATCCAAAAATTGACAAGTACTAGACATGCTTATTGCTAGAGGTTCATTAATACCCATTTAGATCCCCTTCAGGTACTTGCAAACGTTTTACATTCTATTGATATAGAAAACTTTCTGCCTTTCCAGTATAGCTATAATTCACCATTGTTCCGTTTCTGCCCTCACATTATTATGTAGTTTTTCAAATAAATGCATTAAACTACCACTTCATTTTCTGGGTGTGCAACACTTTTTTTTATGTCAACACAACATTGTATCTGCATTTAATGAAATGAATGTGAAAAGCACTTATACATTGTATAAAGGATTTGAAGATTGATAAAAGATGGTCTTTTGAACTTGGAAAAGTGAAAGTCATAGCAGTACATGGAAATATTTACCTGTAAATGTAAATACAAATTAGTGGGATTTGAACATATTAAATATTTTCTTCTTAATCAACCAAACTAGATTTGTGGAATTAAAAATGTGGAATACAGATACACAAGCTTAATGTTACCAGCAGTTTAGGAATTAAAGGTGTTTAGAGGATTAAGATGTTAGTGGACTCTGCCTAGTTCCAATGTCAGGCTGTATCACAGTTCATACACGACAAATCTAAAACTTTGATTAACTCTGTACATGTACATCGTGAATAACAATTCTAACTACACCTATATAAGAATTTGGTTCATATTTCACCATTGCTGGGTATGTGCACAAGAATATGCTTTTGTTACATGTACATACATACCCCCTCTGCTATGGTATTTGCCAAAACATATTTATGCCTGAACATGACATATCTGTTTGAAATTCACTTATTTCTGTAGATGGTACACAAGTATATTCAAATTTTCATATTCAACATGTTTAACACTTCCTGAACCATAAAATCTAGTAACGCATGCAAGACCACAGAAAAACCTTTTCTGTACTGCTAAGATGCCAAATGGTTCATGATTTGCTAAGTATAAGATGGGAATTTCGCTTAAGACAATACCACCTTTTGACATGGACAGTAGCCTGCTAGTGTTTAGCTTTTCCTTTGCTATATAGACGGTTTATGCATTTAGGGAACCCAATAAATTAAATAAGACTATTATCCTTTAAAACTTAAAATTCCTTATTACTCTACATAAGCCCCCTCCTTCAAAATTCATAAAAAAACTATATATAGCTATCCTTTCAGTCAATCCCGTCTTCCCAATCCTCGGATACATTTCTAGGTAAAACACTTCATCGACAAACTACTGAGTACTTATGTATTAAGATTATTTTCCTTGAAGGAAGGAAAAGAAAAAGTCAATTTTAAGAATTAAACTGAAAAGAGCAATTGCAATTTATAAGAGGACCACCAAAATCTATCATGGATTACAAAAGACCTTGATTATTAGCCCAATGAACAGGCAGCTGCCAATGATTTGTCCGATTTGGACATAAATGACCTTTTATGTATAGTTTGATCTGTAAAATTATTAGGGATGAATGATTGAGCATATGTAGTAATACAAATATGTAGATAATAAAGATTTATGACAATAAACAAATATAACCTGGCTTGAGGACATTATAAAACATAAACCAGATGGTTGGCATAGTATATGGGATTTACCTGCCCAAAGCACACCTACCATACCTGGAATATCTGCATGTAATTACACCGTACAATTTTTAAACAAATTACGTGAAATGAGAAGCAACCAGGAAGCTTTAGTCTTTTACGTAATTGCTTGAAATACAAAAGAAGAAGAAAATTCATAATTCATGATCACGAAACCAGTTAAATGAAAACCTAATGTGTTTAACTTCCAAACAACATAATCAAAATCATCTATTTTAAGCTTATTCATATAGCTATAATTTTTGTCTCATTTAAATTACAACACCAAAAGTTTAGGGGTCAAACTATATCTCAACTACTGGGTATATTACCCCTTGTCATCTCTAGTCACTTCACATTATTCAAAATATCAACCTCAACTTAGTCACAACACTAAAACCTCAATTACATCATATATACATGTACCATCAATTCCACTACATCATAAATTTAAACAACATTACTTCAACTAAATCAAATCACCATCTACTTTATTTTGTCTTTACATGTCTCGTATATTTTTTCAAGGCTCAATTCTCAGGAGAAAAATGAAAAAAAGGAACTATAGAAAAAAAAATAATGTATGATATGAGTTAAACCAAGTTTTTGAATCATTTGAAGTACCTTTACTTAAAAACCATGTGAATAAAAGTAGAACCAAGTCATTGTCATCAGTAATGGACAAGTGCCCAGACCATATATACCAAATCCTAAATTGCTTTCATATCCGAAAAGTTTCAATGAATTCAAGAGGCAACGAAAGACCTGAAATCATCACCAAATCCCATGCATATTATATCAATAGATAGGAGAAGTATGTTGTTATACATTAGTGAAGGGTCAAATGTACATTCCAAAAGAAGAAACGTACATGCTTTTGTTCTTTTTTTATTACTTGGGAACCACAACTGTTCATTCAGATAATGCAATTCTTTTATGTCTTTTATTTAAGATATAAATTACAGTTTGTTATTTTTCCCTGTTCTACAAATTGACATTGGTGTGTATTTAAACTACTGTTATGACACTACCATTCCACTTGAGATCTAGTCCCTATTCTTTGAACTTTCTGGTGTTATGATTGTTATTTACCTTTCATATACAAACTAAATGGACATGGAATATAGACCACCCTCTTCAATGAATCTGTAAATATGAATGTTTTCTAAATAGAAGCCAAATATTTATAGATAAGCAGGGCTGAAGGGTTTAAGTGTGAAGCGTGATTTGTCAATTTTAACTTGCACGAAATTAAAGGAAGGAAAAATGGAAGAGTGAATGAGCATTTGAATATGAAACTAGCATTATATTTCTTTTTTAGCACAAAGCGTACATAATTTGTACAAATTTTTAAACAAGATGTGTAAACAGAATAACCCTTGAAGGGGCTCCCATTAAAGTTTTGACATGGTCATCTAACAAATGAAAATATTTACATAGGCCGCTACCATATCTCACCCTTGTGTCTACTTATCTTTTATTAAAGGAAATACTAGTGGCAAATTGCCACAATATCCCAGCATTCCATTGTTTCCGGATATACCCTGTGTGATGGATTTCCTTGTAACGAGGAGGAGCATACTATGTCAATAGTGGTTAAATAGTACCAAACTATGATATATAGGACATCTTTATATATATATAAAGGAAGCGATATGTCACATTCTTTGAGAAAAAAATAGAAGTTGATAACTTTTATCAGATCATTTGTGGTTGATAGATAATTTATCAAGAGATTGTATTGTAATGTAGTATTGTTCTCGGTACATGTAATGATACATGCATATGTTATTACGGAAAAGACAACATTTTATTTGCATAGGTGTTTAAGGCAGGGCTTTGAAAATATCAAAGTCCATGTATTAACCCTAATATCTTTGTTGAACATTTATGACCAAATAAAAATACAGTGGTATAATATAAAGTATTTATAGATCATTATGTATGTTTTCCGCTAAAGCATTGACCCAGCATTCCCTAACCTAGTTTTTCGACCGCTAATAACTACCTATGATGCAGCATAAAAATATTTCAGATTGCCTAAGGAAAATTGTCGATTGAATCCCATTTGTGGACAAAAAGTGTATTGCAAAGGTCAAATAATTAAGTAATGATGTTCACATTTCACCTACCAAACATTGACATTTTGACATACAGATTAAAATCAGTAGCTATATATATAGTAGTCTGTGTCAGTTACCTCACACAAAGAAGGTCACTGTGACCTATATCTCAGACTAAAATTTTATTAAATTCTATGCTGTCACATGCTTTTCAAGTGTTAGAAGTCATTTGAGGGAGTTTGTAAGAATTCATCAGTCTAACAGCATTTCATACAATACCATGAGTTCATTGATGTGCAAGTTATGGAAGTGAAAGTCCTCAGATTCTCATGATTCATATTTATCTTGGGACAAAGATGCATTAAGTTGTGAGGGTCAATATGAGGACATCTCATCCTGAAGTCTCAAGAAATGAATAACAACTTTTAATTTCCTGGTGAATTTAGTGTTCAAGTATCAAGTACACTGTACATGCACTTAATGACATAACAAAGGATGCTTGTTAACTCTAGTGCACTTTACGTTTACTAGGACTGATTATTACATGAAATAGGCGTACATGTATTTTTAATAAAATCTATTGAAAAAAACAGACAATGCTTTATTTACTGTTTATATCCTTGTAGTTTGTGGGAGAAAGTTCATGGTATGTTAAAATCTTTTGGAAAATTGAAATGAGGAATAAAAGTACTGCATGACTATAAAAGTCAATAGATTTTAATAAGTGAAAATGCACAATAAGAGGTTAAAGTCATATGACAACAGTTCAAAATACTTTTGTACAACCTGAAAGAATGAAAACAAAAAATCATGTTCCTTATAGACAGAAAATTTCTTAATAGAACAATATCATACGGTATTACTGGTTATGATGACATCAGAAAGAATAGGATCTGTATTAATCCTGATTGCTTTTCAAAACAATTGTTGTTATCTTTTACAACAGATTTTTGTCTGCAATTCTGATTGCCATTCAAAACAATTGTTGTTGCTATCTTTTGCAGCAGATTTTGTCTGCCGTTCTGATTGCCATCAAACAATTGTTATTGCTATCTTGTACAGCAGATTTTTATTGGCCACTCTAATTGCCATTCAAAACAATTGTTATTGCTATCTTGTACAGCAGACTTTTGTCAGCCGCTCTAATTGCCATTCAAAACAATGTTCATTGCCATCTTGTACAGCAGATTTTTGTCTGCTGTTCTAATGCCATTCAATACAATGTTGCTATCTTGTACAGCAAATTTTTGACTGCCGTTCTGATTGCCATTCATAACAATTGTTGTTGCTATCTTGAGCAGCAGAATTTTGTCTGCAGTTCTGATTGCCATTCAAACATCTTGTACAGCAGATTTTTGTTGGTGACTCTAATTGCAATTCAAAACAATTGTTGTTGTTATCTTGTACAGCAAGTTTTTGCCTGCCGTTCTGATTGCCATTCATAACAATTGTTGTTGCTATCTTGTGCAGCAGAATTTTGTCTGCAGTTCTGATTGCCATTCAAACATCTTGTACAGCAGACTTTAATTGGTGGCATTAATTGCAATTCAAAACAATTGTTGTTGTTATCTTTACAGCAAATTTTTTCCTGCCGTTCTGATTGCCATTCATAACAATTGTTCTTGCTATCTTGTACAGTATATACCAAATCCTAAATTGCTTTCATATCCGAAAAGTTTCAATGAATTCAAGAGGCAACGAAAGACCTGAAATCATCACCAAATCCCATGCATATTATATCAATAGATAGAAGTATGTTGTTATACATTAGTGAAGGGTCAAATGTACATTCCAAAAGAAGAAACGTACATGCTTTTGTTCTTTTTTATTACTTGGGAACCACAACTGTTCATTCAGATAATGCAATTCTTTTATGTCTTTTATTTAAGATATAAATTACAGTTTGTTATTTTCCCTGTTCTACAAATTGACATTGGTGTGTATTTAAACTACTGTTATGACACTACCATTCCACTTGAGATCTAGTCCCTATTCTTTGAACTTTCTGGTGTTATGATTGTTATTTACCTTTCATATACAAACTAAATGGACATGGAATATAGACCACCCTCTTCAATGAATCTGTAAATATGAATGTTTTCTAAATAGAAGCCAAATATTTATAGATAAGCAGGGGCTGAAGGGGTTTAAGTGTGAAGCGTGATATGTCAATTTTTAACTTGCACGAAATTAAAGGAAGGAAAAATGGAAGAGTGAATGAGCATTTGAATATGAAACTAGCATTATATTTCTTTTTTAGCACAAAGCGTACATAATTTGTACAAATTTTTAAACAAGATGTGTAAACAGAATAACCCTTGAAGGGGCTCCCATTAAAGTTTTGACATGGTCATCTAACAAATGAAAATATTTACATAGGCCGCTACCATATCTCACCCTTGTGTCTACTTATCTTTTATTAAAGGAAATACTAGTGGCAAATTGCCACAATATCCCAGCATTCCATTGTTTCCGGGATATACCCTGTGTGATGGATTTCCTTGTAACGAGGAGGAGCATACTATGTCAATAGTGGTTAAATAGTACCAAACTATGATATATAGGACATCTTTATATATATAAAGGAAGCGATATGTCACATTCTTTGAGAAAAAAATAGAAGTTGATAACTTTTATCAGATCATTTGTGGTTGATAGATAATTTATCAAGAGATTGTATTGTAATGTAGTATTGTTCTCGGTACATGTAATGATACATGCATATGTTATTACGGAAAAGACAACATTTTATTTGCATAGGTGTTTAAGGCAGGGCTTTGAAAATATCAAAGTCCATGTATTAACCCTAATATCTTTGTTGAACATTTATGACCAAATAAAAATACAGTGGTATAATATAAAGTATTTATAGATCATTATGTATGTGTTCCGCCAAAGCATTGACCCAGCATTCCCTAACCTAGTTTTTCGACCGCTAATAACTACCTATGATGCAGCATAAAAATATTTCAGATTGCCTAAGGAAAATTGTTGATTGAATCCCATTTGTGGACAAAAAGTGTATTGCAAAGGTCAAATAATTAAGTAATGATGTTCACATTTCACCTACCAAACATTGACATTTTGACATACAGATTAAAATCAGTAGCTATATATATAGTAGTCTGTGTCAGTTACCTCACACAAAGAAGGTCACTGTGACCTATATCTCAAACTAAAATTTTATTAAATTCTATGCTGTCACATGCTTTTCAAGTGTTAGAAGTCATTTGAGGGAGTTTGTAAGAATTCATCAGTCTAACAGCATTTCATACAATACCATGAGTTCATTGATGTGCAAGTTATGGAAGTGAAAGTCCTCAGATTCTCATGATTCATATTTATCTTGGGACAAAGATGCATTAAGTTGTGAGGGTCAATATGAGGACATCTCATCCTGAAGTCTCAAGAAATGAATAACAACTTTTAATTTCCTGGTGAATTTAGTGTTCAAGTATCAAGTACACTGTACATGCACTTAATGACATAACAAAGGATGCTTGTTAACTCTAGTGCACTTTACGTTTACTAGGACTGATTATTACATGAAATAGGCGTACATGTATTTTTAATAAAATCTATTGAAAAAAACAGGCAATGCTTTATTTACTGTTTATATCCTTGTAGTTTGTGGGAGAAAGTTCATGGTATGTTAAAATCTTTTGGAAAATTGAAATGAGGAATAAAAGTACTGCATGACTATAAAAGTCAATAGATTTTAATAAGTGAAAATGCACAATAAGAGGTTAAAGTCATATGACAACAGTTCAAAATACTTTTGTACAACCTGAAAGAATGAAAACAAAAAATCATGTTCCTTATAGACAGAAAATTTCTTAATAGGACAATATCATACGGTATTACTGGTTATGATGACATCAGAAAGAATAGGATCTGTATTAATCCTGATTGCTTTTCAAAACAATTGTTGTTATCTTGTACAACAGATTTTTGTCTGCAATTCTGATTGCCATTCAAAACAATTGTTGTTGCTATCTTTTGCAGCAGATTTTGTCTGCCGTTCTGATTGCCATCAAACAATTGTTATTGCTATCTTGTACAGCAGATTTTTATTGGCCACTCTAATTGCCATTCAAAACAATTGTTATTGCTATCTTGTACAGCAGACTTTTGTCAGCCGCTCTAATTGCCATTCAAAACAATGTTCGTTGCCATCTTGTACAGCAGATTTTTGTCTGCTGTTCTAATTGCCATTCAATACAATGTTGCTATCTTGTACAGCAAATTTTTGACTGCCGTTCTGATTGCCATTCATAACAATTGTTGTTGCTATCTTGAGCAGCAGAATTTTGTCTGCAGTTCTGATTGCCATTCAAACATCTTGTACAGCAGATTTTTATTGGTGACTCTAATTGCAATTCAAAACAATTGTTGTTGTTATCTTGTACAGCAAATTTTTGCCTGCCGTTCTGATTGCCATTCATAACAATTGTTGTTGCTATCTTGTGCAGCAGAATTTTGTCTGCAGTTCTGATTGCCATTCAAACATCTTGTACAGCAGACTTTAATTGGTGGCATTAATTGCAATTCAAAACAATTGTTGTTGTTATCTTGTACAGCAAATTTTTTCCTGCCGTTCTGATTGCCATTCATAACAATTGTTCTTGCTATCTTGTACAGCAAATTTTTGCCTGCTGTTCTGATTGCCATTCATAACAATTGTTGTTGCTATCTTGTACAGCAGAATTTTGTCTGCAGTTCTGATTGCCCTTGCAATACAGTGGAATTTACAATCGAGTACAGAAGATTTTGATCTGTGATAGATATTGCATCTGCAGTACTGACCTGATAGTCAGTCATTGGGTGTGAGTATACCGCATAACTGATGGATGTAGGATATGAAATTAGTCAGTTTGTTTTAGACTAAATGTAGGCACATTATTCATTGATAACACTGAAGGTTTGCATCTTAGGACATGAAAAGTCCAAGAACATGTTTTGGAGGTCATAGTTTTCGGTATTTAGCATAGACTTCTAACCTATGATAATTTTTCTCATGTTTTGTAATGTAGAAGTTTACAGTTGAATGGGACAATTTAGTTATGTATGGAATAACATGATGAAAGAGGAATGAGGTCACATTATTTCATGTATTGTAAATAACTTTACTTTTAATAACACGAGTGAGTAGTTCGAATTGAAAAAGATAGTGATGAATATAATGTTGAAATTTTGTTTACTGAATAAATGATTAGACTTTTGAGTTGTATAAGAGATATTGGACCATGAACCAATCCAAGTTGTTTTAGTTCATGATCAGATGTTTCTTGATATACATTCTAACTTATTTAATTTTAAATTATTTTAAATTGTGAATGATAAAACTCTAGTACTTGAATCAAGGTATGTTGTGTACAATGCTTGATTTTGGTTTATGCTTTTACCAGATTAAGAAATGAAAATAACATCTTCCCCATGTTTATTGTTTGTAATTCATTGCCTTGTACAATGCATATAAATGAATAGTGAAATGTTTGTGTAGGTTAAATTGTACTTTAAAAGATGCTTACTGCTTATATAGTGAAAAAAAAGACACATGTGAAAATTTCTTGATATATGGTATATGAAAGCATTAAAATCAACATGAATAGGGTCCAGAAGGAACTACTAAAATTGACTAAAGTGAGCTTTGGTTTAGAAAGTTTTTTGTGTTGGAGACATAAAACTTAGTTTATTCCACCATTTTCTGGAGGAAGCTACCTGAACCAAGTTACGAAAATGATAAATGATAGTCATTTATTATAAATATGATTCATCAATTTATATTTAAATGTTTTTATCTTGTTTGTCAGCATTATTGGGGCTTTCCTTTATACTTTAATAGTGTTTGAGTTAAGCAGTTTGATATTTCCTTATTATACAGCATTAATGATTAGTATAAAAAAATTACTAAAAGTAGGGGAGATCTGATAACCAAGGTGGCAATCAACAACCATTAGTTGAGAAAATCACAGGCAATGCAATGGCATTAAAAAAATGACAGACACACAAACAATTCACAAAACACCTCACAGCAAAGGTTAAGTAAAACATACCTGATAAAAAAAATAGGTGGTGAAGGTTAAGCAATAGACGTATTTACACTTGTATGCAAATTTGTCCGCCATTACGTAAAATCACACAGGTTCCCATAAACTTTGACATCATAATTCAAAACATTTGACGTCACAATTAAAAAGTGATTGTTGCCTGAAGTCAAAAGGTAATTCGGAGGCAAAATATAGCTAAATACCAAAAGTGTAAATATGTTTATTCCTGCTCCACTAGAGGCACCCTTTATGTATACCTTTATAAATTTATCAGTGCTATGTATGTATTAAAATGCTTAATATGGGCCTCAGAGTTGCTAAAACTGTAGATTGTATGAAAATGCTTTAATATGGATCTCAGAGTTGCTAAAACTGTAGATTGAAAATAGTTTTTTGCTGCCATACATTGGATAAGTTACTTAAACATTTACTAAATTAGAAATTAAAAATGAAAATTATTTGTCATTTCAGATTGATACAGATGATCATGATTGTGAATTAGATTTAGAAGAAGTTTTGAATTTAGACACAGACCAAGAAAGACGGAACTATATTCAGGTACGCATTTCAAGAGCACTTTTTTGGCACATCAGCTGTTTAATTTTGGGGGAAAATTCAGATACTAGGAATTTTTTATCACAGTAACCATAAATCATTGACTTGTAGATATCTTTTCTTGCATTATTGTTTAGTGGGTTGCTGCCTCATTGAAAGCCTACACATATCCTTAATTCATACACATATTTATTTGGGTTATTTAATGATAATTTACAAAAGGCCAGGGTTGTAATCCTTGATTCTTTATACCCCCTCCTGAAAGAAGGGTTATTTTGTTTCAACCATGTCTGACAGTCAGTCACATTTTTCTTGGGCACTACAAATCAGAGCTTCTTGAAATTAGGATTCATGCTTCATGTGAGCATGCTATACTGTGTTGTGTGTTATCACATTCACGGCTCATCTACTTATATATTCTTACACATAATGGTCATACATGAAAGTTTTGTCACATTTTTCTCAGAAATTACAAATCGAAGCATCCTGAAATTTGGTATCTGCTTCATGTGAGCATGTTATACCCTGTTAAGCATGTTCTTATCCATTGTTTATCAACTTCCTGTTCACCGAATTCTTATAGCAGAGGGGTATCATTAGTCAACAATAGCTCACATTTCAAATTATTCATTTTATTGGAAAGGGTAGGATCACTTCTCAGTAAAAAGTCTGAGATGTTAATTAGAATTTATGATATCCGAGCTCTAGTTGCAGCAAGAACAAACTAAACCACATTCAGTTTAATGAAAATAATGTTTTTTTTAAATAGTATAAAAAAAAAAACTGTCAATAGATTAAAAACAGGATGTCATATGCATGTATCATACATTATTCGTGACATCAATCTCAAAGCAAAATTTATTATATGTTCATGATTTAAGTATTTAAGAAAATAACAAAGATAAGGTAACTGCTCATAAATTCAAACATTTTCAAAGAAAGATTGGTTTGTAATATGTTTAATGAATTATAAATAAGAAGCTTATTTTTCTCCTTCCCTCATTATGACATAATGAAGTATTAAGTCTAGGATATGAATTGAAGGATTGTATGCCCTAGTTGTATGTTCTGGAAAAGTCATTGACACAAGTTGAAGCATGCATATGAATAAAAGAAGATCTTGGTTAGATATATATATGCATAAATACATAAATGAGTCTGATGTATAGTGCACATGAAAATCAATTTTTGTGCAATATGGTGATTTTTATACGACCGCAAAAAATTTTGTGGTCGTATATTGGTATGACGTTGGCGTCGTCGTCGTCGTCGTCGTCGTCGTCGTCGTCGTCCGAGACGCATTGGTTTCGCACTCTAACTTTAGTTTAAGTGAATGGATCTCTATGAAATTTTACCATAAGGTTCAATATCACAAAAGGAAGGTTGGGATTGATTTTGGGGTTATGGTACCAACAGTTAAGGAATTAGGGGCCGAAAAGGGCCAAAATAAGCATTTTGTAACTTCCAGACATAACTTGTGTGTTAGTGTTTGGATCTCTCTGACATTGTACCACAGGTTCCATATCACAAAGGAATGCTGGGATTGATTTTTGGGGTAATGCCTCAAAATTTTAGGAATAAGGGGCCAAAAAGGGCAAAAACAAGCATTTTCTAGTTTCATGACAATAACTTGTGTGTAAGTGTATGGATCTTTCTGAAATTGTACTACAAGGTTCCATATCACAAAGGCAAAGCTGGAATTGAGTTTGGGGTAATTGCCTGAAACGTTTAGGAATTAGGGGCCAAGAGGGGCCAAAAATAAGCATTTTCTAGTTTCAGACAATAACTTGTGTTCAAGTGTATGGATCTCTGAAATTGTACTGCAAGGTACCATACCTCAAAGGAAGGCTGGGATTGAGTTTGGGGTGATGAATCATAAGGGGTTCAAAAATTTGGGGGATTTTTTTTCTTTTTTTCATTTTTTCTTTAAAATTTTCCATTTTAAGTTGGTTATTTCTGATTTATATTTAAAAGCAAATAATAATGATATGGCAGGAGATACACACCAAACAGGATGTGTAAATTATTATATAATAAGTATTGTGCAATAGCAAGAAATTTTCAATTGCACAGTATTGCGCAATAGCAAGAAATCTTCAATTGCACAGTATTGCGCAATAGCAAGAAATATCCAATAGCACAATATTGCGCAATAGCAAGAAATTGTCAATTGTACAGTATTGCACAATAGCAAGAAATATTCAATTGCACAGTATTGCGCAATTGCAAGAAATATTCGATTGCACAGTATTGTGCAAAAGAAGATACTATGTATAAATTGCTAATTTCTTGACCAATTTCAATGGGGTTTTATTCTTGAACTCTTGGGGTTCTTTAATATGCTGAATCTAATCGTGTATTAAGTTTTTGGATTTTGGGCCCGTTTTTAAATTGGTCCACATTGAGGTCAAAAGGGTCCAAAATTAAACTTTGTTTGATTTCATCAAAATTGAATTATTGGGGTTCTTTGATATGCCGAATCTAACCATGTATTTAGATTCTTAATTTTGGTCCCGATTTCAAATTGGTCTTCATTAAGGTCCAAAGGGTCCAAAATTAAACTTAGTTTGATTTTAACAAAATTGAATTCTTAGGATTCTTTGATATGCTGAATCTAAACATGTATTTAGATTTTTATTATGGGCCCAGTTTTCAAGTTGGTCCAAATCGGGGTCCAAAATTAAACTTTGTTTGATTTCAACAAAATTGAATATATGGGGTTCTTTGATATGCTGAATCTAACCATGTATTTAGATTTTTGATTTTTGGGCCGTTATCAACTTTTCCCACATTGAGGTCAAAAGGGTCCAAAATTAAACTTTGTTTGATTTCATCAAAATTGAATTATTGGGGTTCTTTGATATGCCGAATCTAACCGTGTATTTAGATTCTTAATTTTTGTCCCATTTTAAATTGGTCTACATTAAGGTCCAAAGGGTCCAAAATTAAACTTAGTTTGATTTTAACAAAATTGAATTCTTAGGGTTCTTTGATATGCAGAATCTAAACATGTATTTAGATATTTTATTATGGGCCCAGTTTTCAAGTTGGTCCAAATCGGGTCCAAAATTAAACTTTGTTTGATTTCAACAAAATTGAATATATGGGGTTCTTTGATATGCTGAATCTAACCATGTATTTAGATTTTTGATTTTGGGCCCGTTATCAATTTTTTCCACATTGAGGTCAAAAGGGTCCAAAATTTAACTTTGTTTGATTTCATCAAAATTGAATTATTGGGATTCTTTGATATGCCGAATCTAACCGTGTATTTAGATTCTTAATTTTTGGTCCCGTTTTCAAATTGGTCTACATTAAGGTCCAAAGGGTCCAAAATTAAACTTAGTTTGATTTTAACAAAATTGAATTCTTAGGGTTCTTTGATATGCAGAATCTAAACATGTATTTAGATTTTGATTATGAGCCCAGTTTTCAAGTTGGTCCAAATCGGGTCCAAAATTAAACTTTGTTTGATTTCAACAAAATTGAATATATATTTGGATTTTGATATGCTGAATCTAACCATGTATTTAGATTTTTGGGCCCTGTTATCAACTTTGTCCACATTGAGGTCAAAAGGGTCCAAAATTAAACTTTGTTTGATTTCATCAAAATTGAACTCTTGGGGTTCTTTGATATGCTGAATCTAACCATGTATTTAGATTTTGGATATTGGACCATAATAGGTGAATGTCCAATTTAAAATTTTTAGTTCTTAGACCACATTCATTCTGTGTCAGAAACCTATGCTGTGTCAAATTTTTAATCACAATCCAAATTCAGAGCTCTATCAAGCTTGAATGTTGTGTCCATACTTGCCCCAACTATTCAGGGTTCGACCTCTGCGGTCGTATCAAGCTGCGCCCTGCAGAGCATTTTATTATTTTAAGTACACATAGGGTGATTTACTTCAAAATCACTCTTTGTCAGATTTTCCACTCTGGATGCTAGTGATTGTGAGTGATTCTAATATCTCTTTTAATGTGTGAATGGTCGTAAATCTGAGAGAAATCACTTAGATAACCCTGTATAACAATGATTCACACAAGCTTTTTCTATTTTCAACAAAAGTATAATTTAAAAGTACACAGTAATAAAATTTATAAAAAAATTCAGCTGAAGCAAAATCTAAAAAATGTGGTGAGGAGTTTTTATTCCTCCAGATTAAACTTAACATACCACTTGTAAAAACACATAGAAAACTGCCACAAGAGGTCTTGTAACCTATTAATTCAAATAGGTTTCAGTAATTACATAATATACTTGTAGATATGAATGTTCTTAAGATTATTATTTACTATTTGAACAACGCTTTAGTTTGTTTTATAAGACTTTCTTTTTGAATTTAAATGCAATAAGGTGGTGTTCACACTGTGTCTGAGTCTAAGTTGAATAAATTTTCAATCATTTATTTTATAGTATAAATCTAATTTTGAAAACAGTTGAAGCCATTATCGACTTTTGAATTAAATTTTCGATCATTAATTTTATACTAAAATCTAATTTTAAAAACAGTTTGAACTATTACTGACTTTTTGATTAAATTTTTGAAAAATTAATTTTAAAGTATATATCTAATTTTGAAAACAGTTTAAACTATTATTGACTTTTTAATTAAGAATTGAATGTTTGTCAAACAAAAATGTAAATAATAAAACGTGTTGCAGGTGAAAGTGTCAAAGTGAAAATGCAGGTTAACTTTGAAATTGAAATGCCACTTATAGTTAAGTTCTCTTAATTATGTAGGTATCAAAAATAGTATGAAAAGGAGGTTATATTCAACTCTTCTATAAATAAATGTGAACTTTTTGAAAATAGAACATAATTAGGTACAATAGTAAATATACATAAATATTGACATAAATTGAAACACACCAAACAAGGGTTAAAGAGTTAATCTTTTTACATACTGGATTATATACACAAGGGTAAACATAGATTATTATAAGTCACTATAAATCTCATTCCTTTTAAATTCACTTTAGATAACCCATTAACTGGTCATAACATGATGAAAATCAGGTCAAAAAAGGGGAGTTGGTGATATCAGTACTGGTCACATGCATGAAATTGGATCAAAAGGGGGTGTGGCGACCCTTATATTGATCACTTTCATGGAATCAACAGGAAAAAAAGGGGAAGTTTATTAAGGTGACACCAGTAGTGGTTACATGCTGAAAAGCAGGTAAAATATGGGATGTGGTGCCATCAACCTGGGTCACATATAGTGGTGGATTCAAAGGGGGGCTATGAAGTTGTATGCGCCCCTTTTATTGAAAAATATAAAATATTTTAGGATAGATTGTCCCAAAAAATTGGCAGTATATATAATTTTTTGTAATTATTCCCCCTTTTAAAAATCCTGGATACTCCCTGACATTTGTAAAATATTGAGAGAAAAAAGGTGGGCAATCACTAGTCCTGACAATATCCTTCACTTGCAGGACAACAGGTCTAAATATATATAATGGCACTATATATATTTTTTAGTAATTATTCCCCCTTTCAGAAATCCTGGATATGCCCTGACATTTGTAGAATATTGAGAGAAAAAAGGTAGACTTAGTAGTCATGACAGTATCCTTCATGTGTAGAACAACAGGTCTAGACATCTCTACTGTAAACAAGATTTAGTGACAATGTAATTCCTTATAAATATGATGAATGTCAGCTGAATAAAGGATAATTACAGAGTATTAAGGCATGTATTATAATAACTGATTCTACATAAAGCTGGGAGGGACAATCAGTACCGATGCTTAGTTGTCAAAGTCATACTGGGGATTCATTTATATCCATGGATACCAATTTTCGGGGATTTATGGAAAATTGTATGGATATTTCATTATAGTTTTCGTGGTTTTGTTAAAGTCAGCATACAACCCTTTGAAAATGTCTTCGTGGGACTTTGAAATAGTGGTCAACCCATACCCACTTTGAAAATTGGTATCCAATGTCTATGATTTCATAGTACTGTAAATTCAGAAACTATTGCGAGGTTTTTATTATTGCGAATATTGCGACTGAGTGAGTATCGCAATAATAAGAACTCACATTCAGATATCCGATACATATATCTGTATAGATATTTTCCAGAAATCGCAATAATTAATCTCGCATTTATGTCCATTCTTCAAAAATCGCAATAATAAATGCACGCAATAATTTCTGAATTTACAGTAACTGATTTAACTTGTTGTAAAATGAAGAACTGCATGATTTTAGAAAATAAATAGGGAGTAAACATTGCACCTATTGTCTGGCATATGTATATATATAACACGACTGAAATCAGGTCATTAATGATTATTGGGTCATGAAATAAATGTGTTCATTATAACATGTAAGTAATTAGGTCATGATTGATTTAAATAGAACACTAAATTAAACAAAGGGGGCCAGCTGGTTTCAATTAGTTGATTCGGTCTGTTGGACATCAAAACATTAACAAATATAAAGTTAGGAATTCCAGCTGAAAAAGGAGATCTATTTGTCTATATCAGGTCATCATTGTCTTTAAAAATTAAGTCCTTTGATTCTGACAAGAAAAAAAGGAAAGTCAAGGAGGTTGCATAGTTGCAAAAAAAATTGGCGTCATTTCTATGCATTTAAAAGTACTTTTGCTCATTATAAACCATGATATATGATATTTATAAAAATTAACATTTCGTGCATACAACTATGTATTATTAGACATGGGAATTAATTTTGAGTTTTATGTTATTTGATTCCTGTTGCACAGTTTGATTTAAATTTAAAATTTCAATTTCCAATTATGTGCAGACATTTATTAATAATGACATTTTTGTATAACGATATATTGCAAAGTTTCATTTCACAGAAAGGAAATTTTTCAGTTAATTTTTTTAAAAGGAGTCACACTTTACATAAATCATAATAAAATATGGTAATGTCAAAGTTTTATTGCTTATTCATGCCTTAATTTGTCTCCTTTGAACCATTTTATTTGTGACCTATTCAGATCTTTAAGATGATAAATTCATATTTGTTGTCACCATCATAGTAGCATGCTTTACCTCATAAATCACATGTGACATACTATTTACATGTACATGTAGCTCCTGTTCAACATATTGATTTTCATATGGTAATTAAGTCCAAGACAGAGATTTTCTCTGACTTGTGAAGGATTTAACTGGTTATTCAAACAAAAGAAATCTTCATTCTTGAAGCCATGTTTGCTATACATTTTTTTCTTATTTCAAAACCTGTACTTTTTAAAACAAATAGCAGCTATACTGACTTGGTAGGCAGAATAAAGAATAAAATATTGTTAAGAAACAAATGATATGCCTCTGTATGTACAACATGTGTTATTAGAATAATCTTCAATATGTGTGCTCTTGACCATAAACATTTGGTACCAAAGATTTAAAGTGTTTGAAAGCATGAACAGCTTTAGAACTTTAATAGAACAGCCAAGTTTTGTCTAAGGTGAACCTTGCTTGAAGGAGCTGCAATCCTTAAGGTGCATTGAAAAACAAAGGATTAAACAGTACAGTAAGTACTGTAACTTCCAAGAAGCTTTAAATCACAGTACTCCAGGAAAGTTCAGTGTGTTGACAACTTTGCTTTGTTTAGTATAACAGATCTTTGTAGGGGCAAATAAGAGTTAAGAACTTTGTACCCTTCTTTTTGTGAACACTGTTTGAGAAAATAAGGAAACTATTTTGTTGTTGTTTAGTCTTTGATTTTCAGTATGATGTTAGGTGAACATCTTTATCTTTTCATATTTTTTCTTTTGACCATATGGTGTTGTCTGTCTGTCTTTAACTTGTGTTTTTTTATTGTTCCTTGGTATTTTCTTTGTTTTTTCAAACAAATTCTGTAATCTGTGCACGTGTTTATTCACAAATTAGAGGATGGAGTTTTAAGTAGTCTTTTTTACAAAATGGGGATGTTTTTGCCATTACTATGGTCAGACATAATTTATCATATTTCTGACTGGTTGCCCTCAGGTCCCCTACTGATCCTTAACTCTCATGATGGATTATAGATGTAAATTATATAGTCATATGTATCATTGTCCAGTCATTATTACAGACTTAAACACTAAATCACATCAAGGTCATGTTTTTTTATTATCAATGGTGCAATAATTTTGTTCATATGTGAGAGGGGAGGGTATGCTTTTATCATACTTTTAAAGATTACCACAGAGATGGAAAAAAATAGAAAAGGGGGGGTGCTGTCTTTAAAGTTCATTTATAGTAACATTTTGAACAGTCCCATTTTACTAGTTGGGATAAATTTCTGAAATTAATTATTATTTTTAGAGGAATATGCCAAGTCTTGGTAGATACTCATTTGTTCCATATACATATAAAAGTAGTACTAAAAATCAGGATTCTTAAGGATTGTTGCACTATATTTAATAGGAGGTACAGAAAGTCATTACCAATGAAAGAATTTAAATTTAGGATGTTTAGTGAACTAGTACCAAGTCTAATATTTACTGAACCTTTCATCTTGTGGCTTCCTGGTTCAGTTTGTATGTTGTGTAAACTATAAGGTTAATCAGTTCACCAGTGTTTAAACAAAGATAAAGAGCATGCAAGAAAATTAGGTAGCACTACAGTATCTGAAGTTGATATGTAGTGATTTCTCCAATCATCTACTATTTATGAAAACAAAACGCCTCATGGGAAATAATATATATGATTTCTTCGGCAGGTGCTTGTCATTTTCGCAATCAAATCATGGGGTGAATTTTTTTTTTGAGTAATTGATTTAACAGAAATTAAATAGTTCTTTGTCTTGTGCTGATAAATCCATTATCGTTTCCAGAACATCTTTAAGATGTTTATATTTGATAGAACTTCTCTGGTTTAAATTAGAAGCTTCTTAAGATGTAAACTTTAGATAGATGTCAATCTTAAAAGGCTTTTAAAAACTCATTGAAAGCAGATGAGATACCAGAAGGTCTTTTGTTAGTTTTCTGAGACAGTAACCTCTGGCAGTGACCTTTTAGAAAGATTATGAAGTGCAAAATTTAGGGTTGACCTTGATATAAATAAAATAATTTTGAAAAAGCTTGGAAAATCTTCATGAAAATGGTTTCCAGAGCACTACAATAAGTAAACATTCCTGTAACCAAAAAAAGTAACTATAACATCAAATAGATCTACACAAGTATATATGCTTGCAGAAATGAACAAAGAGCTACAGCATAGTGATAAACTGTAAGCAGAAGTAATCTAGAATAGCTTTTAGGATTCATAACAAATCATGATGGGAGGACTGAGATCTTATGAAACTGGTTTAAAACTCTGCCACATATTCACATTGGCTATCTTCTAGTCTAGGAACTGCCAGTAGTTTTATGTCATATCTTGATGTTTTGATTGATTTTTTTAATGACATATTTGTGTTGATGACTGATCTTTGATAATCTCTGTTTAAGTTATTCACAACTTTAGAATCATGGCAATTTAAATAAAACATACTGTATGTACACACCAGTATTTTGTTGAATGAAGAATTGTTTTGAACTTTAGATGTCTAAAACAGGACATATTGTTATTTGTTGAATGATTTATTTTTTCAATATCTAGATGTCTTTTGGGTATTAATGTTGCATCATTGAAGCATACTCCACATTTCCTTGTATTATAAATATTTAGAACTCCAGTTTTACATATACAGTATTTTGAATATGAAAACCAGACTTAGCTCCTGTTCTTTGCCTATTGAAGCATTAGTTTCTGGTTTATTGTTAGGCATTATAGAAGTTATCCAGGTTATATTACTTAATTATACAGGAATTAAAACATTAACATGATTTTATGACAAGGGTTACATATTGATTATACATAAAAGTACAAAAGTTATTTTATTGATAGATCTAAGAAGGAAAAGGTTTCATTAAGTAATTAATCAAATTGCTTCACTCAGGGATAGTGTTATTTAGGCCTGTGGTAAATGATTTTCCATGTAACATCTTTATTTACAAAAGGTCAGAAGTAAAGATATTTAATCAATATCGATGACATTAGTTTTGAATTTATGAATAACATTGATGTATATTTTAAATGGCATAGGGATAGATATTTGAATGGTGTAGAGATTGATATTTTGAATGGCACAGGGCAAACTATTTTGTAAGGCTTAGACGGAATAGATATTTTTAATGGCACAGGGATAGATATTGTAAATGGTACAGTGATAGTTATTTTGAATGATACAGGGATGGTCATTTTCGAAGGTCACATGGATAGATATTTTGAATGGCACAGGGATGGGTACTATGAATGGCACAAGGATAGATATTTTGAAGGTTACAAGGATAGATATTTTGAATGGCACAGGGATGGGTACTATGAATGGCACAAGGATAGATATTTTGAAGGTTACAAGGATAGATATTTTGAATGGCACAGGGATATATATTTTGAAGGTCACAAGGATAGATATTTTGAAGGGCACTTCTTCATAGTTTAAATGCTATAAAACTCAAGTGTCCTACATGTTGATGAAAATGAATCTTAACTCAAATGGGCAGGTAGATTTTATGATTCTTATTCAATAGGAGAAATTGCAGCTTAAAGACACTTTATTAGATATTTTGCAACATGAATATCTGAACAATAGACAGGTGTCCATACAATATTTCAAGTTTTAAATCTGATACCTTTGAAAATAATTCATTCATTTAAAAATTCACAGGAAGCTGAGTTAAATATAATAAACTGTGCATCCTTTTCCTAACTTTTTGTTATTGTATTTTTTCAAATTTTCTCACGCATCGCTTTTGTATTTGGTTAGTCATACCCTGACCGTAAACCGTTACTCTTGATTACTGATATGATCCAATTTGTTCTTCTACATAAATCTTGTTTTCTTATGAATTATACATTATATTGATTCATGTCATATTTATAGTACTGTTAGGCAACCTTTTAATGTTATTGTCAAAGGATTTCCATCTGTTCTTATTAAACTAAAGCACCCCGCCCAGTGATAACAAGGGTGATCTTATTGTATAGAAAACTTGATAGTAATATTAAAATCAATGTAAGACCATATGTTACCAAGGAAAATTCTGCACGAGTTGTGTAATTTTGATTAACTAACGGTGTTATGAAATTGATTAGTTCTACTGGAAAACTGAATATTATGGCATTTGATTTGTAGAACAAAAACTTGATCACCCGACATTGTTACATTTATTTGTCATTTTATTAGTTTATTGACTTTCAATGAATGTCATTAAAAATCTATAAAAGGAAGAAATTTGTCATTTGAAGTTTGAACAATTGTCCTCCAACACAAAGGAAGGTGTTGTAATGTGTGAAGGGAAACAACTCTTGTTCCTTATAATAAAATGCATATATGCACCCAACTTAAATTTCTTTGTTAACCTTGATATTATTAACACCAGATTTATTTTAAAAAGTATTGATCTGAAATGTAAATAGTTTTATTAGGTAATATAAAACATAAGATCATTACAATGAGCTAATACAGATAATTCAGATCGAAGATAATAAATTTTATCTCAAAAGTATTGCATAAGTGAGAAAACATGTAAAAGTTGTAAAATAGAATGCTTATCATGCTTTAAATGGCCTTTCAACTGCCAGACAGTTTTATTGTGTATCTAAAGTAGACCAATAATTTTATTACTTTTGTATTTCAGGAAGAAATTAAGAATGCAAAAGTGTCCCAAGAAGATGTAAATGTAAGTTAATAGGATTGAAATGTATACATTTTGTACATGAATACATCACATGATGTATTTAGAAGAAAAAATAATATATAAATGAAACACTGCAAATATCATTGCATATCTTTTTATCAAAATAACAAAAGGCTATGTGTGAAGAATTTGTTTGAAAAAATATCAAAACAAGCAAGCATTGAAAGAAACTGCTAAAAAAAACTTAATTAACAATATACTGTATCCAGACAAAGCAGAATGAAAACAATATGTACCTGGTAGTAGTAGTCTGTGGTCACACATGTACATCTATTGAAATCAGACCCGAGTCTCATTATTGTTTTTGACTGCTTTAATTTTACCACAGCTTACCAGTGTGTTGTATTGCACCAAATAGCATGGTAACACTAAACTTGGTGGCGACGGCAGCGACACCAACAATGTATTAGTTTGTGATTAGGTCTAGTTCATGGTGAACCACTGGTGGTAGGTCAATGATATTTGGTATGCAGTTGTATTAGCATTGGAACATCTCATTACCATGGAGATTATTTGGCCCCACCCCCTCAGTCAAGGTCTATTGACTTTCAAACTTTGCTTCGTTTACATGTATTAGTTTGTGATTAGGTCAGATTATGGGAAACCACTAGTGGTAGGTCAATGATATTTGGTATGCAGTTGTATAAGCATTGGCACATCTCATTTCCATGGAGATTATTTGGCCCCGCCCCTCATTCATGGTCTATTGACTTTGAAACTTTTGCTTCGTTTTCATGTATTAGTTTGTGATAAGGTCAGTTCAAAGGGAACCGTTAGTGGTAGGTCATTGATAATTGGTATGCTGTTGTATAAGTAATAGCACATTTCATTTCCATGGAGAATATTTGGTCCCACCCCCTCAGTCATGGTCTATTGACTTTGAAACTTTTGCTTAGTTTGTGATTAGATCAGTTTAAGATGAACTGCTAATGTTAAGTCAGTGATATTTGGTATGCAAATGTATTGGCATTTGCAAGTCTCGTTTCCATGGATTATATAGCCCCACCTCCTCATCATGGTTCATTGACTTTGAAACTTTTACATAGTTTACAAGTCAATGTTTGTGTTTAGGTTTATTGAAAGGGAACGACTTATGATAAGTCTATGGTATTTGGTATGCAGTTGTATTAGCATTGGCACTTCTCATTTCCATGGAGATTGTTTTGCCATGTACCTTCAGTCATGGTTCATTGACTTTGAATATTTGCATAACTTACATGTCAGAGTATTGCTATTTTAATTTCAACATTTGCATTATCAAAAGTACAAAAAGGCGAGACATATCTCTGTTTTAACAGTTTTTTGCTTTATATATAGTAGTTCTCATAAGTAACAAACAATTACTTGAAAAGGTCAAAGGTAATGCCATTAAACAGAAAAGGTGTGAAGCAATCAAAGTCAGTAGTGAATTCTTGACTCTATTTTAAATGGCATAGGGATAGATATTTGAATGGTGTAGAGATTGATATTTTGAATGGCACAGGGCAAACTATTTTGTAAGGCTTAGACGGAATAGATATTTTTAATGGCACAGGGATAGATATTGTAAATGGTACAGTGATAGTTATTTTGAATGATACAGGGATGGTCATTTTCGAAGGTCACATGGATAGATATTTTGAATGGCACAGGGATGGGTACTATGAATGGCACAAGGATAGATATTTTGAAGGTTACAAGGATAGATATTTTGAATGGCACAGGGATGGGTACTATGAATGGCACAAGGATAGATATTTTGAAGGTTACAAGGATAGATATTTTGAATGGCACAGGGATATATATTTTGAAGGTCACAAGGATAGATATTTTGAAAGGCACTTCTTCATAGTTTAAATGCTATAAAACTCAAGTGTCCTACATGTTGATGAAAATGAATCTTAACTCAAATGGGCAGGTAGATTTTATGATTCTTATTCAATAGGAGAAATTGCAGCTTAAAGACACTTTATTAGATATTTTGCAACATGAATATCTGAACAATAGACAGGTGTCCATACAATATTTCAAGTTTTAAATCTGATACCTTTGAAAAATAATTCATTCATTTAAAAATTCACAGGGAAGCTGAGTTAAATATAATAAACTGTGCATCCTTTTCCTAACTTTTTGTTATTGTATTTTTTCAAATTTTCTCACGCATCGCTTTTGTATTTGGTTAGTCATACCCTGACCGTAAACTGTTACTCTTGATTACTGATATGATCCAATTTGTTCTTCTACATAAATCTTGTTTTCTTATGAATTATACATTATATTGATTCATGTCATATTTATAGTACTGTTAGGCAACCTTTTAATGTTATTGTCAAAGGATTTCCATCTGTTCTTATTAAACTAAAGCACCCCGCCCAGTGATAACAAGGGTGATCTTATTGTATAGAAAACTTGATAGTAATATTAAAATCAATGTAAGACCATATGTTACCAAGGAAAATTCTGCACGAGTTGTGTAATTTTGATTAACTAACGGTGTTATGAAATTGATTAGTTCTTCTGGAAAACTGAATATTATGGCATTTGATTTGTAGAACAAAAACTTGATCACCGACATTGTTACATTTATTTGTCATTTTATTAGTTTATTGACTTTCAATGAATGTCATTAAAAATCTATAAAAGGAAGAAATTTGTCATTTGAAGTTTGAACAATTGTCCTCCAACACAAAGGAAGGTGTTGTAATGTGTGAAGGGAAACAACTCTTGTTCCTTATAATAAAATGCATATATGCACCCAACTTAAATTTCTTTGTTAACCTTGATATTATTAACACCAGATTTATTTTAAAAAGTATTGATCTGAAATGTAAATAGTTTTATTAGGTAATATAAAACATAAGATCATTACAATGAGCTAATACAGATAATTCAGATCGAAGATAATAAATTTTATCTCAAAAGTATTGCATAAGTGAGAAAACATGTAAAAGTTGTAAAATAGAATGCTTATCATGCTTTAAATGGCCTTTCAACTGCCAGACAGTTTTATTGTGTAACTAAAGTAGACCAATAATTTTATTACTTTTGTATTTCAGGAAGAAATTAAGAATGCAAAAGTGTCCCAAGAAGATGTAAATGTAAGTTAATAGGATTGAAATGTATACATTTTGTACATGAATACATCACATGATGTATTTAGAAGAAAAAAAATAATATATAAATGAAACACTGCAAATATCATTGCATATCTTTTTATCAAAATAACAAAAGGCTATGTGTGAAGAATTTGTTTGAAAAAATATCAAAACAAGCAAGCATTGAAAGAAACTGCTAAAAAAAACTTAATTAACAATATACTGTATCCAGACAAAGCAGAATGAAAACAATATGTACCTGGTAGTAGTAGTCTGTGGTCACACATGTACATCTATTGAAATCAGACCCGAGTCTCATTATTGTTTTTGACTGCTTTAATTTTACCACAGCTTACCAGTGTGTTGTATTGCACCAAATAGCATGGTAACACTAAACTTGGTGGCGACGGCAGCGACATCAACAATGTATTAGTTTGTGATTAGGTCTAGTTCATGGTGAACCACTGGTGGTAGGTCAATGATATTTGGTATGCAGTTGTATTAGCATTGGAACATCTCATTACCATGGAGATTATTTGGCCCCACCCCCTCAGTCAAGGTCTATTGACTTTCAAACTTTGCTTCGTTTACATGTATTAGTTTGTGATTAGGTCAGATTATGGGAAACCACTAGTGGTAGGTCAATGATATTTGGTATGCAGTTGTATAAGCATTGGCACATCTCATTTCCATGGAGATTATTTGGCCCTGCCCTCATTCATGGTCTATTGACTTTGAAACTTTTGCTTCGTTTTCATGTATTAGTTTGTGATAAGGTCAGTTCAAAGGGAACCGTTAGTGGTAGGTCATTGATAATTGGTATGCTGTTGTATAAGTAATAGCACATTTCATTTCCATGGAGAATATTGGGTCCCCCCCTCAGTCATGGTCTATTGACTTTGAAACTTTTGCTTAGTTTGTGATTAGATCAGTTTAAGATGAACTGCTAATGTTAAGTCAGTGATATTTGGTATGCAAATGTATTGGCATTTGCAAGTCTCGTTTCCATGGATTATATAGCCCCACCTCCTCATCATGGTTCATTGACTTTGAAACTTTTACATAGTTTACAAGTCAATGTTTGTGTTTAGGTTTATTGAAAGGGAACGACTTATGATAAGTCTATGGTATTTGGTATGCAGTTGTATTAGCATTGGCACTTCTCATTTCCATGGAGATTGTTTTGCCATGTACCTTCAGTCATGGTTCATTGACTTTGAATATTTGCATAACTTACATGTCAGAGTATTGCTATTTTAATTTCAACATTTGCATTATCAAAAGTACAAAAAGGCGAGACATATCTCTGTTTTAACAGTTTTTTGCTTTATATATAATAGTTCTCATAAGTAACAAACAATTACTTGAAAAGGTCAAAGGTAATGCCATTAAACAGAAAAGGTGTGAAGCAATCAAAGTCAGTAGTGAATTCTTGACTCTAAAGTTCAGGAACAATTCAATGGATATTATACATTATGAGTAACAAAATTACCAAACCGTTCTATTTCATGATAGCCTTAGTAGGAACAAAGAGTATAAGCACAGATAATATTTGAGTACCTTTATAGCAGTGACATTTTCTTGAGAGGAGCAAACTTTGTTATGTAATTAAAGAACTCATAAAAACAAAGATTTACAGAAACACTTATGTTCTCCAGAATAAAAGACCTTTTTCACTAAATTATTTCTTGTAACATAAGGGGACCGAATATAAAGTTTCTGAATCAGCAAATCAGAACAAAAATATAGAAAAAAACAAGAAATAATCTCTTTTCAGATAAGACATTTAATAGTGCTGGCATGTTCTTTAATTTACTATGCATGTAAATCTTGTAACAGCATGCATTTAATGTGACCCTGACCTTATTTTCCGTCAGTGTAAATTGCAAAGATTTAAGTTTTATCACTTAAACAGCTGTATAGTAAACTGAAAGTCTATGTTTTATAATTGCAGGTATTTATAGAAGAACTGCTGCGAAAAGCCTCTACATTATAGACATGTGACAGTGTATTTAAAAATTGTCTCAGAGGCAGTGTGACTGGATTGTGTGGGAACCAGTACATTTGTCTGAGGAAATGTGAATGAATTATGTGAGAAGCAGATTTTATTGTGTCATATGATCTCTTCAAGTATGAATGTGGATCAGTATGAGTGATCATGATTGGAACAGCTGACGATTTTTTTTAATTTTACATTTAGTGGTGTTATCTGAAGTTTTTACGGCTTCTTTATGATTTTTATACATGCTAACTAGTCTAAACAAATACACAGAGTAAAAATAGTAAAATATGATCAAAAAGATCCTTGTTCAATTTTTTTATAAAGTAAATTAATGTGCACATAAACAATTGTAAGTCTCTCAGATTTTTTTAGTAGCTCCTGCATGCCTTAACTAAATTATCTGTAATTTCTTGATCAGTTGCAGAGTTTTATCATTTTGAAACATAAGCATCTGAGTTTTAAACAGAGATAAAACAAAAATATGAAGGATCAGAAAAACAAAAATAAGTCAAAGAATTGAAATTTAGGAAATGTAGTAGAAAGATGAGAATACAAAAATTTAAACATTTCTTCCTATATCTATTCTTGGGAAAAGGAAAAAAAGGTTCCCTGTTCTGAATCCCAATCGTTTAATTGTATCGTTAATATTTTGAAGTGAAAAAATATCATATTCAGTTTTATAATTAGTTTCAAGGTGCGGCAATCGTTATCCCAATGATGGACAATGCGCTATTTCTAAGTACCAAACTGTCTTGTTTCCATAGAAACTAAATGTGTATCGTACACAATGATTATTAAGTTCCGCCTTTTCAATAGTATAAACTTTAAGGTGGAGTGGGAAGGGAACCTTTTATTAAATAGCACTAAATCTTTTTCAATTGAATATTTTATAAACTCAGGATTTAAAAAAAACAGGAGAAATTCTCACTCCGTCCTATTGTATGTTCTATGAAGAGAGGGTTTATTATCATGATGTGTGTGTGCCAATTTTTAATAAAATGTTTTATTTTTTGTTATTTAGGCTGTGTTGGAATATAAAGAGTGCTTGTGTTTGAAAAATGTAATTTATATAAAGATGGCAACAATTTTTTTGGTGTTTATATTATATTTTTATCCATTTCATCTTGTAAACATATTACCTTTGAATATACAGTTAGCGGACAAAAGTGAGTTCCCACTCAAAAAATGTCCTATCATTACAACTAAAATCGATATTTTTCAAAAAAATATTACCATGTAACTTCATGACCGATTTATATTAAATAAATACCATAAGATGCAGAGATGTCTAAAGTTTTATTGTTTATTTGGCCATAATTTTCATGAAGATCGTTTTCTTTTTCTGATTGGTTGAACACATGCAAATTTTTATGATTTTATTTTGGTTAGAATGCATAGCAAACTTTTCCAGAAATATTTTTTTTTGTGTTCACCTCATCAGAATATAAAAGTGAGTCTGGTTGACCAAACAAACAAATAAATTTTAAACATTTCTACATCTTATGGTATTTATTTTATAAAAATCGCTCATAAAGTTATTTGGTATTTTTTTTTTTTAAATATCGATTTTAGTTGAAATGATAGGACATTTTTTGAGTGGAAACTCACTTTTGTCCACTATCTGTATGTGTATTGTGTGCTGGTTTTTTTTTAGATAGAAAAGAACTCTATTTCTTTTAAACATATAGTTCTATAAATAGGGTTTTGTGCCAAATTTTTCTTCTATTTTTTGTGTTTCTTATCAGAAGGAAATCCTTGTTTTTCTATTTCAATAATATGTTTAGATGACTCTCAGGTAAACAAAGCTCTTAGCCCATTAAACAACTTTTGGGCATTGAAAGAATTCACAAATATTCTACCCATATGAGGACAAATTAGAAACTACTTCAAGCAGCAAATAATTTAAAGTAGAAATTTATATATTTGAAAATGAACCACAGGAAAAATGAAAAATATGTTGTCTCTGAAAAAGTACCAAGGGGAGACAATTCAAGTCATTTCCCCTTGGATATATAAAAAAAGCAATTAAGGGTGGCATTTTTTTTTTATCGTCCTGAGAATGGTTATAAAAGTTAAATTTTGGATAACTTATTATTTTGTTCAGCTTTATTTTATTTAACAATAATTACTTGTGCTGGTGTTAATTTTTTGGCATCCTAAGTTTATATTTTTCTTTGGTTTTTCTTCTAAACAATGCCATTACCAACATTTATGCAATATTTTTATGATTCCCTTGATATTGATGAAGAGGAACTATTTTGTTCCATTTTAATGCTAGAGTTGTTTAGTAATTGTGTTCTAGTCACTAGTTTTTTGTGACAAATAGACGATTCATTTTAACATTGTATCATATGTAGATTATCTAGTTTTGTGAATTTTTATCGATGAAATGTTCACATTTTATATTGCTAAATATAAGTACTGCAGTTGCAGGTTTCTATTAAAGGGAGAAGGAATTTGTTTATATTTTTTTTATTTATCATGTGGGTTTTGATTTGATCATAGAGGCAGGGAAAAGGGAAGTAATTCTTTAACCAGAAGAAAGAATTTAATGTTTTTAAGTTTTGGATGACAGCATATAATTATAGATAAAAAGGTTAGCTATGAACACTGTGCATTTCTGAAGACTCCAAAGGTAAAAAATGTCATAATAAACATGTATATTTATCTAGTGACCAAAGACAGGAATATTATGAAATTGCTTATGGTTCTTAAATACAAATACATCGTCTTCTAGAAATTAATTTATTGTGAAAGTCTAATCTTTGGTGAATACCAAATTGTTTGTCTATAACTTTAGAAAATGTCCTATGTACATGATGCAAAAGTCTGAATTTCTTACACGTATAGCACTTTGGTAATTAATGTTAGCTGGTGTTTTTAATAACTATTTAGTCCACAATAACACCATGTATAAAGGTTATTGAATTGATTGGTTGTTAAGCTTAATTGTGCATTTAAAAAAAAAAAAATTTGATCAAATTCACCAATAGCATTTTATTTTACAGTTTTGCTTTCGCCATCAAATATTTAGTTATATGACGTCTTAGCTTTATCCAAATTGAAACTTTTTCAATGAATTACCTACAGAAGTTCTTTCATAGCTAAGTTTAATATAAAAACTCAGGAATTATTTACCTGATAAATAATTTTTACTTTAATAATACAAAAGATTTTTTTATTGTAAATGCTTCTATATGTTGTCATTAAATAGTAACAATCAAAATTACAAAATTAAAATTAAAATGTAATTTATGCAATACAGTAGCACCAAATTTTCAAACATCATTTATAAAAATATAGTTTTTTAAAATTTGATTTGATTATACCAGTGTTTTTTAAGGTCAAACAATAGGTCAAGTATAAAGTTAGTGTTCTTGGCATAGCATGGTTAAATGTCAACCTTGTAAGAGTTTTCAGTTTTAAGCAATACAAATATAAACTGCTGTAAATACTTATTATTATTTTTATTAAACATTTCAAACACAAAATTGTTGGTTGATCTTTAAATTTCTTTTTAATCTATTTTAAAACATGATGTAAGTCAGTTATTATCCTTAGGAGTGACTTATATGAGTTTCCCATGAGTATTGGGGAATGCATACATATAAAAAGAGTTTGAAGATACCAAGGCGATATTTAAAACCAAAAGTTGATGACAAACAATCAATATAAAAATAACAAGATTTAGTATGATTTTATATGAGACAACTCTTCACCAGAGACCAAATGACATAAAGTTAGCAACTATAATTCACTGTACGGCCTTCAAAAATCAACAAAACCTATGATAAAAGGCTCTTAAATCACAAATATAAAACAATTCATATGAGAAAACTAACAGCCTGATTTATGTACAAAACAATGAACGAAAAACAAGTATGATATATAGCAACAAATGACAACTACTGAATTACAGACTCCTGACTTGGGACAGGTACATACCGAATGCAGAAAAAATAAATAATTGGAGAATGTGTCCATGGGACACGGATGATGCCCCTGCTTGCATATAACATTATCAAGGGGCATAACTCGAGAACGGTAAAAGTGACGTAACCAAAATTCGAACTTGATCTGTATTTTGTGGTAATAAGCATTATGTATAAGTTTCATAACATTTGGTTGAGGCAAACTCAAGTTAGAGAAAGAAAACCAATTTTGGGACGTATGGACAGACAAGAGTAACACTCAATGCCCCCTCCAGTGACAGCAGGGGCATAAAAAAGAAGACAAACAAGTCCACAACACAGCACAGAAAAAACAAACATTAGGCAGCAGAAAATGAAAAACAAGAGGATGAACTCAGAAGCTCCTTAGAAAGGAAGCAGTTCCTTTTCCAGTAGTGACATCTGTCGTTGATGCTTCTTACAATTTAAATCCAGTGATAAGTAAGTCACATTTGGTGAATAATGGAGGAGACATAGAAGAGATTGTGGCTATTACAAATAGACTGTATCAGGTTCATATATGACAGAGATATTTATAAACCTTTAAACAAATTATGATAGCATCGGTAAAACATCAATTTTACAATTAAGAACCTAATGTTGGATTCCTTCCATGTAAGCAGCAACCCTCGATCAAAGAAATCATGATAGGAAATACGCTTTGGAATATTTTACTAACTACAGAAAACAAGCGTACTGTATTCAAAGTTGATTCTGAAATGTTGCTACATTTACTGTGGATTCATTAATATTCGTTGGATACCAATTTTCATGGATTTCGTGGGTACTGGGGAACCACAAATTTAAATGTTCAACGAATTGCAAATTTCCTAAATGAATATATGCAGACTCTGCTGAAACCACGAAATTAAATATCCACGAAAATGCAAGTTTTCTTCAATCCACGAAAATTGGTACCCACGAAAATAAATGAATCCACAGTAAATGGCAAGTTCAAAATGGGAAAATAGTGATCTTTTGTGAAAAATTAAATTTCAAACAACTGTAACTGTCAACTTCTAGATGTTAGTCAAGATGTTATTAGTTACACAGTTGCTCTCACCTTGTATTAGGTCACTGGCACACTGTGAATGACTTTATCTTACCGACTATCTTAACAAGTGGCATTTAGACTTGTGGCCTATCAAAGTGAACAAGTCTTCAATATTAGGAACCTACTTCAATGAGGGGTTGGACAGCTTTTGAGGGAGGCGGGAGGTTGGGGTTGGGGTTGGGAGGAGGGGGGAGGAAGGAGGACGGGAGGTGGGAAAAGGGTATCCCCCTGTCAACCCCCTCTTCAATTGGTCTATACAAAAATAAATGCCAACAATAACAACTTGTTAGCTTTAATGTGTTTCTGATTTATTTTCAGTCGTACATCATCAATTTCTTCATTTGTTTGGGTGAAAAGTTTCAGAATTTTCTTCAATGCATGTTGTTTTTATAAAGGGATGTAACACTGCTACTAATGGTATTTTAAGATAAAACACGCCCACTAACCCCATATTAAATATACAAGGTCTGCACATGTTTGCTTTTACAATAATATTCCTAGAAACATATAGGAGGTAAGGTAAGAAGTATTATTGGTGTTCCCACTGTCTGTATCACTCTGCTCAGCTCTTCATACAATTACATATCACTGCTTTTTGATGTCAAATACGCTAACCTGGCCCAAATAACTTTGACCCGGATATATTACAGACATCATAATGAATGAACTGACTTTGATAAGTTTGACATGAAATTATCAAGTTATCTTCCGGTTTGCTGGTGAAACAAAGAAAAACACTTGTTTCTATCATGCAAAATACAGAAAATACAATTTGATAAATCGATTATCAGATTTTCATCATATCTATATTGTAAAATATCAGCTGATCGACACAATATGAAGCCTTTTTGACTCATTCGCTGTGCTTACTTGACAAAAAGCTTCATATGGTGACTCACAGCTGATGTTTTACAATATCAATATGCAGACAACCTGATAATCAGTACATTGAAAATTTTCTGTGGTATCCAATTTCTAGATCAATGAGATAAACACCATAGTTTAATTTGTTGCCAAACAATGGATTATTCAGTGAGATGACATTATCTATGTAGTTGGTTGTTACGTTAAAGGATAATACAAGCTTCTTTTCAATCTTCTCAAGACTCCCCTTTATAAAGTCTGGCTCTCATAAAGAAAAGAATATCAGCAAAAATTGAATTGTTTCTCCTTTGTAAATTTGAGTTGTTAAATTACTGACATATGTTTCCTTTAATTCTATAGTTCATATCATCCAGATGTGTCTTGAAACTGAAGAAAAATAAATGATGATTTTAATTATTCAAGAAATAAAACATTGTCATTTGAAGTATTTAAAAGTCCTATTCCTTTTGCCTCTGTGAATAAAATACAAGTCCTATGGTATTCCTTTTGTCTCTGTGAATAAAATACAAGTCCTATTCCTTTTGTCTCTATGAATAAAATACAAGTCCTATTCCTTTTGTCTCTGTGAATAAAATACAAGTCCTATTCCTTTTGTCTCTGTGAATAAAATACAAGTCCTATTCCTTTTGTCTCTGTGAATAAAATACAAGTCCTATTCCTTCTGTCTCTGTGAATAAAATACAAGTCCTATTCCTATTGTCTCTATGGATAAATTACAAGTCCTATTCCTTTTGTCTCTATGAATAAAATACAAGTCCTATTCCTTTTGTCTCTGTGAATAAAATACAAGTCCTATTCCTTTTGTCTCTGTGAATAAAATACAAACAGTAGATTTTATATTTTGTAAGTCTTAGATACTAACAGGTCATAGAAAATTATAATGTATGTGTCAGTTGTTACCTAATGTCTTGTTACAAAAGTCTGTATAAAATCAATCACTTTGACCTACATTATATGCATGAATAAGTAGATACATGTTCTGAATCAGGTCAATTTCTAAACAACTACTTATCATACAGGAATGATATTTTGTCAATTTTTCAAATACTAGATAATAACAGAAGAAAGGAAGCAGTTCCTTTTCCAGTAGTGACATCTGTCGTTGATGCTTCTTACAATTTAAATCCAGTGATAAGTAAGTCACATTTGGTGAATAATGGAGGAGACATAGAAGAGATTGTGACTATTACAAATAGACTGTATCCAGGTTCATATATGACAGAGATATTTATAAACCTTTAAACAAATTATGATAGCATCGGTAAAACTTCAATTTTACAATTAAGAACCTAATGTTGGATTCCTTCCATGTAAGCAGCAACCCTCGATCAAAGAAATCATGATAGGAAATACGCTTTGGAATATTTTACTAACTACAGAAAACAAGCGTACTGTATTCAAAGTTGATTCTGAAATGTTGCTACATTTACTGTGGATTCATTAATATTCGTTGGATACCAATTTTCGTGGATTTCGTGGGTACTGGGGAACCACGAATTTAAATGTTCAACGAATTGCAAATTTCCTAAATGAATATATGCAGACTCTGCTGAAACCACGAAATTAAATATCCACGAAAATGCAAGTTTTCTTCAATCCACGAAAATTGGTACCCACGAAAATAAATGAATCCACAGTAAATGGCAAGTTCAAAATGGGAAAATAGTGATCTTTTGTGAAAAATTAAATTTCAAACAACTGTAACTGTCAACTTCTAGATGTTAGTCAAGATGTTATTAGTTACACAGTTGCTCTCACCTTGTATTAGGTCACTGGCACACTGTGAATGAATTTATCTTACCGACTATCTTAACAAGTGGCATTTAGACTTGTGGCCTATCAAAGTGAACAAGTCTTCAATATTAGGAACCTACTTCAATGAGGGGTTGGACAACTTTTAGGGAGGCGGGAGGTTGGGGTCGGGGTTTTGGGGAAAAGGGGGGAGAGAGGTGGGAGGAAGGAGGCGGGAGGTGGGAGATAGGGGGCAGGAGGTGGAAAAGGTACCCCTCTTCAATTGGTCTATACAAAATAAATGCCAACAATAACAACTTGTTAGCTTTAATGTGTTTCTGATTTATTTTCAGTCGTACATCATCAATTTCTTCATTTGTTTGGGTGAAAAGTTTCAGAATTTTCTTCAATGCATGTTGTTTTTATAAAGGGACGTAACACTGCTACTAATGGTATTTTAAGATAAAACACGCCCACTAACCCCATATTAAATATACAAGGTCTGCACATGTTTGCTTTTACAATAATATTCCTAGAAACATATAGGAGGTAAGGTAAGAAGTATTATTGGTGTTCCCACTGTCTGTATCACTCTGCTCAGCTCTTCATACAATTACATATCACTGCTTTTTGATGTCAAACGCTAACCTGGCCCAAATAACTTTGACCCGGATATATTACAGACAACATAATGAATGAACTGACTTTGATAAGTTTGACATGAAATTATCAAGTTATCTTCCGGTTTGCTGGTGAAACAAAGAAAACACTTGTTTCTATCATGCAAAATACACAAATACAATTTGATAAATCGATTATCAGATTTTCATCATGGTTCATAAAAGTAGGCTACCTTGATCTACATTTTACACATTAAAGACAGGTTTAGTTATGTGTTTAGGTCCAGCCAGATTCAAGCAACTAGAAGAATTATAGGAGTAATATTTGTCACTGGATGTATCAAAGATAATGCTATGGATTCATTTATTTTCGTGGACTAAGGAAAGATTGTATTTTCATGGATATTTGATTTCCTGATTTTGGCAGCACTTGCAGATAATAAGTTTATCATTCGTTAAACATTTAAATTTGTCGTTCAGCTATACTCATGAAATCCATGAAAAACGTTGTCCAACTAATAAGGAATTCACAGTACCTGAAGTCTATGATAAAGGTGGGAACAAATGTTCTACAATTTGATTGAATGGTTGGTTAAACATACTTTACAGTTTACCATGTCTCTTGTTATTGAAAAAATAATATAATTCAGTCACCTGGGTAAACATATTTTAGAAGAGTAATTCAGTCAATATTTCTGTTACTGTGTTAATTGTAAAGCTTTCTCTTTTCACAATACCAATTGGCTAAAGGTTTTTTCCTAAATGTTTTGGGCAATTACCCCAAACTCAATTTCAGCTTTCCTTTGTGATATGGAACCTTGTAGTACAATTTCAGAAAGATCCATACACTTACACACAAGTTATTGTCATGAAACTAGAAAAATGCTTGTTTTTTGCCCCTTTTTTGGCCCCTAATTCCTCAAATTTTGAAGCAATTACCCCCAAAATCAATCCCAGCATTCCCTTTGTAATATGGAACCTTGTGCTACAGTGTCAGAGAGATCCATACACTAACACACAAGTTATGACTGGAAGTTACAAAAATGCTTATTTTTGGCCCCTTTTTGGCCCTTAATTCCTTAACTGTTGGTACCATAACCCACAAAATCAATCCCAACCTTCCTTTTGTGGTATTGAACCTTATGGGAAAATTTCATTGAGATCAATTCACTTAAACTAAAGTTAGAGTCGAAAACCAGTGTCTTTGGACAACGACAACAACAACACGATGGCGGCAGCGCTAATGTCATACCAATATCGACCGCAATAGTTTTTGCGGTCGTATAAAATAGTGAAATAGTCCATTGCTAATGAAAGGTTGTTAGTATGAAGCAAGTACAGTATTAAATTAATTCTTGCCATCTAATTTCTGTGACTTACCTTTAAATTGGTAATTTTGAGGACGTAGTTGGTCATAAATCTGGTCATTTCATACACCAAATACAGTTCACCTTTTGCTTATAGCATCAACCATGGAAATGTAACCAATGAACCATGAAAATGACATAAAAGTCATATTATCCCTGCCAGACAGACATGTAAACCTTACAGTAATTCCATACATCGAAATAAAGTTGAGCTATTGAATATAGTATCTGAGAAACAGACCTAACCACAAAACTAAACTGTGAATAAAATACAAGTCCTATTCCTATTGTCTCTGTGAATAAAATACAAGTCCTGTTCATTTTGTCTCTGTAATTAGAATAAAAGTCCTATTCTTTTATCTCTATGAATAAAATACAAGTCCTGTTCCTTTTGTCTCTGTGAATAAAATACAAGTCCTATTCCTATTGTCTCTATGAATAAAATACAAGTCCTATTCCTTTCATCTCTTTGAATAAAATACAAGTCCTGTTCATTTTGTCTCTGTAATTAGAATAAAAGTCCTATTCTTTTATCTCTGTGAATAAAATAGAAGTCCTATTCCTTTAGTCTCTGTGAATAAAATACAAGTCCTATTCCTTTGTCTCTGTGAATAAAATACAAGTCCTATTCCTTTTGTCTCTGTGAATAAAATACAAGTCCTAGTCCTATTCCTTTTGTCTCTATGAATAAAATACAAGTCCTATTCCTTTTGTCTCTGTGAATAAAATACAAACAATAGAATTATATTTTGTAAGTCTTAGATACTAACAGGTCATAGAAAATTATAATGTATGTGTCAGTTGTTACCTAATGTCTTGTTACAAAAGTCTGTATAAAATCAATCACTTTGACCTACATTATATGCATGAATAAGTAGATACATGTTCTGAATCAGGTGGTTCATAAAAAGTAGGCTACCTTGATCTACATTTTACACATTAAAGACAGGTTTAGTTATGTGTTTAGGTCCAGCCAGATTCAAGCAACTAGAAGAATTATAGGAGTAATATTTGTCACTGGATGTATCAAAGATAATGCTATGGATTCATTTATTTTCGTGGACTAAGGAAAGATTGTATTTTCATGGATATTTGATTTCCTGATTTTGGCAGCACTTGCAGATAATAAGTTTATCATTCGTTAAACATTTAAATTTGTGGTTCAGCTATACTCATGAAATCCATGAAAAACGTTGTCCAACTAATAAGGAATTCACAGTACCTGAAGTCTATGATAAAGGTGGGAACAAATGTTCTACAATTTGATTGAATGGTTGGTTAAACATACTTTACAGTTTACCATGTCTCTTGTTATTGAAAAAATAATATTTTGTCATCCATAATTCAGTCACCTGGGTAAACATATTTTAGAAGAGTAATTCAGTCAATATTTCTGTTACTGTGTTAATTGTAAAGCTTTCTCTTTTCACAATACCAATTGGCTAAAAGGTTTTTCCAAATAACCATTTTAATAAAATGCTCCGGCTGAGCTTGATACGACCACAGAGTCGAACCCTGAACAGTTAAAGTATGGACAACATTCAAGCTTGATACAGCACTGAATTTGGATTGTGATTAAATATTTGACACAGCATAGGTTTCTGACACAGAATGAATGTGATCTAAGAACTTGAATTTTTTTATTCAAACCATATCATTATTATTTGCTTTTATATATAAATCAGAAATAACCAATTTAAAATGGAATATTTTAAAGAAAAAAAAGCAGTACAATTTCAGAGATCCATACACTTGAACACAAGTTTTGTCTGGAAATTAGAAAAATGCTTGTTTTAGGTCCCTTTTGGCCCTAAATTCCTAAACGTTTAGGGCAATTACCCTCAAACTCAAACCCAGCTTTCCTTTGTGATATGGAACCTTGTAGTACAATTTCATAAAAATCCATACACTTACACACAAGTTATTGTCCTGAAACTAGAAAAATGCTTGTTTTTGCCCTTTTGGTCCCTAATTCCTAAAATTTTGAGGCAATTACCCCAACATCAATCCCAGCCTTCCCTTTGTGGTATGGTACCTTGCAATACAATTTCAGAGAGATCCATACACTTGAACACAAGTTATTGTCTGGAAACTTTAAAATGCTTATTTTGGCCCTTTGCTTATTCCTAAATGTTTTGGGCAATTACCCCAAACTCAATTCAGCTTTCCTTTGTGATATGGAACCTTGTAGTACAATTTCAGAAAGATCCATACACTTACACACAAGTTATTGTCATGAAACTAGAAAAATGCTTGTTTTTGCCCTTTTTGGCCCCTAATTCCTCAAATTTTGAGCAATTACCCCAAAATCAATCCCAGCATTCCCTTTGTGATATGGAACCTTGTTGTACACTGTCAGAGAGATCCATACAATAACACACAAGTTATGACTGGAAGTTACAAAATGCTTATTTTTGGCCCTTAATTCCTTAACTGTTGGTACCATAACCCCAAAATCAATCCCAACCTTCCTTTTGTGTTTTAACCTTATGGGAAAATTTCATTGAGATCAATTCACTTAAACTAAAGTTAGAGTGCGAAAACCAGTGTCTTTGGACAACGACGACAACAACGACGGCGACAATGCCAATGTCATACCAATATACGACCGCAATAGTTTTTTGCGGTCGTATAAAATTAAGTGAAATAGTCCATTGCTAATGAAAGGTTGTTAGTATGAAGCAAGTACAGTATTAAATTAATTCTTGCCATCTAATTTCTGTGACTTACCTTTAAATTGGTAATTTTGAGGACGTAGTTGGTCATAAATCTGGTCATTTCATACACCAAATATAGTTCACCTTTTGCTTATAGCATCAACCATGGAAATGTAACCAATGAACCATGAAAATGACATAAAAGTCATATTATCCCTGCCAGACAGACATGTAAACCTTACAGTAATTCCATACATCGAAATAAAGTTGAGCTATTGAATATAGTATCTGAGAAACAGACCTAACCACAAAAACTAAACAGTGACCAATGAACCATGAAAACGAGGACATTGTCAAATGAAACCTAAAAGACGTACACACATTATATACACCAAATTTATGTAGTTGACCTACTACTAATAGTATTGGAGATGACCATGAAATCTTAACATTTATCACTGATCCATGGAATGAGGTAAAGGGCAGATGATCCCTGTCTGACAGACTTTGCAAGGATCCCAAATATAGTTATCCATTTACTCAAATAAAAAACTTTAGTATATCTCTGAACCCTGCAAATGAGTTCCTGGACTATTGACATATGAAAGACGGAAAACTTCATTATATAAGGCATACAAGATATGAACTCCCATTCTTAAATCTGAAACATATAACTGTATGCAGATTTTCCTGAAATCATAATAGTTAATCTCGCATTTTAGTCCATTCTACAAAATTTGCAATAATAAATGACACAACAATTTCTGAATTTACAGTACTATGCGGTATGGCTTTTGGTCATTGTTGAATACCGTGGGTGACCTATAGTTGTTAACTTTTGTCATTTTGTTTCTGGTAGAGAGTTGTTTCATTGGCAATCATACCACTTCTTATTTTCTAAAGATTTTATTATATAGTTTAAACCATTGTGCTGCTAAATTGGCATCTTATGTCTCGCATTCTGTTATGAAGGAAGGAGAAAAGTTAATACCCTTCTTATTCATAGCATGGGGTATAATGATGATGATGGATGGATGGAATGTCCAGCAGCAAATTAAATGCATATTTAGGACAATAACATGTTAATGTTATACGATTATTAAGCCTGCTTTGTACTCTACCAGCAAGCTTAGTCAGATTTTTAACATGCTATTTCACAAGGTAATAGTCCACAGGAAGACTTGTCACCCTATTCAGACTCCTAGCCAACCAGTCTTTGCTTTTACTCCTTAATGCTGTGTGCTTAGCGAAGAAGCAGCAAATACTAATTTTAAAGTCTTTGGTTTCACTCAGCCAGGGTAAAATAAACTGTTGATACAGAAATGTCCCTCCTGTGTAACCTAATGATAATTTAACAATTGTGGATGACTGTGTAACTTAATGATAATTTAACAATTGTCGGTGATGGAGACAGCACTCCAAAGTCTCACTTCCCTATCTATTGTTCCCAGTGTGACAAAAAAAAAGTTTGATAACAACACAAAACATACAGAATAGAAACTTTAATTATTTTCCATACAAAATATCCATATAACTGAACAAATAAATTTAACTTTTACAGTGCATTCATTCTTCCTGAACACTTATTGAATAACAAATGTTTGAATTTTTAAGCAAAATGTATACTTCACTTGGAATTTAGGTTCAAAATATAAAAATAACAGGACTTTCACTCAAAGTTTACAAATGACAACACTTCTGCATTTTTAAATGAAAAAAAAAAATGTAATTACACAATTTTGCATAACGTAAAAGACACTGTTAAAGGCAAAACATAAAACTAAGGTATGCATTTCAAATGTTACAAATCTCTGCCATGAACCATTTTCTTCATTAAAAAACACATGAATTTCTAATTTATCTTTAACCGTATTTAATGTTTTCAGCTGTATCAAAAAGTAATGACAAACATCATATGTGTGTTTATATGTATTTTTAGAATCGGAAATTCTGAAATTAAGTACTATATTAAATATTCTTGGATCTAAAATTTCACTTCTATTTACTGGTATAAATCTTGGTTTTTATACCCAGGCAGCCTTGCATTGCTCACTTAGCACAATTATCTAAATCGTGATCTTTTTTCCAAATAACCATTTTAATAAAATGCTCCACTGGGCGCAGCTTGATACGACCGCAGAGGTCGAACTCTGAACAGTTGGGGCAAGTATGGACACAACATTCAAGCTTGATACAGCACTGAATTTGGATTGTGATTAAATATTTGACACAGCATAGGTTTCTGACACAGAATGAATGTGATCTAAGAACTTGAATTTTTTTTATTCAAACCATATCATTATTATTTGCTTTTATATATAAATCAGAAATAACCAATTTAAAATGGAATATTTTAAAGAAAAAAAAAGGAAAAAAAGGAAAAAAAAATCCCTCCCCAAAATTTTTTGAACCCCCTTATGATTCATTACCCCCAAACTCAATGCCAGCCTTCCCTTTGTGGTATTGTACCTTGCAGTACAATTTCAGAGAGATCCATACACTTGAACACAAGTTATTGTCTGGAAACTAGAAAAAATGCTTGTTTTTAGGTCCCTTTTTGGCCCCAAATTCCTAAACGTTTAGGGCAATTACCCTCAAACTCAAACCCAGCTTTCCCTTTGTGATATGGAACCTTGTAGTACAATTTCATAAAAATCCATACACTTACACACAAGTTATTGTCCTGAAACTAGAAAAATGCTTGTTTTTTGCCCCTTTTTGGCCCCTAATTCCTAAAATTTTGAGGCAATTACCCCCAAAATCAATCCCAGCCTTCCCTTTGTGGTATGGTACCTTGCAATACAATTTCAGAGATCCATACACTTGAACACAAGTTATTGTCTGGAAACTAGAAAATGCTTATTTTGGCCCTTATTCCTAAATGTTTTGGGCAATTACCCCAAACTCAATTTCAGCTTTCCTTTGTGATATGGAACCTTGTAGTACAATTTCAGAAAGATCCATACACTTACACACAAGTTATTGTCATGAAACTAGAAAAATGCTTGTTTTTGCCCTTTTTGGCCCTAATTCCTCAAATTTTGAAGCAATTACCCCCAAAATCAATCCCAGCATTCCCTTTGTAATATGGAACCTTGTGGTACAGTGTCAGAGAGATCCATACACTAACACACAAGTTATGACTGGAAGTTACAAAAATGCTTATTTTTGGCCCCTTTTTGGCCCTTAATTCCTTAACTGTTGGTACCATAACCCACAAAATCAATCCCAACCTTCCTTTTGTGGTATTGAACCTTATGGGAAAATTTCATTGAGATCAATTCACTTAAACTAAAGTTAGAGTGCGAAAACCAGTGTCTTTGGACAACGACGACAACAACAACGACGATGACGACGACGACGCCAATGTCATACCAATATACGACCGCAATAGTTTTTTGCGGTCGTATAAAAATTAGTGAAATAGTCCATTGCTAATGAAAGGTTGTTAGTATGAAGCAAGTACAGTATTAAATTAATTCTTGCCATCTAATTTCTGTGACTTACCTTTAAATTGGTAATTTTGAGGACGTAGTTGGTCATAAATCTGGTCATTTCATACACCAAATATAGTTCACCTTTTGCTTATAGCATCAACCATGGAAATGTAACCAATGAACCATGAAAATGACATAAAAGTCATATTATCCCTGCCAGACAGACATGTAAACCTTACAGTAATTCCATACATCGAAATAAAGTTGAGCTATTGAATATAGTATCTGAGAAACAGACCTAACCACAAAAACTAAACAGTGACCAATGAACCATGAAAACGAGGACATTGTCAAATGAAACCTAAAAGACGTACACACATTATATACACCAAATTTATGTAGTTGACCTACTACTAATAGTATTGGAGATGACCATGAAATCTTAACATTTATCACTGATCCATGGAATGAGGTAAAGGGCAGATGATCCCTGTCTGACAGACTTTGCAAGGATCCCAAATATAGTTATCCTATTACTCAAATAAAAAACTTTAGAATATCTCTGAACCCTGCAAATGAGTTCCTGGACTATTGACATATGAAAGACGGAAAACTTCATTATATAAGGCATACAAGATATGAACTCCCATTCTTAAATCTGAAACATATAACTGTATGCAGAATTTCCTGAAATCATAATAGTTAATCTCGCATTTTAGTCCATTCTACAAAATTTGCAATAATAAATGCACACAACAATTTCTGAATTTACAGTACTATGCGGTATGGCTTTTGGTCATTGTTGAATACCGTAGGGTGACCTATAGTTGTTAACTTTTGTCATTTTGTTTCTGGTAGAGAGTTGTTTCATTGGCAATCATACCACTTCTTATTTTCTAAAGATTTTATTATATAGTTTAAACCATTGTGCTGCTAAATTGGCATCTTATGTCTCGCATTCTGTTATGAAGGAAGGAGAAAAGTTAATACCCCTTCTTATTCATAGCATGGGGTATAATGATGATGATGGATGGATGGAATGTCCAGCAGCAAATTAAATGCATATTTAGGACAATAACATGTTAATGTTATACGATTATTAAGCCTGCTTTGTACTCTACCAGCAAGCTTAGTCAGATTTTTAACATGCTATTTCACAAGGTAATAGTCCACAGGAAGACTTGTCACCCTATTCAGACTCCTAGCCAACCAGTCTTTGCTTTTACTCCTTAATGCTGTGTGCTTAGCGAAGAAGCAGCAAATACTAATTTTAAAGTCTTTGGTTTCACTCAGCCAGGGTAAAATAAACTGTTGATACAGAAATGTCCCTCCTGTGTAACCTAATGATAATTTAACAATTGTGGATGACTGTGTAACTTAATGATAATTTAACAATTGTCGGTGATGGAGACAGCACTCAAAGTCTCACTTCCTATCTATTGTTCCCAGTGTGACAAAAAAAAAGTTTGATAACAACACAAAACATACAGAATAGAAACTTTAATTATTTTCCATACAAAATATCCATATAACTGAACAAATAAATTTAACTTTTACAGTGCATTCATTCTTCCTGAACACTTATTGAATAACAAATGTTTGAATTTTAAGCAAAATGTATACTTCACTTGGAATTTAGGTTCAAAATATAAAAATAACAGGACTTTCACTCAAAGTTTACAAATGACAACACTTCTGCATTTTTAAATGAAAAAAAATGTAATTACACAATTTTGCATAACGTAAAAGACACTGTTAAAGGCAAAACATAAAACTAAGGTATGCATTTCAAATGTTACAAATCTCTGCCATGAACCATTTTCTTCATTAAAAAACACATGAATTTCTAATTTATCTTTAACCGTATTTAATGTTTTCAGCTGTATCAAAAAGTAATGACAAACATCATATGTGTGTTTATATGTATTTTTAGAATCGGAAATTCTGAAATTAAGTACTATATTAAATATTCTTGGATCTAAAATTTCACTTCTATTTACTGGTATAAATCTTGGTTTTTATACCCAGGCAGCCTTGCATTGCTCACTTAGCACAATTATCTAAATCGTGATCTTCAGCTCAATAAGCTTTTCAATCCCTCAAGAATAATGTATCTTTATGTACTATTTGTATTTAAACAGCAAAAAGGTACAAATATTAACAATATTCAGAAAAATACCGTAGGCAAGGATTTCCAATTCCCTTATCTAACCATGTTTGTTAGAACAATGACCAGAAATATTGACATTTTCATGAAATTTCCTATATTAAAGGGCTGATATCAAGTCAAGAATGATTAAACTAGTATAAAAATCATACTCGGTATATTATTTCTTTTCAAACAATTAAAAATATCCATATTGACAACAGACAAAGAAGAAGCAGACTGTGGTTTTCAAGAAGAGCCCAAAGGTCATAATTAGGTCATTAGGTAATAGTTTTGTCAACAGACATACTTTGAAAAGTGGACATACTAAGAATGTTTCAGTCAACCTATCTTTAAATTAGATGAGCAAGATGTTTGGAAAACATTAAAGTCAATGAACGTACACTAAGGTAGATAAACATGCCCTTTGGGCCTAGTGAAGAAAAATGTATATTCCTCATCCCTTCACTTACATAGTGAAATACAAAAAAGCACAATGAACACCGAGTTCATGGAATGATGTGATGCTTAAGTTGAAATTATTATACAGAATTAAAGTGCAGTTTAGCAAATTAATGAGCGAGGGTACAAATTATAAGTAAATATAATATCAACAACCTATTTGTCTGGTGGTCTACACACACACAAACAGCAGAAACCATTCACCTGTTGATGATTATTCCATTAAAATGAATGTGGAAGGGTAGAAATGGAAGTTTTTTCGGAAAGCGGGTATGTGTCAGTTATGGATGTATGCCCATTTGATATATTCAAAATTACTCAAAGTATTTTGGTTCTGGGGGCATTTTGGATGTTTCTTTCTTCCATACCACATCCATTCTACTGGAATGCCCTGACTAATTCTATTATGTAGTGGCCTTTTTCAAATTTTCATTTTAAAAAAATGAACATACATTGAAATAAAAAATGTTTAAATGAAACAGTCTGATAAATTATGTATCGTTACCAAAAATTTATCAAGTGTTCGACCTGTCACAGAAATCTTGATTTGAACATCTATCAATCTTGCAAGAAAATTGACAAACACATGAATATATTCTGTTGTAGAATATGAAGGATAAGCCTTAGTCAAAAATACTAGCACTGTAAATTTAGAACTTAATTTAATATTGCAAATGTTTATCAACTGACAATAATTCTATCAATTAATCAATTGGATTCATGTACATATGGTAGAATGGTACAAACAGAAATTAAAATGTATGTTACATAACTGTAAAGTTCAAATTGTCACATTTTTCACATTGATAAAACTATTGCATTTCAATATTTCCAGATTTACAGTATAACATTTTCAACATACATGTAGTTCCCGTAAAAAGACTCCTGAATTTGTGCATTTTGATATTTATAAATGTAAAATATTTTGTCCATATAAATAACCCACTATATATCGAATATAAACTAATCGTAAACAACATGATTTTTAATATATGTAATCAATATCTAAAATGGAAAAAAATTATTAATTAATGCAGAATTGATATTTCTCTCCAACTAATGTTGTGTTCTACCACATCTGTTTGAACATATAATCAAATACCATCGTGTCTGACTGACTAGCAATTGCACCAATGATAAACCATGATGAAGTTGTAGCAAAAAAACTTTGATTTGTAAAAACATGCACCAAGAATCACCTATAAATTATCTCCCTTCTAACACCAACATATATACACAACATTCTAGCACTATTAGTCTCATATACAAGCATGTTGAGGTATGAAACTTGATAATTTTTCATTATTCTTCAGATTAATCAAATTTGAAAGTAATTGTGAAATAAATTCAGTATCATGGAATATTTTGTAAAACTGTACAGAAGGAATAGAATTAATTACCCAATGCAACTAAAATCAAAAGAATATGAAAATCGCTTAACTGGCCATGTGTCATAATTGAATTTAATGACAGAAAGAAAGCTTATTGCTTGTACATCTATTACCGGGATTGGAATGTACATATACTCATAACTCATTACAATTCAAGAACAAAAAATGCTTCTCTATAAACACTAAACAGGAAAATGTGGAAGAAAACATGTAGAGACATTTATTTGCTATTGGATTTACACGATTTTAAAATTTATGTTACGATTATCCAACTGAACTTCTGCTTCAAACATATGACTTGACAGATTTACTAGATTTTAGAGATTATGTTAAGATTAACCAATAGAACTTCTGCTTCAATCATGTGACTTGACAGGTTTACTAGATTTTAGAGATAATGTTAAGATTAACCAATAGAATTTCTGCTTCCAACATATGACTTGACAGATTAGCTAGTTTTTAGAGATTATGTTCAGATCATCCAACTGAAATAATATTTCTGCAATCTTATGAAGACAACCAGGTCTCCATCTTTCACAAACTTGACCAGTCTAAACTGATCAATGTGCAATAATACTGTAATTTTTTTAAAGAAACTGCCAAATATTTTACTTCAGTAATTGAGTAAGAATGTGACCTTATTACATGTTACACAGTATATTAAGCACTATCAAAACTATTTCACACGAGATCATCCACAACATTTATTCATTACACATACACCCACTTATTCATCTAGAGATCACATTAACACCCATATTACATCATCTATATTTTAGTAACACAATAATCACATGACTGATTGTAATGGTAAGTAGATCCTATTTATAGTATTGATCACAGAAGAGTGATGACAAAATCTTCTTGCAATTTACTTCCTGGTTTCTTAATTGCTAAAAGTGATGTATTAGGATCATATCCAAAAGCTAATTGTTGTTGCTGATTTCCTGAAATGTACAAAACCAAATTTCAAAATATAATATTTACAGGATTTGGACATAAATAGTCATGTACACAAGTCTCTAACAGTTCAATGAAAACTAATGCAAGTAAAAAAATTTAAATGACAGTTAGATGGATTTTGAAAAAGGTAACAGAAGATAATAATTTATTTACAAAGATCTAATATTATAATTAGGAGATGTAGTATGATTGTCAATGAGACTACTATCCATAAAGCTCAAAGGACAAAGATGTGAACAATTACAGGTCACCGTGCGACCTTCAACAAGGTGCATTAAAGTCAATTTAATCTAAAAAATATCTTTGAACTAATACATTGAAGAAGCAAATGTATCTGATGTTAGAATTTTTTTTAAACCATGTCATTACTAACAAAAGGCAAAGCTGATTTCCCTAAACCTATTTTTTCCAGATCACAAACGATACTATAAATTGGTTCAAATCAACTTAATATACTGCACACATAACAGATATAACCTTTGAACTATCTATAAAAGACATATATTACATAATACAAACCTATTTTAATTGCAACAGCATTCGGTTTTTTAAGGACTCCTAAAATTAGTATTCTCTCTATCCATTCTTTTGTTTCAAAACTACCATTTTTATCTGCATTACTAAAAATATAAAAATATACAGATGAATTCCTCTGAAATTTGGAAGAATATAACATAGTCAAACCTGGTTTAAAGGTCACCTCTATTAAGAGAAAACCTGTCTTATAAAGTCAACCCTTCATACCGCTGTAGCAATATCTTTGCATTTTGAACCTCAATTCAAATGTCATCTCTCTTGCAAAAACAGTTTTCTCTAGTCCCAAGTGTGATCAACTTCAACAAACCCCGAAATCTGGGTCAAACCCTAATTTGGCATATATTTTAAATAGTTCACATCTTAAAACAAGCATGTGTACCAAGTTTGCAGGCTGATGTGACAACAACTTCATGGTTAACTACTTAAACCAAAAACTCCATTCTACCTTAAACCAAACTTTTAACATGCTACGGATGGACGGATCCACAGACCAGAAAACATAATGTCAAGCTATTATCATAGGCCGGGCATAAAAAAGGAACTCGTAGAAGTTCAGTTTGTAAATTTCTTTATTTCAATTTGCTATAATTAACTGTTGAGACAGGGATATGTCTTGGCTTAATGTAATTTTGATGGTAAAATACAAATGTCCAAATTAAAATGGCAATACTAACTTTCCAAGGCAACCAAAAAATCAGATGTAGAGGAAGAAAGGAAGAAAGGATGTTAGACAATACACATATTACTAAAAAAAATCGAGTCTTTAATATGTAATACAAGAGTGCACACGCTGAAATGTCTCGCCTTCTTTACTAATCATTGATATTATGTTGATAGTCCTAAATATAAAGCTATACCACAACTATCACATAAACTTAACATGATCCAAGAAAATGCGGTCAAGGTCATATAAACCAAACAGGAACTACATGTACACCTTATAATCATTCAATACACTAAATATAGTTGACCTTTTGCTTATAGTTTCTAAGAAACAGACTTAACCAAGAAAACTAAACATTGACCAATAAACCATGAAAATGAGGTCAAGGTCAGATGAACCATGCCAGGCAGACATGTACAGCTTACAATGCTTCCATAAAACAAATATAGTTGACCTATTGCTTATAATTTAAGAAAAACAGACCAAAACACAAAAACTTAACACTGAGCAATGAACCGTGAAAATGAGGTCAAGGTCAAATAAAACCTGCGAGACTGACATGTACACCATAAAATATTTCCATACACCAAATATAGTTGACCTATTGCATATAGAATTAGAAAATAAGACCAAAACTCAAAAACTTAACTTTGACCACTGAACCATGAAAATGAGGTCAAGGTCAGAAGACACCTGCCAGCTAGACATATACACCACACAATCATTCCATACACCAAATATAGTAGACCTATTGCAAACAGTATAAGATAAACTGTTAACACAGAGATATGTCTCGCCTATTTGTTATTTTGATAATGCAAATGTTGAAATTAAAATAGCAATACTTTAACATGTAAGTTATATTCAAAGTCAATGAACCATGACTAAAGGTACAGGGCTAAACAATCTCCATGGAAATGAGATGTGCCAATGCTAATACAACTGCAAACCAAATACCATTGACTTTTCATAAGTCGTTCCCTTTAAACAAACCTAAACACAAACATTTACTTGTAAACTATGTAAAAGTTTCAAAGTCAATGAACCATAATTAGGGGACGGGGTTATATAATCTCCATGGAAATGAAACACGCAAATACCTATACATTTGCATACCGAATATCATTGACTTAACATTAGTGGTTCATTTTAAACTGACCTAATCACAAACTTATACATGTAAACAAAGCAAAAGTTTCAAAGTCAATAGACCATGACTGACGGGTAAGGACCAAATATTCTCCATGGAAATGAGATGTGCTAATGCTTATACAACTGCATACCAATTATCATTGACCTACCACTAATGGTTCCCCTTAAACTGACCTAATCACAAACTAATACATGAAAACTAAGCAAAAGTTTCAAAGTCAATAGACCATAAATGGGGGAGCAGGGCCAAATTATCTCCATGGAAATGAGATATGCCAATGCTTATATAACTGCATACCAAATATCATTGACCTACCACTAGTGGTTCCCCATGAACTAGACCTAATCACAAACTAATACATTGTTTACGCCACCGTCGCCGGAAACAGCATACCTATGTCACGCATTTTGACTCTGTCAAGGCAAGACAAACAACACACAAAAACTTATCTATGACCACTGAACCATAAAAATGAGGTCAAGGTCAGATGACACCTGCCAGTTGGACATGTACACCTTACAACCCTTCCATACACTGAATATACTAGACCTATTGCTTATAGTATCTGAGATATGGACTTGACCACCAAAACTTAACCTTGTTCACTGATCCATGAAATGAGGTCGAGGTCAAGTGAAAACTGTCTGACGGGCATGAGGACCTTGCAAGGTATGAACATACTAAATATAGTTATTCTATGACTCATAATAAGAGAGAAATAAACATTACAAAAATCTTAACTTTTTTTTCAAGTAGTCACTGAACCATGAAAATGAGGTCAAGCATAATGGTCCGAATGGACATGTGACAGACGGAAACTTCGTAACATGACGCATCTATATACAAAGTATGAAGCATTCAGGTCTTCCACCTTTTAAAATATAAAGCTTTTAAGAAGTTAGCTAATGCCGCTGTAGCTACCGCCGGATCACTATCCCTATGTCGAGCTTTCTGCGACAAAAGTCGCAGGCTCGACAAAAATGATACCAATCCTGTTGAAACATATTCTAACAATAACAGCAATTGGAATGTGTAATGTTTAGCATACTGTGAGTTCATTAATATTCGTGGGATACCAATTTTTGTAGATTTCATGGGTGAGGTTGAAGTACAAATTTTCTATAGGCTTGATTGCAGACTTTGGCAAAACCACAAAATCAAATATCCCAAAAAATAAATTTGTTTCTCACTCCACGAAAATAATTGAATCCTCATTACTGACAATTAATCTTACCTGTTAATTAACTTATTATTAGAAAATGAAAACTGTCGATGTAAATATTTCCCCTTTTGATATTGGAATGTATGATAATCATCTGCATATATATCACCACTAGCTTTACCCTGTAAATAAAACAAAATTTAGTCTTGGATTCATAAAATTAATCATTTTGTTCAAAGATACAAGGTAATAGATGTTTATCATATAACGATGCACATAATTCACTTGACACATTTATATACTGTAAATTCAGAAATTATTGCATGCATTCAATATTGCGAGTTTAATTTTTGCAATTTTAGGAAAAGCTGCATATAGATATATGTATCAGATATCAAAATGGGAGCTCTTAATATTGTGATGCTAAAAGAGTCACATTATTCGCATTAATAAAAACCTCGCAATAATTTCTGAATTTACAATATCTAATATTTACAACTAGAATGTATCCAGTTCTTTTTCTGTTGGTAAAACTGTCTGCTAATAATCCAGAGTATCTAGTAGTCAGTACTTCAGTACTGACATGATTTATAACAAACCTATCTAAAATTGTTCGTTAATAAATTTTGAACTATTAGAAACTAAGGTTTCAACTCCCTTAAATGGATATACTTTTATAAATTGTTATTTGGATGGAGAGTTGTCTCATTGGCACTCACACCACATCTTCCTATATCTATGGTTATTTTTTTAGGTCCTTTTTGGTAATACAGCTCTTCAACTGTTTCGGTCCTTATACATCCTTGGCTTTCAAATATTCGGCTTTGAGCATTCCTGATGAAGGTAAATCCAGAAAAGCGCTTTGGATGCATGAAATTTATAACGTGTTGTTTTCATTTTTTAACGCTTTTTTTTTTAAAGATCTAGATTTTATGCACACACCATTTGAACATTTTTGAGTTATCAAAGGCAAAATGATTGTTACAAAAGGAGACAGTTTTCTTATTGTAATCATTCTAATTATATCTTAAATTCTTGTAATTTATAATTGAATTTAAACGATGGCAAATTGAATCTGTGACGATGTGGTAGTATGGCTTTAAACCAAAGCTGGTTCAAACCAAAAAATTTAAAAATTGGTATTTGCTGCTTCTCAGCTAAGCACGAGCATTAAGGAGTAAGAGCAAAGACTGGTTGGCTGGAAGTCCGAATAATGTATCTGGGAAAGGTGACATGTCTTCCAGGGGACTATTACCTCAAGGACTAGTACATTAAAAATCCGGCTCATCGTGTCGGTCTAGTACAAAGCAGAGTTAATACTCATATTACATTAAAATGTTCCGGCCCTGAATATGCATTTAATTTGCTACTGGATGTTCATCATCATCAAACCCTTGCAAAAAGTTTACTGAATTCTAATATTTAGCTACTAAACCTATAATATCTATAAGGTATTATATTATATAAATAACTCATAGCTGAGAGGGTGATAAAGCAGATTGTTACCGCCAGAACAAAGACTGAATGTTCTGCCATTATTGTCTTTTAAATTTTAAATTGAAAGTAATTAACTACGATGTCATGAACATACCAACGTTACAGTTATTAGAAAATAATAAAATTAAAGCAAGATGTATCTTTTATTTTGACATTCTATGAAAAAGTTTTGAGTCCATAACATAAACTTGAGCATTGTCTTTAAAATTATTGATGTAAACTCACTTCATTTTCCTTTCAATTATCGATTTTGATGGTCTGCAAGATAGGGTGACCTTCAAAAATTGTCTACCCTTTCGCCATTGGATAAGAGTAAATAATCTCCTTATATTAGCCAATCAAAATCTGGCATTTTAAATTGAAGTTTAATAATATTACCTGTCTATCAAGACAAACAAATAATGTGATTGGATCATCATGCATCAGCCCTGACGACCTTCTCACTCTCATTTTCCTTGGTATGATGGAACCTCCTCTCTGGAATACTGGTATTTTTTCTAGTGGAGCATTTACATAAACTGATTTTCCTCCCAAGTATTTCTCTGCTGTTAATATGTCATACCAAACCTAAAAAAATGTTAATCAATTAAATCCATCTATTGAACTACAGATAACAATTGTTCAGATTTAACAATTATTCAGATTTCTTATAACATCAGCAATTTACAGTTTTCAAAACACACGACTTTATTGTTGTGCATTAAAACAAATTAAACAGCCATTTTTCTGTGAAAATTTGAGTGTCTGCCTTTCAAGATAATTGGTTTCAGTTTTGTCTTAGAAGATAATTGGTTTCAATTTTGGTCTTAGAAGATAATTGGTTTCAATTTTGGTCTTAAAAGATAATTGGTTTCAATTTACTGTGTGAAAAGAATATTAGACATTCAAAAGCAACAATGTTTCTTTCATAATACAATGATGAACATTTACTTATCACAAATTACAGCTAAACAACCATTGACATGACATTATAATTTGGTGCAAAGGGAAGTAACTCATTAAATAAGAAAATTTATTTGCATTTTGAAAGCAATCATTTGTCAGACTGGTCACCAATCAGTGAATCAACTACATGTAGAATACTCACATCATTAGCTCCAGGGAAATACACATTGGTACCAGTACCCCCTTGTTCTGTAATTGGTTTAACCAGTAATGATGGACCTAAAAATATAATAATGCATTCAGTAAAATGTTAGAAAAAATCTAAATCTCTATTTAAACATTTAGAAAAATTTATATCAAACCTTACCATTCAAGCAATAAATAAAGTAATAGCAGGAAATTTCAAATGTTTTCTTATTAACAAGTTTATGGGATTACGCAGCAGTGCCTTAAATATCTTTCTTTTTTGTTTAACTTAACCTACAACTAACCTATTAAGAATTGATCATCCATTTTAAATGTTAATTTATCTTCTGGATATTCCGCCCACAGTGGTTGCATGACTGGTCCACCATTTTGTAAGTATTATAGAATACTGTATACCAATAGGGTAAGAATGTGTATCTTGCTCTGATAGCGTTCCTGACAATCTTCATGTTATTATCTGGTAACAAGTATGGCTCTCTACGCTTAGTGTCAATATGGGCATGAGATCTGAAGAATGGCTGGAATGCACCTGCCTGCAAAGGTAAATTGTATACTGTGAAGTAAATATTTGTTTAAATTGTTTAAAGTTATGAAATGCCTCAAAAAAATTCTTAAAGGGTTCTGTGTCTCACCTGTGATTGGTGTGGTCAGAGTAAAAGTGTAATGCTGACTGTAAAAAGTGAGTTCAATTATCAGTAAAATACAAAGTAAAAAAAAACATAACTTTATCTTAAGATGTTACTTATCGATCATGAAGATGAGCTTGTGTTCAAGTTTCACAACAATCCATGAATTCTTACAAATTTATCATGTCAAAAAATTTAATCCCAGACTTTCTGTAAATGTTAAGGATCTTTATGTCTCATTAGGCTCGTTAAAAAAAGAAATCAATCAAATTTCCTTCAGTAGTATGAATAATCCCTAAAGTGTCCAACGTGCTAATCTTAACGTTAACAATCTTACAATCCAAACATATCAAACTGTAGACAGATTTATTTGGAACAATTTGTATTTGCATTATTTTTCTATTCACGAAAGCTGTGTAACCAATTAGCTCGCAAAAATAAGTTGCTTTACAGTGTTTGTGTCTTGAATATCTAAGAGGATGCTTTTCAAGCTACTAAAACTCAATTTGACATAGTAAAAAGTTCTGTTAATTAGCTGTTTCAGAATCTAATGCATTCTGGTTTATATTTTCAAAAGTGTACATCAAAATGTTGTGATTGGTAAAAATTGTCTTAAACAATGGAAGTTCAACCTATATGTGACTTTATTTTAATTTTTGGGTACAAACAATGAAATTCCCCCGAGTCTTATAGATTCTGAAACAGCAAATTACCAATGAGTGTGCACCAGATGGATAACATGTGTTATATTTCAAAAAAATAAATACAAGAATGTTTACAAGCTACCTACTTGCCACCATCTTGTTAGTAATTCTGGATCAGGATTTTTAAAGAAGCCACCAACATCAGCTCCAGCGAAAGTAATACCAACAAGATTTAATGATAACAACATAGGATTGGACACCTTGAGATGACTCCATTCTCCAATATTGTCTCCTGTCCATACAGCACCTGAAAAACAAAAAAGTCAGTTAATTTATAGTCAGTTCAACTGAAATTTTACCTATAGTTATTTATTACCGTAAATCCAGAAATTTTTGTGAAGTTTTTATTAATGCCAACCTGCTATAGGATAAGTTTCGCAAAAATAAAAACTGACATTTCAACTTTTGATAGCATTATTTGTATGCTAAATTTCTTGAATTCGCTAAAATCAATCTCCCACTTTATCCATTGTTAAAAAATCTCAATAATAAATGAATGCAATGTGAATATAATAACCATTCTAGTATGACGTTCTTCAATTGCTTTTATACATCTGTGGTAAAATATGAATATAATTGTTTGGGCTGTTCCAATCATACTCCCACATCATATGCTTTTTTATGAATGAGCTACCCGACATCATTGAACGATGACATAAGAATATAAGCATTTTACAGGAAAATGCACAATTGTGAACCCGAAAGTCATCAAAACAGGGAAACATAAACAAACGATGATAAAATGTATTACAAGACATTTTTTTTTTTACATAAAAGTAAATTTATCATTTAAATTCATCCAAACCTACATGTATCTAAATACGTTATTGTAAATAGTTTAAGCATGTCATTAGTTCAGTTTGCTCGGTTCTTTTACGTCAATATAATAGTGTGTTTATTTACAGGACAACAAATATTTGCCTTCACCAAGAGCGCTTCGATCCAAAAGAATTGCCGTATTTGACCTATTAGAATAGAAATAATTCATGGGGCTTTGAATTTAAACTGATTTTACCATGGGTTTGCCCTTTATGCCGATATTTTACCCCTCGCTATCGCTTGTGGTAAAATATTTAGCATAAAGGGCCAACCTGTAGTAAAATCAGTATAAATTCAAGCCCCCATGAATTATTTCTTAATTATCTGTTATATGTTGAAATAGTAGAGAATCATATTCCTTCATGTACATCCTCAGGTAGTGTTCTACCACTGTGTAAACATTCACAAATATCCTTCAACCCATTGAGGTGGATTTACACTTTTGGTTTTTAGCTGAATTTTGTCTCCGAATGACCTTAGATCTGCTCCGAATAACCTTCTGACATCAAGCAATAATCACTTTTTAATTGTGACGTCAAATTTTTTAAATTGTGATGTCAAATTTTACAGGAACTTGTGTGATTTTAAGTAATGGCGGACAAATTTGCATACAAGTGTAAATACGTCTATTAAGGAGGATTTAGATTTGACCAGGGAATTGGTGTATGGTAAGTTAGTTTTCACAAAAATAATGTAAGATTTCAATCAATTGTCTGAAAGAAAAATAAATGGGGAATGTGTCCATGGGACACAGATGATGCCCCCGCTTGCATATCATATAAAGTTATAAAGGGACATTACTGAAGAACAGTAAAAGTGATGCTACCCAAATTTGTACTTGATCTGAGTTTTGTGGTAATAAGTATTGTGTATAAGTTTCATAACATTTGGTTCAGGCAAACTTAAGTTAGTGAACGGAAACGAAAAATTCATCAATTTTTCCATTTGTAAAGGGCCATAACTCTAGAACAGTAAAAGTGACGCCACCAAAATTCAAACTTGATCTGTATTTTGTGGTAATAAGCATTGTGTGTAAGTTTCATAACATTTGGTTGAGGCTAACTTAAGTTAGAGAACGAAACGAAAAATTCAGCAATTTTTCCATTTGTAAAGGCATAACTCTAGAACGGTTCAAGTGACACCACCAAAATTCAAACTTGATCTGTATTTTGTGGTAATAAGCATTGTGTGTAAGTTTCATAACATTTGGTTTAGGCAAACTAAAGTTAGAGAACGGAAACGAAATATTCAGCAATTTTTCCATTTGTAAAGGGACATAACTCTAGAACGGTTAAAGTGACGCCACCAAAATTCAAACTTGATCTGTGAATTGTGGTAATAAGCATTGTGTATAAGTTTCATAACAATTGGTTGAGGCAAACTAAGTTAGAGAACGGAAACGAAAAATTCAGCAATTTTTCCATTTGTAAAGGGACATAACTCTAGAATGGTCAAAGTGACGCCATCAAAATTCAAACTTGATCTGTGAATTGTGGTAATAAGCATTGTGTATAAGTTTCATAACAATTGGTTGAGGCAAACTAAACATAGAGAACGGAAATGAAAAATTCAGCAATTTTTCCATTTGTAAAGGGGCATAACCCTAGAACAGTTAATGTGACACCACCAAAATTCAAACTTGATCTGTATTTTGTCGTAATAAGCTTTATGTATAAGTTTCATAACATTTGGTAGAGGCAAACTAAAGTTAGAGAACGAAAATAAAAATTCAGCAATTTTTTCCGTTTGTAAATGGGCATAACTCTAGAATGGTTAAAGTGACGCCACCAAAATTCAAACTTGATCTGTGTTTTGTGGTTATAAGCATTGTGTATAAGTTTCATAACATTTGATAAAGGCAAACTAAAGTAAGAGAACGGAAACCAACCTTGGGTAAAGTTATGAAATGCCTCAAAAAATTCTTAAAGGTTCTGTGTCTCACCTGTGATTGGTGCTGTCAGAGTAAAAGTGTAATGTTGACTGTAAAAGTGAGTTCAATTATCAGTAAAATACAAAAAAACAAAAAACTTAACTTTTCTTAAGATGTTACTTATCGATCATGAAGATGAGCTTGTGTTCAAGTTTCACAACAATCCATTAATGGTTACAAATTTATCATGTCAAAAATTTAATCTCAGACTGTCTGTAAATGTTAAGGATCTTTATGTTTCATTAGGCTCGTTAAAAAGAAATCCATCAAATTTCCTTCAGTAGTATGAATAATCCCTAAGGTGTCCAACATGCTAATCTTAACGTTAACAATCTTACAATCCAAACATATCATACTGTAGACAGATTTATTTGGAACAATTTGTATTTGCATTAATTTTCTATTCACGAAAATTGTATAACCAATTAGCTAGCAAAATAAGATGCTTTACAGTGTTTGTGTCATGAATATCTAAGAGGATGTTTTCAAGCTACTAAAACTCAATTTGAAATAGTAAAAAGTTCTATTAATTAGCTGTTTCAGAATCTAATGCATTCTGGTTTATATTTTCAAAAGCGTACATCAAAATGTTGTGATCAGTAAAAATTGTCTTAAACAATGGAAGTTCAACCTATATGTGACTTTATTTTAACTTTTGGGTACAAACAATGAAATTCCCCAAGTCTTATAGATTCTGAAACAGCAAATTACCAATGAGTGTGCACCAGATGGATAACATGTGTTATACTTCAAAAAAAAATACAGGAATGTTTACAAGCTACCTACTTGCCACCATCTTGTTAGTAATTCTGGATCAGGATTTTAAAGAAGCCCCAACATCAGCTCCAGCGAAAGTAATACCAACAAGATTTAATGATAACAACATAGGATTGGACACCTTGAGATGACTCCATTCTCCAATATTGTCTCCTGTCCATACAGCACCTGAAAAACAAAAAAGCCAGTTAATTTATAGTCAGTTCAATTGAAATTTTATCTATAGTTATTTATTACTGTAAATTCAGAAATTCTTTTGAAGTTTTTATTAATGCCAACCTGCAATAGGATAAGTTTTCACAAAAATAAAAACTGACATTTCAACTTTTGATAGCATTATTTGTATGCTAAATTTCTTGAATTTGCTATAATCAATCTCCCACTTTGTCCATTGTTAAAAATCTCAATAAAAATGAATGCAATGTGAATATAATAACCATTCTAGTATGACGTTCTTCAATTGCTTTTATACACCTGTGGTAAAATATGAATATAATTGTTTGGGCAGTTCCAATCATACTCCCACATAATATGTTTTTATGAATGAGCTACCAAACATCACTGAACGATGACATAAGAATATAAGCATTTTACAGGAAAATGCACAATTGTGAAACCGAAAGTCATCAAAACAAGGAAACATAAACAAACGATGATAAAATGTGTTACAAGACATCTTTTTTTACATATAAGTAAAGTTATCATTTAAATTCATCCAAACCTACATGTATCTAAATACATTATTGTAAATAGTTTAAGCATGTCATTAGTTCAGTTTGCTCGGTTCTTTTACGTCAATATAATAGTGAGTTTATTTACAGGACAACAAATATTTGCCTTCACCAAGAGCGCTTCTATCCAAAAGAATTGCCGATTTGACCAATTAGAATAGAAATAATTCATGGAGGGCTTGAATTTAAACTGATTTTACCATAGGTTTGCCTTTAATGCCGATATTTTACCCTCGCTATCGCTTGTGGTAAAATATTTAGCATAAAGGCCGAACCCGTAGTAAAATCAGTATAAATTCAAGCCCCATGAATTATTTCTTAATTATTTGTTATATGTTGAAATAGTAGAGAATTATATTCCTTTATGCACATCCTCAGGTAGTGTTGTACCGCTGTGTAAACATTCACCAATATCCTTCAACCCATAAACGTAATTACATTTTTGGTTTTTAGCTGAATTTTGTCTCCGAATGACCTTAGATCTGCTCCGAATAACCTTCTGATATCCAGCAACAATCACTTTTTAATTGTGACTTCAAATTTTTTTAAATTGTGATGTCAAATTTTACGGGAACTTGTGTGATTTTACGTAATGGCGAACAAATTTGCATACTAGTGTAAATACGTCTATTTAGGAGGATTTAGATTTGACCAGGAATTGGTGTATGGTAAGTTAGTTTTCACAAAACAATGTTAGATTTCAATCAATTATCTGAAAGAAAACAAATTCGTTCTGATCATAACATTATGTAACTTATTAATATTCGCTAACAGAAATATATCAAAAGATACTTTTGGTTATAACATCATTTATTCTAATAATATTTCTCCAACAGTAATCTTACCATTTCTTTGTGAACCAGCAAAGAATGATCTTGTTAATACAAAGGTCTCTCCTTATGATCGGATCTTAATATCAATCCATCTGCTGTTGCTTGTTGCTAAAACAAAGACAGCAGATATATTTTTAAGTACTAGCGCAAATTTTTCAAGTTTTGTGTTATGAAAATTATCCAATAAATAAAAGTTCATTGTACTGAACACTATAAATCAGGTATTCATATTCAATAATACACAAGGCAGGTACTTAATATAAAAATAAGGAGATGTGGTATGATTGCCAATGAGACAACTATCCACTTAATTCATAAGTTAATTATCATTATCATTTATCTGTAGGCAAACTGATTTGACAATTTTCTGACTTACTTTGATATTTCTCATAGAAAAGTGCTCTTCACTTGTGGGAAATATTCATTGATTCTGTTATCATTTTTATTTCAATGATTATAAATTTCGTAGGTTTTGTAAACTTGTAAATTTCTGAGCAGTTTTCCAGTTTGTAGGTAATATGTTTTTTTTTGCCGATATTATTTTGAATAGCACACTATGAAAATGAATACATTAACAGTCTACTAACCACTAAATGACCATATATATTGTGTACATCTCTATTCTCCCATCCATTATGATGTTTAACATCTCTATGGAAACTGATTTCTGGACCATTAAATACTGATGGTTCATTCATGTCATTCGTCTATTAAGGAGGATTTAGATTTGACCAGGGAATTGGTGTATGGTAAGTTAGTTTTCACAAAATAATGTAAGATTTCAATCAATTGTCTGAAAGAAAATAAATGGGAATGTGTCCATGGGACACAGATGATGCCAGCTTGCATATCATATAAAGTTATAAAGGGACATTACTGAAGAACAGTAAAAGTGATGCTACCCAAATTTGTACTTGATCTGAGTTTTGTGGTAATAAGTATTGTGTATAAGTTTCATAACATTTGGTTCAGGCAAACTTAAGTTATTGACGAACGAAAATTCATAAATTTTTCCATTTGTAAAGGCCATAACTCTAGAACAGTAAAAGTGCGCTACCAAAATTCAAACTTGATCTGTATTTTGTGGTAATAAGCATTGTGTAAGTTTCATAACATTTGGTTGAGGCTAACTTAAGTTAGAAACGAAACGAAAAATTCAGCAATTTCCATTTGTAAAGGCATAACTCTAGAACGGTTCAAGTGACACCACCAAAATTCAAACTTGATCTGTATTTGTGGTGATAAGCATGTGTATAAGTTTCATAAGATTTGGTTTAGGCAAACTAAAGTTAGAACGGACGAAATATTCAGCAATTTTTCCATTTGTAAAGGCATTACTCTAGAACGGTTAAGTGGCCACCAAAATTCAAACTTGATCTGTGAATTGTGGTAATAAGCATTGTGTATAAGTTTCATAACAATTGGTTGAGGCAAACTAAGTTAGAGAACGACGAAAACTTCAGCAATTTTCCATTTGTAAGGGACATAACTTCTAGAATGGTCAGTGACGCCATCAAAATTCAAACTTGATCTGTGAATTGTGGTAATAAGCATTGTGTATAAGTTTCATAACAATTGGTTGAGGCAAACTAAACATAGAGACGGAAATGAAAAATTCAGCAATTTTTCCATTTGTAAAGGCATAACCCTAGAACAGTTAATGTGACACCACCAAAATTCAAACTTGATCTGTATTTTGTCATAATAACTTTATGTATAAGTTTCATAACATTTGTAGAGGCAAACTAAAGTTAGAGAACGAAATAAAAATTCAGCAATTTTCCGTTTGTAAATGGGCATAACTCTAGAATGGTTAAAGTGCGTCACCAAAATTCAAACTTGATCTGTGTTTTGTGGTTATAAGCATTGTGTATAAGTTTCATAACATTTGGTAAAGGCAATCTAAAGTAAAGAACGTAAACCAACCTGGACGTCGTCCTTACAGAGGACAAGGTAACTTAATGCCCCCTCTGCTATGGCGGGGGCATAAAAAATTGTTCTGATCATAACATTATGTAACTTAATAATATTCTGCTAACAGAATTATATCAAAAAGATTCTTCTGGTTATAACATCATTTATTCTAATAATATTTCTCCAACAGTAATCTTACCATTTCTTTGTGAACCAGCAAAGAATGATCTTGTTAATACAAAAGGTCTCTCCTTATGATCAGATCTTAATATCAATCCATCTGCTGTTGCTTGTTGCTAAAACAAAGAAAGCAGATATATTTTTTTAAGTCCTAGCGCAACTTTTTCAAGTTTCCTGTTATGAAAATTACCCAATAAATAAAAGTTTATTTTACTGAAAACTAGAAATCAGGTATTCATATTTAATAATACACAAGACAGGTACTTAATTGACAATTTTCTGACTTACTTTGATATTTCTCATAAAAAAAGTACTCTTCACTTGTTGGAAATATTCATTGATTCTGTTATCATTTTCATTTCAATGAATATAAATTTCATAGGTTTTGTAAACTTGTAAATTTCTGAGCAGTTTTCCAGGTTTGTAGGTAATATGTTTTTTTTGGCCGATATTATTTGAATGGTGTCATAATATTACAATGTGTACAATATAGCAAAGGTATTTCTCAAAGGTACTATTTGTTATGCTATTGTTAACATTCACACACATAAAATTGCACACTAAAAAAATGAAAACATTTACAGTCTACTCACCACTAAATGACCATATATATTGTGTACATCTCTATTCTCCCATCCATTATGATGTTTAACATCTCTATGGAAACTGATTTCTGGACCATTAAATACAGATGGTTCATTCATGTCATTCCATGTGTGTAGGTCATTAGTGCTACCTTCATATTCAGACAGCAGGAACTTAGATTCCCACCATTTTCTGACCTCTGGGTCAGTAAAATCTGGCCATGCAGAGGAGCCTGAAATAAACAATTATAAATAAATTGGTATATTCATGATAGATGATAGCCTTTCTCTATACAAAAAAACTGTATCTGAACATAATACATCTCATAGCTATATGTTTGCCATAACTGGATATCACAGACATCCATAAATTTTGATGTCAAAAACAAAATGTCTGACAACAGTGTGAAAGTGATTATTGTAGGATTTGAATGTGCCATATAAATAAGTAAATCAAGGATAATCTGTATCAAACATCATCCTGAATATGCATACAATATTTGCCACTGGACATTAAGCCATCAATCAATTATTTTTAGCTATCAAACACAAACCTTATTCAATAATACTTAAACCTACCTGGCCAACACCATCCATCATATTCATTACCATCTTTATTTTTGACCAATAAATCTTTGCTTTTTGCATCTGCATACACCTTATAATTATCATCTTTCTTCAAATGTGGATCTACTATTGTCACCATTTTACGACCTTTAGATGCTACATTGTTTATCATGTCGACAGAGTGTGAAAACTTATTTCCATCCCATGTAAAATATCTACAATATATTCATGAACAAAGTAAAGTTTAAATCATCTATGCATTTTGGTTCAAACTGAAAAGAATCTCTCTTCTCTGATTTTAAAAGCAAGCACGAAAGTGAATTATGTTTTAATTCACAGATAGAAATTTAATAACAAGATGACAAAAAAATAAGATGCCTCCACCTCTATATGGGTCAATTGACAGTATTTTCCATTTTGAAAATTTTTATGTGATAACTGGTTGCCAGACACTAAAACTAATTTAACATCTAAACATTAAAGTTTTAATTCATTGTTGCTGGTTGAATTTTTTTTATTACTTTGTAAGAATGTAAAATGTATATTACCAATAACCTGGTTAGTACCATATACTGACAAACTATATTAATCTTACAGCTTTTGTATAATGTGTGCAGGGTTTCAGCTAGGATTTTTTTTAGTCACTTTTGCGCGAGATGGAAATCAACCTTTTTTTGGGTAAAAGCAATGGACCAAAGATATGTATTACTAACTATACATCTTTGAAAGACTTAGGATTGCTCAAGCAGTTACTGCATAATTTGATAGATGTGGTGTTTAAATATGAAGATTATAATAAGATCTAATAAGGATCTGGATGTGTAGTTTACAATTTCTCTTCAGTTATTTTCAGGGGACATTCCAGTTCAACAAAAGTTGGGTTCCTTTTTTAAACCAAGAATCACAGCATTATAAATGAACCTGTAATGATTATTTCACTGTGTATTTGCATTAATTTTCTATTCACGAAAATTGTATAACCAATTAGCTAGCAAAATAAGATGCTTTACAGTGTTTGTGTCATGAATATCTAAGAGGATGTTTTCAAGCTACTAAAACTCAATTTGATATAGTAAGTTCTATTAATTAGCTGTTTCAGAATCTAATGCATTCTGGTTTATATTTTCAAAAGTGTACATCAAAATGTTGTGATTGGTAAAATTGTCTTAAACAATGGAAGTTCAACCTATATGTGACTTTATTTTAACTTTTGGGTACAAACAATGAAATTCCCCAAGTCTTATAGATTCTGAAACAGCAAATTACCAATGAGTGTGCACCAGATGGATAACATGTGTTATACTTCAAAAAAAAATACAGGAATGTTTACAAGCTACCTACTTGCCACCATCTTGTTAGTAATTCTGGATCAGGATTTTAAAGAAGCCCCAACATCAGCTCCAGCGAAAGTAATACCAACAAGATTTAATGATAACAACATAGGATTGGACACCTTGAGATGACTCCATTCTCCAATATTGTCTCCTGTCCATACAGCACCTGAAAACAAAAAGCCAATTAATTTATAGTCATTTCAATTGAAATTTTACCTATAGTTATTTATTACCGTTAATTCAGAAATTTTGTGAAGTTTTATTAATGCCAACCTGCTATAGGATCAGTTTCAAAAATAAAACTGACATTTCAACTTTTGATAGCATTATTTGTATGCTAAATTTCTTGAATTTGCTATAATCAATCTCCCACTTTGTCCATTGTTAAAAATCTCAATAAAAATGAATGCAATGTGAATATAATAACCATTCTAGTATGACGTTCTTCAATTGCTTTTATACACCTGTGGTAAAATATGAATATAATTGTTTGGGCAGTTCCAATCATACTCCCACATAATATGTTTTTATGAATGAGCTACCAAACATCACTGAACGATGACATAAGAATATAAGCATTTTACAGGAAAATGCACAATTGTGAAACCGAAAGTCATCAAAACAAGGAAACATAAACAAACGATGATAAAATGTGTTACAAGACATCTTTTTTTTACATATAAGTAAAGTTATCATTTAAATTCATCCAAACCTACATGTATCTAAATACATTATTGTAAATAGTTTAAGCATGTCATTAGTTCAGTTTGCTCGGTTCTTTTACGTCAATATAATAGTGAGTTTATTTACAGGACAACAAATATTTGCCTTCACCAAGAGCGCTTCTATCCAAAAGAATTGCCGTGTTTGACCAATTAGAATAGAAATAATTCATAGGGGGCTTGAATTTAAACTGATTTTACCACAGGTTTGCCTTTAATGCCGATATTTTACCCCTCATATCACTTGTGGTAAAATATTTAGCATAAAGGCCCAACCTGTAATAAAATTAGTATAAATTCAAGCCCCCATGAATTATTTCTTAATTATTTGTTATATGTTGAAATAGTAGAGAATTATATTCCTTTATGCACATCCTCAGGTAGTGTTGTACCGCTGTGTAAACATTCACCAATATCCTTCAACCCATAAACGTAATTACATTTTTGGTTTTTAGCTGAATTTTGTCTCCGAATGACCTTAGATCTGCTCCGAATAACCTTCTGATATCCAGCAACAATCACTTTTTAATTGTGACTTCAAATTTTTTTAAATTGTGATGTCAAATTTTACGGGAACTTGTGTGATTTTACGTAATGGCGAACAAATTTGCATACTAGTGTAAATACGTCTATTTAGGAGGATTTAGATTTGACCAGGGAATTGGTGTATGGTAAGTTAGTTTTCACAAAAACAATGTTAGATTTCAATCAATTATCTGAAAGAAAAAAAATTCGTTCTGATCATAACATTATGTAACTTATTAATATTCGGCTAACAGAAATATATCAAAAAGATACTTCTGGTTATAACATCATTTATTCTAATAATATTTCTCCAACAGTAATCTTACCATTTCTTTGTGAACCAGCAAAGAATGATCTTGTTAATACAAAAGGTCTCTCCTTATGATCGGATCTTAATATCAATCCATCTGCTGTTGCTTGTTGCTAAAACAAAGACAGCAGATATATTTTTTTAAGTACTAGCGCAAATTTTTCAAGTTTTGTGTTATGAAAATTATCCAATAAATAAAAGTTCATTGTACTGAACACTATAAATCAGGTATTCATATTCAATAATACACAAGACAGGTACTTAATATAAAAATAAGGAGATGTGGTATGATTGCCAATGAGACAACTATCCACTTAATTCATAAGTTAATTATCATTATCATTTATCTGTAGGCAAAGTGATTTGACAATTTTCTGACTTACTTTGATATTTCTCATGAAAAGTGCTCTTCACTTGTGGGAAATATTCATTGATTCTGTTATCATTTTATTTCAATGATTATAAATTTCGTAGGTTTTGTAAACTTGTAAATTTCTGAGCAGTTTTCCAGTTTGTAGGTAATATGTTTTTTTTTGCCGATATTATTTTGAATAGCACACTATGAAAATGAATACATTAACAGTCTACTAACCACTAAATGACCATATATATTGTGTACATCTCTATTCTCCCATCCATTATGATGTTTAACATCTCTATGGAAACTGATTTCTGGACCATTAAATACTGATGGTTCATTCATGTCATTCCATGTGTGTAGGTCATTAGTGCTACCTTCATATTCAGACAGTAAGAACTTAGACTCCCACCATTTTCTGACCTCTGGGTCAGTAAAATCTGGCCATGCAGAGGATCCTGAAATAAACCATGATAGATGATAGCCTTTCTCTATAGAAAAACTGTACTTGAAAGTAATACACCTCCTAGCTATTTGTAAGCCATTACTGGATATCACAGATGTCCTTAAATTTTGATGTCAAAGACAAAATGTCTGACAACACAGTGTAAAAGTGATTATTGTATGATTTGAATGTGCCACATAAGTAAATTAAGGATAATCTGTATAAAACATCATCCTGAATATGCATACAATATTTGCCACTGGACATTAAGCCATCAATCAATCAGTTATTTTTATATCAAACAGAAACCTTATTCAATAATACTTAAACCTACCTGGCCAGCACCATCCATCATATTCATTACCATCTTTATTTTTGACCAATAAATCTTTACTTTTTGCATCTGCATACACCTTATAATTGTCATCTTTCTTCAAATGTGGATCCACTATTGTCACCATTTTACGACCTTTAGATGCTACATTGTTTATCATGTCGACAGAGTGTGAAAACTTATTTCCATCCCATGTAAAATATCTACAATATAATCATAAAAATGTAAAATCACCAATGCATTTTGGTTCAAACTGAAAAGAATCTGTATTCTCTGATTTTATAAGCAAGCACAAAAGTGAATTATGTTTCAATATACAGACAGAAATTTGATAACAAGATGACAAAATTAAGATTCCTCCACATCTATATGGGTCAATTTACAGTATTTTCAACTTTTAATTTTTATGAGATAACTGGTTGCCAGACACTAAAACTAATTTAACATCTAAACATTAAAGTTCTAATTAATTTTTGCAGATTGAAATATTTTTATTACTCTGTAAGAATGTATATTACCAATAACCTGGTTACTGCCATATACTGATACTCTATATTAATCTTACAACTTTTGTACCATGTGTGTTGTTCTCTGTTGTTTATCTGTATACTGATACTCTATATTAATCTTACAACTTTTGTACCATGTGTGTTGTTCTCTGCTGTTTATCTGTATACTGATACTCTATATTAATCTTACAACTTTTGTACCATGTGTGTTGTTCTCTGCTGTTTATCTTTATACTGATACTCTATATTAATCTTACAACTTTTGTACCATGTGTTATGTTCTCTGCTGTTTATCATTGTGTCATATTTGTAATATATGTTTTGATTGCTATAGTATATTTATGCTTTTGCAAATAAATTCATTAAATCATTACATATTCAACAAATTAAGACAACAGTAGTTCATATACAAATCTTGTAAATTGATTAAGAAGAGTCAAATCAAGGTAACAAACTAAACTCAGGGAATCTCATGAACTTCAAAAGCAGCGAAATCAGGGCCCTCGGTCATAAAACTTTACTCAGTACTCGGAGTACAAAAATTGTGCTTGAAACACCAAATCCATTACTTTGATTGGTTGATTTCTGAGTACGAAAATTGTGCTCGAAAGTTTTATGACCGCAAGGCCAGGACTTTGATTGGTTGATTTCTGAGTCTGAGTATGAAAATCATGCTCCTAATTTTTATGACCGCAAGGCCAGGTGCTTTGACAGGCTAAATGACAATAGCCTGGCTACTGTCATAAACTGATACTCTATATCAAAGTTACAACTTACCTTTTACCATCAGTGTGTTCTATATCTAACCAAATCACATCAAATGGAATGTCAAATTTGTCCATATTGGCATCAACACTGCAAATATATACAGGTAATCATCTTAAAAACAATTGCTTCGCAACTCCCTACCACAATGTATGTTTTGAAATTAGGTATTGACAATTCATGAAACACCCACAATTTCTGAATCAAAAATTATCAACCATTGTGGTGTATTAATTTACTCTATTTAAATAAATAATATGAAAACTGTACCCTTGTGCTTGTATTGAAGTATTACTGCTCTTTAAAATATGTATTTTTATAAGTATTGAAGAATAACTGCTCATAAAACTGTATTTTATATAAGTATTGAAGTATAACTGCTCTTAAAATATGTATTTTATATAAAAATTTCCAAAACTATAACTTTTGTGAATGAAGGAAGAAGCATTTGCACCATTCTTCGTTAAAAAAAAATTCTTTTTGTTATTTTCATGTTGTCTAAAGTGATTCTTACTTTTTAACATCATCCTGGTCGTTGTAATTCCATCTACACTGATGATATGCTATGGAAAATAACTGAAATAAATAAAACCATAATTATAAATACAGCAAATTATGCTTGAAGGAAAATGAGCAATGTGATTATTTTGTTATAGAAGAATTTTCAAGTTCTGTATTAAATGAAATAAGTTATTGAGTTAGTTTTGACATTAAACAAGAACATGTTTAATTTCTGATATGTTTCTTTGTGATCGTGCAGATTTTGTAAGCTTGAAATAAAGGCAGAGCAAGTAACATAGTAAAATATAAGCAACATCTTGGAATGTGTCAGTGCTCTCAAAAGGGCTTTATAACACCATGGTGCTGTTTGAAATAGAATGTATAACAGAATGTATTATACATGTGGTGCTATAATTCTAGGGATACAGTGTTATTTCAAATCCCATGGTGCTTTTTAAAAATACTTGGGAGAACAATATGTATGTTATAGCAATTGACTTCATACTGCTGAAAACTTACAAAATCAACTGTTCTATGGGAAATTCTATTTAAACATAATGTATTTGGTATTAATGACACACTAACAATTGGGTACCATTTTAAATTTTATAAGCATTTCCATTTTGATAATGTACATAAATAAGTAAACAAGAATGTGTCCATATTACACGGATGCCCCACTGCACTATCATTTTCTATGTTCAGTGGACCGTGAATTTGGGGTCAAAACTCTAATATGCCATTAAAATTAGAAAGATCATATCATAGGAACATGTGTACTAAGTTTCAAGTTGATTGGACTTCAACTTCATCAAAACTACCTTGACCAAAAACTTTAACCTGAAGCTGGACAGACGGACGAACAAACGAAGGGACGCACAGACCGAAAACATAATGCCCCTAAGTGGGGCATAAAAGATAACATTTCCAAATATACAATAATCTGTTAAGCTTACTGGAGGAACAGGTGTGGTCCCAGTTAACACAGAATATTGTTTAAATACATCTTTTGGTTTTGGTCCCAGCATTATAAACACATCAATTACACCACTTTCTGAAAACCAATGTGTATCTGTCTGGGGAATATCGAATCTTGCTTGAAAAGTCAGCAACCTTGGAGAAGAAATTCTGCAAATCAAAAATTTATATAAAGCTTAAACAAAACCTACAAGAAGACCATACAAAGTGCCATGCCAGTGATATGCGTGCAATTATAAATACTGTTTGTAAGCATGTATATTTTAGGAGTTTCATTACTATTTATGAAGACTCATACTTTTCAATTGTAGGAGCTACTATATATTCTATGAATACCATATATAACAATTACTTAACTTAGGGGATACTGATCAATAGTTATGAATGGTAAAGTACCTGGTACTGCCTCATAATGAAGTCCTAAGACTTATACATGTTATACATCTATGGTATTCTGTAACTGTTTATTTAAAGGAACAGAAACTTTTGAAATAAAATAATTTTTAAGAAATGAAAACACTATCATGGTGGATTACCGATTAATGACTTTCTTCAGAAAAGTCACCATTTTCTCTCTTCATTAGGAAGTGCCTTAAAACTAAAGATGATGAAATTGTAAGGACTACTGTTTTTGTAAATGGTTGCATATGGCAGTTCATTGGGTTGCTTTTGCATTCAGTTCATCTTAACATGCACCTGTCCTAAGTCAGGAGCCTGTTGTTCAGTGGTTGTCGTTTGTTGGTATGGTTCATAGGTTTTCTCGTTTTTATATAGATTAGACCGTTGGTTTTCCTGTTTGAATAGTTTTACGCCAGGGCTCACGCTACCAGGCGACAAGGCGAAGAAGTCTCTTTCCGTCCGTCACTTCGCTTTGCCCGACCCTCAAAAGCGAAAACAAGTCTCCCTGTTGTTTACGATACTGGCTTTCGGTCGCTTTCGTCATCGGACATTTTCAATTTTACCAAGTTGATAAAACATCAATTTATTATTGATTATTAAAGAAATTCAGACATATCGATTCATTTTCTTAAGAAAAGAGGTTTAAGTAGACTTTACAGTGTGTAGCAGGTCATTTAATAAAAGACAACTTTTATCACTGCATGCACTTCCGGTACTTGTTACTCAGAGAGCGAACATCAATCTAACTTTCGGCACAAAATAAGTTTGTTACTTCATTTGAAAGTGATAAAGTTGCCTCCAGTAAATGTTTAATCCATTTATTGCATTAAAAGTCATATTCCTTTCCAAATGGCTTGTCAAACATCGTTTATTTTGTAAATGTTCTTCGTCCGCCATTAACCGTTTACTAACTACGGATCGAACCGGACCAGCTTTGACCGAAATCCGTATTTTTACAATAATAACTACGGACGATGAATGGAACAGCTGACAGAAGAATACTGATCCCAAAAGGAAAAATTACGCATTCCACACGCATTAACAGACTTTTGGTTAGATCTAATTGATTAATGTATATAATTCCATATAATTTATATGGATTGTTTCTAAATATTGATTAAAGTTGCTTAACTACTAATATCAATATATTATGGCCCAGCTTAACTTTGTATATCTTTTGATGAGAAACACTGAATTTCATAAACATGATAAACAAGATAGTTTTTAATTGAATTGTAATTCATATATTATAATTTCTTTACCTTTTGACAAAGAAAAAATTCTTTTTGTGCTAGATATTTAGTTGTTAGTTTCTCACAAGAACCTAATCTTAAACAACTTTGAATTTGAAGTGTTAATTTAATTGTATACTCAGATTTGAATTGAACAATATATAAAAGAACATTATTTACATATGACCCTTTATACTATAGTATAATCAAAACATTGTAGAGCAGTGTGCGAAGGAGCACTTCTCTTTCAAATCTCACCACTTCTCCTATCAGTTTCAAAAAGAAGTCACTTCTCCCTATGATTCTGAAGTAGTGTGAGCCCTGTTACGCTAGTCATTTTGGGCCCTTTATAGCTTGTTGTTCAGTGTGAGCCAAGGCTCCATGTTGAAGGCCATACTTTGACCTATAATTGTTAACTTTTTATACATTGTGACTTGGATGGAGAGTAGTCTCACTGGCACTCATACCACATCTTCTTATTTATAATGAAGTTATCTCAAATGTGTTTGGACCGCAGAATTTCTTGAACTCTAACCTTAGTAACCTTACCTTATCTGCTACATTTGATTTTATGTCAATCCAAGTTTCTGCTGCATTATGCCAAAATATTCCAACTGTATTTTCTCACTAAATAAAAAAGTTTTAATTAAAACTAAATAGTCACAGTTTTACATATTTGATAATAGCATTTTGCAGTTCATTCAATGTATTATGAAATAACTGATAATTTGAAATGTACAAAATGAAGATTTTATTTGGTGTCACTTTTCCTCCGTCTCTGTACATGTGTTCAAAATAAATGTTGAACTTAACAGTAAATCAGAGACACTGCATAACTGTGTACCTCAAAATAAGGCATACTAGGTGGTGCTTTAAAACAGTGTCTACCTTTGAGGAATAAGATTGTATAGTTTAAACTAATTTAGGTCTAATCATCTACTTGTGAGCCATCATAACTGGTACTGCACCATATAAAGTACAGTTCACTTTCATACATCAATACTTACTTGTGAGCCATCATAACTGGCACAGCTCCGTATAATGCCATAGGATTGTACAGTTCATACTCAAAACATCTAAATTAAATAATCTATAGGGATCTGTATCTCTGAAAACATAATACAAAACCCATAAGTAACATTCATACATAAAAATGTTTTATGTTTATATATATCACTGTTAGAAGTGTAGTATTCATATCCTTATTGCATTTACATTTACCTAAATCTTTAAAATCAAATTTCAATTATATCAATTATGAAATTAAACTACTGTCCTCCTAACTTATGTTACCAAGTTTAATTGTCATTGTTACGACATCTGGACCAATCAGAACATTCAAAATAGAAACCTTCCCATAATACAACAGTGAAAGGGTGTATTGAGTTAATTTTGTTTTATTTAAAGTGTGCAGTAGTTTTTGTGGGAATGATATTTGTGACTTTATTGAGTTTTCCTTCATTGACTGTATAATTGGTTAGTCTCTCCTTGGTTCTTAGGTTTTCATTGGTTTGTTTAGATTTCCTTCCATGATTGAAATTGGGACTAGATAATCAGTGTTCTCCCAGGGCCTTTTAGCATCATGGTAATGTGAAGCTATATTGCTTGAATGTGATGCTATCTGAAATGATTTCCTTATAGATAGTGTAATGGATGAGTTGCTTTAATTTCTAGAAACAAGATGGTATTTCATAATTTGCTGTTTACTAGGATGCTATATGACATTAGTAGGAGAACACTGGATAGGTATAATTTGACAGACAAAATATATTTTTGAATTGGTAAATAATGTTCTACATTTAAATCTATCCCAGAAATATTAAAAGAAAATTCTGTTGTAAACTTTAGTGTCTAGTCTATCTTCTCTAATGATTAGTCAAATTTTACTGTACAAAAATGTTGAACTTACTTTGTAGTTTTAAGGCAAAATCATCAGCATGTTCTGGTATACCATAAACATTCTCAAACCCTGGGAAGGATACATCTAATCCTACAGAACTTGGCCCTGTCAATAGAATACAAATTCTGGAGTACTCAAACACAGTATTCTTCAGAACAATATTGACGAATAACACAGGGCTTCTAAAATTATTTTAGCCAGCCGGACATTTTATATATTATCCCAATTTTAATCCCTTAAGAATAAATAAACAAAAGGCAATTATTATACAATAATCTGTTATGCTTACTGGAGGAACAGGTGTGGTCCCTGTTAACACAGCATATTGTTTAAACACATCTTTTGGTTTTGGTCCCAGCATTATAAACACATCAATTACACCACTTTCTGAAAACCAATGTGTATCTGTCTGGGGAATATCGGAATCTTGCTTGAAAAAGTCAGCAACCTTGGAGAAGAAATTCTGCAAATCAAAAAATTATATAAAGCTTAAACAAAACCTACAAGAAGACAATACAAAGAAAACACTATCATAGTGGATTGGCTATAAATGACTTTCTTCAGAAAAGTCACCATTTCCTCTTTTTATTAGAAAGTGCCTTAAAATAAAGATGATGAAATTGTAAGGACTTCTGTTTTTGTAAATGGTTGCATATGGCAGTTCATTGGGTTGCTTTTGAATTCAGTTCATCTAAACATGCACCTGTCCTAAGTCAGGAGCCTGTTGTTCAGTGGTTACCGTTTGTTGGTGTGGTTCATAGGTGTTTCTCATTTTTTATATAGATTAGACCGTTGGTTTTCCTGTTTGAATTTTGGGCCCTTTATAGCTTGCTGTTCAGTGTGAGCCAAGGCTCCGTGTTGAAGGCCGTACTTTGACCTATAATTGTTAAACTTTTTATACATTGTGACTTGGATGGAGAGTAGTCTCACTGGCACTCATACCACATCTTCTTATTTATAATGAAGTTATCTCAAATGTGTTCAGAATTTCTTGAACTCTAACCTTAGTAACCTTACCTTATCTGCTACATTTGATTTTATGTCGATCCAAGTTTCTGCTGCATTATGCCAAAATATTCCAACTGTATTTTTCTCACTAAATAAAAAAGTTTTAATTAAAACTTAATAGTCACAGTTTTACATATTGGACAATAGCATTTTGCAGTTCATTCAATGTATCATGAAATAACTGATAATTTGAAATGTACAAAATGAAGTTTTTATTTGTTGTCACTTTTCCCCCTGTCTCGGTGTTCAAAATAAATGTTGAACTTAACAATAAATCAGAGATACTGCATAACTTGTGTACCTCAAAATAAGGCATACTAGGTGGTGCTTTAAAACAGTGTCTACCTATGAGGAATAAGATTGTATAGTTTAAACTAATTTAGGTCTAATCATCTACTTGTGAGCCATCATAACTGGTACTGCTCCATATAAAGTACAGTTCACTTTCATACATTAATACTTACTTGTGAGCCATCATAACTGGCACAGCTCCGTATAATGCCATAGGATTGTACAGTTCATACTCAAAAACATCTAAATTAAATAATCTATAGGGATCTGTATCTCTGAAAACATAATACAAAACCCATAAGTAACATTCATACATAAAAATGTTTTACTTTTATATATATCACTGTTAGAAGTGTAGTATTCATATCCTTATTGCAATTTTACCTAAATCTTTTAATCAAATTTTTATTATATCAATTATGAAATTAACTATTGTCCTCTTTACTAATGTTACCTAGTTTAATTGTCTTTGAAACGACACCTGGGCCAATCAGAACATTCAAAACAGGAACCTTCCCATAATACAACTGTTAAAGAGTGTACTAAGTTAATATATCTTTTTCAAAGTGTGTAGTAGATATTTGTGACATTATTGTGTTTCCCTTCAATGGGCCTCTTATTTACTGTCTTAGTTAGTCTCTCTTTGATTCTTATGCTTTCATTGCTTTGTTAGATTTCTCTCCATGATAAAAATTGCACTAGATATGTGAAATTTGACAGACAAAATATGTTTTTGAATTGGTAAATTATGTTTTACATTTAAATCTCCCCCAGAAAAAATCATAGAAAATTCAGTTATAAACTTTAGTATCCATCTTCTCTAATGATTAGTCAAATTTTACTGTACAAAAATGTTGAACTTACTTTGTAGTTTTTAAGGCAAAATCATCAGCATGTTCTGGTATACCATAAACATTCTCAAACCCTGGGAATGATACATCTAATCCTACAGAGCTTGGCCCTGTCAATAGAATACAAATTCTGGAGTACTCAAAACACAGTATTTGTCAGCACAATATTGGTGAAAACCATCTCAATACCACTACTTTTTAAACTAAATAACAGCATTATTGAAACTGAATAAGAATTTGTAACTCATTTAACACACTCCACAATGTTAACTCAGCAAAAGGTAACAGCATATAATGTTAACTCAGTAAAAGGTAACAGAATATAATGTTAACTCAGTAAAAGATAACAACATATAATGTTAACTTAGTAAAAGGTAACAGAATATAATGTTAACTCAGTAAAGGTAACATAATATAATGCTAACTCAGTAAAGGTAACAGAATATAATGTTAACTCAGTAAAAGATAACAACATATAATGTTAACTCAGTAAAAGGTAACATAATATAATGTTAACTCAGTAAAAGGTAACAGCATATAATGTTAACTCAGTAAAAAGGTAACATCATATAATGTTAACTCAGTAAAAGGTAACAGCAGATCTTTACAACAGGCTACAAAGTGAACAATCATTATACTGTGGATTCATTTAATTTCATTGATACCAGTTTTCATGAATTTAAGTTAAATTGTATCTTCCTGGATATCTGATCTCATTGCATACAAGCTTTTTATAGAAAATTTATACTTCCTTGAAAATTTAAATTTGTGGTTAACTTATTCCCACAAAATCCACAAAAATTGGTACCCCATTAATAATAATGAATTCACAGTATAATTAAAAATAAATAATTCCGTAAATATAAAATACAAAATTCTGTCAACTTACAAAACAGTAAGAATAAGTAAATACAGTACGGGGTGATTAAGTTAAAAACACGTTTGGTTGTGATTTTTTAAAAGTGGATGCTGGTGTCTGTTGGTGATTCATTCTGAAATAATTGTCTGTCTATTCTATAAATATTATATGAGTCATAAAAGTGTGTGTTTACACCCCAAGTCACAAGCAATTTCCTATTTTCATTCTCTCGCTTCAATAGCAAGAGTTGACTTGAACTGAATCACTTTGTGTGTTCTGTAAACAGATATTTTAATTTGTACACCAAACATACCATGTGGCTTAGAATCAGTAAATGATTTGAATGTTTCCTCCCATAGATCTGGCTCCTCCTCCTCCTTCTTTTGTTCCTCCTCAGCAGGCTTTTCTTCAGCATTTTCATCTCCTACCTGTAAACATACATGAATTATAAAATATCTTGGCATCTATTCTACAGTATTTTCTTCAAATTTAAATATGCAATATTTGTAATAAAATACAACAAAATAAAATAAATCAAATTTCCATTAATTTTATGAAAGTACAGACAGTCATTTCTTAATTCTTCAAATTACATAATGTACATGTCATAAAACTAACTTTTATTGCACACTTTCATATGAAACATATTCATATCAAATCCTCTTTAGAAAATTCAAGGTTTCCATATAAAGGTTGGAAAATGAGCGATCTTTTTATACCATAAATGGACGAGAACTGTGGACTGATTCAGCTGTTTGTTTTTTTTTTACATTATTACACAGATCATCAAGAGACTATTCTTGTTAATAAAAAACTGCAGAACAATTTGCCAGCACTACCGCTTTTATCACCAATAATAACTGGCAGACCCTAGCCAATAGAACTGAAAGTGGCATTAAACATCAACAATCAATCAATCAGAACAACCCAATTAGTTTGCTATGTATTTTATCATTTACCTTTGGCTCTTCTCCTTCTTTCGCTTCTTCAACATTTTCTTCAGGCTGGGCTTCTCTGAAAGGTGCGGAAAACCATGAGAATATAGAAGAACCTGCCTTATTTAACCAGCCCCTAAAACAGCAGATAATACAGGGCTAAATCCCATTAGAATCTTTCTGTTCCCTTTAAATATCCTGCATGCCCAAATAGATCTCCCTCAAAGCAAGCCAAAAATTAATCTTTGTGTAAAGCAGTGTTTGAATGATATGCATGTAACCTCTATGCGATAAAATTTAAATGAACAAAAATAAAGTCATTCTGTGCAGTAGATTCTTTTGAAAAATGTAACAAAAAGCACTAAGTTCATTCAACATATTTTAAGATTCAAAGAATTTGTAAACAGGAAGTAGGTATCTAAGAGATCCAAAAAGAGCCAATACTTTACAACTCATCACTGCCAAGCTGTTGACCATATACATGTTTGAATTTATTTGGTTAATTAGTTTTGGAGAATAGTGTGACCAAAATATTTATATGACCAACAGATGGATGAAGAGATGAGCAATTACGGACAAGGTGATTGCAATACAGCCCCGACTTGTAGAGTGGGGGTATAATATCAAATCTAATACTGCTTACAGGGTTCTCACTAGGAATTTTTCATGGTGAGTCCTGGGACTCATCACTTTTAGAAATGGTGAGTCCCACTAAATTTTGATGAGTCCAGGATGCATGTAATTTTTTGTGTCTTTATGAAATATGACGAATTAAAACTAAAACGACGCATGTTGGATTGGTAGTTTTTATTATATCAATAAAATTTATGATCTCTTAATAGTTATTGTTCATTACAACACAACAGACTTGGCTTTCTATGTCTATCAATTCTTGGTGTAGTGGATCATTGACTCTTGGTCTTTTACTTGGAACTGATGATTCAATGTCATCAGGTTTCTTTTTGAAGAAGGACTTTTAACTTTGACTGACTCATTGTGATACTGATGTCATTTTGTTAGACAAGCTTGTACCCAGTTCATCATTATAAATTAATTTTAATTAACGTGAGGGTACCCAAATTGCACCTATTTTGACAGTTTTTTAACCTACGTTTATTTATGCTTCAGACAAAAGTTTTCATTATGTGTTTACTTTGTAGATGTATCATTATTTCCTATATGGTTTCACCAATTTAATTTTGAATCCATATGGAATTATAGAAAAATTGATCTGAACTGACCTCCAAACCATCAATGATTCTGTAATGAGGAGTACCCAAATTGCATCCATGCTTAAATTCGCATCTTCACAAGTCTAATAACAGAGCTTTTGTTTATTTTTTTCAAATATTTTGAACAATTGGATATTAGTCCATTATTACTCTTCATTTTTTAAGAAATGGATACTTGTAACATATTGTATTTGCTAATTTTAAAAAAGATTACGTTTTGATGACGTCGCATGGCGACGTTTCCGTACATTTTGCTTTTTCAGTAAACACTTCATCTGTTGATAAATACTGTGAACGTTTTGTGTATATCTAAATATTTTTACCTATGTTGAAAGACGTGCATAGTATCAAATCATAAAAATACAAATTGCTTAGTCTCTAGGAAATCTTGTAAGATTTCCGCTGCTATTTTTGCTAAACAGGTGCAATTTGGGTACTCAGTGCAATTTGGGTACCTTGACGTTACATTAAATAAGGGACTTGTTATCTTATGATTGCGTTAATAATCACTTTGATGTTTCTACCGTTATAATTATTATAGTCTTTAATAAAAACAAGCAAATCTAAAGTGAACACTGTTCATGATAATGATTTTGGCTTTAATCATTTTTTAATCCAATCTGTTTCAAAACATTTTTCACCTTTGTTTACGATCGCGATGTTCAACATGCACAATACGAGAAAATGTTAAGAGTAAAATTATTTTTAACCGTAGCATTTTTATATCTACACTGTTCTACGATTTATTTTATGCATAGAAGTAACAATTATAAAATATTATATCATTTCATTTCACATTCTCAAACAAAATTTACTTTTTTGTTTCAATCGATATGTACGTGATGTTCAACACGTGGAAATATTCACGCTTTTCAAATAATCGTAAAATTTTTAAAACATCGGTGACTTTTACATATATATATTTATTAATTAGTTTCAACAGAATAATTATACTTTTAGGATGAAATACGTTTAATTTAAAAAAATAATTACCAGTCAACAAAAATATTAATCTGCGTATCACTTAAATTTTTCAACATCGACTTCCGGTTTAGTTTCTTGTCAACAATGTCGGAGATCATGAATCTCTAAGGCAAAACGATGTGTTTGGGACTCAGGCGATAAAATGCGGACGCGTCCCAGGGACTCACAGGTTTCAAAAATGACGCGTCCAGCTCGATTTTCATGTGTCCAGGACGCGTATATGCGTCTTAACGAGAACCCTGGCTTATCAATAATTTCACTTTTTGGCACCTACCAAGGGGAAAGTTCTAATCTCAATAAAATCTAAAAAGGTGTTTGCTCCACAAAACTAAGCTAAATTTAAACAATCAATTAGACATTGCAAACAAAACACAAAATCCCACATTTTCTGTTATTCTTCCCACACAAATGTATCTTCTCTGCTGGTTTACGTTAGCTTTATTGTGCCATTTGCTTTTGTTTAACCCATTCACTCATCTGAGAGATATCTATTTTATGTAATTTATGTTGTCAGGTTGCCTTCACAGTGAAGCGACATTGAGCCCATATTGTGTTTTATTCATTTTTTTCTGGTTCTCATACAAAGATTGATGTTGATAAAGAAGAATGATGAGTGTATTTAACATGAAATTACATATTTTGCTCATGTGATAATTTTGTTTCCAGATTCAACCTAAAATCAATATTTGGCAGATGACTATCAAAAAAAATCATTCACACAAAGGAGCAAAATGATGGAATCAGCGACTCCTGAAAAAGTTCTACCATAAAGTTTCAGTTGAATGCACAGTGTTGACAATAGTTTATGCACACCTTCAGGCCAAGTGAGCATAAGTTGATAGAGGAAGCTATTTTTCCAATCTGACTTTTCTGCATTTAAACTTTTTATTGAACAATGTCTACAACAATTTTATTTCGATACTTACTGCTTGGTTCTATAATGTTCAAATTTAAGAAGACCTTGAGCATTTATACTGACAACTGGTTCATCTTCTGTGTAAAAGTCTATACGAAATGGTTTAAAACTAATCACTATTTTATTTTTCTCTATTCCTAAAGTTAAACTTTGACTAGTCTGTTCCAACTTTTTCAATCTGAAAGTAAAATGACTTGTTACTGAAAATAAATAATTTTGTTTTCTTACTATCTAATTAACAGGAAAGAATACCTGCTTTTGCTGCTTAGTTTATAACATTGCCGAAAACAAATACAAACCAACGACAACATCGAAAAGACACTTCACAAGTGGACAACCTCATTTCAAAATTTCAAATACTTGTAATTAGTCTTTACATTATGATTTATATATAAATGTGGTTCATAAATTATGTCCATTGGATCTTCACAGTTAAATGCTATGGGTATTTTTTCAGTGAATCTTAATTATATTTGTACATGTATATATACTAAATTCAAATAAATGTTATATTAATCCTCTAAAACTGTAATTCATGAATCGTATGAAAAAGCCTTGGTCAAGGTATGTTCCAGATAATTGGTCAATTTTTACCTGTTCAGGTCAATCAAGTGCATCAGTAATACCTTATAGGGTCCAAATTTGCTTTGGTATTGGTAATTGACCAGATGAACTCAATTTATCAGATTTTCATTCACTCACTGAACACTGGTTGTTTTACCAAGGGCTCTATGCTTCTTTAATAACAAACCTTACCCCTATATATTTCAGAAAATTTCAAGTTTGTTAGGTGAACAGTGAAATCTTTATTAGCTCTTTTTGTTTTCCTTTTGTGAGACTGTTCCATGATTTTATTGGCAAATGATAAAAATCATCTCTCTGATAAAAGTTACAAATATAACTAGAGGCTCCAAGGAACCTGTGTCGCTCACCTGATATTTTTATTTACAATTGATGCATAAATCAATGCAACCGTTATACTTTTGCTTTAGTTTCAGAGATATAAGCCAAAAACTGCATTTTACCCCTATGTTCTATTTTTAGCCATGTCTGCCATGTTGGTTGGCAGGCAGGGTCATCGGACACATTTTTAAACTAAATACCCTAATGACGATTGTGACCAAGTTTGGTTAAATGGTTAAGTGTCTCAGTTGTTTCAGAGGAGAAGATTTTGTAAAGATTACAAAATTTACCAAAATTGTTAAAATTTACTTTAAAGGGCAATAACTCCTTAAGGGTCAACTGACCATTTTGGTCATGTTGACTTATTTGTAGATCTTACTTTGCTGAACATTATTGCTGTTTACAGTTTATCTCTATCTATAATAATATTCAAGATAATAACCAAGAACTGCAAAATTTCCTTAAAATTGCCAATTCAGGGGCAGCAACCCAACAACGGGTTGTCTGATTCGTCTGAAAATTTCAGGACAGATAGATCTTAACCTGATGAACATTTTTCCAAATGTCAAATATGCTCTTAATGCTTTAGTTTCAGAGATACAAGCCAAAAACTGCATTTTACCCCTATGTTCTATTTTTAGCCATGTTGGTTGGCAGGCGGGGTCATCGGACACATTTTTTAAACTAGATACTCTAATGATGATTGTGATCAAGTTTGGTTAAATTTGTCTTACTAGTTTCAGAGGAGAAGATTTTTGTAAAAGATAACAAAAATTTACAAAAAATTGTTAAAAATTGACTTTAAAGGGCAATAACTCCTTAAGGGGTCAATTGACCATTTTGGTCATGTCAACTTTTTTGTAGATCTTACTCTGCTGAACATTATTGCTGTTTACAGTTTATCTCTATCTATAATAATATTCAAGATAATAACCAAAAACGGCAAAATTTCCTTAAAATTACCAATGCAGGGGCAGCAACCCAGCAACGGGTTGTCCGATTCATCTGAAAATTTCAGGGTAGATAGATCTTGACCTGATAAACAATTCTAATATGTCTCTAAATGCTTTGGTTTTAGAGATATAAGCCAAAATCTTCATTTTTCCCCTATGTTCTATTTTTAGCCATGGCGGCCATCTTGGTTGGTTGGCTTGGTCACCGGACACAATTTTTGAACTAGATACCCCAATGATGATTGTGGCCAAGTTTGGTTAAATTTGGCCCAGTAGTTTCAGAGGAGAAGATTTTTGTAAAAGTTAACGCCGGACGCCAAGTGATGAGAAAAGCTCACTTGGCCCTTCGGGCCAGGTGAGCTAATAAACAACAGTAGTATTGATATCAAGGTCATAAGGTCAGCCTAGGAAATAAGCAAATTTAACTTCATTGCTCTTTGAATACACTCTGATAGATAAGCTGTAAATTCAAAATGCACCATTAAACCCTATGCCAGCAAAGCAACAAACATACCCTTGTCTTTTTGGTTCCTCCACCAACACATCTCCAACAGGAATTTCATATCTTTGTTTAATTGGTTCTACTTCATTGATTTTGATTCTTGCTGTACTCCTCTCTAGGCCTGACAATTCTAACGTAAGTTTGACATTAGTGACTGTATTGAGTAGTTGTAGATTAACTGATGTAGACTGTACATTGACTGTTTCTGGTAATACTTCATATGAACTTTGACCTGGGGTCATTGCCCTGTGCCTCCTGAAAAAAAAAACCCATTAAAACATAAAACTATCTGTTTTTATAACTCTTACACAATGAGGGGCTTAATGGGTTATTTTCGTTCTTCGTGATCGGCGCATTTTCGCTATCGTGATCCGTTTTTCTACAGATTTTTTTTTTTTAATATTTTCGTGATCCGTGAACATGGAAATTTATTTTCTGTGAATCGTGATTGACAAAAAAATCAACTTGTGAATCGTGATGAGACCCCCCCCCATCAGGCCCCTCCACAATGTGTACACTTGAATGTGGAGAAACTTACAATTGAATGTGACAGGTCAATGGATGAAGTTTTCCTTTACACTACAGTTATATCCATGAATGGCAAAGTAAACCATTCTGTGATAAGGAACAGGACAGCAGGATGAATTTACAATGAAAAAATGTTAAAGGTTGACCACATACAATCTTTTTTGTAAATGCAAATGCATAGTTTTGTATGAATTAAATACATGCACATAGATTTTTTTAAGATCAACACTTTAAAAGTATTTCAAAATGCATTAAATCAGAGTAAAATCTAACAATCTGCTAGTATGTAATATAATTTAAAACAGCTAAAGTGCATGGGTTTGCACTTATTAATAATTAGTTAGCTTCTTTGTCAACTTTATTGCTGGTAAACAAGTAAAAATGTGCTTCAGTAACAAGATCAATACAGGGGTGTGGAAATATTTGTTGTGAGCACTTGTCCCTTGGCAAGTAAAACTGTAAACTTTAATTGTCTGGGGAAAAAATTACTTGCCTTGTATTTCCCAATAAATATTGGAAGTATTTCACTATAAGCTTGTACAATGTGTGAAGGTTTGGTACCATTAAAACGTTTAAACCCGCTGCATTTGTTTGCACCTGTCCTAAGTCAGGAATCTGATGTTCAGTAGTTGTCGTTTGTTGATGTGGTTCATAAGTGTTTCTCGTTTCGTTTTTATATAGAGTAGACCGTTGGTTGTCCCGTTTGAATGGTTTTACACTAGTAATTTTGGGGGCCCTTTATAGCTTACTGTTCGGTGTGAGCCTAGGCTCCGTGTTGAAGACCGTACTTTGACCTATAATGGTTTACATTTATAAATTTTGACTTGGATGGAGAGTTGTCTCATTGGCACTCATACCACATCTTCTTATATCTATGATTCATAAAACTGTTTTGCATCAAAATATAAATGATGTTTGAGATATTTGTTTATGTGTATAAATAAAAGGAGGTATGGATTTAACATCAATGAAGTTTTTTTACTGAAGAGCCAGGGAACATTTATAAGCTAGGACATCTAGAATTCTCGATTCTGTTTTTTTTTACATTACCTGTCTTTCTCAGCCTGCATTTTCCCTTTTTACTCGACTCATCATTATTTTGTTCCTTTTGTCTTAATTACCAGGTCTATGTGGCTTTTATCAGGTATTTATCCATCTCGATAGAACTCAGTCGAGAAAAATTAAAATGACACCTCCACAAGTTAAAGGAATAAAACCTAATCAACGATCCCCGATCAATGGACAAAGATAACTTAATGTTTATGAGACCCAGGTGCACATACTGATTTTTTTAATGTTGGTTATCGATCTACTTCCAGTTTTATTTAATTCATGAACATTGATGATTTGACTTGAATGTGTTTTTCACATGTTGATCATTGGTTTCGTTCACCTAAAATAATACATCTTAAGTTGTGAAAATAATTCTGTATTTTTCATTAAATTGAATTTTGTCAAGCGTAATATTTTACTTATCCACAGGCAACCCCAACAAAAAAAAAATTTCTTGTACGTTTGTTCAAATGTACAAGTCAGGCTTATCATTTCCACATCCTTGCAATGTTGCATATTTTTTTCATTTCTTATAGGTTTTACCGTTAAGTAAAGCTTTGAATGAAAATGAAGTCAATTTCCACTGTTTTCCAGTAATAATGATTCAAAGCATGTTTTTGGATAATTTGTATCAGTTTTTTTTTTCAGACAGGAATTGTGCCTCCAGGATATGTGAATGCCTTCATATGGCAAACCATTTTTCCAAATATCAGTCTTTAATTTTTTTAGTTACATTTATAATTCATTTTCCTTCTCTTTACTTACTTGCAGAAACCACTTTGTTGACATGTCTTAAAATTATCTCTATTGACAGCCACAGACGACTGGATTAGTAAAATCAATGTTACAAAAATCTGCTGCATAACCCTGCAAAACAAAAATAACATTTAATACACTGAAATAATCATGCAATAAAATTTAAAACATCCAAAAGAACACAGTTACACAACTCTTTTACCAAATATAAAATAAGATGTGGTGTGAATGCCAATGAGACAACTATCCACCAGAGACCAAATGACAGGGATGCACTTGTGTAAGCAACTACAAGTCACTGTATGGCCTTCAACATGACAGTTTACTATTTATATGTGTAGGACTCTGAACCGCGATGGTCACGCTGATGTGTGATGGTTTGACGCTGAAGTGTGTTTTTGATCACGCTGAAGTGTGATGGTGGCATTGTGACGTTATCTATGTTAGCTACGCCAAAGTGTGTTGGTGGTAACACTGAAGTGCGATGGTCTACACATATTATATTTTCAATGCTTTTCATGTACATGTACATAAATGGCTGATATTTTTGTTCGAGCATATTGTTTTTCTTAAATTGTTTAACATTTCATACCGATATAACATGTTACTTTTATTATTCTTCCCTTAGTTTATTTATTTTGAATTTACATTGTATCATATTTATTTGTTCAGTGTATGTTCAATGGTGTTAATATGTCCTTTGATTGAGTTAAGCTATTTCAGTTGATATTTTATAGTGTGTCTTTCTATGTTGTGATGTTACACTATTGTTTCAGAAAAAGGGTGAAGGTTTGGTACCCTTAAATCGTTTAAACCCACTGCATTTGTTTGCACCTGTCCTAAGTCAGGAATCTGATGTTCAGTAGTTGTCGTTTGTTGATGTGGTTCATAAGTGTTTCTCGTTTCTAGTTTTTATATAGATTAGATCGTTGGTTTTCCGTTTGAATGGTTTTACACTAGTAATTTTGGGGCCCTTTATAGCTTACTGTTCGGTGTGAGCCTAGGCTCCGTGTTGAAGACCGTACTTTGACCTATAATGGTTTACATTTATAAATTTTGACTTGGATGGAGAGTTGTCTCATTGGCACTCATACCACATCTTCTTATATCTATGTAGAAGTCAATTGTTTGTTCGAAGCAGTTTTTCGGGTGTTTAAGTTAATAATGGCATATAAACTTTTAATACTACCAAAAACTTGGAGGATTGGTGAGAGGGAAAAGTTTACCTTGTGTAGCCGATTTGTTTCGAAATCTACAAAAGATTCTTTTTTACGTACGATGGAGCGTGGCATTCTCTTAATGAATACGGGTCTGCAGACAAACTCTCTGTATTATATAATTATGGTATACGAGAAACTCACGAAAGAAAGAAACAAAGTAAAGATAGAATGTTAACGCAGTATTATGTCTACATGCAGGAAATCAAAGAGGACGATCTCTCATTTAGTATGCAACTGTAACTAAGGACCTACATAGACAATAATGAATGCAAATTTATGTACTACATGTAACTACATTTATGTTAATAACATCTACTTCTCATAATAATAACACATCTGCAGATTTTATGTTAGTCATCACACGTCATATAGACCATCGCACTTCAGCGTCCACATCACACCTACATATGTATGCTGTTCTGTTATCAAATATTCTCTTAGCCACCAGCATAAGTGCAATTTCATCATCATTTTGAACAAGGTTATCTGTTTTGGCTTAATATGAATCCTGAAGAAGCTAGATGTATATAAAATGTATCCTCTTAAAAATTTAGAAGGTACTAATCATCATAAATGTTTAGTTGAAAAACAGATCTCAAAAACATCAGAAATCTGTGAAATTCAATTTTTTAAGTAAATCATAAACAGCAATAAGACTTAACCTTGACAGACATGTAAGGGATCAAGGGACTTTTTAAAATGAATTAAAAGGCAAAGAGATCATTCCTTGTCATCTTCTTCTTCCAGATTATTAGCATGGTTAAGAATAGTATATTTCTAATTATTTCTCATCAAAAGTTCATTATATTCATTTGTTTCCTGCTGATCAATTTCAGTGTAAGATCATGTTTATTGTTAGATACTTTATAGCATGTAACTGATTTTCTCTAATTCTTCGTTAAATTATCCTTTCTGCACCCATTGCATAAAAAAAATTTAATCAGCGTGTGGTTCGTTTGATCTCAGTTCATCATTGGTTAAAATCCGATTATGACGTCGGATTTTCTTACTTTCCTCTGAATTTCTTATTGTGACGGCATGAAAAAAGGCAACCATTCCTGATGACGTCACATAGAAAGAACACATCTTTTGCAGATCATTCGAAAAGAAGGAATAATTTTGCCTGCATATTGTTTGAAAATCATTAGAGAACAGATTCCACCACCAAATCTGTATGTCGATATTTATCCACTCTCGACAGTTAAATTTTAAATTTGAAAATTTAACTGTCTCATGATGGATATATATCGTATCACACTCAATGCAGTGGTAGAATCTATATTTATCTACATTTCCTGTATAAAAAAACATAATTATTAGTGTCCTGCATTTTTCATGCAAATTTGCTGAAATGTATATATTAAATGATTAAAAGAAGTAACGATAGGTTTTGATATAATTTGATTTGAGTTATTTCCCTTGGCTATCATTTTGGAGGGGTAAATGGTTGATTTTCTTATTTGACTAAGCAAATTGAAACATGCGTTACAAACCAGTCTGATAATTAGAGATCCTTACTAGATTGTAGTGGTGAATCAGACAACGCTAAAAGAAATTAAAATTGTTCCAAACACAACTTTTTCTGAAGTCTAGCGGTCAGTGTAACAAGTTGAATTTTGGTTGATTTATGAAGGAATTTCTGCACATAGTCTCCAACATGACAAAACTAGAGGCTCTAAAGAGCATGTGTCGCTCACCTTGGTCTATGTCCATATTTAACAAAGGACACTCTCCAACATTGAAGACAAGAAAAGAATTCATGACAAAAATCTCGGTTTTGTTGATCTTGTATTACTGATCATTTAGTCTGTTTAGTTTCTCTCTATCTTCTTTAGTTTTTGCTCAAAACACAAAAGAGGGTAAAAAAAAATCCTCATTTAAGGGCAATCACTCCTATAAAGAGTGACAGTCTACTAACTATATCAGCAAAATTTGACTTTATAGTAGATCTTGCCTTGCTGATCATTTTTGTGATTTAAAGTGTCTATTTATCTATTATAATTTTTATCATCTCAGGCAAAATGCAAAAAAATGGTAAAAATGGTCATTAAAGGGCAATAACTTGTCTTAATCGTATATCTTGTCTTGCTGATCATTTTTGCTTTTTAAGTTTCTGTCTATCTATTATAATTTTTAAGATATAAGGTAAAAACACAAATCAAAGAGCTGATTGCTCTGAGGTGGAAGAAGATGCAACTTGAATTACCATAAAAGCAGACCCCACCAACCCAGCCTGCACTGTCCCTTTATTGCTTTCAACGTATTGTTTTCTTCCAAAAATAATAATACTCATAACTCAACCAAAACTCACTATACTAAACATAAACTGTTATCACAGAGATATGTCTCGCCTTTTTTGTAATTTTGATAATGCAAATGTTGAAATTAAAATAGCAATACTGTAACATGTAAGTTATGCAAATATTCAAAGTCGATGAACCATGACTGAAGGTACATGGCTAAACAATCTCCATGGAATGAGATGTGCCAATGCTAATACAACTGCATACCAAATACCATTGACTTATTATAAGTCGCTTCCTTTAAACAAACCTAAACACAAACATTAACTTGTAAACTATGTAAAAGTTTCAAAGTCAATGAACCATGATCAGGGTGGGGCTATATAATCTCCATGGAAGCGATACTTGCAAATGCTGATACATTTGCATACCAAATATCATTGACTTAACATTAGCAGTTCATCTTAAACTGATCTAATCACAAACTAATACATGTAAACTAAGCAAAAGTTTCAAAGTCAATAGACCATGACTGAGGGGGGGCCAAATATTCCCCATGGAAATGAGATGTGCTAATGCTTATACAACTTAACACCAATTAACATTGGCCTACCACTAATGGTTCCCTTGAACTGACCTAATCACAAACTAATACATGTTAACTTAGCAAAATTTTCAAAGTCTATAGACCATGACTAAGGGGCGGAGCCAAATAATCTCCATGGAAATGACATATGCCAATGCTTATACAACTGCATACCAAATATCATTGACCTACCACTAGTGGTTCCCATAAATTGACCTAATCACAAATTAATACATGTAAACTATGGAAAGTTTCAAAGTCAATAGACCTTGACTGAGGGGCGGGCCAAATAATCTCCATTGTAATGAGATGTGCCAATGCTAGTACAACTGCATACCAAATATCATTGACCTACCACTAGTGGTTCACCATGAACTAGACCTAATCACAAACTAATAATTTGTTGCCGCCGCCACCGCCGACGCCGGAAACAGCATACCTAAGTCTCGCTTTTTGACTTCGTCAAGCATTGTCAAGGCGAGACAATAAAAATCTTCAAATACTGTTGATTCAAATTTAATTTTCTATAACTAAATTCCATACATTCGTCTCAGCATGGTCAACTTGATGCAATACAACTTCGCCAAGCAATTATAACAGTAATTGATTTGGTTTCACTTGAAAGTTTTCTGTCAAAGGTAGATAGTAAACTTTTAAAAAAAAACTGGCCACCAAGGTTTTAGTCAAGTTTGCTTAAACTAGGGTTTTCATTATAAACATATACTGTTAACCGGGAAATTTTCATGCCGTCTTTATTTCGCGATTCATTAACACAATCTACATTCATGCCGTTTTGAATTCGCGATTTCCCTGTGGTCTATATAAATATTTTCATAAATGATTTAGAAAGTGAACAGCTTTACATGTATCGTGAATCAAGTGATAAAATCAATCAGAAATATGTTTTCAGTTCATTAATGTTAAAGGAGACTAAATGTTGTGTCACGTTTTCTTGTAAAAACACATACACAATAACAGAAAAGAAGACCTAATTAAGAGTGAATTAAAATAAAATGGTGTCAGGATTAATGCTAATTAATCGATCTTTTGATCTGATAAATCTGTGTAGCAGATTCAACGAGGTAATACTTTTAAAACTGCTTGACAGGTGTCATTTACATATTTTTAACGAGTGTTGTTTACATAACAATATCCGTAATGTCCGCTTGCTTGAGATGTCTTCCATATTAATAAGATTAACTTGAGTTAAAGTCATGATTTCTAACAATGCATTCCATTTAGAAATAAAGTTATGATTTGAGGTATAGATCTGTCGTCTATAAAATCGGTGTTATACAGTGGTCAACTACATATCCTATTCATATACGTACATGTATGGTCTTCATCTTATGAATAGAGTTTCCATGAAATTTTCGCGGTCGTTTTATTTTTCGTGTTCCAATTCTTATCGCGAAAATAGCGAAAATAAAACTGCCGCGAAAATTTCCCTGTTTACAGTATTGAAAAATTCTAAATATATCCAACGCAGATATTTGTCAGTCCAAGGATTGGGTTTTGGGCACTTGTTAGCGTTTCAAACCAGTTCATTTTCTGTAAGTGCTCGACCCATATCATATTTGTTTTTCATCTAATATTTTTACACAAAAGTCTGAGGGTAGGAATGCCTTTTGAGGCTTTTCCCGTCAGGAGTCACACAGCCCTTTTCTGAAATTTTTCATGAAAATAAAACTATTGACAGCAACTGGTTCCGTACTCGAGCCTCGATAATGGCCCTTTCAGACAACTAGCACCCTTCTGCCCTGAGATTCAAGCTGGAACACTGATGGGTGTACCTTAATGACGAATAACGGTAAAGAGCTGGATTATTTGGTCCTTAAATCCAGTTTTTGATCACTTATTAAACTTTGAAACGTAAGGCAAGAAAGGCAATCATTGAGGACATTCCGACAATGACCGACATGAAAACTATGTACTTTCGAAATGGAATTCGTCAACTGACATTAGTTTGTTCATTAATATTTTTGTCAACTGACGGTTCTTCCTTTGATGTGTAAAACACCAGCAGATTCACGTGTGCGCTTGACTCTTTATTATCGCAATAATATTCTACCAGTAACTTTCGTTTTAAAAATCACATGTTGTCTAAAAACCGGAATATGACTTGATTGCATAAAGATCTGAACACAGACGGAACAACTATTAAAATCTGTGTATTTTTTCAAGCATCATTGATTTGAAGGTTTTCTCTCCACGTAGATACTTGACTTTAACACAAGATGAATTGTATGAATAATATGACAATTCTGTTATCATTATTTTGAAACTTTCGGATGCACAATTAAATTTCCCATTTGTTCACATGCGCAGATACATAACCAACGTGGTTTAGATTAAACCAAATAATCCAGTTGTTTTATTCCGATTATTCCAATTATTAATCTTTCAAAGACAATTATTACAACAATCATGACCTATTAATGCTCCAAAACAAGCCATCAACTTTTAATTATTTTCATGTGTTTTCGTGAATTTCGAGAATTTATACCATATAAATATCTGAATAAGTTTATTCAATTTTAATACCCATAATATTAATATTTTTAAATAAAAGCAAGGACGTATAATACATCCTTGATAGAAGCAGAGACATATAATGTATTATATGTCTCTGATAAATGTAAGGAGAAGGAACCCAGGGCGAACGAACTCAGGGCGAACATGTAATCATGGCGAAACGACCCGATACCAAATTCACGCATGCGTACTACCAAATCTACTTTCAATGACTTTAAAAACATCTGGTTACAAGTAAATAAATAACATTCAAGTAAGACGAGATGAAATCTAATAATTTACATAAATAAAAGGGTAGATATTAATACATTAAAACATGAGAAACTATAACACTAACGATAGTGATTGTTTTTCAAGTCTAACTAATAAATTAAATGATGCAGATGCCTAGATCATGTGTAAACATCGGTGTCAAGATATGGCACGGAAGTTGTTATGAAATTGAAAAGCACAGAATTGATACCGTTACACTCCTGGTAACGGTTCAATTATTTTACAGCCGGCAGTAAAGGCTTTCAGAAGACTTGAAAGTCTTCTTCCACCAAAAAATGGTAAAAATCGTCATCAAAGGGCAATAACTCTAATAAGGAGTCGACTGACTATTTTGACCATGTTAAGACATATTTGAAGAACTTGTCTTGCTGATCATTTTTGCATTTTAAAGTTTCTCTCTATCTATCAGTTTTTTAAGATAGTAGGCAAAAATGAAAAAAATGGTAAAATTTGTCATTTAAGGGCAATAACTCCTGACAGTTTTGACGGATATGGACAATGGGTAGATCTCAACATTCTGATCGTTTTTGCCTCTGTCAGATTTTCTCTGTTTATAACGGTTTTCAAAATAATAGACAAAACTTGCATTTTACCCCCTATGTTCAATTTTTAGCCATGTCGGCCATATTGGTTGTCAGGCGGGGTCTTTGGACCCATTCTTTACACTAGATACCCCAATGATGATTGTGGCAAAGTTTGGTTAAATTTGGCCCAGTAGTTTCAGAGGAGAAGATTTTTGTAAACGTTAACGACGACGACGACGGACTACCTTTGGGCCAGGTGAGCTAAAAAGGAAGTGACTCATGTCCAAATTGTGTCAATCCAAACCTATCTACATTTTTTATTGATAGTTTCATCAAACTGAGTTTGATCCTGTTTTACACTTCTTCCTGTGATTTTTTTTACTAGTCCTTTAAATTCAGGTTCTCACTAATGCAAGTCCATGAGTCCTGGACTCATAAAAATCAGTCTGGACTCATCATTTTCAAAACTAGTGAGTTCAAAGATGCACCGAGATTGTAAAATGTTATATCAATTGAGCACAGATATCACCATTTATGAAAAAGTTTACAAATGATCAAAACTTGATGACATTTCCTTGCTCTGTTAGAGTATTTTTTTGTCAAGGGGACTGAAATAATAAATGATATAGCAATAAAATTTCATTTTCTCACAGTTGGACTCACCATGGCCAAAAATGACTCCCTTTCAAAATTCCTTAGCAAGAACCCAGCCTTTTATGGCTCACTGAAGACATGCAATGAAGGAACCAAGGTAAAATACAAAAATGTAGCATCTTTGACATAAAAATTTCTCATTATAAGGACTAATTGTGAAAATCCTGTAAAGAAGCCTTTTTTATATACATGTATAAACACTGTAAAAAGAATAGGTTAAGAAATAGTTTTGTCATGCACCACTGTCTTATTTACATTTTTTGTACTAAGAAAAAAAATATAATTCCCCTTTAGGTCTCTTTCAAATTTAAAAAATAGGGGCATTTCTTGCCATACAAGTAGCAGTGCACAGCATACAGATGCGGATCCAGCCTGTAAAAAAGGGTTGGCCATGGGCACCCATACCAGGTAACATTTGGAATGGAACAGGTAAAATGTCTGAATTAACCATAAATGTTGCTCCATAAGGAGGGCCCTGGCATCCTCCCCTAAATCTGCCTCTGGCTTATAGTTAATAGTAAACAGTTTATGAAAGCTATCAACAAAGAACTTTCTTTAGAGCTCACCACTGGAGAATTTTCCTCAATTATTATTAAGCATGGTCTTATAAACTGACTATACAACTGGTTGGCTACTGTACCCTTAGGAGGGTAGGAATGCCCTTTATCGTCAAGAGTCAAATGTCCTTTTTAGCTACTGTTAATGTCAAATGAGCTTTAATTCTTTATCGTCATTTGTCAAATCTCATTATGTAGCTACCGTGAGCATCAAATTGAGTAAAATATTTATCGTTAACGTTATTTTAACAAATATTTTATCGTCATTCGTCATGTGGGGTACCCCATTCCTACCCTCCCTTAGGCATTGTGAAATTCTTTGAATTAAAATGATTTCTTTCCTCACGAAAGACTTGAAACAGTCCAAACTCAACAGTTATCACTTTGTATAGAAAATGAAAGGATATGGAGTAAATGTACATGGGACAAAATCGCACACAATACCTAGAAAACATAGAAAATTATCAATGAACAGGGCTTTTATTCCTGCTCTTCATCTTGACAGTTGATGTAGGGCCTTCAACAATGAACAAATCATTCATACCCTACAAGAAGGTCAAGACGGCCCCTAGCGTCGACTTAAGCGGTACTATTGATAAAAATAAAGTAATTTTGAAAGACATCGATCGCCGCTAAAATATGCCTTGAAGTTACATATGTCGGGAGCAGTCAATGAATTACATAATTTATTTTGTATGTATAAGTTCTCATTACAGATCTATGCCAAAAACTGGTAATTAGATTTTTTCCCCTTATAATTCTTTTATTCTAAAAATTGTCACGGTTTTTCTAGGATTTGACTGTAAGTTTAAGGTTCATCATAACCTTTTGGCTAATATGGCCGTATTTACACCACAAATTTTACTCTGAGTACAGACAAATCTGTGCACCTGGAAAAGTTTTAAGGCATGGCAAGAACTAGATAATTAAATTTTAAATGCATTTTATGATTCAGAAAATTATAAACTTCTCTGGATTTTGCTATTTTTTTTCTTTTCAATCCTGCAGAACATGCAGAAGGTGCCAAAATAAACTAAGTTAGGAAAGAAGTTTGAGAAGCTCTCCTCATATAATAAATGTTGTGAGTAGTATTGAATTAAATGGACAATACATGGACAAAAAGTTGAATCACAAAAATACTGAACTCTGAGGAAAATTCAAAACAGAAAGTCCCTAATGAAATGGCAAAATCAAAAGCACAAACACATCAAAAGAATGGACAACAACTGTCATATTCCTGACTTGATACAGACATTTTCTTATGTAGAAAATGGTGGATTGAACCTGGTTTTATAGCGCTAAACCTCTCACTTGTACGACAGTCGCATCAAATTCCTTTATATTGACAACAATGCGTGAACAAAATGTCACAATTAGGGGTACAACAACACATACCCCACCAAAAAAGGGTTGATTTCAGGTGCTCCGGAAGGGTAAGCAGATCCTGCTCCACATGTGGCACCCGTCGTGTTCATGTTATTTCAAAGCCGGTAAATAGTCTTATTCGATAGACATCTGCAAGCAATAATTGATTTAAACTGTGCAACTGAGTGGACTGTATCAAATGAAACTCATGAGTTAGTTTATTTTTCTATCTTCTGCAGACTGGAAAAAAATGCACATCAAATTCCAGGTAAGTTTTTAATTTTCTGAAACATAGACTACATATAACTTTTATATATTTAGGTCCTGCCATGCCTTAAAACTTTTCTAGATGCATCAGTTTGTCTGTACTCATAGTAGATTTTGTGGTGTAAACACGGCCATATTTTTCGATATTCCTTTTGATAGTCCAAATAATTATGACGTCTCGAAAGGCTATTTTATTTTTTGCTTTGACGCTTACAGCGGTCATAACGCTGAAGCCATCTTTTTGGTTGGATTTTGAGAGGAATTTTGCTCTCAACTTTGAGACCCAATTTAGCCATAAAATTTTCATTGAGGCTTAAAATTTTTGCATATATAAAAGTCTTACCTTTTATGTGTTTGTTTGTGCAAAATATTTCCAATAAATCCCTAAAGTAATAATAAAATAAGTTACAATTCCATCCGAGGCGTCACGATTATCTACTTCTTTTTTAAACGTTTATCTGATCTCTTTTAGAGAGTATAAAATAAATTTTGCACCAAACTTGGTAAAATTTGACAGACCAATTTCCGGAACCTTTGTTTTATATTATCCGGAAATTCAGGTCCGTCAAATTTTACCGAGTTTGGTTCAAAAATATATTTTATACTCCAAAAGTGAAGCATCTTAAGGAGAAATCAGCTAAACGATTTAATAAAGCAGTAAATTTCCTCTCAAAGTCCAACCGCATATATGAGTTCAGCGTTATGACGTCGATGTAAGGCGTCAAAGAAAAAAAATATAATAGCCTTTCAAGACGTCATAATTATTTGGACTATCCTTTTGATGAACCTTAATGATTGAACTCAAAATTCACTAGAACGAACAAAACCTAACAGCCCAAAAGTCCATTTACCCTTCCATTAGGGCATGACAACATTTAGATAGTTTCATTATTTCTAAAATTACCTTGCATTAATATTATGTTATATACTTTAGCTGAAGACGTTACAAAGGCAGGTGTGTGTTCAAGATAGCCTTAACGTATCAAACATTTAACTGATTCCGATTATGTATTGATGATGTGGCCAACCAACCAGATTCAACCACGCAAACGACCTAGATCAATTTTTCAGGTGCCCGGTGTGTGCAAGTGTCCTATATTATATTCCACACGCTGTGGCAACTTGATATAAATAAATATAGTAAAATGTAATTGAATTTTTGGTGCACTCTCATACTTCTGTCAAAATCACCTATGAATGAAATCAATATAAAGAGACAATAAATGAAATAACTCAAATAACTACCACAAAGAGGGGGTTTCCATCTTTGTTATTTGGAATAGTTTAGCGTGTAAATTATTGTTTGTTTTCGAAAAAAAAAATGTTTATTAACAAAACCTAAGTTTACTGCATTTCTTATATACATAAATTTTTCTAACTAATTCTCAGTATAAATGGCACATAGCTACAATAAAAACATGTTACATAAATTTTGTTTTCGTATTAGAGGATACATGCTGTTTGTTTTGATAAAATTTCAAGCTACGTAAAAAAAAATGGCGACCAAATAATTTTCAAATGTAGAAGATGTTCGACACTAATTTTACCCATGCAAAGATTCAATTTGATTTCACTGTTGATATTGCAATTAAGTATGACACGTTATTGTCACTTTAATAATACCCAAGGACATAGCTAGATTAATGAGATATCAAGTCATCAACGTGATCAAAGAAAACAAACATGGCACCTAATCACGATGTAAGTTTTGACAAGACCTGTGTACATGTAGATTAGTATTGTTCGATTCCTAATGAAATTAATTTATGCTATTATTTTATATCAATAAAAGAAAACTTGAATGGAAGGTAACCGAGGTGAAATATCTATATTTTTCAATTTTCTAATCACCACACGGGTAACCAGTAAATTTGACATAATTCTTATTAAACCAGTAACATGCAGAGTTATCGAACGTAACTATGACTGGAATAGTTGCATATGAAGTTTTAATTTTCTGAAACATAGACTACATATAACTTTTATATATTTAGGTCCTGCCATGCCTTAAAACTTTTCTAGATGCATCAGTTTGTCAGTACTCATAGTAGATTTTGTGGTGTAAACAAGACCATATTTTTCAATATTCCTTTTGGTGAACCTTAAAGATTGAACTCAAAATTCACTAGAACAAACAAAGCTTAACAGAATCAACCCTTTGTAAACTAGCCCAAAAGTCCATTTTCCCTTCCATTAGGGCATGACAACATTTAGATAGTTTCATTATTTCTAAAATTACCTTGCATTAATATTATGTTATATACTTTAGCTGAAGACGTTACAAAGGCAGGTGTGTGTTCAAGATAGCCTTAACGTATCAAACATTTAACTGATTCCGATTATGTATTGATGATGTGGCCAACCAACCAGATTCAACCACGCAAACGACCTAGATCAATTTTTCAGGTGCCCGGTGTGTGCAAGTGTCCTATATTATATTCCACACGCTGTGGCAACTTGATATAAATAAATATAGTAAAATGTAATTGAATTTTTGGTGTACTCTCATACTTCTGTCAAAATCACCTATGAATGAAATCAATATAAAGAGACAATAAATGAAATAACTCAAATAACTACCACAAAGAGGGGGTTTCCATCTTTGTTATTTGGAATAGTTTAGCGTGTAAATTATTGTTTGTTTTCGAAAAAAAAAATGTTTATTAACAAAACCTAAGTTTACTGCATTTCTTATATACATAAATTTTTCTAACTAATTCTCAGTATAAATGGCACATAGCTACAATAAAAAACATGTTACATAAATTTTGTTTTCGTATTTCGACTGGTCCTTCTACGGTGTGTTCAAAACTGAAGACCGGTAATATATTTGCTATACAAATCCTTGCGGTAATCAAGGATGATGACTTTAACGACATACGATAATTCTATTAAATAAGATCAAAGACATATGTCTCTGATAAGATTAAGTGCCGGAAAGTAAATATCGAGACATATAATACAATTATAATGTTTCTGTTGAAAATAATATTTATCCACATATTTTCTTCTCTAGACCGTAGAGGTATCGTATAAAATGAATGGGTCCCGTGACCGTGCGTAAAGCGCAAAAACTGGAGAAAAGAAACGAAGTAAATGTATCCCCAAATATATAGTTTCTTATTATTTCAAGGTTAGAGAGATGTTGTATTAATGGGGTCAAAAAGAGGATCTTCATTTCTGTATTAAAAATGTATGCAATTATTCGGGGCCTATTATTTATATTTTAGCATCCCATTAATCTCTTTTCTATTTTAAGGCCATATTTTCTATTCTGTAAACGGCCATGTCCAGACTCTCTAATATCAACTTAGAATAATGAATAAATTCCTCTGTTACCATTGGCCTAATTCGAACCAAAGTGAAATGACGGATTTATTAACCCCTCAAAATTATTGTTGAAGATCCAAACAGCCGGGGCATCCAACTAGTTTGATAGTTACTGTAATTACTAAATAAGAAAATTTCATACGTTGTAATAATCTGTTCTGTCTGTAAACATTAGATACCATTTTTGCCGCGGAAAGAGAGTTGCGTCAAGTTTTATTAACTGAATACAGTCAAGACTGGTATTATATGTTTCTGTTGAAGCCAAAATATATATCAAATTATAATTTAGAAAGTTTGATGAAAATGACAGTTTTCTGTTACATTTTTGCTGTTTTTTGTAGAAATTAAGCTGAAAATTCAATTATTTGGTAACAAACGTCATTTGCACAGGCACTTGTCTCAGAAAAAAAAATTCCTATATACCTTAATATAACATTAGTGTCCTATATACCTTAATATAACATATATGTTATATTAAGGTATATAGGAAAATTTTTTCTGAGACAAGTGCCTGTGTTCATTTGCCTAAAAAAATATTACTTTTGGTCATTATTTGTTCCTAATGGCTTTAGAGGGATGGTCCAGATAATTCCGAGATTGGTCAGATGCAGAGCAATCTCGGACTACATCCAGATATTAAAACTGATAATTATATTTAATGAACTTGAAGCAACAAACAACAGTAGCTAAATTGCCATTAGAAAACTAAATTTAAAAAAAGCTTTCATGAAACTAATTTTTAATAAGGCACACAAAAATATAGCTGTGTTTCCCGCCTCCTTAACTACCCTAATTTTGCATGTCTACCCTAACACATTTCATGGAATTTTTTGGCTGAACACTGTTAAAGTCCAGGAATTTTTGGTGAAGTCCAGAACCTTTCCCTATATAGTCTATGTAAACTATTTAAAATATAACCATTTTACCTACCTACCCCTTTTCCTGCCTAAACAGGAAACAAGAATTTATGTTTTTGCCCAAAGCTCTGAATAAATGGCTATAAGAGGTCAAAACTTGGTCAACTAGAACGAAATTCGATTATTATCGGTTCAGGCAACAAACTACTCATTAAACTATTGTCAATTCTGTGAAATGAGAATGATGATATTGATAATACAGATGGAAACTGCATCTACGTCCCCGCAAAACACAGGTACTTTGCGTCCATCCCGTTTACTCGAAAAGGTTTTTTAACTAAATGTAAAATTTATTTAGCAATTAAGATTGGAAATTGTGAATATTTTCAACAGACGAAAAACCTTTAAAATATTGAAATGTTGTGAAATATCATGATGCATCCATGATGTGACGTTATCTACGATTGTACGGATGAAATTTATTCACTAACAAAAAGTAATAATATTTTGTAAAGTTTAATGAGGATATCCATCACCACACCTTTATAATTAGACGATAACTCCGTCCCATATCAAATATTTTTGTCTTGCTTTCTTTTAGAAATGATGCTGCTTCTAGGGCTTTGTCAATAACTTATCACTGACTGATTATAATGGTTATATAATAATCCATACTTGATCATACTTGAGCTATAAACCATTAATAATAATAATAATAATAATAATAATAATAATAATAATAATAATAATGATAATAATGATGATGATGATGATGATGATGATGATGATGATGATGATGATGATAATAATAAATAATAAAGCAAGGCTTCTAGAACTATTAGAAATGCATGTCAACTTATCTTTAAACTGGGGATTCACGCCCTAAATTGGCACTAAATTCACCCTGTATCAGTTTCCTAAATAATGTGTAACAGACGACGAGGGTGGTTTTTAACGACCTTGACTACCCATTTTGCACGGTCGGTCCTGGCTTGCGCCTTTTTGGGCAGTTAAATAATTTATTTTTACCTTAAGGTAATTAATATAATAACATGAGTAAAAAGTAAATTGGGCAATGATTTAAAAGAAAGAAAGAAAGAAAGAAAGAAAGAAAGAATAAATAAATAAATAAATAAATAAATAAATAAATAAATAAATTAATAAATAAATTAATAAATTAATTAATTAATTAATTAATTAATTAATTGATTAATTAATTAATAAAATAAAATAAATAAATAAATAAATTGATGAACAGAAATAAAGGATAAAATAAATAGAACTTAAATTAAATAAAATAAAAAATAAAAATGAAAATTTTAATAAAGAACAAAAGAAAATGAAAATAAAATAAAGTAAATATAGGAGCCATCAAAAGCAGGAACAGGAGAAAAGCTAGGCCAAGCAAACGGTAGTGAGCGGCAGCAACGTTGTCATGATACACCAGCAGCCAAGTAAAGAGCGGAGAAATTTGATATGCCAAATTGTGTGTTTGATTTTGATTTGCCAAAATTTTTGTTTTAACCGAAATAGGCCTAAATATGTGTATGTGAATTTCTGAAAAATAATTAGTATAAGTTTTTGTATGTACATAAAAAAAAGAATAAGTAAAGAAAACAAAAAGAAAATAAAATAAAACCAAAGGGTGTATGTATAATTTTGACTGCTTTGTGCTAGCCTACCGTAGTTGCAGGACTTCAAAGTGCTAGTACGCCGGAGCGCTGTCCGCAGGAAGACAATCTCCCCACTTATGTGTAACAGGACTGATCTACCTGTCTTTTATTTCGCAATAATGGATGGGAACCAGTCGGGACTTTTTATTTCCGGTTTAAGTTGTTTACATTGCCAACTCTTTTTCGCTTGATTTGACGTATGGATATTTCGTAAATACCGATATCCTGGACGGAAAATGGCTTGTTGTGGCCCAGAAGCGATTCGAATTAAAAGTAAGTCGTACATTTTGTAAATAAACTATTTCGATCACCAATCATGGTTATGGATCTGAACACCAATAGATCGATGTATTCAGATCTAATCAATATTATAGGTATAGTACTTTAAATTAGCAGTTTGATTTCTGATATTATATTTGAATTTTCCACATGGATGATTACCAATACGAGCGAAAGATGAAATATTTTAAGTCGTAAATAGGCAACAAATCCCTTTTTGTCACGTAGATCAATTATTTTATAAGCAAGAAAACTTCTCTCATTTCGAATGAGCTCATATATAGGACGTTTTCATTCGTATTATCAGATACATATGCTACAATAGAATCGCAGTATATATGTCTCAGCTGTTATATATAATAGATTTGCAAACAAACGGTCAAATTGATCTAGGTTTTTTAATTTAAAGGGTGCTCACTTTAACATATATATATATATATCACTAATACATGTACTAGAGGATAAATATGTAATCATTTGAATTTTATGGACGTTTTCATATCAGATCATGATAATTGTACCAAACTTTTAAGTAAATTAGTTTACCCTGTCCCACACCCTCAGTGGCGGATCCAGAGGGGCGTGAGGCGACGCCCCCTTTTGCTTGCACTTTTTTTTTTTTTTGTTAAATGATTAATCAGACTTGACTTCGTGAACTTTGCCCGTGTATTGATTTTTATCGACAATTCTTTACTTATAAAGATATTTTCTCTCGTATTTATTGTAATAGATTATTGATTATGTCAAAGTCATGTGATTCGCTACGGTGGAGTTGACCAGTGCGTCGAAAAACGTCACTAGCTCAGTCATTTTGAAATTCAAATTACAGTAACACATTGCTTAGGCTGAGGATGACAAGCATGACACCTTCAAAGCGAGTAAGGATCGAGCAAGAACGTATTGACTTCTATTTCACAATTCCACCAAACAGAAAGTAATACTCTATTACACTATCACGAAAAAAAAAAAATTCCACAGCAATATTATTTACCTACGAAAACATGTTTAACCCCACACGCCCCAGCCCATTAATAACTGCTGAATAATAATCCCCAGTCAGTAAGCTCTAGATAGATTTAAAATCTAAGGTACAGACCATTTGATTTGAAGGGGCAGTCTGAGATATTTTAGAGAAAACATTCTGACCCTGATTTTTGCTTAAACAAAATTCTGGCAGTATCTGGATTGAAAACAATACTGGTAATCTTGTCCACTTTTTGCTATAAGAAACAAAGATTTTCAGCAGAATTATTGAGCATTAAATGAACATAATGAATGAAAACAGGCGTAATTTTTGGGGGCGGGGTTTGCATGTTGTAAATCCAATATCTGACCGGAATGTCTGTTTCGCGAACTGATATGCTGAATACTTTTTTAAGGCCCGACTTCAACCTGCCTGCTCGGTGTGGCCTTCATGTCTCCATTTGTCGATCGTCATTCACAACCGTTGTCATTTCAGCCTCATTCAAGCCTTTGGTTGATTTGGAACCCTCACTTCCTTTATTGGGTGAAACATTTCAACCAAACATTTGGATAAAATTGCTAGTTTGTCTTTGTTCGTGTCTGTCGTATTGTAAATTTCATTGAATGGCCGTACATATATCTTGTTTTAACAAGAAATCTGTGAGGTTATGCTAACTAACCTTACAACAAACGAGAATTTTCCATGTCCATTTTTTACTGACAAATCCCACATTAGATATATTAGTACATAGCTTTGGATCCATCCAATCATTTCATAATAGACAATTAATGGGGAGAATACGGCATCAAAATGTCCAACCCTTACACTTTAACTATACAATATACATGCCCCACGTCAGGAATCGTTAAAAGTGCATTTTACACTTATTTTATGTTTTTAGCCAAAAATAGGTCCCAAAATTTTTCGCCTCGTTCCGCTCGGCGACCTTTACATACTCCGCCCCCTTTCCAAAATCCTGGATCCGCCCCTGCCCTTACAGTCAATAACATATAGTAGACTATATAATATTTGAACACTTGATGGGTTTGACGATGTTCTAGGTAATCATCTACGTAACTTTGTTCAGTTATATGTAATAGTACGAAATTAAAACACACAAAAAATTTTTTTTTTTCTCAGTGAAGTTAAATACTCTGTCTTTGGGAGAATATGTAGGGTAGGAAATGGCCACTTTAGCCTAAAATGAAATCTCTTGCCTAAGAGTTTAGGATTTTTTTTATTGAAGTCAAAAGTCACTGACACTGATCATTCTTTCTTACTTCTTTGGGTTTTTATCTAGTTACCAGTTCTGAGCCAAAGTTGTAATTTATTTACTGAATACTGTATTATACTATAACCAGACTATTTGCTGGTTATCAAATGAAGATTCAAGTCGGTATACAGTTTAACAATTTAATAAACGATCCAACAAGAATATAAACGATCTTACAATATTGCGTCCGGTGTTTACGGTTAGTGTCTTTCCATAACTGAACATGAACTATTTTTAGGAACTATATAAAACATAATAATAAACAAATACATGTAACCATGGATTAAGCAATTATGGTCCATTGTTAAGATAATCTGCTAAAACTTGTCTTTGATACGTAGATTGAAGTCCATTTTCGGATAAGTATAAACCAAAAGATAATTATGTGGGAAAATTTGAGCCATAGATGACAATTAAAAGATATAATGATTAAAGTCCGAAAGATGATAGTCCCAATAATTGACATGCTTTTCGTCTGGTCATAATACCAAGAAACAGGTTCTAATCAACTATTCCTTAACTCAGTTACTAATTCTACTTTTTCATAAATCTATCATACGAATTATCAGAAATATATTATATACTATGAGATTATTCAATCCATCTTGTATTGGAAAGGATTTGCCTATTGTCCAATCCCTTTGTTTGAATGTACGTTTGATATTTGAACAAAAATACTTTCAATTGAATTGTTCAGTCAATCGTGTCTCCTAAGGTATTAGATACACACAGGGAGATGCTTAAAAGGCAGTTATTTTTCATTCTGCAGATTTAGTCCAGTTTTTCTCTTGCCTATCCAAGTAAACTTTTACGATCACATTTTGATCAACAGAAGAATGTTTTTCTCATTGAAAAAGTAAGAAGGTGTGGTGTGGTTGCCAATAAGACAACAATCGATCAGAGACTGAAGTGAAAGTTTCAAGAAGTAACTATTATAGTAATTTAGCAGGTCTTCCAATTAAAAACCTTGAAATGGAACTCCTGTGGCTTTTTTTATATAGATTAGACCGTTGGTTTTCCTGTTTGAATTGTTTTACACTAGTCATTTTGGGGCCCTTTATAACTTGCTGTTTGGACCTATAATTGTTTACTTTTACACATTGTGACTTAATGGAGAGTTGTCTCATTGGCACTCATACCAATTCTTCTTATTTCTATTTTCTGCTTAGTACAAGTCTGAGAGCAAATCTCTTTTCAAATGTGTCAAGCCTTCGACATTTATGTCGCGGAAGCGAGATATAGCGATCCGACATTCCGTCGTCGTCGACGTCAACATTTAAGTTCAGTCTGTGGTTAATGTTTTTTTTAAACATCAATAACTGTCAAACCTTCATCGAATTTAATGAAATTTGGACAGCAGCTTTTCTATAACCAAAAGACAGTATCCAAAGCGAAATTTTGAAAACATGTTTTTCTCCCTCATTTTTACGTATTTTACTGATAAATGGTTTTTGCAGTTAACATTTAGATACAGTCTAAGGTTAATTTTTTTAGTTATCAATAAGTTTGTCAAACTTTCATGGAGTAAATCGATCAGACACGTTTTTATGATCAAAATACAGAATCCTGAACTTTCGGTCATAAAACTTTACTCAGATCAAGAACTAGCATCTGAAGAAAAAAAGTTATAGATTTAAAAAAATTCTGTATTTTACCTCTTGCTTTTTACCGTCAACATTACACTTTTACTGTGACAGGAGCAATCGCATGTAGGTGAGACACAGGGTTCCGCGGAACCCTTTACGAGCACTAGCTGATGGTTCAAATGTTGTGTTGTTTCACCACTTTTCCAGGTTAGGGATTGGTTCAACGCTCACAAAGACGTTTTAACCCGCCACATTGTCGATGTGCCTGTCCCAAGCCAGAAACATGTTGCCAAGTGGAAGTCGTTGAATGCCATCTGCCGCAACCGTTTTTCGTTTTATGTAATCAGTTTAAAATAGACTGTTAATTTTCTCTTGATTTTTCCTTTCACATTTTCGTTTTTGGGGTCTTTTATAACGTGCTACATATACAGTATGTGTTTTGCTCATTGTTAACGTCTGTACGATGACCTGTAGTTATTGACATCGTTGTCCTATGGTCTTTGATGGGCAGTTGTAACATTTTCAATCGTATCAAAATTCCATGTTTGTATACAAATAAAGCACATGTAGAATAATTATGGACAACATAAATGTTATTCACTTATCTTTCCCGTGAAAAACAGATGAACAATGATTTTGAATCACCCAATTCACACTGTTTACAGTTATTAGAACGAGATAATGCATGCACACTCTCATTAGAAACTCGTCTCAATAACCTTTTATATCTTTTAATGCTGACAATAAGTCTTTATTCAACAAAGTTAACTCATATAAAAATAACATTGAGGCCTTCATACGAAAAATAAATACATACAAACAAATAATAAAAACATATATAGATATAATGTAGCGTAAATATTGAATAAGCAATTGATATTCGATAGGAAAATAAATTACATGTATGTGTATTTAATTTCAGGTATATTCATTCTATAAAGTTAGAAATAGTTTGAACACATGATCTTAAAAAATCTAAATATATCAATTTGGCAAATTATTCCAGATAATAAGACAAGAGTATTTAAATGTTCTTTTAAAAACAGAATTGGGTCTACTCTTAGTACAAGAAGACGCCCTGATCGGTCGTTGACCTATGCGAATATTATATAAATGTAGATAATCAGGTGAGATACCATTCGTAAATTTAAAAATTAAGACAGCTTGTTTTTTTTTTAAAACTCAAAGTTTGAAAATCAAAAGATACATTTCAAATTAATCTTGCAGGGCTGATGAGTCCTTTCCATTGACTTACCGTTACATAGTGTGTTGAAAGACCCCATGCTGTACAACAGTGGAGAGTTGTCTCATTGGCAATCATACCACATCTTCTTATTTTTATATTGTCTAAGGAAATAAGAATTTCTTTTGACTGTATATAGCAACTACATTACATCCTCTTTTTAAAAATATGGTTAATTTCAAAACAAGTGGGCTGTGGAAGAAAAGATAAAAAAGTGGTAACTTAATCTGTCCTCGAATTCCTCTATTGAAAACAACAAAATGGTTCATCACTCAGACGCATAACAACAATGGTGTCAAAGGAAATGCACAGGCGCTTGGTGCATTGACCCCTTTTTTCCTATTTGTTGAGTAAATATTCTTTTTCACTTGTATAAATTGTTCTTGCTCTCTTATTCATACGATACATCAATAATAGCAGTAGTTTATATATTTTGCCCCTCTTTGCTTATTTTCCTGTCTTAATTGTGGAAAATAAAGCGCCTGTGAGGAAATGTCTTAAAACATATTATGGAAGACAAGCCTCTTGAAGAGTACTTAAAAGCACTGTACGGTAAAAGAAATAGCTAGAGTTCATATAAGACTAGAAATTTAATCTTAACAATATACTCATCGACGAAATTGAAAGTTTGAAATGAAAGATCCACGAACTTTTAAATGTGCATATTCAGGACTAGAAAGTCAAGTGTTAACAATAAATAGTAGGTTTTGCAAGGTAGGCCGACCAGAATGAAGGGCGGAAGTTTTGGACAGCCACTGAGGGCACAACAAGCGGCAATTAAAACAAATATAAATTTTCTCATTTGTTTAAATATTTGATCAACACAACATCTCTTCGCCCAAATAAGGCATTGGGCTTTAACGAACGGCGCGGGACATTTGCACCTTTTCATAGGACAAGTGAGCTTTTCTCATCACTTGGCGTCCATACCGTCGTCGTCGTCCGTCGTCGTCCGTTAATTTTTACAAAAATCTTCTCCTCTGAAACTACTAAGCCAAATTTAACAAACTTGGCCACAATCATCATTAGGGTATCTAGTTTAAAAAATGTGTCCGATGACCCCGCCTGCCAACCAACTGTCCGCCCTGAAATTTTCAGACAATTCAGACAACCCGTTGTTGGGTTGCTGCCCCTGAATTGGTAATTTTGAGGAAATTTTGCAGTTTTTGGTTATTATTATAGATAGAAATAAACTGAAAACAGCAATAATGTTCAGCAAAGTAAGATCTACAAATAAGTCAAACATGACCAAAATTGTCAATTGACCCCTTAAGGAATTATTGCCTTTTATAGTCAATTTTAACACTTTTTCGTAAATTTTTATCTTTTACAAAAATCTTCTCCTCTGAAACTACTGAGACAAATTTTACCAAACTTGGCCACAATCATCATTAGGGTATCTAGTTTTAAAAATGTGTCCAATGACACCCCCTGGCCCCCTCCCGCCAACCAACATGGCCGACATGGCTAAAAATAGAACATAGGGGTAAAATGTAGTTTTTGGCTTATATCTCTGAAACTAAAGCATTTAGAGCAAATCTGACATGGGTAAAAATGTTCATCAGGTTTAGATCTATCTGCCCTGAAATTTTCAGACGAATCAGACAACTCGTTATTTGGTTGTTGCCCCTGAATTGGTAATTTTAAGAAAATTTTGCAGTTTTTGGTTATTATCTTAAATATTATTATAGATAGAGATGAACTGTAAACAGCAATAATATTCAGCAAAGTACGATCTACAAATAAGTCAAATGACCAAAATTGTAAATTGACCCATTAAGGAGTTATTGCTCTTTATAGTCAATTTTTCGTAAATGTTTGTAATCTTTTACAAAAATCTTCTCCACTTAATCTAGTAGGCCAAATAGAATTAAAATTAGCCACAATTTTCAATAGGGTATCTTGATTGAAAAATGTATCTGATGCCCCTGTCATCCAACCAACATGGCCGCCATGGCTAAAAATAGAACACAGGGGTTTACTATAGAAGTCTAAGGAAAATTGTAAAAAAAAACAATTTCAAATGGTCACAACTTGAAAACTAATTTAAATAATGATAAGGGGTCTTCAGTTAATATTGTAAGATTAAAATAGGATGACCTGCTTTTGATTTAACTACTGGGCCAAATTAAACCAAACTTGGCCTCAATCATTATTAGGGTATCTAGTACTATTTATTATGATTTTAACCTTATTTTACATGATTTCCATAAAACACAGTAGATACAGGCTCTTGAGAGCCTCTAGTTCTTGATATCTGAGGCTCAGGGAATGAACAAATTTAGCTCTTGTAATCTGTCCTGACTGGTATTTCGCCCACATTTCAAATAAATATTCTAGTTTTTCTTTCTCTTGACTGAGATCCCTATTCATCATTATAACGAATTTTAATGTAATCAACCGATTGTTGTTCAATGATAAAAATCCATCGTGACATAAACATTTTTTTCCTTTACTAGTCTATAACTCTATGTTTAAGACTGTGTCAATGTTAACTCACTATATAGCCTCAAATGTAAGTTAAATTTAGTTACGTTATGATTACAGCTCCTTAAAATTACAGGCAGACGACTATAGGTAAAAGCGCAAATGTCCGGTCAATTTAATACAGGTGTATCAAACTGATTTAAAGCGCAAATGTCCTTAGTGTTTGGAGCGCAAATGTCCTATTGTGTTACAGGTAAAAAAAGCGCAAACGCCCTGTGCCCTTAACGAAGCAGTGTAACTCCAATTAATGGATTACCTACGTTCCATTACAACTGTGTTTCGTGAAGTTTCCATAAAATTGTCAACGAAATGGATGATATCGAGAGCAGTCATAATGTGTTAAGTTATTCGAATTCCCACTGGAGTAATAGACCAGTATATGTCTTAGATATGTCATATTGAATAGAGGATTAAAATTCATTTAATAAATGTTAACTACGTCATATTATTCCTAGCTAAACCATATCAATTGATTTTCAACGTTAGCGTGAATTCAATGGATCGTCGATGATACCTTGTTTAGGCTTTTGTGATTCTTTTGTGTTAATTTAAATGCTGCGACAGTCTTGAAAAAGTTGGAGAAAATACTACATTTTAATGCCTCTTATTATTTACTATATATATATATTTCAAACATTGCCAAAACCAGATGCATAATTTGTTGTCGTTTAATACTCAGTGCTAAATTAACTGAATTTGGTCGTAAAATCTTAATTCAATTAAGCCACAATATGACAGAATAAAAAGCATAAATAAAATAACACTTCGAAAACACAACCCTACAATACAGCAAAATAAAATAGACATATAGAGACCAACATGCAGTCATCTACCAATATTATAGACGACGTTATGCGAACACACAGTGATCCTTCTCATGGGGTATTCGATTATGTGATTTCTTGACCGTTTTTATAATGATTATTTGATTAACAGACCAAATATTTCATGATTATTTGATTATTTGATAAGGACTGTATTTTTGATTATTTTGATTATCTTGTTTAAAAAAAAATAATGATTATGTGATTATATTGGCAAAAAATTTGTGATTATGTGATTACTTGGACACCCACAGGAGGGGCCTCCACAGTGACACGATAATAAGATAAGGACAACAGCGTCATGGCTCCTAACATAAGACAGACAGATGCATTAACTTGTTTTGTATCCAATAGTTAATTTCCCCTTTTATCAATGGTGAACAACAAGAGATGATAGGAGAATGCACATTGAAACTATTTTGAGAGGTTTTATAAGAAGCATTCGGAAATATACTGCTACATGTATTAAGTAAATAAAATAGGTTTATCGATTTCAAAGCACGTAATTCCATTTTGAATATACAAACGAAGAGAAACAAGAATCTGTGCCCATAGGACACCATGCGCCGCCCGCAATATATTTCTATGTTCAGTGAACCGTAAGATTTGGGTCAAACTCCTAATTTTGAACACAATTTAAATAGTGTACATCATAATGAACTAGTGTACTAAGTTTCAAGTTGAAGTGACCACAACTTCAGGGCAAACTACCTTTACCAAAAACAATCTACCCTGCGTGATAATGTTCTGATTTCACCATATCACATTTCTATTTTTAAGTAAAAGAGAGCCGAAATATACCAAAGGGACATTCGGAAACAAACTGACAGCGCCATTGCAAAAATCGAAAAACTACGAAAAACAAACAACAGTATACAAAATATAGAAAACTTGAGACTGAACAATAAGTAAAAGAGAGGCGAAATATACCGTGAGGAAATCCAAACTCACAAGTCGAAAATGAACTGACAAAGCCATGGCAAAAAAAAAAAAAAAAAAAAAAAAAAAAGGAACAGAAGACAAACAACCTTATACACAACACAACATAGAAACTAAATACTGAGCAACACGAACCCCACATAAACTGTGAAATGGGGGTAAAACCTGTAAATTGGGATATAACAAAAAAAATTCACCTCATAATAAAATAGAGTAATACGTGACCACAACTTGATAGTAAACTACCTTTACCAATTCTTTAACATGGTACTAAGACGGACGGACAGACGAACGGACATACACACAGACCAGAAAAAATAATTTCCCGTTCTATCGAAGGCGAACATTTAAGCTGGATAAAATCGCGTGAACTCCAAACAAAGCGAGACAGGGTAAACGTCTGCTTCTACATGTTTGTGAAGGAAGTATTCGGCTTTCAGTAGAAAAATCACAAGCCAAAGTACTAACAAATTGGATGATTGACTATTGATTGCTGTACGTCCAGTGACAATTATTTCATACATACCCCGGACAAGAAAAAAAAACGAGAAAGTAATCTTAATAATATTAACTGTACAAAATTTATTGCACTAGATGCGCATTTCGACAATCAATTTATCCAGTGATGATGATCGAGGCCAAAATATTAAATAACCCAAAACCTTGTACTAACGTTGAAGAACCAATAAAACCAAACAGGACAAAAATAAAAACAGCCAACCCGGACAAAGAAGCAGAGCTATAAAAAAGAGATACATTCCTTCATTTCGAATGAATTCCAAAATGTCAGAACAGTTAATTTCATTAAAACAATATCCGTAATTTTATGCATATAAAGAAGTACTGGCTATTGGGTAGGTTTTGCAAGATAAGCCTCCGTTTGAACCTGGAATCATACGTTTATAATAGATTTATGTTTTGCATGAAATTAGCCATTTCTAGCCTCAAATAATGGTAATCTATATTTTGATGCAGAAACCTTTCAGTTCGAAAATGTTACGTCGAATGGAAATAATTTCAAGGAAACGACATTGTAAAAATTTAAGTCCTCCCGTTTGTCATATATGCTGGTATGAGGTCAACCTTGAGAAATTGTAATAAATAAATAGTATAGAAAAAATGATATTAACACAAAAGGTTTTTCACTTTTGCATGAAGGTTATTACTACGTTTCTTGGGAAAATATTTTTACAAGGAAATTGCGCATTACTCAGACTTAAACTAGTTTTAGGACATTTTAAAATTTAGCTGCCAATCATGCTTATAATTCTTATTGAAATGAATGTAATGATCTGACAGGATACACTTATCGATAATTGTTCAGAACGTGGCAGAAATGAAAAGTAGCACAACCAACCCAAAGTTTTACTTGTATAAATCACAAATTTTTTTTCACATTTCATTGATAAATGAAAAGTCACAGTTATTTCTCATAGAACGCCCATCAGTTTTCAGCCATTATGGAGTTTTGCGTAAATTTCTAATGTTGAGGATGATAAACGAACATAACAAAAGTCTAGCACGGATGACCTTTTTTGTTTCCAAAGCTGTTGTCGGAAAGTTAAGATTCTTACTTAAACAATGACATCAAATGACGATATAAGAATGAATAAAAATCTGTCTATGATGTCCTTTTAAACATGTACATTGAACTTTGCATTTTTTGTAGAGCCAACTGCACCTGTAGTAAAGACAGGCTATCTGAAGATTTATGAAAGTACGTATGAAAAATAGTCAACATAAATGACAAAAGCTTGACAAAAATAAGGATAATAGTATCATGAAAGAAAATAGCAATTTTTGGACAGGTTAAGATATTAATTTCATAACTGAGAGTAGCGGATATAACAGCAACAAGCGCAATGACGCCACTCTTTTTGGTGCGATAATCTTATTAAACTCGGTAGAACTATTTCAACGAGAAAATTCTTGGTCAGTTGCGACTTTCCATTTATATTTGGTTAAGATGTCTTATTAATGGCACATCACCAAGTAAATTGGAAGAAAAAAAACAATAACAGATCCTGTTTAAGAGTACCCATTCTATCATTAAAATTAAATATGAAGAAGACAAACATACATTTTGTAGCTTCTTGCAATAATAGATAAGATAATTTACATCACATACATACACATGTGCCCGTAGTTTATATTTGACATGAAGGTTTATTATTAATATCAATATACACTAATTTGTTCACAGAGGGATTCATTAGCAAAGGCTGGAAATCTCGATATTTTGTATTGTATCAAGACAGCAGTCTAATATGGTACCCCGACCACAGCAGTTACCAGCACAGTGGTGGTGTCAAACTGAAGGTGACTTTTTTAAAACTTTTTTTGTTATATATGAAAGGTTAAATGTCGTCATTTAATTGTGAAATAAAATGCTCCGCTGGGCGCAGCTTGATACGACCGCAGAGGTCGAACCCTGAACAGTTGGGGCAAGTATGGACACAACATTCAAGCTTGATACAGCACTGAATTTGGATTGCGATTAAATATTTGACACAGCATAGGTTTCCGACACAGAATGAATGTGGTCTAAGAACTTAAAAATTTTCAATTTACCTATTCAAACCATATCATTATTATTTGCTTTTATATATAAATCAGAAATAACCAATTTAAAATGGAAAATTTGAAAGAAAAAAAAGGAGAAAAAGGAAAAAAAAATCCCCCAATTTTTGAACCCCTTATGATTCATCACCCCAAACTCAATCCCAGCCTTCCCTTTGTGGTATGGTACAATGTACCTTGCAGTACAATTTCAGAGAGATCCATACACTTGAACACAAGTTATTGTCTGGAAACTAGTAAAATGCTTGTTTTTTGGCCCCAAATTCCTAAACGTTTGGGGCAATTACCCCCAAACTCAAACCCAGCTTTCCCTTTGTGACATGGAACCTTGTAGTACAATTTCATAAAGATCCATACAGTAACACACAAGTTATTGTCCTGAAACTAGAAAAATGCTTGTTTTTTGCCCCTTTTTGGCCCCTAATTCCTAAAATTTTGAGGCAATTACCCCCAAAATCAATCACAGCCTTCCCTTTGTGATATGGTACCTTGCAGTACAATTTCAGTGAGATCCATACACTTGAACACAAGATATTGTCTAGAAACTAGAAAAATGCTTATTTTTGGCCTCTTTTTGGCCCCTTATTCCTAAACGTTTTGGGCAATTACCCCCAAACTCAATTCCAGCTTTCCTTTGTGATATGGAACCTTGTAGTACAATTTCAGAAAGATCCATACACTTACACACAAGTTATTGTCATGAAACTAGAAAATGCTTGTTTTGCCCCTTTTGGCCCCTAATTCCTAAAATTTTGAGGCAATTACCCCAAAATCAATCCCAGCATTCTCTTTGTGATATGGAACCTTGTGGTACAATGTCAGAGAGATCCATACACTAACACACAAGTTATGTCTGGAAGTTACAAAAATGCTTATTTTTGGCCCCTTTTTGGCCCCTAATTCCTTAACTGTTGGTACCATAACCCCCAAATCCCAACCTTCCTTTTGTGGTATTGAACCTTATGGTAAAATTTCATGGAGATCCATTCACTTAAACTAAAGTTAGAGTGCGAAAACTAATGTGTCTTCGGACGACGACAACGAAGACGACGACGACGACGACGCCAACGTCATACCAATATACGACCACAAAATTTTTTTGCGGTCGTATAAAAAAAATCATCAAAGATATCAGGCTAATATGTTTTTCGCCAGACGTGCGTTTTATCTACAAGAGACTCATCGGTGACCCTCGAATAAAAAAACGTTAAAGGGTCAATCAAAGTACGAAGTTGAAGAGCATTGATGAACCAAAATTCCGAAATTTTTTTCCCAAATACAACTAAGCTAATTCATTCCTGGGTTAGAAAATCCTTAAGATTGTAAGAGTGAACTAACTTTTTGGAAGGCATACCTAAAATTCTAATTATGTAGGAAAATCTTGTCCTTTTCATTTAGACCCACACACAAAGACGTTTACCATATAACCACATCACACTTAAAGTTATGATACGACATACACATCTCTAAGGTGTGCTTTGACCTATAATGGTTTACTTTTACAAATTGTGACTTAATTGGATGGAGAGTTGTCTCATTGGCACTCATACCACATCTTCTTATATCTATTTGACGTTTTACTTCAATATAAAAAAATAGTTGTTGATGTTAGTTAAGATTCTTATAATGTATACAGTATTCATCAACTTCATGTTTACATTAGGCATTCGACAGTCACAACAGAATCTTTGTTTTACTGTCGAAAACACACATAAGATTATTTCGTTCGCTGAATTTATATTAAAGCGGGTGCCCAAATCCTTGCTTTCAATTTATCTTCATGCATGCATAGAAGTATATAATTAATCATTGTCTATTGACTTTTTATAAACTCTCCCGGTCAAGATTGAGCTAGTCAAGATATTGCACTCCTGTTTAAATATTTCTCTTTTTTCCTACTTATTTTATGGTATGGAAATATGATTTACGTCCCTTTTTGATTTCTTTTAAACTAACATGGCAGTTGTTGATTTCAGATGGTAGCAAATTATATGGCAGTCGGACCAATGTGCCTTCATATAACAGGGAGACCAGATCTTCCCAAAGGCAGATTGGCAACCCATATGATGGGTATACCTAATATTTTCAAGAAAGGAACGAAGAAACAAAATATTGTCATGAACTGGATATTGTTTGATGGAGGAGATGATGAAATGAAGTGAGTTTTACTTCAGATGAATATGTATGTCCTACTAACCCGAGTAAGGCTAGTTATTCCAGAAACATATGCGCGATCAAATCTGTATCATGTGTGCCCTTAATTGTTTATCATTACCCCAAATATGCTCCAAATTTGTCTTGCATAAAAATTTGTAAAAAGTAATTAGAAGGAAATTGGTTTGTGTTTGTTCATTTTAAAGATATCACACAATATATTTACACTAATATGTAAATTAATCCACATCACTTTGAAAACGGCCCCACCCATTTCCCTCCCCCCTGTGTATGTGTATAGTGTGTATGTGTATAGATGCTGTTGGAATCTAGACCAGTATCAGATCAGATGCATGTCAATGTCTAACTCTGATCGGAATCCAGTCAGGAAACCTGTGACTCCAGATGGTTACTAGTAGTGTTGGATAATCGGTTGAAATTACCAACCGATTATCTATTACTATCGGTTGACAGCAACCAACCGACTATCGGTTATAATCGCATCATTATACCTTGCTCTTTTTGTATATGAAATCATGCATTCAGCCACATTGTACAAGTCTAATGCGTATATTCCATATCATTGCAGAGTCTTAAATGTTCATGTTTGATCTTTAGTTTCCTTTTCATATTTTATCAAGCAATTAAAACAGTGAATCAATTAGAATATAGATTCAGATTAAACATATTTTGTCTGATGATTACAACTTTTATTACCAACAATGACACTAAAATTTCTAAATTTCAATGGTATCACTCACATTATAATTTCAAATACATAGCTTCATCAAAATTTGAATGCTTCTCTCATTAAAAAAGATATATATATATATATATTTATATGTAAAGTATTTAACTTTGAGCAATTTAAAATTAATCAATAAATAAAACTATGCATTTGCATTGAAATATATACATTTAACTGAGGGATCCAACCAATGTCTGTTAATTCATGTGGACTGCGTATTTTTCACTTTGTGATCTTTATTCTTGTGTCAGCTGTGTCATTCGTGCGTCTGTACTTATAATTGTAAGAATACGGAATTCTTTCATAGTTGGTCCGAATTTGATCCGTGATTCGTATATGTTTCAATGGCGGACAAACCGGGAAAATTTACAAAAATTAACGATGTTTGACAAGCAATTTGAAAAGGAATATGACGTTTTTAACGCAACAAATGAATGAAACATTAATAAAAGGCAATTTGCACCACGTTCTAATGTAGCAACAAATTTATTTTATCGAAAATCAGAATGATTTGAAGTTCGCTTGAGTAACAAGTACCGGAAGTGAAAGAAAGTATTTCATAAAAAGTTATTTATTTTAAATAACATATTACCAATCTGCAAAGTCAATGCTTTTACCACGTTTGTACAGAAAGAAATTGCTTATGTCTTTGATTATAGGATGTTTGACATTGTTATTGTCATCTACTGATATTTTTCTTTACAATTTGTTTGACTGCGCATGTAAAATGCAAACCGGAAACGGACCGGAAGTTGATATGCTAAAAGTCCGGAAACTATAACGACAATCGATTGAACAAAATTCCAATCGATTATCGACATCGCCAAGCCCAACCAACTGATTTCCGACTTATTCCGATCATCGGAACAACACTAGTTACTAGTGTAAAACAAAGACATGTTTGGGAAAAGAACCACAGTTTAATGCTTAAATTTCATATTAATAAACCACAAACATCAGCAGTACAGTTTGAAAACAATACACAAATTAATTAATTAATAATCTGTGGTATTCCACTCACGGGAATACACATTTATAATATAAAACCAAAACTGTGTGTTCTTGTAATATAATCTACTCTACACATTTATAAAATATACAGTTAAATTAAAACAATTATATTTTTATAATTAGTTGATGAAGAAACCTAAATATCTCAATAAAAATAAAATAGGGTGGGTGAGGATGGGATTTTAAATTCGCTAATGCCAAATTGCAATGCGTCTTCTTCATGCAGTTGTATTATCTAGAATGCCTAAATGAGGCGCGCAGTAATTAAAACAAAAGAATGATAATTAATTAATTTTCTCCGCCGATTGGATAATTTGAAAATAGGGCCTTGTTCTGATTCAGGTTCCCTTCCCACATCTCACAAAGCAATTAGAGAGCGAGATTTCAAGAGTGGCCAGTAGGGAATTCCTTACATCATTGGTTGTTATTAATAGATATAAGCTGAACTAAAATACCCAATCGGCAACAAAGGACAGGTAATGCATGTGCGATAATACATGTCAACATGCTGTGTATTAATAATCCATTTTTCTTGTTAATAAAAATATCACATTAATCCACATCACTTTGAAAACAGCCCCACCCTTTTCCCTCCCCCCTGTGTATGTGTATAGTGTGTATGTGTATAGATGATGTTGGAATCTAGACCAGCATCAGATCAGATGCATGTCAATGTCTAACTCTGATCGGAATCCAGTCAGGAAACCTGTGACTCCAGATGGTTACTAGTGTAAAACAAAGACATGTTTTGGAAAAGAACCACAGTTTAATGCTTAAATTTCATATTAATAAAACACAAACAACAGTACAGTTTGAAAACAATACAGAAATTAATTAATTAATAATCTGTGGTATTCCAAACTTCCCAAACATGTGTGGTGTAACCAGTAGAAGGTAGGTTAATGTGGTTAATTATTTCCCCAGGGCAAGCAAATTTGTTCATGACTTCCTGTCTGTGTGCAAAAGAAGGATCCAAGTATGATTTGTATGCATTAGATTTCCGATCACCCTGTGATTGTATGAGATCAGCTGGAACCCCACGTTCTAAGGCGAAGAAGGCCCCTCCTCTGCGAAAACTATGTCCCGAATAATTGCTGCTGTCATAACCCAACCGAGATAAGTTCTGTTTTAGCATCTTTACAAAAGCTGTATATGTAAGAGGGGTAACCTTGCCTTGTACTAAATACAGGAAGACAGGTGAGGGGGCTGACACTGCTGGCACCTGTTTAAAATTTAAAAGCGCCTTAGAGGGACATAAATGAGAATTCTTCACTCTAGGAAGGGGAATTTCTAATATACGCTCTGAAAATTGAATTGTTTTGGTTTTGCGTATTCTCAAACAGACACCGTCTGGGTGAAAACTGATATCCTCACCAGTAAAATGTCGCAAAGGGTCAAAAGCTGAAATTGAAGGGGCAAACAAATTTGACTTCCTTAAAAAGGAGAAAAAACAACTAGGCAAGCTGCCCAAAAACATAAGTCCTTACTACTGCTGACTGACAGTAAAGTAAATATCTCATTCAAAATTTTTGGTGTAATAGGCAATTTTCTATGTAAACACGTTTAGCACCTTTGAGTACAGATTCCATAAAAAAGGAATCTATTGGAGATGCAACTCCTGATTCTAAATGTAGCAACCGCACAATTGACAAATAATTTGTCATGGAATTAAATTGTAACCTTGAAGATAAATGAGCTACATATCTGGCTAAATTTATAGGACTTAAAGGAACAAGGGTAATATTTAATCTTCTACAAAATTCTGCGTATGACTTGCAATAGTTTAAATATGTCTTTTTGGTAGATTCAGCATAAGTATGACATCTAAAGTTAGCAACAATACTATCCAGTAATCTCACCTTCCTCGATACCAGTGACCCTAAATAAAAGAAAACGAAGGGCATTACTAGACATGTGCCTAACAAGATCCTGTAAATACAGTGGTGGTTGAACATAATCACGCAAAAATTGTTCACAGAAAGGTAGATTATGCATCCGTGAAATACAGTCTGCTAGTATATTCGTTTTGCCTGGAACATGCTTAGCTATCAAGTGGAAATTATACGTTGCTGATAACCAAAAGAGCTCACGCAAAAAGGACATCAAAATAGCATTCCTTGATGTACCTTTATTAATGCAACTTACAGTTACCGCATTATCGCAATGAACTATAATACGCTGACCACGCCAATATGGGACCCATCGCTTTACTACTAACGCCACTGAGAAAGCCTCTTGTTCATTTATGTGAAGTTTCAAAGCAAAGGGGTGATCTTCTGCCCAATTTACATAAAACCAATCATTTTGGTAGACACCCCCTCCACCTGATTTACAAGCATCAGTAGCCACAGAGGTGATAGGAACCTTTGCAAGTAAAATTGACTTCCCATTAAAAGTAGAAATAAAGTTATGCCACCACTTTATATCTTGCAATATTTCGCCTGTCAAACGCAATTTATGCCAATCTAGCTTAATCGCATGATGCGGTTTATAATTCTACGGAGAAAAACTCTCCCGCCTCGAACCACAGCAGACGCCCAATTAAGCTTTCCCGCTAAAGATTGCAATTGCTTTTTTGAAGCTCGCTTACGCAATAAAAATTCAGCTAATTCTGATTTCAAATCGTGCAATTTTGCAGTAGGCAGTCTAGTTTCTAAAGTGGTAGAATCTATCTCAACCCCTAAAAATACAATCTGTTGGCAGGGTCTGTTACTTTAGACCAGCTGATACAAAAACCTAACTTCCTGAGCAGCGCAATTAAAATTGCTAACGCCTGAGCACAGCGCTTCTTTGTCTTCTCGCAAATAAAAAAATCATCTAAATATGCCACAATGGTGAAGCCTCTACGTGACATCATTCTGCGAATTGCCTGAGATAATCTATGAAAAATACCAGGTGCTAATTTTGATCCAAACGGAAGTTTTTTATCTATGAAAGTGTAATCATGACCATCAGGAAAAGTCCATGTAAGCCCAGTGACCTCTCTACTTTGTTCACTTATTTTGACAGATCTGTAAGCGGCCTTTAGGTCCACTTTTGACATATAAAAATTTTTTGAAACTAACTTACATGCATCATCTACTGTTTGAAATTTTTGTTTATCAAATTCTCCTGCAAAATCATTTACTGCAGAACCTATTGGTCTGCTGCAATCATGAATAATTCGAACTCCGCCGTCAGATTTAGAGATAACCCCAAGCGAACTGATAATTTTGGGTGGGGAATTGACAAAAATATAGTTTCCGTTATCAATTTCTGTTAAAATTTGTTTATGTGCCTGTTTGTAAAAAGGGCTACTAGGCTTAGCAGAAGGATAATTTTTGGAGCGTACAATCTCCGGTAGGGGAACATTCGTGACAATGTCAAATCCATATTCTATGCCAAATAACAAAAATTCTTTGTCAAAATCATCACTTAACTCATTTGTCCATGAAATTAGACCAAGAGCACGTGTAGGCTTCACATTGTAACTAGTTTTTTGTATGCTGAAATGCTGGGTGCTTTTCAGCACATGCAGGTATAGCACATGAATGCTCAAACTTACAATGTGGCATAAAACAGCCTCTTCGACTATCGAATTTCTTGCAAATCATCCTTCCCTCCGGAGAATGAGAAGCATATGTAACTGCATGTTTATTAGCCATTACTTTCGAGCTTTGAGTTTGAGGTGCAATGCGGGAATTCTGACTCTGCAAAAACTTTGGCCTCAAAAATACAGAATGGAGATGGGGAATGTCTGTACCCCATCTAAATTGGTGTTGCTTTTGCAGGCGTCGGTATTCCGATCAAGGAAAAAAACAGACACCAACTCACAGCTCGAAATAAAAAGATATATGCGCATAGTATAAGATAAATAATCAATAATTTGGGATGATTGTAACTCTCCTATAGCTATCAACTTATGCATTATTGACAAATTAGCCATAGACCATTGTGTTACTGATAATGTTTCTAATTTTGGCTTGACAGGCCCAGATTTAAAAACTAATTTGCCCCCTGACGATTCCGAAACTAATTCCTCTGAGTCTGAGTGCCCCCTAAAGTATTAGGTACACAATCAGTTATATCAAAGAAATTCACATTAGGATCAAAATTTGTAGACTTTAAAAATATTTGAGGGTCTTTCCATGAGTAAATGTCATTGACCAGCAAACTGTCTCTACCTGTGGAAGAATTATGAGAGTCATTCACATATTGTCCTGTACTGTTCTTCTCCCGACACATCATCTTTAGGATCTCTTGTACATAGGCATCCTCCGATCGGGGGTTTGACTGATGGGCGCCTCCATCTTTGTTGTTTACATCGTCGCCATCTTTGTTGTTTACACCGTCGCCATCTTGGTTGTTGGTGCCGCCATTTTGTATCCTAGCGGAAGTTCTATGTGTAGCCTCGTTTTCAAGTTCGAAAGGGTGCGTGTCCGCCATATTCCCAGCTTCACCGCGGCCGTCCTTGAAAGTTTTCCTCACTGCTCGCATTAACACTTTTTGCTGTCCAAGCGGAATATTAAAAGCTGGCATATCGTCTTTTTCAATCATAGAAATCGCTTCCATAGAATCGAACCCAAGTCTAATTAATTCGGAAGCTGTGTTTGGATTAAGCTTCATTGTGGATGTCTACATCTGTACCTGCTCGACATTACGTGGAAAATCCATCTCGCCTTCACTGTCGCTCGCCATATCGCCTATAGTCGCAAATCTACTAATTGGTACAAATGTTAAAAGCAGAGCATTTCTGTCTCAGATAATTCCGTCGCTGGAGCGTGCAGTACAAAACTACAAAAGTCTACAGGGAAACGCAATAAACTCCATCACCAGAACACGGTATGCAAGGAATAAACACGTCAATAGCAGATCCCAATAAATTCCATCGCCGGAATGTACACAAAAGTTACTGTGTATCACTGTTGAAATAAAACATTCTCGGGAATTCAGCTACTCCGACAAAAGTTCTCTATGCTTTCACTGGTTTAACAACGTTGCCGAAATTATCCATTTCTAAAGATTAAACCAATATTTTCCGTAAAATTAATCGATTTTTAAAGACAATATATTATATTTTAAATTCGCTAATGCCAAATTGCAATGCGTCTGCTTCATGCAGTTGTATTATCTAGAATGCCTAAATGAGGCGCACAGTAATTAAAACAAAAGAATGATAATTAATTAATTTTCTCCGCCGATTGGATAATTTGAAAATAGAGCCTTGTTCTGATTGGTTCCCTTCCCACATCTCACAAAGCAATTAGAGAGCGAGATTTCAAGAGTGGCCAGTAGGGAATTCCTTACATCATTGGTTGTTATTAATACATATAAGCTGAACTAAAATACCCAATCGGCAATAAAGGACAGGTAATGCATGTGAGATAATACATGTCAACATGCTGTGTATTAATAATCCATTTTTCTTGTTAATAAAAATATCACATTACTTATTTACAGGGCTTGGCTAGATGCTATACAACCAACAGTAAGTACAAGATAATAAAATTAACAGTACAATTTTTTCACGAGATGTGTATTTCGACCATAAGTCACTCTACAGTGATGCTCACGACCACACTATTGAAAAATCCAAAACCTAATACAAACGTTGTAGAGCGGATAAAACAAAAACAGAGCAAAAGTAAGCCAAACCTGGACAAGGAATCAGAGCTTTATATGAGGGAGATACATTCCTTGATTTAACATGATTTCGAAAATTTCAATGAAAATTGCGTATTTTCATGTCAGTACTCATGCAGTACTGACTATTGGACTAGTGTTACCATCGGCAACTTGCAGTCCACCAGCAGAGGTATCAACATGTGGTAGTAATAGCATAAACAGCACTAATTTTACTGCACCTGATGCGCATTTCGACAATTAATGTCTCTTCAGTGATGCTCGAGATAAAAATATTTGAATATCCAAAACCTGTAACGTAGCTTTAGTTTCAATGCTTTCTTATATTTTCTGTCAAAAAATAATTGCCCAGTTATTTATTAAACATTCACTGAGACACATTGAGAATTAATTGAGATTTGTTTTCTTTCTTGGCGTTAAAATGCAATACATTAATGTGTTTAGCAATTGAAGTTGTGTAAATCAACTGATTTTTTGCCGACTTTTCATTTATTAAAGTGTTATATTTTTTTTAGCTACCTCCACCTCCTCCCAGACCAGAACGACCGCCTCATTCTCACCATGCAAAGCAGAATGGTCACGCACAACAGAATGGTCACCCACGACAAAATGGACAACCACCGCCGTATGGATTCAATCCTAATGTTGTGCATCGTAAGTGTGAAAAAGAAACAAATCTTAAAGCCACGAAAGAGTAATTTTCAATGTCATAATTTTTTGTAAGATTTTGCATAGAACTTGTACATGTTGAACTTCAAGTGAATATAAAAAAAAAATAATGATGAACTGTTAACTTAGACAAAAAGGGAAATATATAACAATTCAAAGAAAAGCAATCAACATGATGATCAGGTGCTACAGAAAAGTAAGAAACTTCTGCTCTACTATTTGCACTTGTTTGTTGCTCATTGGAAGTAATAATTCAATGATATGTCACATTCGCTGATGTCTCAAACTAAGAAGAGAGTGTGGCTACGACAATAAGGTGTCACATATCCGTGGCCATCTTTGTGAATAAAGTCATGATGTAAGCCAAGATTTGGGACAGACTTAACCGTATTTGTTGTATTGATTCTTCTTATAAGTATGTTAGGAAATATGCTTTTAACATAGTCACCAAACTTTGAATTATTTACTGAGAGGATATCATCTATATAGCGGAGCGTGACGTTAAAGAATAATACTAGATGTTTTATACCCCATTAGAAGTTTCTGTATGAATAAAGGAACAAGTCGACAAGAAGAGTAGCACATTTGGTTCTCATTTGAATGCCGATTGTTGTTGAGAAACCCGTCCTCAAACCTAACAAATATGTTGTCGATCAAGAAATCAAAGATCTTGATATTGTTTCAGAGTTTTTTTTTTTTGTTTAAACATGTCCAAAGAGTCACCGACAACATTTTGTTACGCAACAATCATTCAAAGCAGTGTTCTTCACAATTCGTTTTGGGTGTTTTTCTCTACGAATTTAGTAACGGAAGGTTAAAACAAACAAAAAATGAAGTCGATGATCCTATGATCATTTTCATTAGTAAAAGGAAAATTATTTAACAGCAATGTTTCACATTTTTTTGAAAATCTTTGAATTGTTCATTGAGAAATTTAAAATATGTTTTCGTCGATTTCACCTGTTTTCTTTACAAATGACATATAGCTATTTCAAGACTAATCATTTAATTATATATCACAAGATAAAACAAATATTCTGGTTCTGTTTTTGATTAAAGTAAAAGTGTTACATTCTAAATTTTTAGATGGAAAAAAAGAATCCAACTCCCTGAGGAAAAATTGACCTTTGATGAATTAAGATGTTATATCATGGACGTATGTTGGTCATATAGCTCATGATGTATTCAAGTTCTATTTTATTTGTATTTTTCTCAAAACTTTGGTCAAAAGCTCAATACATTGAAATTCAGAACAAAACATGCTAGTTCATTCATAATTTATAAACTATGAAATATGTACCACTTTCTATAAACTACGATCTGATTCAAATTTTTGCTATTGCAGCTGCTAACAACAATCCTGGTAAGTCAGCTATTTTTAATAAGTTTTTCTTTAAAATTTATCACTGTATTATATTCAAAATATTATATACTATATTTGAAGCTGGATTAGACTTTGAGTGCAAATAAAATGTAGCATACACTTTATTGGTATTTTGAAGTATAAACAAACAAGAGACTCCAATGACACTGTATCGCTGACCTGGTACGTTTGCATAACACTGATACAATGTAAGAAGAATAGTTGTCTTTTATGGAAACTGTGTGGGTGAAAAATCTTGTCTAGCTGATATTTTTTATGGACCGAGTGTCATCCATCTGTTATAGTGTTCAAGAAAATACTATGAAAACATGGGTTGTAATAATTATTGTCAATTAGGGCAACAACTCCTGTCAGGAGTTTATTTACAATAACAAACGTATTCACTTTTGATTTGTAGATCTTGTATTGCTCATCATTTGTGCTTTTTAAAGATTCAGTATATCTATCATAGCTTTCAATATACCCAGTATTATGTAAAAACACTGACATTGGTCGAAAATCCCTATTAAAGGACAGTAATTTACATTTAGTCTTTATCTCCTATAATTTTCATAAAAAAATGAAAATATGGGAAAGCTCATCATTCCCATAACTAAGAGTATACATTTTCATTCTTTGCAGCAATGCTTGAATTGCAAAATGTATCCTGTCATAAGAAGAATAGATTATAAATTATATTTAAATATTTTATGCTATGATACTTTCATTTTTAGCTTACCCACCAACAAATAATGGCTATCCACCAAACCAGCAAACAAGACAGAACGGTTAGTAAAAACAAACAAAAGCTATAAAGCAAAAAAAAAAAATAACTTATTGGTCGATGGGGAAAGTTTCAACTATTGGATGATTAAAGTCCAGTAAAATAATTATACTTGATTCAATATATCATGGATACACTTTTATTTATAGCCAGGGATCTGGGATCCTTGTCGAGATTTCAGCTTTTCGTCAAGTGAGCCAGGTTCCCGAGCAAACTTAATCAGAACGAAATATGAATAAAAAGAAAAATACTTTGAAAGTGTTTTTTCTGCATTTGGATTGTAATTATATGATTAATCAAAAACTAGTAATGAAATCACCCTTTATGTACGTCATCATGATTTGGTGGACGGTTATAGAATAAAGATGTCACAGATGACCATGGAAATGTTTCTGTTATAATCACAATCAGGTCCTCTTTTCTCGACTATGAATATAGAAATGAGAAGGTGATCTCCCGGATTTTGCGTGGGTTCGTATTGTTCCATCTTTAATTTTGTGTGTAGTGCTTTGAAAACTGTTTATTTTTTCTTTTGGCCAAATACAATGGTTAATTTTTTATTTTCCCTTTGGTATCTTCCACCACATTTATGTATATAGTTGTATATTTTTGTCAATTTGCTGGACATGAAGTAACTGTAAGTCAAGATAATGTTTATATAACTAACAAATTACCAAATTATTAAATTAAAGTGGCAGTACCAAAAGTAAAATTTCTGACAAATGGGTAAATTTTCAATATTCAAAAGATCCTCAAATATGAATTACAACATTTTCAAAATGACGCTTAAATAATATTAGTTAAGGAATGACTATAATATTTTTTCTCTCTATGAAGAAATAACATCAAAAATGTGGTGCACACTGAAGAACCCACGTAGCTTGTTATTTAAAAGTGTGCTAAACATTTTTGAGGTTATTTCGAATAGACAGAAAGAATTATTAAAGTCCTTATAATTTATTTCTAAATTCCTTTTTTAGGAGTAAATCATGAAAAACGTTGATGATCTCAATGTCACATGACAAAATTATGTCTATGAGCTAATAGACAAAAAACTTTCAGCCAATCAGAAGACTTGTTACATCCAAAATTAAATTATATAAGAATAATACATCCAAAATTAAATTATATAAGAATAATGAATTCATTTATTTTTTGATATATTACCAAATAAGGTCAAGGAGGTGGTCACACAACTGTTGTAGTACAGAATGGTGGAGGAGGACATCGTGACAATAATGACTTTGCAACTGGTAAGTTCAGTAGAAGCAGGAACTAGTTTTGGTGAAATATTCGATTGTTAAGCTTTAACAATATTTATTAGGAATCCATATTTGACATGATTGTTTCTAAAAACCTAGGATTTTTGTTCTTCTGTCAATGGTTAGGATATAGACCTTTCATTTAAGTTTACGAAATCCATACAATCAAAAAATAAATAACCATTTTGCTGCTTTTATCATATGATGATTTTACCAGGAATATCATTGCCAAGGGCCTTTAATGTCATAAATGTATGAAAATATCGTTATAATTAGAAGGCCAAAGGGACCTTGCATATACAAAAACTGTTTCTACAAACAGAATGCGTTACACTAAAAAGTTGGAATAAGTTAAATTAATAAATAATGTAAAAACCTTTATTAGATTGATGTTTCATCATGCATTATTACAATATACATCGTAATTATGAATTTTATTTATACTTCATAAAGACTTAGACTTGCTGAAGAAATTGTAACAAGCAATTGATGGAAATAAAGAAATATCTTTTTGGTGTAAACAATACTGTTTCTTATATTTTCTTTTATTTTTTTACCAAAATTTTATATGGTATTAACAAAATTGGTGTAATGAATGTTAGTATGGAAGACACTATCAAGTTTGTGTGCAGCATCGACCATATAGAACATAAAAAATCATAACATTTTGATCTTTTATACTAGACGTGACCGTTCAACAATGTATAGTACAATGGGTTGACTGTGAGGAGTATTTCCCCCCTCTTACATGCATATTGCATTAACTCCCTTTTCATGCTCCAGTGGTCAGATCAAGTTTTCAGTACATCATCATGATCATTATGTTCCTCAGTGGCTACATATGATTGGTCAACAATGTTTTGTATGCAGATTGGTTTTGAGATATATATGTCTGTCTGAAATTGTGTGATATGTCCTTAACCTAATTATAATAGTAGTTAGTCAGTTAAATGTTTTAAGGAGAGACTATGTTTATTCCTTAGCAACTATCATGCCAGATCAACCATATCTTGTATCTTTTGAGGAGTGTATTGTTTTTATACTTTGATATAAAAGTTTTGATGACATAATACACATTCGTTGTGATTATAATTGTGATAATAGTCTGATTCAAACATGAAAGATGTTGAAAGGATTTCTTATAATTTTTTTATTGTGACAAATTATAGGAACATAGTACTGAAATAACAAAAATACTGAACTCCACGGAAAATTCAAAATGGAAATCCCCTTATCAAATGGCAAAATCAAAAGCTTAAACACCTCAAACGAATGGAAAACAACTGTCATATTCCTGACTTGGTACATGCATTTCCTTATGAAGAAAATGGTGGATTAAACCTAGTTTTGTAGCTAGTTTAACCTCTCACTTTTATGACAGTCGCATAGAGTTACATTTTATTGACAACAATATGCGAGCAAAACAAACAGACATAATAGGTAAAAATGTCAAAAATTGGGGTACAGCAGTCAATATTGTTTTATAATCTAAATCACTATAAAAAAAACAAGTATTAACTAAGAAAAACAAAATTGCATATATACACTCTATAGACAAAGCAATTACGCAAAAATGAAAGAAATGAATACAAAAAATGACCATAGGACAATAACACAATGGCTGGATGTACAAATACCCTAGTTCATCAACTTTCTGCTTAGACACTGATGACATTTTATAATGCCTGAGTATCAGCTTCAAGCTCTTGAATACCGAATGAGTTGGGAAATGTATATCCCTTATGCAGGTGAAGTTGGTATATTGTTCCTAAGATGGGAGAAATCTATAATTTCAAAATCAAGATCGTCTCGTTTGTCATAGATTCATAGTAGTAAATTTACAAACACATTCGAATCGTAGTATATATTATTATTGTATTGTAAAGGCATCATTGAAACACGTTTGATTAAACTAGTTTTGATTTCACATTATATTTCAGGAATGCTTTTAGGAGGTGCATTAGGCTATGGTCTCGGTGGATACGGTCCAGGCTATGGGTGGGGATATGGTTGGGGCTGGGGACCACATCCTTATGGTGGATACTGGGGAAGTTGGAGCAGTTTTGGAAGTCATGGTGGTTTCGGAAGTCATGGTGGTGACATGAACATAGAGAATAATTACTATGACTGTGATCATGACAATGGAGATTACGGATATGATGACAATGATGTCGGAGATTTTGAAGCCGGAGATAATGGGGCTGGTGGAGACTTTGGTGATGGTGGGGGTTGGGGAGGTGATGATGGGGGCTATGGAGGTGATGGAGGATATGGAGGTGATGGTGGCGGTTGCGGTGGCGGGGATGGTGGCGGTTGCGGTGGCGGTGATGGCGGTGGATGTGGAGGAGGTTGTGGTGGAGGATGCGGAGGAGGTTGTGGAGGATAGATGTCCCCTCTGTTTTGCAATACATTTGAAGGATTTTATTTTGTATTATTTTATAAGATATTGTTACAATTGCTTAACATAGTACTATATACATAAATGTACTTAGATCAGATATATTATGACACACATTTATTGATTTTTTCGTGTTTTTTGTCTTTTGTATGTCTTTCAACCAACAGAAGGCAGCAGGTCTGCCTAATTTAAGAAATGTTTGTGCCATTTTATAATTTTATTATGAATCAATGACAGAAACAAGTCTACGTTGATATCTCGGGCATAAATTTGAAATACACTCGTCATGAGTTCACAAAGACGAGCTTTTCGTTTTTTATATTTTTTTTATTGTGATATAAATGGAAACAGACTTTTTTCACTCAGGTTTTAAATAAGTCACTAAAAGGTTAAAATAAAACTTTCTATTTACTAGTAGTATGACATTAAGATTCTAACACTTGTTAAAATATCAACTTTAAGATTGTCTCATTACCGCCTATTGTCTATGAGACAAGCATTATCTATACAGTTGTAATATGTTCCATTTTGAGATTTATAAATGTACTATTTAACTGAAATATATTTGTACTGCAAATATTTTTATTGGTATTTCAAGGTTAATATGCTAGACAAAATCGTGTGTTTCTTCTATTTCATTGGGGAAAATGTCTGTCATTACAGTTGTGATATAAGTAGTCATTACAGTTGTGATATAAGTAATGAATTCCGTCCCTAATTTAGTTACATTTATATTTGATATCAAATACCCTTTACATTGATGTAGAATAGTATTTATTATTTTATGATGTTTTTGTGGTACATATACTGAACAGAATGAAATATGCCATGAATATTATTTAAGCATTTTGCTCAAGTAAATATTTGGTTTTAGATGTATATAGGGGTGTTTTATTTAATTTTGGTTGTGTTTATTTAAACTTAATTTTTGCTGTTTTGTTTTGTTTTTAAAATTTTTAAGTGTTGCATTTATAACTATTTTTATGCATTCTGTTTATTATATGATGAGAATAATACTCTATAAATTTCCTGCATCCGAAAAGCTTTTCTTGATTTATCCTCACCAAGAATGCCAACATTATCTTATTACATAGGTTTTCTTTTCTGAGGCATACAAAGTGTAACTAGTTGAACAAAGGTATTGACAAAAAAGTACAAACATATCTTTATTGCATGCAGAAAACATACTGATCATGGATGAAAATATATGACAAGAATTTTTATTTGCTACATGTATTGTTTTATTTCATTCTCGTTTAAGCCGATTTCAAAAAGTCATAATGCTTTCAATACCTGTCAATACAACTTAATCCTTATTAGTATTAACAATCGAAAGAATGACCCTATAAGAGTGGTAAATTATTAAAAAAAAAATCAAACACGTTACAATTTCATGAAATCATTTCAAACACGTGAGCGTGAAAAAAATCAGGTCTTGAAATTGTGAAGGTCTCTGAAGGTTTTAAGTATAATATTAAATCAAAAATAAGGAGATGCGGTATGATTGCCAATGAGACAACTATACTCCAGTCATCGTATGAGTTTTGTTTCGGAAAATAACAACTTCATAGCATTTTTACAAGATTTAATAAAATCTGTCAAAGTCATATAAATAAAAAGAAGGTATTAAACAGCTTAAAACTGTTGTTTTAGTTTTTATCTCGACTCTTATTAAAGTCACGGAATGCGCGAATAGGGATGCTTATTTGTTGGCAATAATGGCATTAAAACTATTTGCATCAAGCTATATATTTCCAAAGACAAGAGATCTGGTTATATACCGGTACCTCATGTTCTAATGTTCCTATCTGTCATATGTTCATTGCCCTTGATCTCATTTCTACGGTTTAGTGACTGCTTAAAAACTTAATAGTTTTTTTACGTAATTTTTCACTTACTGTTATTGGTATACTGGATCCTTGTAACGACTGGGTTTACCTGACATTGACATCATTTCAAGGATCACAAAGTATTGTGATTTTTCCTGGACAATTAGTCCATACCTCAGATACTAGATGCAATATGTCAACTAAATTTGGTGTATGGAACTATTGTACGTGCATATGTCCATCAAACAGGGCTTATCTGACCTTGACCTAATTTTCATGGCTCAATATTCAATGTTAAGTTTTGTGGTTTGGTTTGTTTCTTAGATACTTAAAGCAATATGTTAACTATACTTGGTGTAGTGAATAATTGAATGGTGTATATGTCCTTTTAACGGATCATCAATAATGTTAAGTGTATATGGTGCTTGAATTAAAACTTTAGCTTAAAGACTTTTAACATAATTTTAATCATGATCAGTAAAGCAGGCGAGATATTTCAATCTGCACTTGAATTGAATGTTCAGCTTAAAACGTAAGGAAATGTACATAAAGACGTACTAGATAAACACATTACTTACGCACATAAAATATTTGAAATTCTTTTAATTTGTTATTTGATAAATGTTATGTTTACTATTAATAAATCGTTCTGAAATACGCATGCGTTATTGATAAAAGAAGCTATGTGGTTAACATTAATGAGAACAACAATCCAATGTTTCTCATTAACAAAATAAAAAGGGGTCTAAAATATATATGCGAACGGTTTTAAGCTGAGGGAAAGAAGTGGACATAAAAATATGATGATTTGAACACACATATCTACCCGGTAAGTTGTTTGTCGTTTTTATCGATAATGGACACCTAATATTCACATTGTTCTTCGTGATGTTTAGGTCGAATCTTTTTGTAATTTGGGTGATTAATGAGTTAGTATTCTTGCTGATGAAACAAACATAAAATTACTAAATCAAAAATCGAAAGCAGTTGGGTTCTTTGACATGGTAAGAGTCTCCTGCTATATATATGCTTCCATCACCCGTCATGCGAATCGACAATCAGTCAAAATGTCACAAACGGGAAGAGGACACAATCCGTTATTTACAGATTCAGACGACTATTCTTGTATGTAAAGATCTAAGACTACTAAAATATGTCACTAGTGTGTTGTAAAACAGAATTATCATATCGATTAACCAATTCGTAATTGGGAATTAAAGTTTTTGTAGTTCTTCCTTATAACTCTGACGGAGAAGTTTTTGTGCAAGGAGCTCACTCCTGTTAATGATGTCCATATAAAGTGAACTTGCATGAGCGTAGCGTTTTAATTGAGATATGTAAATGTTATAGGATGGAACAGAGGGTATCACACTGCCAAGAAATGGGAAGTTGATAAAGTGAAAGTTGAAATCATATCTTTTTTCATAGATTCTAGTTTGAAGTCGTCCATATTTTTCAATTTCGAGTAAAATGTCAAGATATAAAGCAGACCTTCAAGTTTCGGTAGTCACCTTAATTTCAAGTTCACTGGGATAAATGAGATGTATAGGATATCATTGAAATATGGGTTATATAGTTACATAGTGAATTTAAAGAACTTTACAAGATGCATTTCTTTTTCTTTGAGAAGGTTCTGTATTCATTCTGCTTCGTATCAGTACAAAACAAGTCAACCAGTAAGGGCGCAAAAAGTACTTTTACTTATAAGTACTTATATATACGTTTTTGAAATATCAATCTTCTAAGCTCAACGATTATATTGTCAATTACAAAGTCAAGCATTTTGATGACATCATCTTTGGTTAAATTTTGTTAGAATCAGGGGTTCTTCATGAAATAAGACTTTTCACGACATATAATGTGTATCTAAGATTTCAGTTTTTGTAGAAATTGCTCTGTTTCATGAGACGATGTTGTCGATTTTTTTAATTCTGCATGGGGAGTAGCAGTGTAGAGTTCAGAAAAATAAAACATTTTGATATTACACTAAACTGCAAAATTGTAAAGATTGTGATTGAAGATTTGGGGGTAGATTTACTTTTTAAGAATCCAAATCGAATTTTCAAAACTAGTTGAATATATTTAATCAGAAAATATTTGTAGAGGCCATCTTTTACAGTAGAAACTTAGTAGTAAGAACTAAAACTATATTAATTTTGAATAATTAAGATAGTGGTTGGCTAGTTAATCAATGTAAAACTGAGGAATAGCTTTTAATTATTATATAAGCTTTTTATTTTGTTTATTCTTAGCAAAAACTTTCAATCTTCTGTTTGTATAACAAATTTCAATGCAGAAAAACTGACAACATAATCGTTGAGCTTAGAAGATTGATAGTTCAAACAAACACATTTTTTTAAACTATGGATTAAAGAATTGATATTCATCCCAAAAATTACCAATAAAAACCATTTGATAAGAAAGAGAAAGTTTAACATCCAATATTAAAATAAATTTTACCTTTCCTAACATTTCTCTATGATGAAAGATAAAAACATTACAAAGACAAATATTTTATTAAAGTCTCACTACTATATTTACATAACTTTATACATAAATTGATATAATCACAATTATAATTTAAAACAATGAGAGCAACTCTAAAAAAGAATTATGAGCTACTATGAAATACCTAAACATTTAATATACTATATATAAAAAAGAAGATGTGGTGTGATTGCCAATGAGACAACTCTCCACAAGAGACCAAATGACACAGAAATCAACAACTATAGGTCACCGTACGGCCTTCAACAATGAGCAAAGCCCATACCGTATAGTCAGCTATAAAAGGCCCCGAAATGACAAATGTAAAACAATTCAAACGAGAAAACTAACGGCCTAATTTATGTACAAAAAAATGAACGAAAAACAAATATGTAACACAGCAACAAACGACAACCACTGAATTACAGGCTCCTGACTTGGGACAGTTACATACATATATAATGTGGCGGGTTAAACATGTAAGCGGGATCCCAACCCTCCCCTAACCTGGGACAGTGGTGGAACAGTACGACAGAAGAACGAACTATAACAATCAGTTGAAAAAAAACTATATACAGGTATATATGACTTTTATGAAATATGGTTTTGAGCCATAATTAAGGAGTTATAATGAATAAACATTGTTTTGTCAAATAAAGGCAACAGTGGTACTATACCGCTGTTCAATATTCATAATTCGATTAAGCAAAACCAAATCCAGGTTACAAACTAAAACCGAGGGAAACACATCAACTATATAACGAAAACAACGGAACAACAGAGACGCTGAACTACAACAAAAGCAAACGCCAAAAAGATACCATGAGCCTTGATGGCAAATTGTATTTGTATCTTGTTAACGAACCAACGCCTGTCCATTGTGTCTTTTTATTCGAATTATTGCTATGCATTTTCGTAATTACAATTCTTTTCTTCCCGTAATTTGCAAAATAAGGAATATTCGAACAAATTGTCACATGAATCTGAAACTCTTGGTAGAAAAATAATTTTACTCAGACCTTAATTTACATTCTTTGCAAAAATCGAATAGAAAGATCGAAAAAACACATTTCGAATAAAAATATATAGGAATAACACTTAAATTAACGGAAAATAAAAAAAAAACAAAACAAAAACAAACAAAAACAAATATGAAAAACATAAAATTGAACTTATAGCTACAACTTTTACTTCCAATGTTATCTCTACGATTCTTCTTAACTTGGCGACTACCAACTAACATTATACATACGTCGTTTTTTTTCTTCTTTGGTAAACATAAAGGCATTAGCCTATGCATTCGGTGTTGATAATTTTTTAATTTAACTTCTGTAGACTAAAATTAATGTAAATCGACGAGGTAAATTTGAGTTCATACTAATATTTGGCTTCCACTTTGTGTACATGACCCTGGCTTTGTTGTCTAGTAATTATAAACCACTGGTATTATACAAGTAAAACTAAGAGAAGAAACCAATACTATTTTACAATAAAAAAGAAAACAGATGAACAATTTCTGAACAGAATGCAGTTTACATAACTTGGAACAGAACAATAAATCTTCACGAGATGTTGAGGTACTAGTTACCCTTTTCTATTGGAAGTAAAATAAAACATGATCCTTCCTGATTTTCATTTGTCGCGAAAACTCATGCCCGAACGTTTGTCCTTAACGTTTCTTTAATTTTTCCCAGAATATAACATTTCCTTGGTCTTCATTAGGATATTCTATGTAAGACTCTTTCTGGACTAGTTCTAGCATGACTAATGGAAGTTCCTTAGGTTGAATCTGTTCATAGAATACAAGAAATAAAATATTCCTTCCATGTCGTGAATAAATACTCTCCATACGTGCCATGTTGAATTCGAACATGCAGTAATATGACTCGAGAAACTTTCTTGTTATCAAACGGACTGTTGTTCTACTTGTGTGGATGCAATTTGTTATGTTTACAGTGATGTCTTGTCCGGGCATAAAATCATGTTGATGTATGCATAGCCTTAAGTTTTCTTCTTTTTCAAGTTTCTAAATGCAGTCTTTAAGGACAAAACTTCTGTCATCATCGGAGTATAATATGAATATGTATATACATCGTCATCGGGCGATATTTTCCTATAGCTGAGCTTTCCTTTTGTCATATGGTACATGTATCGTATTTTCCACCGATACCGATACACTAAACTTGCGATTACAATCATAATAACAACTAAGAGTGCCATTGATCCACCTATTATCAGTCCTAGGTACGATTTGCAAGTTTTTCTAGCTGAAGGACTTTGTATTCAAACGGATTCATGATAATTGTGCTACCGTTCTCTAAAGTACAGCTGTACTCTTGAAGGTCAACAAATAAGACATTGCTTTCGATCATCCATCGTAAAAAAGGAATTGTCTTGCATGTACATTGCAATATATTTTGAGAAAGATCTATTGTAAGCTGTTTGTGTACAACTAATGTATTAATAGTACACATAGTGCTTTCATTAAAAAAAAACTTGATTTTATTATTCGAGAGTCTCAGAAAATCGAGCTTTTCCAAATTCGACAATCTAAATGTGATGTCTCGTATTTTATTGTTACTTAAATCAATATGTTGTAAATATGGTTGAGAATCAAATATGGATGGTGAAAGTTCTTTTATATCATTTTGAGATATATCAATAAATTCGATCATACTTGTATCAAAATAATGTTTCTTTTTAAAATAAGTATCTTTCGATAAAAATACCCCAAGTAAATTTTGCTTTAAAATAAGTCGAGTAATGAATTCCATATGAATCATAAATTGAGTATTGAGTGAGACCGTTGTTCGATAAGTCCAAAATTTTAAGAGTTGGTGGCGGAGAACCGTCTAGTGGAAAATATCCTCCTTTTCCCGCGTTGTCTGTAATGTATATTTCAGTGATGTTGGTGGTATACAGTTCTTTATCAAGAATATACAATGGAAATATTTGTAAAAAAAATGATGACTGGCCCAATTTTAAAGTTTCGATTGAGGTGAATTTTACAAAACTTTGAAATTATTTAAAATTAAGGAATGTATCTCCCTCATGCAAAGCTCTGATTCCTTGCCCGGCTTTGGCTATACTTTTTTGTCCTTTTTTGTTTATAGCTCTCCATCCTTTTAATTAGCTTTGGATTTTCAAATATTTTGGCCTCGAGCATCACTGAAGAGACATTGATTGTCGAAATGCGCATCTGGTGCAGAAAAATTGGTACCGTTTATGTTATTACTACCACTGGGTCGATGCCTCTGCTGGTGGACTGATAGTCCCCGAGGGTATCACCAACCCAGTAGCCAGTACTTCGGTAATGGCATGAAAATACGGTTTTTGTGTTAATAAGATTTGCTGTTACAAAATTTTGAAATTATTTAAAATTAAGGAATGTATCTCCCTCATGCAAAGCTCTGATTCCTTGCCCGGCTTTGGCTATACTTTTTTGTCCTTTTTTGTTTATAGCTCTTCATCCTTTTAATAAATTTTGGGTTTTCAAATATTTTGGCCTCGAGCATCACTGAAGAGACATTGATTGTCGAAATGCGCATCTGGTGCAGAAAAATTGGTACCGTTTATGTTATTAAGTCTTCAGCGATATTCTCTACTGGCGACGTAAAACCATCAATTTTTGAATCGAAAGAAATTTCAAGGTGCTTGAGGTATCTTGATTTTCGGAATGTTCCTTTTGTAAATGATAGTTCTTCAATTCCATGTAGAAGAATATTTTGCAGATTTCTAGTATATCTGAATGTTGTATTTGACACCGGAAACCGAAAACCATTCCCTAATACAAATGATTTCAATTTTAGTAGCTTATCGAATCCTTTCCCGAAAACATTGCTTGTTGTATCTCGTTTTGGGTTTCCAGATTAGATAAATCTGAAATTGTTTTATTCGGAAATTTTTTAGGAAAATACAAATAAAAATTGTTATTTTTCAAACTTAAATGTAAAAGCGATTTCAATGGTATAAATATTCCCTCTGGAAAAATGTGATCGTTGTATTCCAGTTTATTATTATCAATAGAAAGGTAACGTAATTTGCTGAGACCAGTGAATGTCGTGACGTTTATGGTTGATAATCTATTAAAGTCTAATGTTGAGAGATGGTTTGCAGCATTTAATAATTCTCTGCCGATGTAGTCAATCAAATTGTGGGATACGTTCAAAAGTATAGTAAACTCTGGTAAATTCGGTATTCTTGTAATGTTTTTCCACGAACAATCCACATCTACATATCCTTTTTCGTTGTACTACAATGACATCGCTCGTCAAATTTGCACGGACCTGTCTGGCCATTTTGCACGCATGTAAGTATGACATATATGTATATCGAAACTCGTATTGTACTTAAACAAGACTGCATTTTTGGTTATCTGAAGAAACAAACAAGTATAACTTAATAATTTTATAATGCATTGTTCAAAAGTATAGGAACAGTAGTGGTAAGATGGTATGTCAATACCTTTTCGTACCTTTAAGAACACATTATGTAACAAACGCTTTAAGGGGACTGACTATACATATGTTGATATTTAAAATTTGCACTGCTTTCCAGAATAAGTTGTCAATCTAAAGTTACAAAACGTTCATGTTATTGTTGAGACTTTTAATCATGATAGTCATTGTTCTATCAACAACTATTTAAAGCAAATGTTTAATATTGATAAAGTTTTATTTGAAACTGTGTAGACCAATAATGATATCTATTCAACCACTGTTTAAAACCAAAAGGATCGGAATTGACTTTAGATTAATTATGTAATTTAATTACATTAACATTTATCAAGCATACAAAAATCAACCCAACGCCCATAAAATACACTCACCTTGGAAATTTTCCTGTGATTAATGAATTTAAATGCAGATTGCGTTCTTAAATACACGGTTACAACTTTTATTTGACTTTCTGTTTTCCTGTCATAAACTGAGTAAGGAAACTATTTTCCGATACCCATAGTAATAAATGCTGAATAACATGGGAATGTCGTTTCTGGTCATTTCACATACGCGGCAAATTGGAATACATAAATTTATAATGCTTTTCAATGATATTTATATACCTATATAGAGTTATTTTCTTTCAGAACGATAGGTCTTTTGAAGAATCAACCTCGACGATACCATTAAGATGACATGTAGTGCATAATAGGCCATGCAATTAAATACCCTGCAAGAAAATAACATATATACAGTCTTGTTTTGGCTTGATCACTCCTAATATCTTAAATGACAGTAAAATAAAAATCTCTCTATTTCCTTCTAAATTTTGTTTCTTTGGCAATTGTATTACCAATTACTTCTAGGAATACACTCATTTCAATGATTAAAAGATTGTAATTACAATGTTTATTTCCTTTACTTGTTAAAGGAATCTCTAATGAAAACATGGAAAGTGATTTTTTTTTTATTAAATCAGAAGTTTTCAACAAATATTTATTAAATCTTTACTGATTTAGAATTTTCGGTAAAATTAAATATATCATATATATTGGGGATTTAAAACAATGAAAACCAAAAATATTTTCTTCCCTATCAATTTTTAAAAGAATAATCCTAGGTAAAGAAAAACTTCAGGAAAAAAGCATGCTGTAAGATTGGAATAGGTAAATACAAAACTGTACAGGTAGAATCAAGGTAGACTCAACTCTAACAATACCAACTGGTCAATTTAAATGTCCCTATTGTATTGTCAATTTTAAAATCAGGTTGAGCTATAGGTAAAGGTAAACAGTAACACCCATAGTCAAGTCACGGTAGATTTAAGACAGAAACAATCCTTAATGTTTCCTGTGTTTATTTGACTGAAATAACAAAAAATGTTGTTGACGCACATTTTAACTTTCGAAATAAATAATGTGAAGTTTTGTTAATTTTTCGCTACAATAAGCCATTGTACAAAGAAGTATATATTAATACACAGGCATTCTTCAGAATATAGGACGACTTTACTCTGAACATTGAAAAATCAGGCATTATTGATTTTTTTTATTGATTTCTAATTCTGCATATAGTTGCTTGATCCTCCAGTGACGGGATTTTAAATTGCAAAAGTAAAATCTAAGCCTTCAAACTCAGTGAGTCCGTTTTGGCACAGCAATCAGTGAATTAGCCAATTATAACTTTATTTAAAAGGTGCGAACAAAGTCATCAATTGAATACAATTTCAAAACTCTATTTCATTCCGCTTCGTTTAACTCGAATGACTCTGCACCCTCTATCGGTTACTGTACTCTCGGTATCGGTTAATGTAGCGATCGATAGTTGACATTTTCAGTTTGTTAAAACTTTTATATGCATAAAGTAGTAATTCGCTGTGCCGTGTCTGTTCATGGTTTATCTCTTTATTTTTTGTTAAATACATGTTGAGATCAAATGCTTCCAATTTTAATTTAGCAATTTTATGTTTGCTTCGTATTGTTTTTTGTTTACACTCAATGCGCTTGCTCAGACGCTCATTTGTGTCAGCTTATTCTTCTTTTCAGTTTCTTTTTTATTTGTTTTTATTTTTCCTTTTATTTGTCTTTGTGATAGCATGTTCCTTTTGGTCGTATTTACGTTCATCCAACTATCGTGTTTTTGGCTTTTTATGTTCCTGGTTGCTTTTACTTAATTCGTTTTTATTGGAAAAGTGTAAACCAGTATGGCATAATGTTTTTATGTACTTTATGTTCTAACAACGTCTATAACTTTTCGGTTGTGATGGCGATGGATGTTGAGGAGGGTGTGGTGGAGGATGCGGAAGAGGATGTGGAGGATAGATGCCACACCCGTTTTGCAAAACATTTGAAGCATTTTATTTTGTATTCTTTTATAAGATATATGTTACAATGGATTAGCATGGTACTATATACATTAATGTTCTTAGATCAAATGAAGGATGACCCACATTTATTGATTTTTCGTGTTTTTGTCTTTTGTATGTCTTTCAACCAACAGATGGCAGCAGGTCTGCCTAATTTAAGAAATGTTTGTGCCATTTATAATGAATCAATAACAGAAACAAGTCTATGTGGATATTTTGGGCATAAATTTGAAATATACACGTCATGAATTTACAAAGACGAGCTTTTCGTTTTTAAATAGTTTTTATTGTGATATAAATGGAAGTAGACTTTTTTCACACAGGTTTTGAATAAGCCGCTAAAAGCTTAAAATAAAACTTTCTATTTAGTATGACATGAAGATTCTAAAACTTGTTGAAATATCAACTATAAGATTGTCTCATTATCGCTTATTGTCTATGAGACAAACTTCATCTATACAGTTTGAGATTTATAAATGTACTGTTTAACTAAAATATATATTTTTACCTCAAATATTTTTATTGGTATTTCAATGTTAATATGCTAGACAATATCGTGTGTTTCTTCTATTTCATTGGGGAAAATATCTGTCATTACATTTGTGATATAAGTAGTCATTGCAGTTGTGATAAAGGAAATGAATTCCGTCCCTAATTTAGTTACATTTATATTTGATATCAAATACCCCTTTACATTGATGTAGAATAGTATTTATTATTTTATGAAGTTTTTTGTGGTACATATACCGAACTGAGTGAAATATGTCATGGATATTATTTAACCTCAAGTAAATACTTGGTTGTAGATGTATATAGGGTTTTATTTAATTTTGGTTGTGTTTATTTGAATTTATTTTTTTCTGTTTTTTTTAAATTTTTAAGTGTTGCATTTATAACTATTTTTATGCATTCTGTTTATTATATGATGAAAATAATACTCTATAAATTTCCTGCATCCGAAAAGCTTTTCTTGATTTATCCTCACGAAGAATGCCAACTTTATCTTGCTACATAGGTTTTCTTTTCTGTGGCATACAAAGTGTAACAAGTTGAGCAAAGGTATTGACAAAAAGGTACAAACATATCTTTATTGCATGCAGAAAACATACAGATCATGGATGAAAATATATGTCAAGAATTTTTATTTGCTACATGTATTGTTTTATTTCAATCTCTTTTAAGCCTATTTCAAAAAGTCATAATGCTTTCAATAACTGTCAATACAACTTAATCCTTATTAGTATTAACAATCGAAAAAATGACACTATAAGAGTGGTAAATTATTTAAAAAAAAATATCAAACGTATTACAAATTCATGAAATCATTTCAAACGCGTGAGCCTGAAGAATCAGGTCTTGAAATTGTGAAGGTCTCTGAAGGTTTTAGGTATAATATTAAATCAAAAATAAGGAGATGCGGTATGATTGCCAATGAGACAACTATATATACTCCAGTCATTGTATGAGTTTTGTTTCGGAAATTAACAACTTCATAGCATTTTTACAAGATTTAATAAAATCTGTCAAAGTCATATAAATAAAAAGAAGGTATTAAACAGTTTAAAATTGTTGTTTTAGTTTTTATCTCGACTCTTACTAAAGTCACGGAATGCGCGAATAGAGATGCTTATTTGTTGGCAATAATGGCATTAAAACTATTTGCATCAAGCTGTATATTTCCGAAGACAGAAGTTCTGGTCATATACCGGTACCTCATGTTCTAATGCTCTTATCTGTCATATGTTCATTGCACTTGATCTCATTTCTACGGTTTAGTGACTGCTTAAAAACTTAATAGTTTTTACATGTAATTTTTCGCTTATTATAATTGGTATACTGGATCCTTATAACGACTGGGTTCACCTGACATTGACATCATTTCAAGGATCACTAAGCATGGTGATTTTTCGTGGTCATGTCCATTCCTTAAATACTAGAGTCAATTTGTCAACTTTATTTGGTGTACGGACTTCTTGTATGAACACATGTCCGTCAAACAGGGCTTATCTGATCTTGACCTTATTTTCATGGCTCAGTAGTCAATGTTAAGTTGTTGTGGTTAGGTTTGTTTCTTAGATACTTTAACTAATATGTTAACTATACTTGGTGTATGGAATAATTGAATTGTGTATATGTCCGTAAAGCAAGATTTAACTCACATATACCTCATTTTAACCTCAGTGTTTCTGTTGTTCTGTTGTTTCCTCATATAGTTGATGTGTTTCCCTGGATTTAGTTTGTAACCCGGATTTGTTTTCTCTCAATCGATTTATGACCTTTGAACAGCGGTATACTACGGTTGCCTTTATTTAACGGATCATCGATAATATTAAGTGTATATAATGCTTGATTTAAAACTTTAGCTTAAAAACTGTTAACATATTTTCAATCATGATCAGTAAAGCAGGCGAAATATTTCAACCTGCACTTGAATTGAATGTTCAGATTTTCAAACCTTAGGAAATGTACCTTAAGACGTACTCGATAAACACATTATTTATGAACACTGAATATCTGGAATTCTTTTTATTTGTAATTTGATAATTGTTATTTTTACTATTAATAAATCATTTTAAAATACGCATGCGTTATTGATGAAAGAAGCTATGTGATTAACGTTAATGTGAACAGCAATCCAATGTTTCTCATTAACAAAATAAAAGGGTCTAAAATATATATGCGTAAAAAGTTTTTCAGCATAGGGAAAGAGTAGGACATAAAAATATAAAATTTGAACAAATATCTCAGTTGTTTGTCGTTTTTATAGATAATGGACACCTGATATTCACATTGTTCTTGGTGATGTCTAGATCGAAACTTTTTGTAATTATGGGGATTAATGAGTTAGTATTCTTCCTGACGAGGCAAACATAAAATCACCAAATCAAAAATCTAAAGCAGTTGGGTTCAGCGACAGGGTAAGTGTTTCCTGCTAAATGTATGATTCCATCACCCACCATGCAAATCGACAATCAGTCGAAATGTCACAATCAAGAATACGACACAACCCGTAATATATAGATTCAGACGACTATTCTGGTATCTAAAGATCTAAGACCGCCAAAGCATATCACTAGTGAGTTGAGAAACAGACACATCGAATCTGTCAACCAATTCGTAATGGGGACAGTAAAACTTTTAAAGTGTCGAATTTAGGCTTTCTTTCTCATAACTCTGACGGAGAAGTTTTTGTACAAGGAGCTCACTCCTGTTAAGGATGTACGTAAAGTGTGAACATACATGAGCGTAGCGTATTAATTGAGATATGTAAATGCAATCAGATAGAACAGAGGGTATTTCAATGTTACGAAAAAGGAAGTTGACAAAGTGAAAGATCATCGCTTTTGTAATAGATTCTAGTTTGAAATCGTCTATCTGGTTCAATTTCAAAGAAAATGTCAAGATATAGAGCCGACCTTCTCTTGTCGGTATTCTCCTAAATTTCAAGTTCACTAGGACATATGAGATGTAGGATACCACTGAAATATGGGTTATATAGTTACATAGTAAATTTAAAGAATATTACAAGATGCTTTTCTTTTTTTTTTGAGAAGGCCCTGTATTTATTCTGCTTCGTATCAGTACAAAAACAAGCCAAGGGCGGAAAAATAGTACTTATTAGAATACCGTATGTTTTGGACTATCAATCCTCTAAGCCAAACAATTATGTTGTCAATTAAATTTTGATGACATCATCTTCGGAGAAATGAATTTAGTTTTGTAGAAATTGCTCTGTTTCACGAGACGATGTTGTCGATCTTTTAATTCTGCATGGGGAGTAGCAGTGTAGAGTTAAAAAAAATAAAACATTTTGATATTACACCTTTACTGCAAAATTGAAAAGTTGGTAATTGGAGATTTTGGGGTAGATTTACTTTTTAAGAATCCAAATCTGATTTTCACCAATAGCAGAATATAACTCATTCGAAAATATGTGTAGAGGCCACTTTTTATAGTAGAAAAATAGTGTTAAGGACTAAAATTATATTCATATTGAATAATTAAGATAGTGGTTGGCTAGTTTATCAATGTAAAACAAAGGAATAGCTTTTGATTATCACATAATCTTTTAATTCTGTTTATTCTTTAACGATACAATAAAGTTATCTATAGCAATAACTTTCAACGTTTGTATAACGAATTTCAATGCAGAAAAACAGAAACAAACAATTTTTATTTAAACTTTAGATTTATAGCGAATTGATATTCATCACAAAAATTACCAATAAGGCCATTTGATTTGATGGGGAAAGTTTAACATCCAATATTAAACGAAATTTTACCTTTCCTAACATTTCTCTATGATACAAGATATAAACATTACAAAGACAAATATTTTATTATAGTCTCACCACTCTATTTACATAACTTTATACATAAATTGATATAATCACATTTATGATTTAAAACAATGAGAGCAACTCTAAAAAAAGAATTATGAGCTACTGTAAAATACCTAAACATTTAATATACTAGACTATATACAGGTATATATAATACTTTTTTCAAATATGGTTTTGAGCCATAATAAAGGAGTTATAATGAAAAACAGTGGTACTATACCGCTGTTCCATAGTCATAATTCGAGTAAGCAAAACGAAATCCGGTTAACAAACTAAAATCGAGAGAAACACATCAACTATATAACGAAAACAACGGAACACCACATACGCTGAACTACAAAAAAAGCAAACGTCAAACAGACAACATGAGCCCTGATGACAAATTGTTTAAGAATCTTGTTAATGAACCAACGCCTGCTCATTGTGTTTTTCCCCCGATTTATTGCTATGCAATTTCATAATTACAATTCTTGTCTTCCCCTGATTTAAAAATTAAGGAGTATTTGAACAAACTGTCACATGAATCTAAAATTCTTGGTAGAAAAATAATTTTACTCAGACCTTAATTTACATTCTTTGCAAAATTCGAAAAGAATGATTGAAAAAACACATTTCTTATAAAATAATATATAGAAATAACACTTAAATAAACAGAAAAATGAAAAAAAAAAAACAAACAAACAAACAAATATAAAAACATATAAAATTGAACTTATAGTTTACTTCCAATGTTATCTCTACGATTCTTCTTAACTTCGCGACTACCAACTTACATTATACATAAGTCTTTTTTTTTCTTTGGCAGACATAAAGGCATTAGTCTATGCATCCGGTGTTGATAATTTATTAATTTAACTTATGTAGACTAAATGTAAATCCACGAGGTAAATTTGAGCTCATACTAATATTTGGCTTCCACTTTGCGCATATGACCCTGCCTTTGTTGTCTAGTAATTATAAATCACTGGTATTATACAAGTTAAACTGAAGAAGAGAAGAAAACAATACCATTTTACTATAAACAAGATCAGATGAACTATTTCTGAACAGAATGCAGTTTACATAACTTGGAACAAAGCAATAAATCTTCATGAGATGATGAATTATTCTATTGGAAGCCAAATGAAACATGAACCTTCCTGTTTCGATTGATCGCAAAAACTCATGCCCGAACGTTTGTCCTTAACGTTTCTTGTATTTTTTCCCAGAATACAACATTTCCTTGTTCGTCATGAGGGTATTCCATGTAAGACTCTTTCTGGACTAGTTCTAGCATAACAAGTGGAAGTTCTTTAGGCAGAATTTGTTCATAAAACACAAGGAATAAAATGTTTCTTCCATGTCGTGAATAAATACTCTCCATACGTGCCATGTTGAATTCGAACATGCAGTAATATGACTCGAGAAACTTTTGTTATCAAACAGACTGTTTTTCTACTTGTGTGGATGCAATTTGTTATGTTTACAGTGATGTCTTGTCCGGGCATAAAATCACGTTGATGTATGCATAGCCTGAAGTTTTCTTCTTTTTCAAGTTTTTCAATGCAGTCTTTAAAGACAAAGCTTCTGTCATCTTCGGAGTATGATATAAATGCGTCATACGTATATTCATCGTCATTATCGGGCGATATTTTTGATAGCTGTACTTTCCTTTTGTCATATAGTACATGTATCGTATTTTCCACCGATATCGATACACTAAAGTTGTGATAACAGTCATGATAACAACTAGGAGTGCCAATGATATACCTATTATCAGTCCTAGGTACGATTTGCAGGTTTTTTCTAACTGAAGGACTTTGTATTCAAACGGATTCAAGATAATGATGCTACCATCCTCTAAAGTACAGCTGTACTCTTGAAGGTCAACAAATAAGACATTGCTTTCGATCATCCATCGTAAAAATGGAATTGTCTTGCATGTACATTGCAATAAATTTTGAGAAAGATCTATAGTAAGCTGTTTGTTCATCACTAATGTGTTAATAGTACGCATAACACTTTCATTAAAAAACTTGATTCTATTATTCGAGAGATTCAGAAATTCGAGTGCAAACAAACAGGACAAATCGAATGTGATGTCTTGTATTTTATTGTTACTTAAATCAATATGATGTAATAATGGTTGAGAATAAAATGTGAATGGTGCAAGTTCTTTTATGTCATTTTGAGATATATCAATAATTTCAATCATACTGAAATACTCGTCAGTTTTCTTTTCAAAATAAGATTCCGTCGATAAGAAATCCCCTAGTAAATTTTGCTTTAAAATAAGACGAGTAAAGTTTTTATATCAAGTATAAATCGAGTTAGACTGTTGTTTGATAAATCCAAAATTTGAAGAGTTTGTGGCGGAGCACCCATAGGTATTGGAAAATGTCCTCCTTTTCCCGCGTTGTCTGTAAGGCATATTTCAATGATATTGTTTTTATACAGTTCTTTATTAAGAATGTACAAAGGAAATGTGTGTAAAGGTATTGTTAACTGACCCAGTTTTAAAGTTTCGATTGAGGTGTAAATAAAGTCTTTTGCAATTTTCTCTACTGGCGACACTATACCACCTTTTTTGGAATCAAAAGACATTTCAAGATGCTTTAGGTATCTTAAGTTTCGAAATGTTCCTTTTCTAAATGATATTTTGCCAATCCCATGTAGTAGAACATTTTGCAGATTTTTAGTATTTCTGAATGTGTATTTTGACATTGAACAGATAAAATTGTTCCGTATTACCAATGATTTCAATTTCTTTAGGTAGTGGAATCCTTTCCCGAAAATATCATCTCCACAAACACAAGCATCCAATTCCAGCTTTTCTAGAGCAGATAATTGCATAATTGTGTCATCCGGAAGACGTTTACAGTCATTAGACCTGATATTGTTATTTTTCAAACTTAAATGAGAAAGAGATTTCAAGTCTCTAAAGGTTTCCTTTTGAAAAGTATGGTTGTTGTAAATCAATTCATTATTGTCAAGAGAAAGGTAACGCAATTTCCAGAGACCATTGAATGTAGCGACAGTTATTGATGACAATCTATTGAATGATAAGTCTATTGTTGAGAGACATTTTGCAGATTCGAAAAATCTTTTGCTGGTGTATTCAATCAAATTGTGTGATACGTTTAAACATACAGTAGACTTGGGCAAGTTCTGGATTTTTGTTATGTTTTTCCACGAACAATCTACAGTTACATATCCTTTGCTCGTTTTACTACACTGACATCGCTCGTCAAATTTGCACGGATCTGTTTGTCCAATTTGTAAGCGTAAATATATGTATAACAAAGCATACATAGTTCTTAATGAAGACAACATTTCTTTTGTTGGTAATCTGAAAAAAATACGAACATATTTAAAAATAAATTTTCAAATTTAAGCCTCTTATAAAGCAAATCGAAAATTCATATAGCTAATGTTTACTGGAGTTCCATTTTTCAAAACTTCATTCCCTACTGAACAAATTGAACTATGCAAACATAATAGTTGCATATGTTTTTAACCAATCCTTAATTAGTTATATAAAAAAAAACTGAAATATGATAATTGTACATAAACATTTGCCTTAATTGCAATATGGAAATAATATACAGAGCTTTGCATCTTCCATTTCATCGACTACGAATAATGCTATATATTCATTCACAGTTTAATATCAAAATATCAAATTGGCTTTGAATTGTTTTGTCATTTACTAACCTTCACAGTTATCAAGCAACCCAACGCTATTTAGATACACTCATCTGATCAATTGGCCAACCAATATTACACTGGGCAAATTGCGGTGTTACATACAAAGTAACAACACTTATTTTGATTTTCTGTCTTCCTGTTAAAAATTGAATAAGGAAACTATTTTTATACCCATTATTTTCTATGTGCTGAATAGTATAGAAATGTCGTTTCTGGTCATTTCATAAACGAGTTCATGGGAATACATGCATTTATTATGCTTTTCGATCTTCAGGATATGGAGTGAGGCTCCAAAATTGTCCAAAATACTCGGTTGATTATTTTTATATTTTCGTAAGAACGTGCTTTCAAATTCTATCACTTTTTTTTTTAAATTTAGGAATGAAGTTGAAATAAATTATTTCGGGAAACCATTCCGTCCTACCGAATGCACCTGAAATTGCAGAAGGGTCGATTTGGGTGCTACCTGACAAGCTTCTAAGGCTATGCTACATAACTAATATGGTGCTCACCTCCTACTTTAATCCAAATTTTACATGTTTTCACATGTTTAACATTCCCAATAAGGTATGGACTACTTCGCAGTATCACAAATTAATATCAGCTTTAGTTTTTGTGTTGTTTATTCATAAAGGAAAAAAAATTAAGTAATTATTATTTTTTCGGATCATTTATTTTGATTTCAGTTTCATAAGTCTGTCATATGATACAAAATTTGACTTAGAAGGGAATAGGCTCCGTTCTGGTGGTTAATAATATGTGACTGTGAAAGAACAAATGTCACATAAAATAGTTAAACTAGCATAGTATTCATTAAACGAAGGAGGTTGATATTTCGCATCTTCTTGATTAGACGGACACGCGATAACGATAATTCTGACTGAATACTTTTACTTTGTCAAATGAATTAAATATCTTTGTCAGTTACAAGTAAATTGATACTCCCGACTTTATCAAAAGTACACAGCGAGGGTAACCCATAAATTGATGCTTCAGTTCGAATTAACAATGTACCGATCATTTTTGCAAATTTTATAATCTGATAATTTGAGAAAATACTTAAAATAAATATCTTATAATTGCATATATGTCAGCCTCAAGTAACCCTATCTTTGAGCATAGCTATTAAATTCGTTCATTATATACACTGACTGATGATACGATATTAACAGCATAGTCACGCATCATAGACTATGATGTAAATAAAACCTATCGTGTAATACAGATTAAAGCATGGCAAATGCTCAATTGCAAATGCACCAATTTTGACTAACAGCGATAATCCCTATAGCAACATATTCATCAATCGAGTCACGAATACCCATACTGTCAGACCATCCGTATATGATTCTCATCCCCTTCCTGACGTAGTCCGAGCTTTATAACTCATTCAAGTCAATAGATCTAAGCCACACCAAAAAGCAACCAATCAGAACTAACTGTTGCTTAGTAATTATTCCATAAGTTGGCAAGTTTATCGACTGAGACTAAACGCTTCGCAGTGTGATACAAAGCAATTATTCTATAAACATGCCAGCTTCACAACAATTAAATACTGTCTACACATTATTAAATCAAAATGATAGACTTCAATTTCATAGTTGTGAACAACTAGATTTATTTGTAGCACGATTGTTAATCATCACCAATGAGTCATAACTTTAAAACATGTACTGGTGCAAAAAAAAATCACAAAAATAGTGAACTTTGAGGAAAATTCAAAACGGAAAGTCCTAAATGACAACTGACTCCGTTGGCTCACATGTCACATGGGTAAAATTGAACGTCGCATTTGTATTTGATCCTGCTGTAATTAATTGTCATTGAAAGTGATACTTATATTTTGGATTTTCATGACACTGAACAACACTGTCTCATTTCAAAATGTGAAGGCAATGGCTGCAAAACCTGTGGAATTTTATTAAAAGATGCTCAATTCACTAGCAAAAAGTAAAATACTCCGAGGAAAATTCAAATTAGAAAGTCCCTAATCAAATGGCAAAATCAAAAGCTGAAATACATCAAACGAATGGATAACAACTTTCATATTCCGGACTTGGTACAGACATTCTCTTATGTAAAAATGGTGGAATAAACCTGGTTTTATAGCTAGCTAAACCTCTCACTTGTAGGACAGTCCCTCTTCTGCCAATGTGTTCCTTTATTCATATTAGGCTGACTTCATACAGAAACTTCTTAGGAAGAATGAAAAGAAGTTAGCAGTATCCTTTAACTTTACTTTCCGCTAAAAGATGATGTTCTCTCACTAAATAATTAAAAATTTGGTGACTATGTTGATTGAATTATATCCCATCGAACTTGAGATAAAGGATACAACAGATACAGTTAAGTCTGCCTCATATCCTTACTAGCATCTAAAACATTCAAAAGATCCTTTAGAGTATGCAATCTAATAGATACAAGAAGATGTGGTGCCAATGAGACAACTCTCTCATCCAAGTCACAATTTGTAAAAGTAAACCATTATAGGTCAAAGTACGGTCTTCAACATGGAGCCTTGGCTCACACCCAACAGCAAGCTATAAAGGGCCCCAAAAATGACATGTGTAAACCCATTCAAACGGGAAAACAAATGATCTAATTTATATAAAAAACGAGAAACGAGAAACACTTATGAACCACATCAACAAACGACAACTACTGAACATCAGATTCTTGACTTAGGACAGGTGCAAACAAATGCAGCGGGTTTACACGTTTTAATAGGTACCAACCTTCGCCCTTATCTGAAACAATAGTGTTACATCACAACATAAAAAAGCACACTATAAAATATCAATTGAAATGGCTTAATTCAATCAAAAGACATATGAACACAAGTGAACATACACAGAAGTCTTTTTCATTTTGCAATGATTTGACTTTTCAAAATATTTTAAACAAGTATTCCCATTCCAAACCAAAAGACAAATTGAAAGAGTTGGTCCTTTTTTGTGTCATAAAAAAGAATGGCCAACGTAGATACAAGTATCTTGTCTTAGGGAGGGAAAAAATCTTACTTTGTAAAAAATCACTGATTCTGACAACAAATTTTCTGAAACTGACATTATCAAGATGCTTGATTTCTTGATTGACAACATATTTGTTACTTTTGGGGACGTGTTTCTCAACAACAATCGGCATTCCCATGGAAACAAACTGTGCCCCACTTCTTGCCATCGTATTCCTTTATTCATATTAGGCTGACTTCATACAGAAACTTCTTAAGAAGAAAGAAAAGTTGTAAGCAGTATCCTTTAACATTACTTTTCGCTATATAGATGATGTTCTCTAACTAAATAATTCAAAATTTGGTGACCATGTTGAACGAATCTATCCCATCGAACTTGAGATAAAGAATACAACAGATACAGTTAAGCCTGCCTCATATCTTGACTTGCATCTAGAATTGACAATGAGGGTCAGTTGAAAGCAAAACTTTACGACAAAAGAGATGAATTGTGAACTTTTCATTTCGTTGTAGCTACATTCCAGCAGCGCCTGCATACGAGTATATATATCCCAGTTGAAACGAAATTCCAATGCTTGTATTTCCGATCATGATTTCCTTGATAGAGGGTTGCTGCTCACAAGTAAGCCATTAAACCAAGAGTTCCAAGTGGTGAAATTGAAGTCATTCTTTCGTAAGTTTTACGGACATCATCACGAGTTGGTTGACCGTTATGGAATATCCGTTGCACAGATGATAACGGATATGTTCCTAATGTCGTAACTACAATCCCTTACCTTTTTCCCGAATGTGACCTACTGATTTAGACTTATAACCGCGTTTTTAATAACATGAGCAACACGACGGGTGCCACATGTGGATCTGCTTATCCTTCCGGAGCACCTGAGATCACCCCCAGTTTTTGGTGGGGTTCGTGTTGTTCAGTCTTTATTTTTCTATGTTGTGTTTTGTGTACTATTGTTTAATTGTTTGTCCTTTTTTTTAGCCATGACTTTGTCTGTTTATTTTCGACATATGAGTTTGAATGTCCCTCTGGAATCACTTGCCTCTCTTTTTATACATTTCTTTAGTTTTGGTTTATTCCGTTGCGTTTAGGGAATTTTACGTCTTTGAAAGATATTTCATAGTCTCCGACTCCGAACTTCGACTTAATAAAAAATAAAATGTTACGTTGTTAAATTCGTAAGAATAGTATCTTTTGACGAATACTTACAAAACATTAGCAAAGATAGTATTTTAAATTTTTGATTTTAGTCAAATTTTCGACAAACAGAAATTATAAGCTCTTAGCAAACAACTGTAGGGAAAATAAAGTGAAATTTTGATAAATTGCCACAAATTATTTTATTTTCATTGTTTATTTCAAACAAAACAAGGGGAAATGATTTGACATGTTACAATGTGTTTCACTTCCTCATAAAGGAAACTGTTATTGCAATAGTCAACTAAAACACTATTAGGGACAAGCACGACTGTATGAGGAAGGAATAAGAATGAACGTTATCAACAGTGATATGAACTAAATGTAACGTACTAGCTAATTTTAATGGCATTTGTCCTGTCAACAATTAATAATCTGAAATTGAGGAAAAAATTCAAATGTCGGTCATGATGGTCTCATAGTGATTGTTCCGAGGCAAATCATCATTATGACGTTGTATACATTATTTATTATTAACAGTTTATACAGTTGTGTAAAAGCAAAACTTACCAAGTTAACACATAAGATGTCGTCATAAGTAATTAAAGATTAGACATTGTTAACATTCCAAAAGTTTTATCTCATATAACATTCAACAACAGTTACCATAAAATTAATCAGTATTATATATATTTAATACAAAGTCAAATTAATATGATATACATAAATATGATGCATATTTTGTAGTTAAAATTGAACAGTGATATTCAAGGATCCCGGATATGAGTATTCGCTGAAAGTTATAATTTAGAATGTGTTTGTATTGATACTATATAAGGGCATATTATATAAAAGAGGGACGAAAGATACCAGAGGGACAGTCAAACTCATAGATCGAAAACAAACTGACAACGCCATGGCCAAAAATAAAAAGACAAACAGACAAATAATAGTACAGATGACACAACATAGAAAACTAAAGACTAAGCAACACGAATCCCACCAAAAACTGGGGGTGATCTCAGGTGCTCCGGAAGGGTAAGCAGATCCTGTGTCCATTTTTTTTTCTCGCTCGTCTGCCTTTGGGATACACATCTTCTTACAGTTCTCAAGCTTGCACTAGGATTTTAATTTCGTTTTAGGAACTAAAACACTCCGATGGAACTTCTTCTTTGGTTTTTTTTTTCTTTAGATGCTATTGTCTTTTATAACGAATCGGAAACTGTATGTCCATTTCGATGTTGCATTATTTTCATATAATTAACCCCGCCACATATTTGATGAAAAAGGGGAGGATTGATATGGTATTCTCACACTTTTAATAACTTTTTAAGGGTGTATAAATGATCATCAGTGAAATAGGTATCATTAATGTTACTACTACCAACGGGTGGATACCCCTGCTGGTGTACTGATAGTCCAGTACAAATTGATGTAATTATTTAAAATAAAGGAATATATATCCCTCATGCAAAGCTCGGATTCCTTGCCTGGCTCTGTTTTTATTAGTTCTTCAATTTTTTAATATGTTTTGGATTTTCAAATTTGTTGGCCTCGAGCATCACTAAAGAGATATTTATTGTCTAAAAAAGCATCTGGCAGATTAAAGTCGGTACCTATAAAGTTATTACTACCACTGGAATGATACCTCTGCTGGTGGGCTGTTTGTCAACGAGTGCATCACCAGCTCAGCAGCCAGTTCTTCGGTACTGGGATGGAGACGCTCATATTTTGTATTAAAATTCCCTGATATGAAAATATTTGTAATATAAATAATATTGGCCCCGAGCATCACTGAAGTGACATTTATTGTCGAAATGTGCATCTGGTGCAGAAAAATTAGCAACGTTAATGTTTTTAAGTTAATTTCTAAATAAGATTAGATAAAACTGACGGACTAAAAGTAAAAACAAAATATATCATATTGAGGGTGGTTTCTTCTTTACTCAATAGTTAACAAATAAAGGCAACAGTAGTATGCCGGTGTTCAAAAGTCATGTATTGATTGAGAAAAAACAAATCCGGTTTACAAACCAAAACCGAGGGAAAACACGTCAACTATAATAGGAAAACAAAGGAACAACAGGAACACCGAAGTGCAACAAAATAAACGCCAACACACATAGAAACGAACTATTTGATAACAACTGCCATATTCCTGACTTGGTACAGGACATTTTAAGAAAAAATGGTGGGTTGAACCTGGTTTAATGGCATGCCAAACCTCCCGCTTTATGACAATGTTAAAAAATATCGCTAAAACACTACGTGACAGAAATACAACACAAACACACACAAGAACATTCATAACAGAAAAAACGCACAAACAAATTATATAATAGTCGACATAACATGCAAACCGCAGAACAACAACGAACATATTCCATCAACGATAAACACCACAGGATATCAAAAGCAGTGATGCGCTTACGTAACTAACATGCAATCTCGAAATCCATAAAATTATCATACAATATTCATCCAAACAACCCTCATGACAATTTTATAATTATTTGGACTACAAACGATAAGACATAACAGATTATTCAATCGAAACCATATCAGAAACATCAAAAATAAAGCCATGAAAGTTGGATGTACAAAACACCGAGACACGCCGCACAGCAGTGCAAACTCAAAATCAGCACAACAGCCACATTCGGGAACACGACAACGGCGGCACTGAAAGGCAATTTTATAATCATTTTTGGACAACAAACGCTACGACATAACACGTTATTCAACCGAAACCATAACAAAAACATTAAAATAAATACATGAATGTTGGATGTACAAATACCGAGACACGTCGTACAGCAATGTAAATTCACTCTCGGTATAACAGTCATGTTCGGGAATAGGTCACGTTTGGTACTTAGCAGACAGACACCATAGAAAATAAACCACAATCTAAGACGTGGTAAAAATGTCATTAGTTAGTTTAGACACAGACACATCGTATAGATCAACCAATTCGTGATGGTGTCCATAAAATTTACAGAGTGTCATTTTTAGTCTTTCCTCCTCATAACTCTGTTGGAGCAGTTTCTGCGTAAGGAGTACTCTCCTGTATATGAAGTCAGTATATTGTGAACATGCACGAGCATAACGTATCAATTGAGATATGTACACACCATACGAGGGTATGTAACTGCAGAGAAATGGGAAATTGATAATTGGGAAGTTGAAATCATCCCGTTTGTCATAGATTTTAGTGTGAAGTGGTCCATCTGTGTTAATATTGAGGAAAAGATCAAGGTATGAAGCAGTCCTTCTTGTATCAGTAGTATCCTTAATTTTAAATTCACTGGGATATATGAGATGCAAGTAGTTACTGAAATATGGGTTATTAAGTGATAGGACATCATCAATGTATCTGAAAGTAAAATTAAAGAACTTTGCAAGGTGCTTTTTCTTTTTGTCTTTTAGAAGGTTCTGAATGAATTCTGCTTCATACGAGTACAAAAACAAGTCGGCCAGAAGGGGTGCACAATTAGTACCCATTGGAATACCGACTGTCTGTTGAAATATCAATCCTCCAAACTCAACAAATATATTGTCGATTAAAAAGGCCAGCATTTTGATAATATCATCTTCACTGTATTTTCTGATAGAATCAGTGTGGTTCTTCACAAAATAAGAATTATAACCCAAAACAAGAAATTTATATCTACGGTTCCCATTTTTATAGAAAAAGCTCTGTTAAATAAGATGGTGAAGTCAATCTTTCAATTGAGCATGGGGAATAGTAGTGTAAAGCGAGGAAAAATCAACTTAGATCTCTAATACACTTCCAATAAAACAAATCTGAAATTTCTTGTTTTTTTCCTTTATATTTTTTCAGACAGCTTAACCTTATTTCTTTCTTGTATTTCTGGAAGATATACTGAGTGACTTCCTTACAATATTCCGCTACAGATTTTAAAAAGTGAAGTGCCAAGTACTGGTATTTGGAAATCAGTTAACATCTGTGCAGTTTTGACAAGACAGAAAAGAAATGAGATCCGATATATAATAGATTAATTTCTATCTGCACATAATGTCAACTAAGGGAGCATATTAAAATTAACCAGAGTATGCCTCATGTTTATATACACAACAGCACTGGTGTTAAACTGATCGTGGTAACGGCAGTTGATCAGGAACTGCTTAACCTTCGGACGCACTTGAGTACATGGGTTGTTTAATGGGGTTCGTGTTGCTCAATTTATGGGTTTCTGACTAAAATTTCGTGTACTTTTGTTTGTCTTTTTATTTGTTCGTTTTGGGCATGTTGTTGTCCCTTTTTTCTACTCATGAGTTTTTTTATAACCTTTGGTATCTTTTTTTATCCGACATAGTACTAACAATACTTCGTTTTAGTATATAAGATAACAACATTCCTTATAAGCTTTATCAATATGCTTTCTCTTGTTTCAATTTCTTCGTTGCCATTAACGGGTGCCTATAAAGTGCGAAACGAAATAGAAACGAAACGAAACGAAACGAAACGAAAAGAAACAAAGCGAAACGAAAAGAAACGAAATCAACATAAAACGAAACGAAACGAAATAGGAACCAACGAAAAGAAAAGAAACGAAACGAAATAGGAACCAACGAAAAGAAAAGAAACGAAACGAAATAGGAATAAAATTTAAATCAAATTGAATATTAAGCCGATTATATTTATAAATAAATATTTATTGTCTAGTTTGATACAATTTCTTTTAAAATTGAGAAGAAAAAAAACTGTGAAATTCAGCGTAATCGTTAACAAGCTGTGGTTTACGAACGACTTAAACACAATATATAATATTTGATTATGAACTCTATATGTTATATTAGACAGACACGATTAGGCACGGACCATTTGACTTTATTGATATCCTGGTCCTGATTTAGGTAAAAAAAATTATCTGTCCAGCACTTGGATTGAAAAAAAATAATCTTGCCCACATTTTCCAATAAAAAAAAAAATATTCCCAAATAAATTTTCTTAATTGAACAATAAAAACAATAATCTGTACCGCAAAAAATCCCGGTCCACATGAAAAGACCAGACTCCCAAAAAAAAAGTCAAATGATCCGTGCCCTAGTCGGTTTTAAACTTGTATGTTCCAGTGTACCATGAAGCAGCCAGGATGACAACTGCAGGAACGTTAATTCCGAGAGACCAGTCTGTGTTGCCTCACCCTCACGAAAAACCACAAAATAGCGGAGAAGCAGCAGATAACAATTTTCCAAACGACAAATTCCTATAAGCACCATGACTGAGACCACTCTTGAAAGCAGATATCATCCGTTTGATGACAAATTATTGTCTTCTTGAGAGAGGTAGCTAGGCGATATTAAAAGAACGTTGCCTGGAACTTACAAATCCCGAAAGAAACTTATTCCCATGGAAATGCAAAACTTTAGACTGAAGACAAACTTAATGTGAGCCAAGGCACCAGACACAGGGGTAATATATCCGATACTCCGAAAGGGCGAGTAGATCTTGCTTCACAAGCTACATTCTTCGTTTAGCTCATGCAACTACACATTAGGTGCTAAGTCTCATTCAGTACACTGACGTCACATTCAATTAAGAGAACGACAATTGGAAGATATCCTTCGTCATTTGTATAACAGACATTTCAAAACGTTCATATTTAAATGAACTTCCTTTTTGTTATCTTATCAAGATATAGAAGAATGCAGTGTAATTAAAGTGCTCAAGTTAAATTTGGGATTCGATGACATCATAATCCTAAGAACTATGCCGCTTTAAAATAATAAATGATAATGTTAATCAGAAACCTCTAAATCTTGTCGATACTAATACTTTTTTGCATCAAACAGGTCATGCTTTCTCTGTTTGTCTGACTGTAGAATAATCTGTTGGACGTGTATAAATCTGAAAACTGTATTTTGTAGTTGTAATTCTCTCTTGAACTAGCTTTCAGTAATTTACATAAGTTTTGATCGATACTTTATGAAATTTATTTGTTGATTGTTTTGTTTTATCATGTCGAATTCAGAACTGATTTTTACATTGTTATATTTTTTTATATGTGTCTCCTCTATACTACTTATAGCTACACATAGTGCACGTTTTTCTCATTGTTGAAGACCGTGCAGTGACATGGCTGCTCACATCCGCGTCGTTTTGGTCCGTTTTGGATATAGCTGTCTCATCAGTCGCAATCATACTAACTTCTGTTATATTAATATTGAGCAGTTGAGGTATATTATTCAGTTTCGTTACAGTTACGAACATTTAATTTTAATATTGGTAAAAATAAGGATAATATATTTTGAACATAAATAAGCTTCAGCTTTTTGCAAGTAAGAAGATTTGATACATTTTTTGAAGCAATGTGAATGACGACGGAAATCAAGGCAATAAAGTTTACTTTTGTCTCGCATAATATGGCAACCAACTGCATTGTTTATGGGTAGTCAGCATTTTTTACATTTGCAATTTTTTCTCTCCAAAATTAAAACGTATTTTATGATCTTTTTTAAGTTTTGTTTTTAAATAGATAAAACAAAAATTAAAGTGATCCGTAATTTGATTTCGTTTCTTTTCTTTTCGTTGGTTCCTATTTCGTTTCGTTTCGTTTTATGTTGATTTCGTTTCGTTTCGTTTCTTTTCTTTTCGTTTCGTTTCTTTTCGTTTCGTTTCTTTTCGTTTCGTTTCGTTTCTTTTCGTTTCTATTTCGTTTCGCACTTTATAGGCACCCGCCATTAACAGATTTTTGAAGTAATCGTGTCAGTTTTGAATTCTTAAAACAAGCGTGTATCAATATTAGACTAAACCATAATGATTAAGCGGGGCCTCGGTAATTGAGTGGTATAAGTAGTCAAACTACTGTATCACTAGCATAAGAACACTGAGGTTGTGAGTTCGAATCTCGCACTTGGTAGGTGCACTCGACTCCAATCTTAATTGATTAAGTTTGCCAGTTTTCAAACCGAAAGTCGGTGGTTCTCTCCGGGCACTCCGATTTCTCTACCAATAAAAACTGACCGCCACGAAATAGCACAGTAGTGCTGATAGTGGCGTTAAACACCAATAAATCAATCAATCATAATGATATTAACCAAACCATATAAAAAATACAACAAATATCATGTTTGCATTATGCAGTTTTAATGAAGCTTTCAAGGATTCATTTTCAGTAACTTGAAAACTTTTGGCCCTTCCATACTCGCAATATCTGTAGTATTTAAAGGCGTCAATCCAGCAAACGGCATTCCTTTCGTCATCTCTACATTTAATTCTCTTCCGTTTGGAGCTGAAAACGTTATTTTTGAATCGGTTAGGTAATACTCGCTGTTGATCTTTTCTAAAGACGACAGCCCCATAACAATCTGAAAAAATAAATAATATAGAATTCAAATTTCTGAAATATAATAGATAAATTAAAAAACAATATAATTCATTTAAAATTATAAAATCAGCTCCTGGAATTATTATATATCACAAATGTTCTTTTACCATTTCTTGATTAGAATACCGAGATGATTTCAAATGAGACAAGTACTGGTATTCATAATGATCAAAAGGCAAAGACGTGAACAGTTACAGGTCATCGTATGACCTTTATCAATGAGAAAAGCCAATGCCGTATTACTAGAAAAAGGCACTGGGTGATAAATGACAATTCTAAAGAAAATACAACGGCCTGATTTATTGATATTGGAATTAGAATTCCATGTATTTAAAGTCAGTGTTTAAGGGTAACAACCAACAGTATAATTATTTAATTCAAAGTTATGTAACAGAAAAATATCATAACGCAAAGTGTTGTCAATGTTCTTTTATTAAACAGAACTTAGAGGTATCTTTACTGAGTTTTACTAGATTTCATAACCATAAAGAAACAAGTCTGATATTGAAGTGACACAATTGGTGTCCATATGAATGCTTTCAACCTCTCAATAAACTTAGTTTTATCTATTTCGATAGACTGTACAAACTATAAAAAAATATGTTGATTTAAACTATCTCTGCTTTTATCATAATTATTTTACTTAATTTAGTTAATTCAGCAAATTCATAACATACATCTAGGTAGCAGCCAGTTGGTATTGGTTCGGGAAAGAGTTTTGTCAAGCTCCACAAAAAGACACTATTCATCTACCATTGAAAGCAAAACAGCTTTTATAATTTACAATGTATACCTTAGCTAACTTCCTGTGGTGATATTTTCACCCTTCCTTCCAATTTATTTACCTTTTTTTTATTTCAATGTTAAAGCCATCCTGTTGGTAGCAGCACTGTGTATGTTATACTGTGAATTCTAATTTTACGACATCTGGTCTAGACAGTCAGAAAACGGCAAATGGGGTGGGGTGTGCAAACCTAATTTAACACTGGCTTCACTCTACCATATGTTGTACATATACAAAGTCAGGCTATTTGAACAATGTTCTTCTCGTTGTTGTTTAACTTCGTACATCTGGTTTTTTTTTCGGTGGATTTGGGAGTTGGTGGTTGATTATGTTTGCTGAATTGTGCAGTATTTTTGGAAATTCCTGTAATACACCTTTTTTATTAGCATGTATTATTTACCTTTGTAACAAGTTGATTATTAACTGTAAAATCATGTAAGTTGCTTAAATCATTAAACTCCGAATCGAGTTTAGCTTGATTTGAGAAATAACTGGATCCACACACTGCAACAAAAATCAAAATCTTTTTAATTACTTCCAGATAAGGGAAAATACTAAGATGATCTGATTGTGTTTTATCAGAAACATTAAATCAGCTTAAGAAAATAAGGATTTTTATAAACTATGTACATGGTAAAATTTAAATAAAAACAGAGTAGTCATTTCATGCTAAATGCAAACAAAATTCCAGCAATACTTGACTGTTGAAAAATTATCATTGACAAACCATACTTCAAGAATTTTCTCACTGTGTTGAAGACCCATTGGTGGCCTTTGGCTGTTTTCTGCTCTTTGGTCGGGTTGTTGTCTCTTTGACTCATTCCCCATTTCCATTCTCAATTTTATTCAATCCTTTTATTATTTGCATTTATATTTACCAAAAAAAAAAAAGCATTGTAATACATTACAAACAGATGTAGCGAGAATAAAATGGAAAATACAAGGCATCTAATCAGAAGTGTCGGATCCAACGCGAAGAGGGCGTATGCACGTCCTTTGATTACCCCCACCTAAAAAGATCATTAAAATTAAGGAATTACACCCCTTTCAGAAATCCTGGATCTGCACATAAAATTGCTCTATAGAAATAGTAGCATGATAACAAGATTATGCGTATAAAATTGTAATTTTTAAAATCTAAAGTTGAGTCGAAAGATTCACCAATCCAAACATTAGCATAAGGATTTATAGTAATTTGATCTAAGCATTTTATAAGTTTGTGACATCTTAATTGCCTGAAATCTAATGGGTAAAGTCCCATAATTTTGGAACAAAAAATTGTCAAAATCAAAAAGGAACTTGCAAAGATATTTCCTGACAAGTCGACATTTTGTGACTACTAGATGTTTACTCATGTAAAAGAAAAACACCTAGCTGGATATAACTCCATGGCTTTGTTCTTTAATTTACAGTTGATGCGTGATCGTCAGTTAGCAAAGAATTCCGCTCAAACCGTTGATAGGGGCCTTAACTTGCAGTGAGGTGAAAGTTTGTTTGATCCGTGTTGAAAGCCTCACTGTGCTTTTGAGATGTAGAACAGCAATAGACGCGATGTTCTTTTGATTTTGCTGTGAATATATTGATGTTGTGTAAAGGATGGATACCCCGTATTCTTTCTTTTCTATTAACAGAAAGTTGTGTATGGTGTCCTTTTTGGGGGATAGGGTATATTTGTATCTTTTATTTTCGGATTATTGTAAATGTCTGTTTAAAAATGAAAACAAAGAAAAAGAAGAATGAAAATGATGCTGCCTGAACCCTCACTAGTCATACCATCGTCTATTATGCCCTTCCAACAATATAACAAAAGAAAGATTAATAAAAAATTGAGAATGGAAATGGGGAATGTGTCAAAGAGACAACAACCTGACCAAAAATTAAAAACAGCCGATGGCCACCAATGGGTATTCAACACAGCGAGAAAATCCCGCACCCGAAGGCGTGCTTCAGCTGGATATGAAAAGAATCTCTGGTGATTATACTGTTCATGAACGGTTGATCATTATACATGTATTTAAAAGCTGTCCATATTCTCCCACCTGTATGACAGTAGCAAAATAATTTCAAATCCAAATGAATCCATGCACCTAGAAGTTAAAACTTACCAAGTTATATTAAACTCATACATCCCACAGAAAAAACGAAAACCTTTCAGTAATTGTTGTCAGGGCTCTTTAACGTACTGATAATCTTTCGTTTTCCCACACAAGCACTGAATTTTCCCCTCCCCCTTTTAATTCAAGCTTTAACAGTAATGTACTGTGCATATGCGTAATCTATATAAACATCAGAATGAAAATCGGTCATATTCCCCCTATATTTTTTTTAACCATGTATTAAAACAGTTGTGGAATTTAATTATTTTTGAAATTAATAGATAGAAAGTGTCAAAACGAGCGTGGACAACCTTTTAAAAGTTTTAGGGTTTGTACCTTGATCTTATTTCCCTTCTCTCGGTTAAGGCAGCGTGGTTAAAAAATCAAAGGAGAAAGAGGATACAAATGGGACAATAAAAACACCAGTCGATGAAAAACAGATAGCACCACTGAGAAAAGAATAAACCTTCATTCAAACAACAATAACAAAACACTACACACAAAAAAAAAATATTAAGCAACTCAAAATGATACGAAAACTGGAAGTGTTACTCGTCGCAGGAAGTAAAATTACGGCAATAAGTCATATTCGGTAATGTCACAATCGAAGAAAAGAAAATAGGATTGTGGTTAGGACAATTGGAACATTTCCGTGGTTAACTGTGAAACAGGTATTCAATGACTGTCAAACAATAATTTTGACATCCGTAAAAATTTCGTAGGTTGACTTCAAATTTACTTCTTGAACTCCTGATGCAATAGCCCCTTGTTAGCGGTAACCCTTTATCAAGAAAATCATGATAGAAAACGCAAGTCCTGTAATATCGTATTGAATAGGAGGTATATGTTCCACATGCAGGTGGTGCTGGTATTTTCACAGAAATGGATGGTTCACAATTGAAAAATTAAATTCTTGTCGTGTAGTTTAGTTCTGAACCGACCCTCATTGTCGATTTCTAAATGCAAGACAATATCTAAAGCAGACTAAAATGTATTTCTGTTTTCTTGTATTTCAGGTTTAATGAGATGGATACTGTTTATCAGAATTTAGATACAGAAAGAACTTAAACAACATATGATGAAGCATGCAAAACCAATAATAATAATAACATGATAATTTTCTTTTTATAAGAATACATACAAATACAAATTTTAGATTGAAGGAGAGTCATACACAACGATTATCTTCAAAGTTGAAGTGTACATACCTCTTTTTGTCATTTCCGTTTCAGAAACTCCTTCCTCGAAAGGGTCACACATAGTACACGAACAACTCATATCACGCACTATTTTTTGTGTATCTCGTTTTTTTCCCCAGCGACGACCAAACCCTGGAAGCATATTTTGTTACAAATGTATTCAGTTCATATATAGGATATGTCAGTGATACAACTACTATTACTTGCTCTTGATTTGCCATAATGAACTGGCAATTATTTCTTAGCGAATATTGATAGTTTATAATTGCAGCTATTATAAAAAATAATTCGGTTGTGCATGTATTTACTTTGGGTTATTTATTTTTTTTAAACATCTTTATACATAGATCAAATTTATTCGTTCAGTGTATGTTCACTTGTGTTAATATGTCTTTTGATTGAGTTAAGGCATTTTAATTGATATCTTATAGTGTGTCTTTCTTTGTTGTGAGGTTACACTATTGTTTCAGATAAGGGTGAAGGTTGGTACCTATCATAACGTTTAAACCCGCTGCATTTGTTTGCACCTGTCCTAAGTCAGGAATCTGATGTTTAGTAGTTGTCGTTTGTTGATGTGGTTCATAAGTGTTTCTTGTTTCTCGTTTTTTATATAGATTATATCGTTGGTTTTGCCGTTTGAATGGTTTTACACTAGTCATTTTGGGGCCCTTTATAGCTTGCTGTGTTAATATGTCTTTGATTGAGTTAAGGCATTTTAATTGATATCTTATAGTGTGTCTTTCTTTGTTGTGAGGTTACACTATTGTTTCAGATAAGGGTGAAGGTTGGTACCTATCATAACGTTTAAACCCGCTGCATTTGTTTGCACCTGTCCTAAGTCAGGAATCTGATGTTTAGTAGTTGTCGTTTGTTGATGTGGTTCATAAGTGTTTCTTGTTTCTCGTTTTTATATAGATTATATCGTTGGTTTTGCCGTTTGAATGGTTTTACACTAGTCATTTTGGGGCCCTTTATAGCTTGCTGTGTTAATATGTCTTTTGATTGAGTTAAGGCATTTTAATTGATATCTTATAGTGTGTCTTTCTTTGTTGTGAGGTTACACTATTGTTTCAGATAAGGGTGAAGGTTGGTACCTATCATAACGTTTAAACCCGCTGCATTTGTTTGCACCTGTCCTAAGTCAGGAATCTGATGTTTAGTAGTTGTCGTTTGTTGATGTGGTTCATAAGTGTTTCTTGTTTCTCGTTTTTTATATAGATTATATCGTTGGTTTTGCCGTTTGAATGGTTTTACACTAGTCATTTTTGGGGCCCTTTATAGCTTGCTGTTCGGTGTGAGCCAAGGCTCCGTGTTGAAGACCGTACTTTGACCTATAATGGTTTACTTTTACAAATTGTGACTTGGATGGAAAGTTGTCTCATTGGCACTCATACCACATCTTCTTATATCTATTTACTTACTTGGACCACGAAAGGATACTCGAGGAAGTCGTACATGTATGCGTGGAGCACGGAAAGATACCCGAGGAAGTCGCACTCGTGGAAGACGTATCCGAGGTAGTCGTGTGTTAAGTATTCTCCTTACAGCACCTCCTACTAATTTGGCTGTATTTGATAACGTTTTAGAGATACCCTTGCCCAAATCCTTGACAGCTTTTTCTGCAGTTTTTCCAACAGTATTCAAAATTTTAACAGTTCCTTTTATGAGTGGCCTAGTTGTTTTCTTAAGGCCTTTTAACGTATCTTTAATACCTGTAGCAATTTGCTTAGATATATGTGTTAGTCCTTTTTTACTTTTTTTTAATAAATCTTTTGAAACGTCTTCTAATCTTTTTCCCATTTCTTTCAGTTTTTTTCCAGTCGATTTAAACAATCTGTCTCCACCTCTAAGAATAGATTTTCCTAGTTTTTCTGCCGTTTTACCAACAGTTTCAAGGTATTTCAAACTATCTTTACCGAACCGATCAAGAGCTTTTGAAGCCTTCGACACTATGACTTCAGTGGCAGCCACCGTTAGAACGTATGACGAGAAAATAAGAACTGACAATTCTTTTACAGGGTTTCTGCAAAAAAGTAAATTTGCAATATATTTTCCTATTTTGTAAACCCAACTTCATATAAGGAAAACTAGAAGAAATAGTCTCATTGTCAACTTACCAAAATAGTAAAGTGTAAGAAAATGCCAACATCTAAAAGGTTTCCGTCATGCGCAATAAGTTTTTATTCAATCCGTCTGTCCCCTCATTTTGTACCTAAGTATTCGTGCATAATTCTTATTTTATCATAGTAACTGGAAGATATTACCCGCTCTTCAGTGTTTACCCATAAGCTAGCACAATACAATTTTTTTTAACCCTAAATCAGATATTCGGTTTCAATATGTTTCATATAGCTCCAAAATTCATAAATAAGGAATCAATAGATTAATCTTTCAAATGGTTATAATTTCATCAGTTGTTAGATTGTCTTGGTATGGTTGACAATGAGACAACTCTCCACAAGAGACTAAATGACACAGAAATTAACAACTATAGGTCACCGTACGGCTTTCAATCATGAGTAAACCCAATACCGCATAGTCAGCTGAAAGGTACACATTTGAATGAAACTAGCTTCTTTGTTATTCATAAAACCCCAAAATTTTTGCTAGATTCTTGTGTAACATAGTTTGACCTCTAAGAGGATGTATCAGATTTTCCGATTGTAATTCATTCTCTCATAAACCTTCAAAAGATGAAAAACAACAAGTTATAAATTTAAGGCGTCCAAAGCGCTTTTCTGGATTTAGCTTCATCAGGTAAGCTCAAAGCCGAATATTTGAAAGCCAAGGATTTATAAAACAGAAAATGTTGAACAGCTATATAATCAATTAAGTTAGCAACCTTAATTCATAAGAATTTGGTGTACAATTTCTTTTGGTAGTTTATACCAGAAGATAATCCTTTGATATACATCTCGAGAGAAGAATTATCTTTGCAAAACATGGAAAATATAACGAGAAAATTTTAAATAAACAACAATATCTTGAAACATAATGAAATTAATAAATAGAACACTTGAAGATTTTCATATTCAAAACATTAATACAAATATATCTAAATATTGAATTACTCACGGCGGTGGGTTACATGTCTTCGTACTCAACTCAGTACATGCTTCGCAGAGTTTATATTCTGATTCTACTTTTGCGCTGCATGTTGATGCGATGTTTTCCAACATTCCGTTTATTTCAAGCATTTTCTCCATAGCTGTTGTTGCAACATAACCACCTATTGCCCTGTCAACCTCTGAAAATATAAATATAGATATAAAATATTTAATGAATCACAAGTGTTTTGAATTAGTATATCTGTATGTGTCTATCTTTTTTTAGGCTTTCTGCATATTGATTCTGTAAAATATCAGCTGTGAGTAATACTAAGAAGATTTTATTGAGCGAGCGCAGCGAACGATCTTAGAAAAGGGGCTTTGTCACGATTATGTCGAGCAACTGATATATTACAATATCAATATGACGAAAATCCAATAATCGATTTATCGGATTGTATTTGTATGTTCTTTCATGATTCTTCTTTTTGTTTTGCAAGTTATAATTTACAAGTTTTGCCTAGTGCATCACTGAAGAGATATAATTCATTGTTAAAATGCGCATCTCAGGCAGTAAAATTTGTACCGTAAATGTTATTAAAGGAGTCAATAACCAGCGAAGTGTAAATGCTGTTATTGTGTGAAAATTTCTTCAAATATGCAATCATGGCAATTGCAATAACAACAATTAAGCTCAATATTCAAATTCAAACTTTGGGCAAGGTGAGCTAAAAATGAAAAAAAAAATGAAACTTTACTGTTTTTAAAGTAAAGCGATGCTTGCAATCAGGTCAGAACATACATTCAGGAAATAGTTGGAACATAGAATTTTGCAGTTTATCCGATAATATTTTTGATAGACCATAGTAAAAAGGTAAAAAAAAAATCCAAAAATGTGTGTAGGAAGAGATTAGATTGGATAGTTTAAAAAAGGTCACTGGCCATTACCCTTTATGGGATGTCTTCAGATGCTATACGAGCAAAGAATCTGACGGAGTAAAGTGGAAGATAGTTACCGGTTGTGCAAAATCAGCACGGTGTGGGTTGTGATCACGAGTTATTTTTTTGACAGCATCGGGAAACAAGCATGATAATTAGATTGACGACTTTCAAACAAAAAGTTACATCAAGAATGTGTCCATAGTACATGGATGCCCCACTCGAACGAACGGACGCACAGACCGAAAAAAACATAAAGCCCCTAAGTGGGGCATAATAAAAACATATTTAAAAGCTAATATTCTTTACTTGCCCAAAACTATATCGTCACCAGCAAACTCTCCGGTTACAAATTTCCAATGGCATGTTAAAAGATTCAAAACCAACAGAGACCATACTGACTTCCCTGTAAGATTGCCTCCCATCTGAAAATATAAAAAAATTTGATTATTTCCTAGTATCTTCTATCTGTTTTGATCCATTTATAACTGTGAAATCAAATTTGCTAAACAATTATAATGAGTATTTCCTTTCTGTTGCATTCAAGTCCAAACAGAAGAAACAATTCATCCATAATAAAGCACCAACAATTGACAAGTGAAACAAGATATGTTTTAGGTTTTGACAATATCGTTATACATGTAAAAATGACAAGAAAAGGATTTAAATTGCTTTATGAACATTCTAGTAATAACATAGCAACTCAACAATACTGTGGATCTATTTATTTACATGGATGCTAATTCTAATTGATTAAGAAATATTTTCGTTGATATTTGATTTCGTTGTTTCACCAATGTTTTTATTCCAACATATATATGGAGAGTTGTCTCATTGGCACTCATACCACATCTTCTTATATCTATATATAGAAAATTTATACTTCGTTCAACATTTAAAATTTGTGAGTGACTTTTAGCAACAAAATTCACGAAAGGTATCCCACGAATAATTACGAATTTAAAGTAACTTTAAAAATAATGGCGAAAATGAACAGAGAACTGATCAATCCATGTACAAAATGTATATTAATTGGTCCTTTGAATAACATCAGGTTGTCGTTTTTGAATAAAGATCTTTGAATATTTTCGTTATTGGTACTAACATTGATAATAATTTTAATAGTTTCATACACTAGTTCTTAGTCATTAATACCTATGGTTCTACATCTGCTTATACTTATATAATTCGCTTGAGGGGTACTGATTGATATTTAGGTCTGGGAAAACATGGTTAATGATAAGTTGAAATTGGGCTTTGAACTAGCTTTCAGTAATTGTGAGTACTCTTAATTCGGGACTTTGTGTCTTTTGTCTCATTGTTAGTTGTTTCTATGCTTAGTACCGAACTTGTAAGTCAAACCCTTTCCAAATGATCTTACAATTAGTTTTTACGTTGTACTGTTACAGCACTGTCCAAGGTTAGGAAGGGTAGAGCGCTCACAAACATCTTTTATGTGTCTGTTCCAAGCCATGAGTTATCTAGTGTTTGTCGTTTGTTGCTTTCTGTTATAATTGTTTTGGTACAATTCAGACCGTTGGGTTAACATTTTGCCACACCTATGCTTATTATTGCTAGCTGTACAGTATGAATGTTTTATTAATTGTTGAAGGCCGTATGGTGATTTGTAATTGTTTGCTCATGTCCTTTGGTCTATGGTAGAACGTAGTCTCAGTATAGTGGCAATCATACCACATCTCCTTATGTTTATATTAAGTTCAATATGCATATCGCCCCTAGTTATGTATGAAAATAAGACAAAATGTTATAAAAAGGAAAGAATGTTTACCTGATAAGTCTAGATTATTTAGATAAACAAAAGTTTTAATAATATGTCTGATGACATGAAAATTTTCCATCGACTTTTGAAAAATTGAAGGACCTTTTCATTTATAGCCTCAGTAAATACATGTACAAGTTTTTTGTTTAAAAAACACTTTTTATATGACAATAAAATGTCTTTTCTAGTTGGATAAGAGCATACGGAATCTTCTTTGATAAAATATTATATTCACTGCGGTAACAATCATGAGAGGTGACTGTATAAGTTGACACTATAGTCTTGTCCTGTTGACGAACCCTGTCTCGCTTTCTCTTTGAGTTCGTGCAATCCCTCAGGTTTTTTTAAAATCATTATTTGCATGTTCTAAATAATATAAAACTGCATCATTTAAACGCTGCTTCCTGAATTCTTCTGATGGTTTCTCATCTCTTTTCACGACATAATGTATTTCATTTTCGCGGTATATATCATCATCAAATGTTGTCATGCATTTCTAAGGTTGCGTGGAAACTGTAATCTTTTCATGACAGGATTGTTTCTTTTCTTCTATGAATCTCAATAAATGGCTTAAAACCATGTGGACCAATGAAAACAACCCTTTATAGCAATCTCTCAAAATATATTTAGATATTAAGATGACTTATTGTGTAAAAAAGAATTATAAAAAATGAAATAAATATAAGGTCTGATTTTCTATATATACGACGCTTTTCTTTCATCTATCTTATTAGTCCTGCTTAATCAATGTAAACATATACATAGGTATTTTTCTGAATTCCTAAGAAGGTTCTCATGCTCGAATTGATAAAAGACCGGACGAAATTCATTGCACTTAATAGGGATGGTATGTTTATTCCTTCTTATTCAAAATTAAAACAGTTTGTTATTATAATATTTTCATAACTAATTTTAACTAATAGTTCAATTTTAGATATCGAAAATATACAATATAGATAATTCCTTTTTGTAGAAATACAATTAAAACAGACAACAGTATTTTGTATCTACGATGAGTTTATTTGCACTTTGTATGTCAAAAAAGAGTACAAATTGCCCTTGACATCTTCTGTTGAACTGATAGTATTTACAACAATATAAATTCTCTATAGTTGTTATATAATAAGGAGATGTGGCATGATTGCCAAAAAGACAACTATCCACCAAAGCCTAAATGAAGCAGATTTGAATAGCTGAAATATTTGAAAGAGTAAGGGAACAAGCAAAATTCATCTAGTCTTAGGGTTAACTTTGACTCAAGGAGTCGGAACATTAGTTTCTTAATCATTTCTAAATTTATCAACGAAGAATTTAAGAAAAAAGTATCATACAACTTGTATGCTTTGAATTTTGGGTTGACTATTAATCAACCAGCATTGGTATGGACCAGTCATTTACCTTCATCGGGAACGCTCAAACCTTATATTGGAAAGCAAAGGAAGAATAAAATCCAAAACATGTAAAGAATAAGGGAACAAGCAAAATTCATCTAAGGAGTCACTTTGCCTCAGGGTCCCGGAACATTAGTTTCTTGACCATTTCTTAATTTATCAAAGAAGAATTTGAGAAAAAGGTAGTATAAATTTTTTAATGTTTTTAATACAGAGATGTCTAACAGTCCACTAGCATTGGTATCGACCAGTGTTGGTAAAAGAAAATGAAAAATTTTATAATTCGTGTGGCCGAAGCGCTTTTTGGTTTACTTTCATCTAGAACGCTCAAACCCGAAAATTTAAGGGCAAAGGTCGTATAATACCAAACCACGTGAAGAGCTATATGACCAAAGGGACCTAAATCCAAATTCAACTAATGTAAACTTTGCCTCCGGTTTTCGGAACATTAGTTTCCTAATCATTTCTAAATTTACCATCGAAAATTTTTTTAAAAATATTATAAATCTGGTAAGTTTTGAATCTTAAGTTGACAAACAATCCACCAGCCGTGGTATCGACCCGTGTTAGAATTGAAAATACCAATTTATTAATTTCGTGCGTCCGAGGCGCTTTTCTGATGAACCTTCATCCACCTGATATATATTTATGCCCGATTAAAGACACGTGTTCGCGGTCCACTCACTTTTTTCATTAACGTTTAATAAATATTTATACTTGTATGGTAAATTTTCAAAACGTTTATTTAAATACAACAATCAGATTGTACATACATGTAAAGAAATCATTTAAAAAAACACGATACACATACATATATCTAGTTTCTGTTGCCTATGATATAAAATATAATGATATAAAATATACTACTTACATTGCCAGGCGGATATGAGCAGGATGCAAGGAAAAGGTCCCATCTGTATATATACACATATTATGTAGGTCTATGCTCATCGTCTAATGGTATTCTCCGAAAGCTTGTTACCGATTGTTAGAATTAAAATCAAATATGTCATAGACTTCTTAGAAATGATATGTACATTTTACAAAAAAATCTATAAAACTATATGATATAACTTGTTATGCAATAATGTAGTTCTAGAATATTGTATTACATGGTAAAATTCTAGTTTGCCTATTTTCAGTTACTATCAATTAGATATGTGAACAGAATTAACCAAAAGATTACCCCGTAAAATTCTAAGATATATTTTTTTGTATTTGTCTGTTCTACATAATGTGTATTGTAAATGAAAAAGTGACTGTCTTAATTTAGATGTGGTATCATCTTGGTTTGCTTATATTCTGCAGTGATTACCAAAATCTAGTGTTTTTATTTTCAAGTACTGATTTTAGTGCATGTTCTTTTGTTTACTTTTGTTGTTTGTCCACTAATCCAGGCTTCAAAGGGAGTATTGAGATCTCAAAAACTTAGAATACTCTGCCACATTTGCATGTGACTGTCCCAAGTCAGCAACATTTTCAGTGATTGTGTTTTGTCATAAATTGCTATTTTGAGAGTTAATTGTTGATGGCCGATCATTGACAGTTCATCTTAAAGGAGGAGGTATGATGAGGCCACTTTTTACCGCTTGCATTCGAAAATTACAAAGTATTATGGATATACCAAATAACATCCTTTATATAGAGATTAATACATGGCCTTTTCCATATCGGCCAGGGTATCATCCCGAGACCTCCATGGGTCAAATATGACTTTGTTTTCTTCCGGTCGTTACACATATGCAAAAAGCACTGTATTAGGCATGAAGTATATGATAATAAGACATTATTAGTCTGTCAGACATCAGTATTATATTAGATATTGGCATTAATACCTGTTGCTTATATTTTGACCCAAAACTATGCTTGAAATTGTTATTTGAGGTCATATACGTAAATTAATTTTGACATGATTATGATGGCATAGTGCCTTTTCAGCGCTTAAGTGTCCATATGATACAAACCTAGTCATTAATCAATAAAATTAATATACTTTAAAAGACTTCTAAATGAATTTCAGGGGCCAAATAATGGTTCTTATAATACCTCCTCCTTTATTTGCAACTTTCTCATAGACGATTCTGGTTATTAGTATCATGCTTGCTGCGAGCGCTCGGTGGGGGGGTCGGGGTTTTATCCCCAGTCGAGTCAAACCAAAGACTTTAAAATAGGTATTTGCTGCACGCGACAATAAGAAATAATTGCAAAGACTAGTCGGCTCGAAGTCATAATAATGTCTCCGGTTAGGCAAAACGTCTTCCTGCGGACTGTTACCTTGTAAACTAGCACGTAAAAAATCTGACTCAGAGTGTTGGTCTAGTACGACGCAGAGTTCGTATTCATAACGCAGTTAACATGTTCTACGGAGGCCATCAAGAGTTGGTTAACCGTTATGGAATATCTGTTTCATAGATGACGACGGATATGTCCAATAGTCGTATAACCACAATCCGGTCATCCTTTTTCCCGAATGTGACCTACAGAATTAGAATTATCACCGGGTGTGTACTTACATGAACAACACGACGAGTGCCACATGTGGAGAAGGATCTGCTTGAGATCAGCCCGGTTTTGGCGGGATTCGTGTTGCCCATGCAGTCTTTAGTTTTCTATGTTGTGCTTTGTATACTGATGTCGTGTTTTGGTCTTTTTCTTTTTGCCATGGTGTTATCAGTTTATATTTATGACTTATGATTTGGAATGTCCCTTTGATATCTTTAGCCTCTCTTTTTCTTCTCGGCCTGAATATGCCTTTAATTTGCCAATTGACGTCAAAAACCAAGACACCATCAAATAAGAAGATGTGGTATGATTGCTAATGAGATGACTATCCACCAGATACCAAATTTTCGTAGATATTAGCAACTATAGGTCACCGTACTTCCCTCAACAATGAGCAAAACTCATACCGCATTACAATCTATAGAAAATGCCCAGACATGACAAAATGTAGAACAGTTAAAAAAAGCCTGATTTATGTACAAAAGAATGTACGAAAAACAAATATAACATACAGCCACAAACGCCAACCACTGAATGACAGGCTCCTGACTTGAGACAGGCACATACAGAACGTGGTGGGGGTTAAACATGATTTCAGGCTCAACCCCCCTTTTCACCAGATCTGGGACAATTGTTTTATAACACAAGAACAAACAATAAAATCAGTTGAAAATGGCAGGACTCATCAGATATATACAAAGCACAAAAAAAACAAAAAAAACAGAAAGTATCGACAAAAATCTATAAAAGAATTATAAAGGTAGATGTTTTAAGACATTTGTTGCAACGAAATCGCTAATTTACCAGTGATACATAGATGACGTTCGTTGAAATCTATAACTTTACTATAGAAACTGGCTTTCTTACAAAAGTTAATGATAACTTATTTTATAGTATTAAAGGAGGTAGTTAAAAGCTCTGAAAGATTAGTTGTAGAGCACTTACTAGATAGATATAAGAAAATTCGGCACGAGTACCAATGAGATAACTCTCCATCCAAGTCATAATTTGTAAAAAGTAAACCATTCTAGGTCAAAGTACGGCCTTCAACACGGAGCCTGGGCTCACACCGAACAGCAAGCTATAAAGAGCCCCAAAAATGACTATTGTAAAACTATTTAAATAGGAATGGTCTACTCTATATGAAAAACGAGAAACAACAAACACTTATGAACCACATCGACAAACGACAACCACTGAACAACAGCTTCCTGACTTAGGACAGGTGCAAACAAATGCAGCGGGTTCAGTATAAGTTTTAACAGGCGCCAACCTTCACCCTAACCTGAATGTAACATCACAACATAATAAGACACACTATAAAATATCAATTGAAATGGCTTAGCTCAATCAAAAGACATATTAACAAAACACTGAACGAATAAATTGATCTTTGACACAACGTAAATACACTGATATTAATAAAAAAAATTGGGGAGATGTAAAACAATATCAGAAAGACAACTATAACATTAACCCGAATAATTCAGTCGTTATATTCCGCTGATCTCCTCGTGTGGGAGAAAATCGGACACGGAAAGGGCTTGAATTATTCGAGTTACTATAACCTTGGGCAAAATGGCGTTTAATTAAATAATGTATACAGGTAAATGTTATAATCTTGTAGTAAGGAGTACATGGAGTACGGAAATATTTTTTTTCAAAATAAACAAATTTGTTGTTTATAGTACGAGAACAGAAGTGAAAATTTATCGTCATACTAAATACTAAGGTGGTATTTATATAAAAATAGTGAGACGAAATATAACACAAAATAAGTAAACATTGAATAACAAAAATGCATTATAAATTATATCAACAGGTCAAATCTACACGAAAGTACGATTTGTGAGTACTCGCATTTACTGAAAGCTACTTAAAAGCCAAAAACAATTAATAATAAAAAATCATGCATGATTTAATGTAATACAATAATTGATCATTGATAATATAAGATTTTCAATAGCATATTTATATATGATATGTAGATCATACATACCCCATATCAATATACAGTCATCAAACGTAAATACATTTTAATATAGGATGTTGTAAAAATTCGTAAGAGTTCCGCGGAACCCAGTGTCTCGCCTACTTTTGCTGTTAATCGCAGGCTCAACAAAAATGAGGAAATAAAAATAATAACAATATTCCTTTCGATTCAATCTTTTGATTGTAAGAAGCTTCTGTCCAAGTTTGGTAAAATTCCAGGACAGTTTATGAATCTAATAAATGATTAAATCTTTAACTGCAGACTGTATGTAATGTTAACTGGAAGAAAAACTAAGTCCAAAATACGGATAAACAGGTTCAAAATTTTATCAAAATTTCCTTCTAGATACTAGCTTTTGATCATAAACAAGCTTCTGACCAAGTTTGGTACAAATCCATGATAGTTTAAGAAAGTTATTAAAATTTTAAAAACTTTAACCACAGAGTGAATGTAATGTTAACTGGCAGAAAAACTAAGTCCATTTATAAGTTAAATACAGAAAAAATCGAATTTTGTTTTTTACAAATTTACTTCTGGAAACTATCTTATGATCATAAACAAGCTTCTGTCCAAGTTTTGTAGAAATCCTGGATATTTTAAGAAAGTTATTAAAATTTTAAAAACTTTAACCACAGAGTGAATGTAATGTTTCCTGGCAGAAAAACTAAGTCCATTTATAAGTAAAATACGGAAAAACAGGATTTTTTTTTTACAAAATTTAATTCTGGATACTATCTTATGATCATCAACAAGCTTCTGTCCAAGTTTGGTAGAAATCCAGGATAGTTAAAGAAAGTTATTAAAATTT